>CAMTDV010000024.1:70542653-71742653 GCA_947069175.1 Scalesia atractyloides
GGTCCTCTCTAGGTTATTATACTAACCCCTGTGTGTAGTCGCAACCATATCCTTCGCAGGGGTATTCCACATATACTATCGAGTGTTATTCCCACGTGCTTACGTTCATAGAAATAATTCTGATTTTCGTGCGGCTGATGAAAGAATTTCAGGAGTACGGGGATCCAAGGTTTCCGAAAATAGTCGACATACTTGATTGAATGATCGGGTTAATAGATCCAATGATAGAGAATATCATCAGTCAGCAAAGGGATCTAAGGTGTGAAGAGTGTGGTGGACCACACTAGTATGAAGAATGTGAGATTGTTGCTCGGTTGGAAATGCGTTGGGGAAACCGAGAGCGGGAGCAACAAAATATGCGGGGTCATGGAAGCATATTTTGGTCCAATATTCAATGGGGCGACGATGATGAGTGGATTACAGTTCGAAGCATGAATTACGAGTCAATAGTGATCTCCGAGCATACTATTGAGGTGACAATTTTGGGAGATGTAGAGAGTGGTGAAGCAGAAGAAGAGACAGAAAGAAAAGGAGAAGAGGAAGAAGAAGTTGAGCAGCCACCTAGTGAAGATCAGATGTAATGGGAAAGTGAATTTAGGGAAGAACTAGATGGTTTCCGATAGATGAAGAGGTAGAGGAGTTTGATCCAGAGAGGGACCTTGCTTACTTAGAAGCTTTACTTGAAGAAAGCTTAATGATGGACATCAAACACGAAGAAGAAGTGGTGGAAGAGGAAGAACATCACAGCTGGCATGTGGAAGTATTTATAAGTATAACTCAAAAATCAAGACCACGGGAGAAGGTGAAGAATAGGGCATCTGGGAACCGAGATTGGTTGCGGGTTGAAAGCTGGCAAAAGAAAAAAACCTACGGAACAAAAGGAGGAGCAGCTAAATAGTAAAGAAAAAGAAGCAGGCAAGTTGGGAGGTGAACCAAGCTAGTTGGCACGTCAACATAATCAACGGAAAGAAAAAAGAAAAAAATCAAGCTAGAAGGCATGTGAAATTAATTAATCAAGCTAGCACACAGGTTACTTAATTTAAGCTAGCACCCTAGCAGCTGAACTATTTTTATTTCTTTTTGCGATGAACCGTGAGTTTGTTTGTGATATTGTTTCGTTCTTGGTTATGAGTAGCTAAACTTTTCATGCTACCTAGGCCTAGATGAACTATGATTTAATGTTTTGACTATTCGGTTTTGACTAATGATTAAATTGTGATGATTTACATATTCTTGTTTTGTGATTGTTTATGAATTTGTATGCTTGTCTTAGTTGTGATTGGTTGTTTGGTTAGGTGATCTTGTTAGTCTGGTCTGGAACTATTTAGATCATTCTAGGTTCGTTAATCTATTAGGTTTTCGGTCTAGAGCTTGAGATTAGAAATAATTCAAGTTTAACTAAATTAATTAAAATCAATTGAGTATAGTGTGCATCCTTTCCTGGCAACTCTAGGGACGAGTCAGGATTGCTAGGTTATTAGCTAGGCGTTGTTTGGTAGTTTGGGTGACCGATAGCTCGGATCCGGCTACTTATTGGCGTTTAGGGTTTCCTAGGTTTTCTGCTAAATGTTATTTAGCAGGTTTAGCTTCATGACCGGAGGATTCTAGCACCATAGTTGTTATTAATCTGATAGTTGTGAGATTCGGTGACAATAGGTCAAGTCGTTTCCAATTTAGCACTTCATCGCTCTGTTCCATCTTCTATTTTGGTTGATCATCCTTAGCGGGAGGTTTTCTGGGTAGATTAGGAGCTTTAGCCATAGTCAGGACTAGAGGTCATAGGTTGGTCATAGGGATTCGAAGCCTGGGTAGTTCTTTCTCATCTTTGTCTGCTTCCAGTCTCTTCACCATCTTGCTCACTTGCTTTGTTATCTTCTTTACTCGCTTTAGTAGAATTAGAAAAATCCTAAAAAAACACAAATTAAACCAATTAAGTAATTAGTTGAGTAACAGTCTAGTTAGTGTCGCTAGTGTCTCGTGGGTTCGATACTCGGACTTCATTAGGCTTTACTACGTATGATAGGTACACTTGCATGTCAGTGCTCTAGCATTTAGAGAGTCTTAGTTTATAAATTAAAACTAGGGTGTCTAGATTAGGTTAGTTTCTACAGACAGTATTACGCACATCTGTAACACCCAAAAAATTTGCGTGATTGAGTTATTGTACTTTTAAATGTTTTAGTATGTAATATAATAACTTTAGTTGACTAACTAAGTTAAATAGCATGACTATTGTCTAGAAAGAATGAAAGTGTGCTTGAATAAGTAACAAATGAAAACTTTAGGGGTTGAAAGTGGACATTTGAATGAAAGTTAAAAAAACAAATGCAGGATGTGGGTGTGTGTACCGCACGAGAGAGATGGAGGGAAGAAGAAAACCCTTCTCCTTCAACAATCACAAAAATTCAGCAAATAGGGTGTGTTTTAGGGCAAAATTCGAATGCATGTGTCCATTTCCTCAATCATCTTAGTGTCTTCAACATAAGGTAAGTTAAATTATATGTTTTGATGATTTTGATAAAGTGGGTTTTAATCAATCTGTGAAATTGTATAAAATTGAGCTTGAATATGAGTTCGAATCATCATGTAGAAGGTGACTTATGCTTGAATTTAATTATATTGAAGACTTGAAGTGAAACCCACTTGTTGTAGTAGCATGATGAGATATGGTGATCTTGTAGTAGTGAAATTTGTGTAATATTGATGTATGAATGTGTATGCATTAGAGTATTGTTAGATGATTTTGATATAGAATGAAGTAATTATGTGAAATTGGTTGATTTGATGAATTATGATGCGAACTAGTAGGTTATGCATAGAACACATGTACATGGTGCTTAAAATGTTGTACGCACTCCAAGTGTTCGATAAAATGCCTAAATGACAAATTATATACCTTTGAATGAATTGAGAGTTTTGTTTCATAAGGATGATACGAAAAAAATTGATATGAAATATGATGTGCAAGGCGAATTATGCGTGACTGTGCTTGCATTTAAGTGAACAATGTAATCTAAGTAAGAATAGATTATCTGTAGGATCGAAGGAAGAAGGGACAAGTTCCGGAAAACAACAAAAGGCACCGGATCGAGGTAAGCTCATTTACTTTGGTTAATACTTAAAAGTAGATGAACCATTATGAACGGGTCAACCGGATTTGAAAAAGAAAGTAAAAAGAATGGTTTCGTGTTGAACCGTTATGAACGGGTCAACCGGGTTAGAAAGAGAAAGTAAAAGAATGGTTTCGTATTGAACCGTTGTGAACGGGTCAACCAGGTTAGAAAGAGAAGTAAAAAAGAATGGTTTTGTGTTGAACCGTTATGAACGGGTCAACCGGGTTAGAATGAGAAAGTAAAAAGAATGGTATTGTGTTGAACCGTTATGAACAGGTCAACCGGATTAGAATGAGAAAGGAAAAAAAAGAATGGTTTCGTGTTGAACCGTTATAATAGGTCAACCGGGTTAGAAAGAGAAAGTAAAAAAGAATGGTTTTGTGTTGAACGTTATGAACGGGTTAACCGGGTTAGAATGAGAAAGTAAAAAGAATGGCTTCGTGTTGAACGGGTCAACCAGGTTAGAATGAGAAAGTAAAACGAATGGTTTCGTGTTGAACCGTTATGAACGGGTCAACCGGGTTAGAATGAGAAAGTAAAAAGAATGGTTTCATGTTGAACCGTTATGAACGGGTTAACCGGGTTAGAATGAGAAAGTAAAAAGAATGGTTTCTTGTTGAACCGTTATAAACGGGTCAACCAGATTAGAATGAGAAAGTAAAAAAGAATGGTTTCATGTTGAACCGTTATGAACGGGTCAACCGGGTTAGAATGAGAAAGTAAAAAAGAATGGTTTCGTGTTGATTCGATATGAATGGGTCAACAAATTAATATTGTCCTAGTCTAGTAAGAAGTATGGTTAAGAATGAGATAATAGGATAATCAACATGTTTGCTAGAAGTTAGTATTTTATATTCTTTGAAATTGTTAATCGTACTTGTTGTGGTGATTTAGGTAAAGCTCCCACTTAATCAGCCGTGTTTCGTTCGGAACGAACACACTCCATGACGCCATCAACGGCGTCCGAACTTATTATGTAAATGCGTCAAAATGGTTTTGGATATTAGGTAGATCATGTCTAGTTGTAAAGAAAAAAAAGGGTTTATCTAAAGACTTATGTTTTACATCTCTTGTAAATGTTGGATATTATGTAACTAGCTAGAAATGATTAACTCTTTAAGTATGACCAATGTATTTCTTAAAAATATATATAAAGTTCTAATTGGTCGTATTTTTTTAATGTTCAAGTTTTTGGTAATTTTGTAAGAAAGAATTTTGGGCGTTTCAACATCAAGTTTTTGACGTCGTTGTCGGGACACTTAGGCGATTGCGTTATTAGCTTTGACTGATCTTAATTGTTTAATTGGTCATATTTGTAATTTGAGTCTTAGGATTTGTGTCTAGTCGTTTTTTGTAAATATTTTTAATTAGTTAGTTTTTATAGACCATATTTAGCACATCAAGTTTTTGGCGCCGTTGCCTAGGAGGCCGTAGCCTACGACCAGTTGAGCCAAAATTTTGTTTCTTTGTGTTTTGTTTATTTTAAGTTTCCTGGTTCGTTCCATTGGGTCCCTAAGGCTAGAAAATTAACGTTTACAATAAATATTGTATTGTAGGTGCTTATTAACTCGCAACGGATGAAGATTAAGCTATGATAAGAACGGAACATGATCGGATTCGGATTTTCCGCATTTTGAAACTAGTTTTATTTTAATTTAAACTCTTTATATTTTCTTTTAAGTGTTTTGAAACATTGTGTAACTTTTGTAAGTATCAATATGGATACCTTATCCTATAAAAATGTTTAAGTGATGTTTTTGTTATAAAATTGTTAAGGGTTTTACAAGTTGGTAATCAGAGATCAGGTTTGAGATAAAATATGTTCGGTTCAAGGTTGGATCAAGACATCTGGTAAGAATTAATCTTAAAATAAATTTAAAATTTAAATCACGGGGAAGGAAAAAGATAAAAGTGTGTGTGGGAGGGGGTGTAAATACACTCGAGCCCGGGTAACACACTAAGTATTGATGATTAAGGCGAGCTATGTGCTCGACCAAAAACAAAATAGAAAGAAGTATCAAGTGCAATAAGTGATGATAAAATTAATTCCCATATAACAACATGGAAATAATAAAACAAATAGTTTACCCAAATTGTTATGACATTTCAGCTGAAGAAATGTCGGGAAGTACAGGTGATGATACCGTATCCCTCATGACAGAGGAGATACGAGAGAAGATTTCCGAAGATTTCTGAAGCGTGTCCTTATGAGAAGTTTATGGCTTGTAAACCCCTAATTTACAATGGGGAAGTGGACCCAATCATTTGTCAAAGGTGGATAAGCGATATGGAGAGTGTTTTTGAACGAACTCACTACGATTCGGGCGATTTCGTAGCATATGGAACTGGTCAATTAAGGGGACAAGTCAAAGATTGGTGGGATAACCTTAAAAAGGAACAGGGAGCGGAAGCTACTTGAACCATGACATGGGAGGCCTTCAAAGCACCTTTTCTCAAACATCATAGCCCAAAGGCTGTAATCAACAAGATTAAGGAAGAGTTCATGCAACTAAGACAAAAGAGAGAAACCATAGACAAGATTACGGGAACGTTTCTTGATAAGCTGAGGTTTTGTGATGGTCACAAAAACAAAGGTAACTTTTACTTTTTTGTCCTTGGTCGTGTTATTTTTGCGTTCTCTTTGTCTTTTTGTATATTGATTCCCGTCATATTTTATGTTGTGTAGCTTACAGTTTGATGAATGTTTTCGACCCAAAAAGTATTGGAGAGATGGTCTTTAGGTTGCTTCCCGAAGGAGAGGTTCCTTGGTTGCAACAGATTCAGAGCAACTTCCTTCATCCCACTGACGAGAGTTTGAGTGTCCATGTTGCCACTTTTACAGGTGCGCGTCCTTTTTCCTCGTTCAAGATTGAAGTTTCAGAACCCTCTGCACGAAGGGAGACAATTCTCCTTTCGAGCAAGGAGTCTACTGCTTCCTCGGGTGATCTTATTCCTCGCTCGCGCTCCGTGCGTGCAGGTCATCCAGTACAGACTTCCCAAGGTGCTGGAGGGGTTGACATATCTGAGCCTGTTCAGGAAAATCCTGAAATTCAAGCGCGCGCGAAGGTGAAGGCGGGTAAGCCTTTTTCATGTCTACGGTATTTGGATTATGTTGTGGTTTCTGACAACCTATCTGGGTTGGACGTAGGGACCAAGCGTGCTGCTGAGGATGATGTGGAAGATCAGACTACCTTGACAAAAATGATGGAGTAGAAGAGGAAATTGATGTCTAGTGTGAAGGAACAGTTGGATGCTGAGGCCGCTCTGGCTGCTCATGAGAGAAAACAAAAAATGATGGACCAGACTGCTGCTCCTTCTGAAAGTGAGGTTGATTTGGGTGTGTTTACCAAGTAACCACCTACCCTTCTCGACGATCTGTATGAGGGGTTTTCCGGTAGTAAAGGTATTGTGTCTTCTAGACTTATGTTAATGCGTTTGCTTCTTCCCTTTTGACTCCTTTATGTTTTTACTTTTGTTCTCATGCTGCTTGTTATGCTTTTTATCAACGTCTGCTAAAAATTCTAGTGTGAAGACGAAGCGATCGTATGTTAGTGGTTTTAAGCATGCTGCCCTCGATGTTTCTTCTATCTATCCTTGGGCCTGAGTCTCCTCCCTTGGGTGTGTTTGAAGTTTTTCCAGCCCACGACTCCTTGCCACCTGAGAAGTTGAAGGGGAAGGGTCTGGAAGGGGCAACGGGGCCTGTCAAGGGGTGGGGGTGCAGCCGATGGTGCTTACTGTAGTGTCTTTTCATGGGCAGGTTGAGGGATTAGAAACTGATGCAGAGTCTAGCGAGACCACTCCTCCTGTTACTCGATATACCAGGCGCACGCCTGTTAGTCATGCAGGAGTGGGTGGTTCTGGGGCTGGTCGTGTAGAGGTGAGTGGATCTCTCGCTAGTCATAATCCAGCATGTGATCATCTGCCACATGTTCCGATCTGGTCTCTACTCCTGGGTCGCGGATGGATAACTTAGAGAACTGTCACGAGTTCTATTCCATGTCGCTTCCTCTTGCGGAGCGCTTATTTCAGAAAACCAGGGACCGGTTCTAACTGCATGATGAGCATGTTCATGCTGGGGTGAACTACTACTCCACCACCTAAGAGATTGTTCGAGACTAGTTATCCATGTGGGAAGATATTATGGATTTTGAGACGATGATAAAGGATTTCGCTGTTGAGCGTGATGCCTTTAACTCTGAAAAGATGGGTTGAATTGGTGTGTCAGTGATGCCGAGGATAAGTTGGCCAAAGAACGTAATTTGCATGGTGAACGCCAAGCAGAGTGGGAGTCTGCTTGTGCTTGGTCAAATCGTGATATGAAAGCTGCCCGTAATGAGGCTGTTAAGTTGCGTGGCAGGAGAGATGAGAGTGGGAAAGAGGTGTTACGCCTCTCCAAGTTGTTAAAGGAAAAAGAAGTAGAAGATATCGCTTCTCAAGACAGCCATGCTGAAGCTGTGGCACGAGTTTCAGAGCTAGAACAGGCGGTTGAAAATGAGAAGATGCAAAATAAGACTCTTGAGATGGTTGTTGAGGAACTAGGAGATGACTGCAAATGGTTGCTCGATAGAGGTTTACCACTGGTATGTTTGATCTACCTTCTTGCCATCTCTTTAATCTTATTTCATCTTTTCACTTTTATCCTCATTATGACATAGCTTGCTGACCGTTTGGTGAATTATAAGGAGTTGGCCAAATATATGGTGGAGTTGCGCGATGCTGCCTATAATAGCGGTCGCCAGGATGGTTTCGCCGAAGGGAAAGCCTTTTACTCAGAAAAAATCAGATAACGACTTCGTGCTGTTTAACAAGATTGTGCAGGTACTTATAAGAACAAATGCCAGGCGTTTGGTTTATTGGAATTTGGGGTTTTAAAAGCTGTTGAAAAGCTCTCGGCAAAAGGGAGTTGCAGTGGATGTGCTTCGAAAGGCTGTGGAGGGTGGATCTGCTAAAGATGTTGAGGCAACCGGAGGTGCTGGCCCTAGCGGTCACTCTTAAGGAGGTGTTTGCAGACCGGCCTGTGTGCCGTGGATTTTGGCCAAGGGCCGTTGTAACCATTTTCAGACAATTTCTTGTTTATGACTCTTAGCTTCTATCTATGTTACTGATTTGAACACTATTTTGTGGGGGTGACCTTTGCTAAGGTCATATCTTTATGGTTAGTAAAATATATGGGTCGTGGGCCGTTTGTTTTGAATTTCGCTTGTTTACAATACGTGCTTATATTAATCATCTTGTTTTAGGTGGCATGAATAAATATTTGGTTTGAACGTATGTAGGGTAAACCCGGCTGTGCACGTAGTCGTGACTAACCTTGGAGGTTTGGTTCCCTTATATCGTTGTTGGAAACCAATGGTTTTTTCGTGCGCGCCCAAGATGGTACATGCATTTGTTACACAAAATTCAAAAATATAAACAATGTAATGTAGGTAACACTTCTTGTATTAATATAAAATGTGTTGGGTAAGATGCGATCTTACATATAGAGGGCGTTCATACAAGGATAAGATGCAATTATATATAGCATTTGCGCAGCTGTTGGGTGTTCAAGGTCCTGGGCACCATTTCCCATCGAGGGTTTGTAGTTGGTATGCTCCTTTGCCCAGGACCTTGTCGATGACATAGGGTCCTTCCCATTTGGGAGCTAGTTTGCCCGAGCACTCAGCGTTGGAGGCTTCGTTGTCTCTGAAGACGTAATCCCCGGGGTTGTAGGTGTAGATACGCACTTTGCTGTTATAGTACCTCTCTAGCTTTGACTTGTACTTAGCTTCATTGATTGGATCCTTCTCTTATCTTTCTTCTAAGAGGGTCCAAATCCATTCGATGCTCTTGTTCATTGTTTACATCATTTATGGAGAGCATTCTCGGGGATGGGAGGCCAATTTCTGCAGGTATGACTGCTTCGAAGCCGTAAACCAAAGTGAATGGTGTTTCTCCATGGATTGTTTTGGACATAGTCCTGTGTGCCCATAGGATACTCGGGAGTTCGTCTACCCATCCCCTTTTTTGAGTTTCCAATCTTGCTTTTATGCCCTCCACAATGCTTTTGTTAACACTTTCCACTTGGCCATTATCTTGCGGATGTGCTACTGACGAGAAGGTATGTTCAATTTACAGATCTTTGAACCAATCTTGCAGGTCTTCTGATGCAAGGTTGGTTCCATTGTTTGTGACGATGCGTAATGACAACCCAAACCTGCATATGATGTGTTCTCATACGAATTTCCTTACTACCATTGCTGTTGTTGATGCAAATGCTTTTGCTTCCACCCACTTGGTGAAGTAGTCGACTGCCACTATTATAAATTTAACTGCCCCAGGTGCATCTGGGAATGGTCCCACCATGTCTATCCCCCACTGCTGGAATGGCCATGCTGTTGTGATAGGGACCAATGCGTTTTTTGGGCGCAATGTTTTGGGTGCATGACGCGGGCACGCATCACATTTCCTCAATGTCTTCACTCCATCCAGATGCATTCCTGGCCAATGGTACCCGACGTTCATTATCTTAGCCACGACCATACGCGGGCCAACATGGATGCCGCATATTCCTTCATGAATTTCTCGTATGGGGTAATTTGCATCCACTGAGTCTACATATCGGAGTAATGGTCCTAGGTAGGATCTCTTGTAAAGGATGTCGTCGGACAGATGGTATTGAAGGCCTTGTGTCTAATTTTCCTAGCCTCGGCCTTGTCTGCAGGTAGACTCCCCGTTTGAAGGTATGCTATGATTAGGGACATCCAGGATGGAGTTCCCAACCGAGTCATGTTAACCTGCCTTAATGGGACGAACGGGTTTTTCAGCACCTCGATGCGCACATCCTTGGGTAAGTGATGGAAACTTGTTGAAGCGAGTTTGCTCAAGGCATCAACTGCTTATTCTCACTACTGTTGACGTGGACGTTTTTTAACGTCTGGAATTGTTGGATCAGAGACTTGGTTTGCTCTAAATACAGGACCATGATTTTCTCCTTTAGCATCGTATGATCCGTTTATTTGCCCAGCCACCAGTAATGAATCTACATGCGCTTCAAGGTTTTTAACTCCCATTTTAATTGCCAAATGGAGACCAGCCAGGAATGCTTCGTATTCTGCTTCGTTGTTGGTGTTTTTGAACTCCATTCGTATGGCGTATGTAAATTGTTGCTTGTCAGGGCTTACCAACCTTAACCCTGCACCGGCCCCATCGCCGTTTGATGCGTCGTCCATATACAACTGCCAGACTTCATCTGTGATCGATGTCTTTGGCTCTCTCATTGCTTTACACTCATTTCCTTGATCGTTGGTCTTGGTCGGAATACTATGTTGTTGTCACAACCCCGACCCGCAGCGGAAAAGGTGACCGGGGCATGATTGGGTTATCATCAAAGCTCATGACATTTATTAAACGTTTCATATTTATTAATACAATTTAATGGAAATTTACAATAAATGATACAACATGTTCTAACTATCAATCTAAGCTTCTTGGTTCTCTTCTAAGGCATATCCTATGTTTTCCTTGCTTCAACCTGTTCACCTGTATCATGTGTAAAAAGGTTTTTGGATCAACATAATGTTGGCGAGTGAATCCTATGGAAAAACATTTGAACAAGTTTATCCAATTGATTATAAATAATGTGCATACCACATATGAGTAAATGTAGATGTAAATTTATTCACACAACACATAATATTGAATATTGAACACACAAACACCAAATGATTGTTTTGAGGCACGCGTTGTTCGACTCGTCTCCCACGAGGAACTGATGGGCCTAATGTATGAGTTTTGAGGCACGCGTTGTTCTTACGAACTGATGGGCCTAATGTATGAGTTTTGAGGCACGCGTTGTTCTTACGAACTGATGGGCCTAATGTATAAGTTTTGAGGCACGCGTTGTTCTTACGAACTGATGGGCCTAATGTATGAGTTTTGAGGCACGCGTTGTTCTCGTCTCCCACGAGGAACTGATGGGCCTAATGAATGAGTTTTGAGGCACGCGTTGTTCTTACGAACTGATGGGCCTAATGTGTGAGTTTTAAGGCACGCGTTGTTCTCGTCTCCCACGAGGAACTGATGGGCCTAAATAATTTGCATACAACTTTGACAATATGTAATATATCACAACCAATAATAGTTACATTCTAGTTTAGTTCATATAATGGTATAGCACAAATTTGCATAAGAGAATTAGTTTAAACGACACATGATACACCCCAAAACGTGAATAAAAAGGGGGAGTTTGTAAGAATTCACTCACATTGGGTGCGTTCGGTTGATGAGGTTGAGTGCACGCGAAATGGTTTTAACCACGAGTGAGTTTAACCTAGATAAATCGCATTATGGTTTGGTAAGTAAACGGATTTTATTAATCTATTTTAGTAGGATTGTTGGGTGTATTTTTTGTGAGTTTGAGGCTATTTTCTAACCTTAAAAATGTTATTTTTAAGTATTTTTAATTGATTTTTAATTAAAATAATTAAATAAAAATAATAAAAAAATATTTTATTTTTGCTACAGTTGGCTTTGACCGTTTGACTTTGACTGACGTTGACCGGTTCGGAAGGCATATTATGGTGCGCTGGGTGAGGCTCGAACCCGAGACCTCCCGTACGCGTGCACGCAGCTCTACCAACTGAGCTACGTGTCTAACCCGTCATATATCCGATTTTAATTACATATATACATTAATTAGAATTAAACAGAAATCCTTTATTTTTAAAAACGATTTAAATCACAAAACCGGTGCGCTCCACAGGTCTCGAACCCGGGACCTGTGGGTTAGCGGACACACAGTCCACCGCTGGACTGTGTGTCTCACTTGGTTATAAACTCGGTTATCAATATACTTAACATATACTTAAATCAACCCGGTTCAGTTTGCTGAAAAAGGAATTTTTATCAAGGCAGCGTGTGAGGGACAATATTCGAACTCGTGACCTTAGCGTTAAATGTGCACACAGTCCACCGCTGGACTGTGTGTCTAACCCCGGTAATTATCTTGATTTTAATTATACTTAACCATTACTGAAACGTCATCTTCTTCACTGGTTTTAACCGGAAGTGGCGACTGACTGGTTCGAAATGTTGATTCAAGTTTCTTTAGCGTTGTATGATCAATTACAGACGAGATAAAAGTAAAAAGAAAGGAATTTAGGCGTGAAAAGTACCGGCTGTTTCTCCTCTGTTTTCCGGCAGAACTCCGGTGGCAGCAAGTTCTTCCGGCGACGAGTGTCTTGCAACAGAGAGTCTTCCGAAAGCTTACAAAGGGTGTGGGTGACTTCGGTAAAAGGTTAGGGGGTTCAGTAAAGCTCGGAGGTTAATGATACGGTTTTCCGGCGACGTAATAAAAATTTCCGGCGAGTGAGTTTTCGCCGAGAAAGGGTGCGATTTGAGTGTGAAAGGTTTCTGGCGAGTTGTGGGTGTATTTATAGGGTAGTATTGAGATAAATGGGGTCTGAACTCGGTCTAAATTCGAAGTCAGCCGTTCTCCGGCGGTTATGGCTGATGTCGCGGGTTCAGACGTCGGTTATAACCGTCGAGGGAGTTAAGGCTTCGGTTAAATTGGGCGAAAACGTAATTAAACGGCGAGTTCGTCGGGATTTCCGACGACTGCTATTTGGGCGGAAATTACTGAATTTAACTTTCGGGTTGAATATTTGAATTAAATGTTTCCTGATATTACCATAAAATCAAAGTGGCGGAGTGGTTGGTCGGCTGAGTGATAAGTGTTTGTTTGAACCGGTTACAGACCCGAGTTCGAAACCCGGCAGAAGTAAATCATTTTTATTTTGCGATTTTTATCAGTTTTTCAAAAACTAAATATATATCCCCGCATAATAATTGATTACGTACGTTTAAAATTATTTTGGGCATTTAATTCGCAACGAAAATTTTAACTGACTGTTCGGTTGATAAACGGAGCGGGTTTGGTAAATCCGTTTTTTTGACGGATGTTACAGTTGTGTCCTCCTAACTCGATGGCTCACTTAGCTAGCCTACCAGAAATCCCCGGTTTTGCCAAGACGTGACCGATGCTATAGTTAGTGAGGACGTGAATGATGTGTCCCAAGAAATATCTGTGCAGTCGCCTAGACGCGTGTACGAGTTCCAATACCAACTTCTCCATCATTGAGTATCTTTTTTCTTGGTTGTTCAAGGCACGACTAACATAATAAACTGCGTTTTCAAGCCATTGCGATCAACCCAAAGTACAACCTTGACAACTGTTTCTGACGCTGCTAAGTACATTATCAACAGCTCATCTTTATTCGGGGCAGTGAGTGTTGGTAACTATATTAAGCATTCTTTCATTTCCTTGAAGGCAATTTCTGCTTCTGTCGTCCACTGGAACTTGTTTTTTGAAACACAGTTGCGCAGTGTCTTGATAAAAGGTAGTGATTTTTTCTGCATGGTTAGCTAAAAAGCGATTTAACGCTGCCAGTCGGCCTGTTAAAGTTTGCATCTCTTTGATTGTGGACAGTGGGCATGCGCTCCATTGCTTGCACTTTCTCTGGGTTCACTTTGAAGCCATCCTTTGTCATCATGAATCCTAAAAATTTACCCCCTTCCATGCCGAAAGAACATTGGCTTGGGTTTAGCTTGATGTTTGCCTTGCGCAACGTGTGAAACGTTAGCTCTATGTTCTGCAGCATTCAGTCTTCCTCTTTGCTAATTGTCACTAGGTCATCCATCTAAACTTCTACATGCTTCCCGACGTCATCACCAAACAGTTCATTCACCATTCGTTGATATGTGGCTCTTGCATAGCGTAGCCCAAAGGGCATTTTAGTGTAGCAATATAAGTCCATTGGTGTGTGAAGTGTTGTTTTATCTTCATCCTCCAAAGCCATTTGGACCTAATGGTAGCCCTTGTAACAGTCTATGATGCATTTCCATCGGAACGCGGCTAAGGAGTCTATCTTTTCATCGATCTCGGGCACGCATTGTTCAGATCTTTGTAATCAATACACATATGCCACCCCCCATTTGCCTTGGGCACCATCACAGGGTTTGCTACCCACGTCTGGTAGCGCACTTCTCGCAGGATTCATGCGTCCACCAGCTCTAACACTTGTTCTTTCATTGCTTCGTTCTTTTCTGTGCCCAGATTCCTTTTTGTTTGCACGACTGGATTGACATTTTCTGATACGTTTAGGTGGTGTTCAGCAATATATCTTGGTACACCCACCATGTCTGTAGGTTTCCAAGCGAAGATATCCATGTTTCTAAACAGCAACTGCTTTAAGAAGGTGAGAATATTTTCGGGCATCGCGTGTCCCAGCGTGATCGTTTGCTCTGGGTATCTCCTCCTAAGGATCCATTTTTCTGGTCCTGTGCGCGGGGTAGGTTTACCTGTTTTTGTTGGCCGCACCTCTTTTCTGCTACTGAGACTTCTCTACGGGCGTATATGATTGCTACCCCTGTCTAGGTTGGGAATCTGACTGCGGAGTGTGGTCCTGAGCAGAGCATGTTGAAGTCTCCCTGGGATGTTCGTCCCAAAAGTACGTCATGCCGAGAGATTGTTGGTAACACCATGAAGGTAACTTCATCTATTCGTGGGTGTTTTCCATCTGATAACAGTACCAGAAATGATATCTGGCCCAGTGGAAAGACAGCCTCATTGCAGAAGCCTGTGAGTGGGAAATCGACCGGTTCTAGGTGTGCCTTGTCTTCTGGGTCTAACCATTGCTCGTATATGATATCTACCATGCTCCCTACGTCCATAAACATGTAGTCGGTCTGGTAATGCCCGAACACTCCGGGAATAACTATAGGTCCTTTCTCGCATGGCTCTCCACTATGGGGAAGACTACTTGTTGTTCTCGCCAAGTCTCGTTCTGCGCACCCTTGTGTTGGTTCTTCCTCGACTGGCTGGGACCACCGTGAACCATGTGTGTTTCTAACCTACGCAAATTCTTGTTATCTGGGCCTTCTTCCCCCCGGTTGATGTTTCGAGTGTCTTTTCTCACATTCTTGACTAAATGAGTCAATTTTCCGCTCTTTAGCGCTCTTTGGATCTCTTGTCTCAGACTGATACAATCGTCTATCAAGTGTCCGAAGTCTTTGTGGTAATCGCAAAAAAGATTCAGGACTTGCCCTTTCTTGTTGCGCATCTGTTGTGCTGCTTTAAACTGATTATTCTCTGTGGACAGCACTTCCGATGGAGTTTTTGTCAAGGGGGTCCATTGACGCTCCCTGTTTGACTTCTTTCCTATAACCGATTCAATTGATAGTGTTGCGTGCACCCTTAGTGGAATGGTTGTTGTCATTATAACTGGAGGTCTTCCAGGTAGAGTTTCGACCTTTCTTGCTACGACGCTCGCTAGCTTGCTGGTTGTGGTTGTACGGACGACATTCGTCGCCGGTCAAGTGTTTCTCTGTTTGAGCGATGATTTTTGCTGCTGCGATGAATGTTTCCAAATTCTTTGGACCGCCATCGCGTCCGCGCACTCGCCGAAGCAGATCATCGCTTTTGACAGCACGCATGAGATGCACGAGCGTCATTTCATCTCCTACATTTCCAATTTCCAAGCGCTCCTTATTGTATCGGGTGATGAAATCTTTGATGCCCTCGCTATCCTTCCTCCAGATGTTCAGCACGTCGGCTGGGTCTCTGGTGTACCTGCGCTGTTGGCTGAAGTGTGACAGAAACTTCTCCTGGAAATCAATCCATGACTTAATCCTTCTCGAAGGTAAGCTGTCGAACCAGGCGCGCGTTGCGCCAATGAATGTTTGCACGAACAAATGGCACCATGCCAGAAGGGACCATCCCCCAAAGACTCCTACACTTGTAAATACTTGAATGTGATCGTCTGGGTCTGTAAGCCCGTTGTACTTCCCCACATTGTGCGGTAGTTTTATTTTCTCGAGTGTAGCCATTGCTATTTCTCTGATAAACTTTGACTTCTCGGCGACTCCTTCTGGTCGGTAACTCAAAGTAAAAACATGTTCAGCTGCCGGGTTGTACGCTACACGCGCACAGGGTTTGTACGCCGCGTGGTCTGGTGGCAACCTGCTGAACACACTTGTGGAGTCTCCTTCTTGGTATGTTAGATCACATTCATCCGATGTTACCTCAAATTCATCCACCATCCTTCATGGTGTCATACCCCGCCCCGCAGCGGAATAAGAGTCGGGCATAATTGGGTTATCACCAAAGCTCATGATGTTTACTAAAATGTTTCATATTTATTAAATTCAAATTACAACTTAAATATCCAAATCAAAGTTCATACAATTACAAGGAAATGAAACTATGTAAATAATCCAAAGCTTAAACTGGTTTATTCTTCTAGGCCTTCCTATGTGTTTCTTGCCTCAGCTGGATCACCTGTATCATGTGTAAAACGGGGGATATTTTGGGTCAACAAAAGTTGGCGAGTGAACCTTGATAAAACATTGTTATTAATTTCTTGTTTTGTTTAATATGGAAAATTTGTGCAATAATCACATGTGAGCAAACATGTATAAGTAAACAAACACAAACCACCTTGAATGAGTATATGATATGAATGATGATGAATGTGAGATCAAGGCTCAATTAAACGGAGCCGATCTTATGAGGCACCTGATGCTCAACCCGTCTCCCACGGGGAACTGATGGGCCTAATGAAATGCGTGCACTGAAAATGATAAATCCAAACTACATATAATCCACACAACAATTGATACACATTTGATCACGGATATGATGTATGCACAAGTGTTTTATAATCAAGAATTAAACGACACATGATACACCCCAAAATATGATTAAAACGGGGAATTGATAGAGATTCACTCACATTGGGTGCGTTCTTTGATGACGTTGGATGCGCACAAATTTTAGGATTTGATCGACGAGGGAAAAACTAACCTAAAATAATGACGAAATTATTCGGTAAATAAATGGATTTTATTTGAGATTAATACTTTTAATTCATAATGTTAATGGGATTTTTAGGTTTATTTTTGTGAGTTTAAGGAAATTTTCTAACTTTAAAAATCTTATTTTTAAGTATTTTTAAATAATTTTCTAAATAAATAAAAAAAATAAAAAATTTGACTTTTTGACCGTTGACCGTTGACCGGTCGGACTGTGTTTTTATATGCGCTGAGTGAGGTTCGAACTCGGGACCTCTCGTATACGTGCACGCAGCTCTACCAACTGAGCTACGTGTCTAACCCGAAATATTCTCTGTTTTAATTATATTTATATACTAATTAATTTTAAACTTATTTGGTTTTTATTAAAAATGATTTATATGGCCGAACCGGTTGCAGGGACCCGGAGTCGAACTCGGGTCCTTCGGTTCGAGTGCGCACACCAGTTGGGCTGTGTGTCAAATCTGTTTAACTTATGGATTATATTATTCTTATAAACATTCTGTGACTTGATCTGATTAAGTTTTAAAAATGTTGGTTTTATTTCTGAAAGTCGGTAACGTGTGCGATTCAAACCCGGGACGTGTGTATTGTTTGTGCACACAGTCCATCGCTGGACTGTGTGTCTAACCCGTTCGAATATCCAGTTTTAATTATATTTAAACCTATACTCGACTTCATCTTCTTCGTTTACAAAAACACAGAACAGTGAAGTCCGACTGTTCTGTTTAAATCGATCATCAAGACTTATAATTGGTTGGAATGAAATAGATAAAGAAGATTATGGAATAAAATGTACCAAAACAAAATGTTTTCTCAGATTTCCGGCAAGAGTCGTCGGCTCTGATTGGTGACTTCCGGCTGAGTGAATTGATTAACAGTTTTGATCAATGTGTTGTGCAATTAAGTTACTAAACAAGAGATATCAAGAGGGTTTAGATGATTGTACCGATCGACAGTGAGACTTCGGATTTTCAGTGATTTTCCGGTGAGTGCGGGAATTTCCGGCAACGTTGTCTGAGACAGATTCTGGTTGAACGATTTAGGTTAATACATGCCGAATAATGGATTACAAAGTAAGTCTCGGTTTTTCGATGAAAGTCCGGCGAATGCAGAATATCTCCGGCGACGTGTTTTGGGATGAATAAAGCTTCGGAAACGATCGTGGTTCTGAGCGAAAGGATTTCCAGAGTGTTCAAGTGGGTATTTATAGTGGAAACAGGCTGAATTGGGTTTGAATTGAGTCAAGGTTCGTGATTGAAGATTTACGTCGGTTATGATGGAAATTGACTGCCGGCAACGGTTATAACCGACGTCGACATCAATTTGTGCGGTTCAGTCAAAAGGAATTTGGCCAAAATCGCGGATTGCCGGATTTTCCGGTGATTGCGAGTTCTGGCGCGCTGATGTCCGTTTTTTGAGTTCGGGTTTTACTTCAAGTATTATTTATTTCAGTATTTTCACAAAGAAGGCGTGTGGCGGAGTGGTATGTTGTGTGTTTGTTCATGCGGGTGACCCGGGTTCGAAACCCGACGTCTCCATTTATTTATTTTATTCATTATTTATTATTAATTATAAATTATGGTTTTTAAATTCTAATATATTTATTAATTATGTATTGTTTAAAATTAATATCAACCATAAATACGCAACGAAATTTGTAACTGGATATTTGATTGATAAACGAAGCGGGTTTTGAAAACCCGTTTTTCGACGAATGTTACACATGGGCCGAGGAGCTCGCACATAGACGTGCGCACTTTGGACCGCGTTCCGTGAGCATCGTTAATTTCTTGAAGCGTTGTTCGCGTTCAGGTGGCTACCCTTAGGTGTTGTTGTTCGCCGGTGTTGGGCGGCGTTGCGCGCGAAGGTGCCTATCGACATAACCCGGTATCGAAACTGGATTCCCGGTGAAGTGACGATGCGCGTTGTTCTTGCGCTTGTTGAACTAGTGTTTGCATGGGAAATTGGCCTTGCACGCACATTTGCATGTACACCATGTTCAAGTATGCTTGTGACTTGGCGTACCAGGACGCTAGTGTTTCCCCTTCTGGGAATGCACGGAAGATTATGTTTCCTGCTGTTGGTGTCAGAGGAGGTGTCTGTTGGTTTGCTCGGGTGACACTTCCAAAGACATTTTTGACCCTTGGTTCTGTGAACTCTCTTTCGACTTGTTCATCTCTTTGGTGGCCTTGGACGTGCGAGTTGTCCGTACCCGGACCAAAGGGAGATGCATCACCATCGATTTGAAAAGAAGAGTTTTGATTAGCCACCAGAAAAGTGTTTTCTTGAGTAAAAGAGGTGAAAGTGGTTGTTTGAAGTGCGGTGGGCGCCAATGAAGAAACACTAGATAGCACCAAGGCTACTAGATGGTTCGTCTCGTGATTAGCAATTTAACCTCTCTTATCCACTCGACGAATGGCTAACTCTTCAAATGATCCTGCAAAACGAACAACACCAGTGACTCGCTATGAGGAGGAGAAGATGAGGGTTCTCCTCGTAACCACCCTCCGGCGTGAGAATAAGTAATTGCTTTGAGGATAAGTGTGTGTATGTAGTGAGAGAGTAAGAAATCGAACCCTTAAACCTGTGGATGAGGTCTTCTATTTATAGCCGAAGAGTAGGGAAAGGAGAGAGCAACCAGCTAGCCAGATGTCCGACCAAGGGGAATATCCATTTTGTCCCATCTTACGACGCTAGGCTCAGAGATGACGTGGTCACGGCCATTCGCTCCAGGTCAGCGTACTAATGTACTAGGTGTCTCCTTGGGATCCTACGATCCTTGCTGGCATCCTTCTATTGGTGACACCTGCTGTCCTTCTTGTCTGGAGATGGTATCTTTTTATCAATAGTTGTCCCTTTCTGGAAGGTTCTAGAACTTTCCAGATGGTACCGTATGACGTGGGTGCCAGCATGGAGTGGTGTGGTCCCATTGACACGTGTACTCTTATGATTTGGGACCATACCTCTTCAGGTAGGGTTTCATAAAGTTAACATGTATAGTAAAAAGGTAAATATCGTATAAAATATTAAAATGTGCATAATGTTTGCTACCATTTGAGGAAAAAACATCGATATGTGAGGCACATAATGAAGATAGGGTTATGGAATAATAAACATGGCAAATAAAGAAGCATGACCCCTATGATTTTATACGATAATGGAGATGGTGAGAAACATATGACTTAGGGGGATAGTCCAATGGTTAGTCATGTGAGACTAGATGGTGGTGGTGGTAAACAAAACAATCACATATCTCCAAATTTGTAAAATTACATATCCCGACAGTGTATATCTTGTACATGCATTGAAAAATTATGTTTTTGTAAACTTATAATTTTAAGAAATATGTAATTTTAGAAGTTTAAATAAAGATATATGAAATTTCCCCAACAAAAAATCATGCATATAACGACAAGGATTCTGCCTTGCTCCGCATTAGTGGGGGCGGTAATGGTGATACGAGGAAGAAACAAAAATTAAATCGCTTGAGAGAGAGAAGAGGAGGGGCACTATTATAAGAAAGAGAGATCAAGTATATATTCTTATATTCCTATTATAGTCAAAGGGAACAACTTGAAATATGAGCATTGGATGAAGATGAGGTTAAAATCTTAGTCCTGATCATTATAATCCACAAAAACCATCTAGTTTGGGAGTTTTTTTTGTTAACTTTGACCTTGTAATCCTAAACTCTTCTTATTTTCTTTCTGCTTAGAAGAATCCTGTGATCGACTAGAAACCTTCTAGAAGGGGATTTTACAATTTAGATTTTTATGTAGTTACTTTGAAGCAGCGTTTTTAGAAGGAGACGTGACCAGTATTAACCTAGTCAACAATTAATCTAAATAAATGCTTAAAAACCATATAAAACTAAGAAAGTTAATACATAACATATATAGGTTTAGAGTTGATATCATAGAATGCAATAGCTTACAAATATAGCCCATGATCTCTAGCTCAAGTGGTTGGAGGGAGGTGGAAAGGTTTTCCCCTTTGAGGTTTCCTGCCTGAGGTACTGAGTTCGTGTCTTGTAGTGAGTGTTTTTTTTCCTCCACTGATGGCTAAGGTGTGTTTTACCCCACTATGAGGCGGATCTCACCTCTCATTCGAACTTGGGTGGCTTGTCTTCCGTCAAACAAGGATGAAGCAAGCTAGTGGGATTCCAGCTAATCCACACCTTTCAAAATAAAAGGCCTACAAGAATAGAGATAAGTCTATTAGTTACAATATAATTACAAACACATGCTACAAATAAATAAAAATATAAATATGGTATCTTTCCTCGATTGTGTAGGTAACCGCCATATGGTTACCTCCAAAATAAGCCTATAGTATCTATAAAACGCATTTCGCCCACCATCTATATATCCAAATCTTCACTTTCCTATCACGCAACTTATACGTCTATAAATGTAAGTGTTAGGTGCATTTTCATTGTAAGTGTTGAACATAAACTCTAAAAAGAACGTTACCAGTTGAGAAGTAACTCATAACAGAACAAGTCATCTGAACTTGGTAATGAAGCGTCTGAGGTCTATACAGCCGCAAAATCTCCATAAGAAATCAACCGATGTAGAAGATCTACATATAAAGCAAAGAAGTAATCAGCCGACTGAACCAAAGATAAGATAACTTCAGACGATCAGACAATGAAGAACAACTTTAGAAACTTCAGTAATTTATCAGGAGCTATCAACTTGGGGTAAGTTAAGCCATGATTCCAAAACGCACGATAAGTGAATGCCTTCTAGAAGGTAAAGAAGTCAGCAAAAGTTAACAAGAGTGCACATACTTCAAAGGGATAAAGTGCAAGTTGACAAATGAGATAAACAAACAAATGTTTTGTAACATCCGTCAAAAAAGATCTTAGAAACCCGACCCGTTTGTAAATCGGATTCCATACATATTAAATAAAAGTGGAGATTTTGGTTATTATCTTGTTTTTCTTTTTATTATTTAACTAGTTAAACTATAATAAATTGAATAACGCAATTATTATAGAGTTAAACTATTAGATTCATAAATCCGTTAGTTCGGTTAGTAGTATAAAATAATGAGTTAACTAAGTTAGAAATATTCGGTTAGTAGTATAAAATAATAAGTTAACTAAGTTAGAAATATAAAGTAAAAAAGTTATAATTGAAAAGGACCAAAGCTGTCAATTAACAAACCCGGAATAAATTAAGTCATAAACTCAAGGGACCATATGTGTCATTTACCCAAACCCCCACTCCTTTCACGTGCCTACACTCCCTTGGAACCACCACCCACTCGCGACAACCATCTCCAACTCCTAAAACCCTACCGGTCCCTTTATTGTGTAACTCAAACTCCCCTTAAACCCGACCTGAGTTGATTATACACATTACATGAAGATCTAATCCATTATGAGTCTCATTTTGATTAGGTGTTTTGGTTATATTCGTTTTAATCTCTAATCAATTCTTGTTATTCCTAATCAATCGTATTGAAATCAAATAATTCATTTTATTACACCATTGAAGTCTCACCAAGACCCATTTTCAATTAGTAGAAATCATTGACCATACGACATTAAACTTATACCAAACGAAAGCTCCTATCATCCTCTATCATTTCCCACTCTCAACACTTGTCCATATCACTACAATTTGTGAATTCAAGCACGAAGAAAGCTAAGGCTTGGAACTTATTTTCTTAATATTTCCTTTAATCCTTGATCAAATCAGGTAATTCAAGAGCCTATTCACATTAATTTTTGTGCTTACAAAACCCTCGTATCCTTATGCTTTTGAAGACTTTATAAATTTGAATTTTATTTGTGATTTTAGGGTTCTTAGAATATAGAGTTTAGGGCTTTCTGATCTTTGTTTGTGTTTTGATGAAATTATGATTAGAACCATGTTAGAATAGGATGTGTAATATGTAACAATCGGTAATTTACGATTTCTAATAGCAAATAACAACGTGAAGATAATTAAAAATAGTGTTTTAAGACACAAATTAACTTAGATAGACCTTTGGAATGCCTAGGAACTTCTTTTTGGCTTAGAGTACGTGAATGGGTGATTTGCGGAATAACTGACGAGCGTCAAACGATAACGAACTGAAGTTGGATGAAATACTGACAACGCCGATAAATACGAGTTTTATACGATATTTTACACACATGATTTTTTTGCGAGATTTTATTGCTTCCCGAACACACCCGTGAACAAAAACGTGACAATAAGAACGCACCGACAACGTAACAGAAGCATCAGACTCATTTATTATATTGAAAACCAAAATATTATGATATATTTAGCTTTGTATCGGATTTTAACATTCGCAGTTGAAACGGATTGAAAAACGGACTAGAAACAATACCCAAAGCATTTTACGCGATTTTAATGCAACCGACGAACGTACGCATCAAACATCGACTTTCGACATTAATTTACATGTTTTTGACCTAATATAGGTCTTACGACATACCACGAATTTCAGGTGCGAAAACGGGCCGCAGAAACGCGATTGGGCCACTCGAAAGACTAATACGCGCAAACAGGCTTTAGGCCCAGCCCACTCACAAACCCTAGCTATTTATTTACCCGTTTCTCCTTCCCTTTCATTTCCTTCTCAATCAAAACCCTAGCGCCCTCTCTCTCTAACAAAATCCGGCCACCGGGTTCCGGCTTCTGGCCACCGGATCTGTTGAGAAGAGACATACGCGGAGCCGCCTCCGGTGGCCAGTCAAGGCCTAAACGAAGGCTGTGAGGTGGAGTTTTTTGCATCGGGTTCAAAGAGTGGAAGCTCCGGCAGGCTAGCGACGCGGTAGCATAGTTGCGGAAAATGGTGGTGCTCGGCCGCTGAGCAACAGCGGTTGTCTCCCCGCTGGCAACTCCGGTGAGTGACTTTTTCAGATAAATTGTTGGTTTAGCTCGGAACGTAATCAAATTACTGGTGTATGTGGTGGCCGACGATGGTCGGGGAAGAACGAGACCGCCACGCTACGTCAGCCGGCGGTGGTACCGGCGGCAATGGTATGTTGGTGGTGATGGAGATTTGGGTTCGGGTTACAAGGAAAACGCAAGTTTTAGTGGTTATTATTTCGAGTCTTGATTCGGTTCGGGTCAAACCTAGTCAACACCGGGTCAAACATGGTTCAACAAGTCAAACTATGGTCATGGGTTAGATTCGGTTCGGGTCAAACCCCGGTCAACGCGGTCAAACTCAGTTAAACCCTAGTTAACATAGTCAACGCGGTCAATTACAGTCAAACTCAGTCAACGGGTCAACACAAGACTCGGTAATTTTTTAACGACGCGAATTTCGTTTATATTGTTTTATATAAATATTATTTAGCGGAAACCAAGTTCTAAACCGATCCGACTAATGAAAACAACAAATGTTATACGATGAAATTACTAACTAGTTGGACTTGTACATAATCGTAACCACGTAGTTTATATAAATATGTATATATTAGTTAAAAGCCGAACCGACACATGACATGATATATATACACACACACACACATTGGACTTACGTAAAACGAAAATTGGCGTTGAATACATGATGGAAATCTTTTATATACATTGTTACATTAAATTGTTGTCTTTTGAAAAGTTATCAACAACTTGTATTGTCTGATTTTGTTACAAAAACAGAGGAAACTCTGCCCGATTTTCGTTAAAATACATATATATTTTATAGTCTGTATCGGGACTCAAATGAATTTTACAAAATAAGTATAATGTATATTTATTTTGGACAGTTTACACGACTCACAAAACAAGTTAATAACATTTCGACAAACGCGGTTTACAAGATAACGGAACTCGGAACCCTATATCATATAAATATAATTACTTATATTTATTTTACACGTCTTGTATTCGACAATTATGAAAAATAAATATAATTATTTCCAACGTCTACGACTCTAAAATTATATAAAATAAATATAGTCGATTATATTTATTTTCAAACGTCTAACGAAATACGATGCGTTACCGTACGATCTTAACATATAATATTATTCGAGTTATTCCGGTAACGAACAAACGAGGGTCGATGATAACAAGCGAACCAGTGCATAATTGTTTCGATAATTATCCACAAGACACGAGATTAATAATTTCGGCTACTCGACGTGTGTGTGTATATATATATTTACGTTTACATATATATATGTATACATCTTAGGGGAACTACAATGAGTGCGAAATGATTCATCTACGTAGATGACGACTACTTGGAAACCGTATAAACACTTTATAGCAGTTTACAACAAGTATCATTTTCATATAAACATTTGGTTACATACACGTATGACCATTAGGACGACTAACACGATTTTATAAATATATATTTATCTCCCTATATAATAAAGGAAAGATTTTTAATCTCAGTGGCAGTATTACAAGACCTCCACCTTTCCTTTTCACTTGATGTGTCAATTTGTAGGTTTTTGCATTTTTTTTAAACTAAAGATTTGAAATATACCGCTTATTTCCGTCGCTTTCATTGCATTTAAAAGCCACCTTGCAGTCCACAAACCCGTTTGTCTCTCTCTCTCAATCTCGATTTTCTCTGTTTCATAATCTTCCTTTGATTTTCAGGAGAGGAAACCCTAACACATCACGAACATGGCAACATCAACAGTTACCGTGACACCATCTTTCTTCGATTTTCAAGGCTTTTTTTATAGACCTACCTAAGAACATATCACGTGGTAAGTTTTCTGATCCCTATTTTTCTGTTATTGTTTAGATTTGTGGTTGTTTTGATGTGTATTACAGTTGAGCTGTGTGATTTGGTAGAAATTTGGTTTAGATCTGATGATTTCGTGTGTTGAGTAGGTTAATAACTTACCAAAACACATCATCCGCAGAAGTTAGGGATTGAGGACAACAACACCCAAGTACAACATCCACAGAAGTTATATGAGCCAGTGCTTCTTAATGGGTATCTAATTCTAGCTCAACATGGTCGAGTTCATTAGGTAACAACTTGATCATTCTCTTTTAGCTTCTGGAACACTAAGAATCACAATTGAAATGAATATACATTTAGGGGTGTGCATCTGTAGGCTTCGGTTGGCTAATTTAAGGAAAGAGATGGCTAATTTGAAAACATATGTTGACCGATTTAGGGATATGTCTTATAAACAAAGTCGTTGATGAGTTTAATTTGTTTTGTTCTGCAGCAGGGAGATAACAAGTTTCGCAAGATCCGTCTTACACCACTATATGATAATAAGCCATCTTAGGATGTAAGACATGCTTATTGAATATCCAGATTTTTTTTCTTCATATATTATAACTTAATTAAGGAATCAGAAGAGTAGTTTAATTGTGCAGCCAAAACCCTGTTTTAAAATTCAAAACCGGACCCAAAATGTGATGGAGCCAAAACTGATTAGGAAGAGGAAAGAGAAAGAACTCTGTATTTGAAATCTGATTAGGGTTTTTATCATTTGAATGAAGGGGGAATTTAGAGGTGGGTGTTTGAAATCCATTTGAATTTTGAAATCTGATTACCTCTTTCATGTTTAACTTTTTGTTTGTTGGTTCTGTGCTGGTTCAGCATACCACTTTAACTTAATAGGGTTTAAATAAAATCAAAATTCTAAGAAAATGACACATAGGATTAAATTAGAGATTTTATCTTTTGTTTCTTTTAACGTTGTATAAAGAGTTAAATGCTTGGTTGGTCCATGTGGTTTGTGAAAATTGCAGACTTGGTCTTAATGGTTCACTAATTACACACTTGGTCCCAGTAGTTTCAATTTTTACACTCGCGTGGTCCTTACCACTAACCTGTGTTAGATTTCTCAGTTAAGTATATGTGAAATTACTGTAGTACCCTTGAATAATTAAAAAAATAAAAAAAAAACATAAAAAAGACCACTACTCATCTTCTTCATCACTTCCCCTCTCTCTCATTCAAAAACTCGGCCACCACCACCACCTCTCCTTCACAACCTGCAACCACCACCTCCACTGTATACTCACCTCCTCTGCCGTCACCTTGGACCACCGCCTCTACCTCCACCGTATACCCACCTCCTCCGCCGTCATCGTAAACCCACCACTACCACCATCACCTTCAACCCACCACCTCCGCCGTCATCTTCAACCCATTGCCTCCACCTTCACGTTCATCCGAGGTCACCTTCAACCAACCACGTTTTTCCGGCGTCACCTTCAATCAACCACATTTTTGCGGCGATGGTGTCTCGGTGACACAGAAAAACCGACACAAGATCTTGAATTTTTGTTGGATTACAGTGGGAAACAGTTGGTCCCAGTTGAATTAATCGACCCAACAACCGAAAATTTCCATAATAGTTTAGAGGGTGATGAAGATCAAGAATTTGGGGAATTTCAGAAAGCCGAGGAGTTATTCAAGGAGCAAGAAACACATTTTGTTCTTGAGGTTGTAGGAAAAGAATTGCTTTCTGTCACTGAATAAACAGAGGATTCGTCGAAGCTGAGCTGGATTCGATGGAATTCGAAGAAACCGAGAATTCACTTGTTTTTTCATGTGAATTTAAGCCATTCTGTTTCTGAATCAACTCAAATTCCATCAGATGATAATACTAAAGAAGTTCAAGAAACAGAGGAGGGTGGCTCAGGTATTAATGTTTTACTCTTTAATTTGTTTTTTTTAATAATTTTTACTATTAATTTTGTTAATATAATGTATTTATGCAAAGGATGAAGAAGCAGAGGTTTCAATTGGAACAGAAATTCCAGTTTTGGATTCATGTGATGAGATGAAAGGACAAGAAAATTTCAATTTGCATTCGCATTGAAAGAGAGAGATGTGGGTTTACGGTGGAGGATGTGGGTATACGGTGGAGGTAGAGGCGGTGGTCCAAGGTGACGGCAGAGGAGGTGAGTATACGGTGGAGGTGGTGGTTGCATGTTGTGAAGGAGAGGTGGTGGTGGCTGAGTTTTTGAAAGAGAGAGGGAGTGATGAAGAAGATGAGTGGGCCCCTCTTCTTTATTTTATTTTTATTTTTTTAATTATTCAAGGGTAATACAGTAATTTCACATATACTTAACTGAGAAATCTAATAAAGGTTGTGGTAAGGACCACCCAAGTGCAAAAATTGAAACTACTAGGACCAAGTGTGTAATTAGTGAACCATTAGGACCAAATCTGCAATTTTCGCAAACCACAGGGACCAACCAAGCATTTAACTCTTGTATAAATGAGACATGCAAAATGAAAGTGTTATTTTAAAACAACAGGTTTAACCATTATTTTGGATACATATGAATATGGTTCCCAAGATTATGCAAATCTTCACATGCTTTTAACCTCAGTTCATAAAAACAGTGAAATCCAACACAGATCTCAAAAGACAATGTTATTTATGTTGGTGGGACCCTTGTAGTTAAAGGAAGTGATGGTTATGCAGCTGGTAATGATGTTTTTAGGCATCAGTTATCACACGAGTGAGGTTGATGAAGCAAAGGGGTATCTTTGAGCAGGCTAAGGCTGCTATGTTCTAGCCAGGTATATACTTTCATAGTTTAGCGCGTCACATTATTTGAAATATAAATCATTCTAAATATTTGGTTTGTTAAATTTCATTACAAAAATCATGCTTTTAAATATGATACATTCTGAAGTAAATATGATTTAGGAAGTTGAATGTAACAAGTATATTTTGGCTTTAATCAGTTTCGACTCAAAGCCATGTAATCAAATATGTGATTAACAAAGAGTACAAAAATATGATCTAATTGATAATGTTGTCTTTTTTGTCAAATGTGACAGGATTTGTTCCCCTTGCACTGAATCAGATGCTCTGTTGGTTCCAGGTAAATACGATGTTTGTTTCTTAGTTTGATCGGATATCTGTTTATTTTCATTTGTTTCACTCATAGTTTAAATGTTAATTTCATTTACTTAGAAACGATTCAATTGGTGTTGTGTTCAATCTCTCAAATAGGATCACATCACAAATTTCAGCTAATATTTAGCACTAATAATGTTTTTAGATGTTAAATGGAATGGTGACGGCTCAAGAGTGGTCCATGTAAAATGATA
Source organism: Scalesia atractyloides (assembly GCA_947069175.1). NCBI lineage: Eukaryota > Viridiplantae > Streptophyta > Magnoliopsida > Asterales > Asteraceae > Scalesia > Scalesia atractyloides. The sequence goes on from CAMTDV010000024.1 coordinate 70,571,648, forward strand.
TTACTAAAGACTAGGATATCGGTCTCAGGTTAAGGTTCAGATCATCGTTTCCCGACAGTTAAGGTTAGGGTTCAGATCATGGTTTCCGGCAGTTAAAGTAAACCTGATGTACTTGGCTCTTTTCAGAGCATCGTTTTATGTTTGTCATTTTGTGTTTTGGATTGTTTGGAATGGGTTGATTCGGGTAACGTTTCATCTCAAACAAGCCAAACTAGCAAATTCTGATAATTTAGCTTTAATGGGAAAGCGGGTCAAATGTAGTTCAAAGCGTTTTTTTTTCGTATGTTCACAAAAGTTATATTATTTTGTTGATGATCTTTTTTATATATAAATGATTTACGAGGTTTTACGCATCAAAGGTACATTTTGGGCAACCTCCGACCTGTTTGGACTTTTCGACCCTCTTTTAGCTATTTTTAGTTGTAGTTGTTTGGCCAGTTAGAGATAAAGCATTACCAAAAACGACCCGTTCAGAAGTAAATGAGATTAAACATTACCACTTGGTAACTGCAGGACATATAGTAGCTCCATTTGGTTGTGTTTTAATGCCAGGTGGATCGAATAATAATGTCAGCTAAAAGCGGGAACCGGTCAAATGGGTCTAAAATGACCCATGGTCTATTGTTTATGCATACACTTCCTAAATTGGTTTGTTGATATATATTTAGATTTTTATTCTAATAATATGGTTTTTAATCAGTCAGTTCATTAGTTATAAAAATGGAAAATGGAGATAAAAAGCAAACTGAACCTGGCCTGTCTCGACCTCAACTGAAAATTGACATGCTTCGGTATGAATCCTCTTTTAACCTGTTACCCAGTCACTCATCTTACTCCCCCTAATTTTGAGAATTGGATTAAGAATAATTTTGTTAATTTCTCATACATATGTAAAATTATTTAATAAATAACAAACTTATACCTATTTTTTAGGGTTTTATAATCAGTTAAACGGGTCAGAGGCGACTTGGAAGCAAAGCTGAATCCAGGTTGTGCCGGAAGTGAATTGCTTCGCTTCGCATGCCTCGAGCGACAAGATCCCTTTGCCTGGAGCTAGATGTGACTTATGGGTGATGGTAAGTGTTCGACTTGTAAATCAAGTACGACACGACGGATCAGTTCTTGGTCGAGTGCAGTTTCGCTAAATGTGGATTCTAAGAAGAAAGGTTTGGTATATGTTGTCTTTTTGCTCACCCTTTGGTCGATATGGATCGGCCGAAGCGAAAGCGTATAAAATAACTCTGCGCATACAGTTTTGGGGACTATTAAAGACACTTCGTTATGTTGGATGTCGAAAAGAAGCAACGTCTCGGGCCTAAGCATTGAGAACTGGAGCAGGTTTAGTGGGCTGGGATTTGTTTAAATTTCTTTTAGCATGCTTTCGTTGCCTCTTTTTGGTTCATAGTTGATCTGTACTCCCCATTAGTTGCTGGCTAAGAGGTTTCTAAAGAAATAAGGAAATAAAAGGATTTATTATTGTAATTCATGCCTTGCAAGAACTTTGTTATGATACTACATATACCTTTATACCTTATTAGACGTGGATGCATTATTATCATTTGGTAGAAAATGGAACAACATATTTTTCTTTTTAAAAGGTTATCTCTCATTACAAATTTCACCGAGTTTGGTTGCCAAACATGCAAATTTAATGTGGGATCAGTTTAGTTGAGTTAACCCACTAGCGATTTTGATTTTGTGTCCATGTTTTTAATAAGTTAATGTGTTAACTATGAATTCTTAGCAATATTATTGCAATAATATTTTAAATTTCTAGCAGTAGAATATGCAATCCTAAGATAAATCCATGTGATCTCTCCTTACTAGGCATCGACAACAAGTGGGTGTGAATTCCTTTATGCGAAATAAACTGTTACCCAAAGAGGTAAATATCTTTAGCTTTCTTTGGGTAAAAAATCGCTTAGTGTTGGCATCATTGGAGTGGAACGGTGATATATGTAGCTGGTGGGTTATTCCCAAGATGTAATTATGTCTGGTGGTTAATCAAGTTAGACTTTTAAAAATAATAATAATCAGTTTTCGTTGTAAAGGAAACATCTATGAGATGATATAACTTGCGATTTGGATTAAAACATATAGCAAAGGTCAATATCTTTAACCTTGAACAATTAACATAATCAAATTTCCACATGTTATATTTTATTGTTATATGAAATTTTTATTGTATTTCTACTATGACACTACTTTCTATATATTTTTATCTTTTATATTATAAACATCTTTCACTTTGCTTTTTTATCTTTATCTTTTGGACTAGCGGAGAACTATAACCCGATAGTTTATCCCCCATTGCGTAGGTATTGTATTGAAGCCCAGTAGAAGTGGCAGTGAGGTGCCAAAGAAGGTGGGAATAGAGTTTGTTGAATCCCAGCTTAACTAAACTAAACTTGAGCTCATTCTCATTAAAATGTAAGATTCTCAACTGATATCACTTTTGACAAATTTAAGGGACTTTGGTTCACTCTTTTTATATACGAACATTTTCGATTGTTCGTGTTCTTGCAGTTTTTAAATTTGATTGTTTTCTGTGAAAATTTTCTAATATGGTATAGTGATATTTCATGACCCCAAGCCATTTATATTATGATTTTCGATTGTCATTATATATATGATTAATGTAAATTAATTTTTTCAGCCCGGAAAGTTCCCGGGCTATAACCTAGTATTTTTATATAGACATATATATATATATATATATATAATATATAGGAAATGATATATAGAAAACTTATTTGTGGTGAGAAAACTTAGGAAACTCAATTTATAATCATTGATGAAGATGATCTAATGGTTTAGAAAGTTGGATGTTCTATTGATTTAATTCAAATACATTGATAAGTGGATGAGGGGTATTTGTGTAAAACCAATATGTGCATAATTAATTCCCTGTAGAACCATCATATCACCTTCTCTCCACCGAAAAAGCATCATCATCTTCTACATCTAAAAAGTCAAAAAGTATCATCATCTTCTACAACTCAAAGATTTAAATGTTATACATACCTCACAAACATACAACCAAAGATAAAATATGGATCGTTGTTAGCTTTAAAAGAGAGAAAGTTGTTGTAACACCAAGAACACACACACAAGTGTGTGAGAGAGAAGCAACTCTGAAATCGTTCGCTGGTATGGGTTTTTAGAGAGAGAAAGTTGTTAGAACACCAAGAACACACACACAAGTATGTGAGAGAGAGAAGCAGGTCTGAAATTGTTCAGTTGCATGGGTTTTTAAAGAAAGTTGTTATTTTAGAGAGAGAAACAACATCTTCATTGTGTCCATCTCGAACACCAAGAACACACACACAAGTGTGTAAGAGAGAAGCAGGTTTGAACCTAATTTACCACGATTTTAGAGAGAAAACAACAATCTCTTGAGTGTTCTATTTTGAAAAATCAGTTCACACTTGAATTTTTTTTTGTTAGTTGTGTTAATATGTTTTTATGTGCTCAAAGTGTTCTAGTAATGGGTAAATGTTTATGTAGCTTGCATGTTTTTGTTTTTGTATTAAAATCATTTTGATTTTTTGATATTCTCAGTTGTTATTAGCTTACAAATCTATATCTTTTTAAATGTTGAAATTTTGTTTTATATGGGTTGTTAGTTGTCTTGTATAAACTTCAATTGGATATCACATTTTCATTACCTTTAGAAAGTCCATAATTAATAGTTGATGATCTCGTTTATTCTATAAATAAAAAGTTGTGTTTTTTCTTTTTCTGGCATAATTAGCTACATATGTTATAACAATGTTACTTATGTTAACACCAGCCCTTTCTTGGACACAAAAAAGTGGCTACACATATGTAACACATGTTTGTAACATGTGTTACACTAGAGGATAACACATCTAAAACAATTGTTTGTGGAGAGCACAACTGTCTAGTCTAGAAAAGAAAAAAAGCTATAGATGTAAAAAATGTGATACGACGACAAACAAATACGAAAGGTTTTGCTAACATATGTTACATGTTTTTTTAGTGCTTGCAGCTAGGGGTTGGTTCCACCGGATAGTAGTTGTTTGAAGTGGAGGAAAAATAAAGGTATTTATGGTAACTATTTCATATGTAACGTTTTTTGGATGGTTTTATTCAGTTTTTTTTATGTGTGAAATAATGCAGATAAAAAGTCAAAATTTGGGGAGTCTTCAAGTTTAGGGCATAATTGGGTGGAAGGTAACTTGTGTTAGTTATGTTACTACTATTTTCTTAATTAGTAGATTAAAAATACTGGACTGCAACTTGTGTTATTACGACTTGACCATATCAATTGCAGCCTAACGAGAAGGGATCTTTGCAGGAAGGAAGAGAACCACCATATCGGACACGACAAAGGTGGTCATAAAGCGAAAGAAGGTAGATGGAGAAACCGATGAAGAATGGGAGAGAAATCGATGAAGGGCAGGTGGTGGGTACCTTTGCCGTTGTACAGGTGTTTCCCTCTAGTGTAACACATGTTACAAACATGTGTTACATATGTTCAACTCCTTTGTTACCAAAAATGGGCTGGTGTAAATATAAGTACAAGAGTTACCCTCTAGATTTTTGTTATCTTATGATAGTTTTCTAGATCATTTTTATATATTTAAGTTTATATAGACATTTTTGTTACGTTTAAGTTTGATTCTAATGTGTGAAAATACTAACAACCCATGATGGCATAAAACTTACTCACACCAACAATTGATATAAAACTCATTTTTATTTACATTGTTAGTATGCCTATTTTTTTTATGAAGACGGATGTTGTTGTGAAATCCATTTTTTGGATGTAACAACTAAATGTAACATGTGTAACCATGATGTTGTAACATTTTATTCCCACAAAAAAACAATGTGGACGATGAAAACTCGCCAGTATCTCCGCGTTTGAGCTCCGAAGTTTTTGATCTAACATTAGCAGTTTGTACAATACTAAGCAGATCCCAGTTGTTGCTTAATCAGGTTACACATGTTACACAAGATGTAACATGTGTAAACTAGAAACACTTGTGTAACATTTCCGTGTAACACATGTTACAGTTTGTATCCCTAAAACATGTCTACCTATAAGTACTTACAAAATATAAAGCAGAGTACGAACACAACTTCTAAGGATGTTACACACGTTGTAGAGAAGATGTTACATGTACACACACAATGTAACATGTCTAACATGGCGACAAGTCATGTATGATTTTTTTGTTACCCTAGGGTGCTAAACGTGTTACAACGTTCATAACACACGTAAACTATACTAACATCCGTCCCTATATCCATAGATGATCTAGAACATACTCCACGTTATCATCTTTACGAGTCTTCTAATGGCACTATATTTTGGACACCGATTGTCAACGAGCAGTATCATCTCGTTATTGGTAAATCATACGACACACTGGAAGAACTACTTGCCATGTATAAGACTTATGACTAACAAGTTGGGTTCAATGTAAAAAAAATACGTTCATGCAGTTTGTTTATCTACTAGTAACATTGTTAATAACAACTCTAGGTACGTAACTAGCGAATGCCTATATACAGTCTGAATATGTAATGATGGAATTGTTTGTGTTAAAGATGAAGATGCTTATCAAGAAATGAACATAATTAGCTTTTAAGATCTGAATATTTAATTAGGTATTGTGGTTTTTTGTTTACCAATTCAATATCTAACTTATACATGAAACATGTTTGTTAACACATATGTTTTTTTATTAAGTTTCATGATAATGACAAATATGTAAATATAATATAACATGATGTAACATGAAGTGTATCTTTTGTCCCTTTAATTCGTTACACTAGTCTCATATACTTCTAGTTACATATATTACTTGTTTACTAACTGCTATCACATTTTGGATGATGTAATGTTTCTACATATGTAATTTTACTAAGTTTAAATTGACACCAAAGGGGATGCACATATGTAACACATGTTTATAACATGTGTTACAACGTCAAGATTACACATGTTACATATAGTTGTTACAAAAAAAACTGCCTTCACAACAACATTCGTCTTCATCCAACCGAAAATGAGCATACTAACAATGAAAATAAAAATGAATTTTATATCAATAGTTGTAATGCTTCTAAAAATGGTCTTCACAACAACATCTGTCTTCATCCAAAACTGGGCATTAGCAATGGAAGGACTTGTCCGAAATATATAATGATGATTGTTGAACAATTGCTACTTTATGGTTTATTCTTTAATCGCCTGCGATTCCGAGGAGAAGGACATACAAATTAATCAAGTTCAGAGCGTATGTAGGTAACATTGTGCTAGTTATATGTGTAGCTAGAGTTGTTTTTAGTAATGTAACACGCTTAACATGTATACTCATGTTAAAAGTGGTTGTAATGTACAACTGTTTTGTTACCAAAGACTGCTTAGATGGGTAACATATGCAACTTAGCTCTGATGTAACACATGAAACAAATATAGAATGTATTCCACCATGACAAGTGACTTTTGTTATGATTAACATATTTAAATGGTGTTGAACGTAACAAGTGTAACCTATCTTAGAAGTGACTAAATAATAGCAAATATTTACTGATAAAACATTGGTCAGATCATTCCTTATGTCCAGTTGTGTAACATCGAAAACAAAGAACTCACCTAGCTGGTTGTTACATATGTAACAAAGGGTTGTTGCATATGAAGCTGTCAAAAAAAAAAAGTAAAAAAAATGTATCCGTCAAAATGTAACATATGTAGCTGGAAACAAATTGTAACATATATAGCTAATTATGCCAGCAAAAAAAACATGACTCTTTATTTGTAAAAAAACAAGATATTCAGATTAACTTATGGACTTTCTAAAGGAATTGAAAATGTGATATCCTAGTGAAGTTTATACAAAAACAACCAATCCAACAAAAAATTTGAAACATATACCATAACAATTATGGATTTTCAAACTAATTATCTACCATCAATGGTGATGCTCCCAAGTTAAACAAAACAAAAAAATAAAATAAAGCATTTGTTAGGATCTGAGTTTGAATTACTTGTAGTTTTTGTTTCAAAAATGGAAAATGATTGAATTAAAAGAGATTTGCAGCGGAATAAGATGGAAAACTTTTACTACAAGCAATGGTCGTTTGTTTTCATCATCATCATCATGCTTTCAAGTTAATTAACTTGTATGTGATTCACAAACTCCCCCACAGCCTTTGCAATTACAGTTTGGTAATGAGAAAATGCAGAGAAGATGATATGCGAAAGTTGATCTTTTAAGAGACAAGTTTAAAGGTTACAAGAGTTGCTTATTTATACTAACTATCTAACCTCTGAGCATCTTTGATGACGTCAAGGTTGATAGTGACAGGAAACAATATGTAACTAACTCTAAACACTGCTTATACTAACTATCAGTGCTTGGCACTGTTACATTGATTAACTAAGCTAATGACTAAACTCTGATTCCTATCATCTGTTCTTGTTAACTCTGGCAGACCTTGAAGCTTTGTGAAGACAGATGATAGGATGAGCAGTCTTTATGGAAAGCAGTGTAAGTACATCAGATGATGTAACCTCTGATAGTTGAACCAAAGCTCGGATAGGGTTATTTGGCTTTATATCATCTGTTCCTTTCATAGGGGTTCAATCCCAACAGCATGAGTTTATGTAAATATTTTATGAAAAAAAACTAAGAAAGAAAAATAACAGAGTTTAAAACACAAGAGTTTAAGAAAAACAAAATCAAACAACATCACATATCGCAAACCTTTTTCAAACAAAAACAAAGGAGTTTAAGATTACCAAAAAATATAAATAAATAAAGAAAATAAATTTTGGAAGTTAAGAAAAAATTACTAGGCAATTTCCATGGCTCAGTTTTGTTCATATCCACATCTGCAAATCAGAATCCATGAAGCATATATATTTAATCTTCCTTTTGACCATGACCAAAAAGCTTGTCCATCATCTAAATGCTAGATACCTGAATCTTTTTTTTCTTGAAATTGAAGTTTTCATCATTTAGAGTTTTCATCTTGTTGGGTCTCTCTGTTCTTGTTGGACCTTCATTCGAAAGCTGGATTCCGGGACGAACACAAATCTGGAACGATTTTGACCAGACCTTCATACTGAGAAAACCCTAGCCGCCGTACTGAATCATTGACTGCCTTCGAATACATATTTGGAACAGACATGGATCTGTAACGATTTTGAAGTGTAGCCGCCGTGAAAAAAAAAAGTCGCTGTCCAAGAACACCGTGAGAAACTGTCACACCCCGATAAATCGATTACATCAGAGCCGGGCGTGATCGACTGGTATCTTCATTGCACAGCGGAAGTATATAATGCTTAAGACTTCTAAAAAACGTACGCCCGCTAAGTACTCGAATCCTCATAGGTTTTCCTATTTCAACCGTGCCATAGTTTGTATATGTAACCTGAGAAAGAAACATGCGAAAAATCAACATAAAGTTGAGCGAGTTCGTAGTTTGTTTGAAAAATATTTAAAATAAATCTTTTTGATAACCGGTTTAAATATAATCTTTTTGATAACCGGTTTAAATATTGTTGAGAAAACATAATAAAATCATTTTTTCTCGGCATGTTAATTGAACACCTTGTTTTTGTAATGTTTGAATAATCGTCGATGTCCCGTACGACAAAGACAACATGCCCCGCATGAGCCTATAATCCACCCCAAGCTAGTAAGTGCCTCGCCAACTGTTTACTCAAGACGGTAGACAAGCAGGCGGTTATAGTTCTCGTATGTAGCGAGGACTTCACTGTACAACTTTAGCGACCCTACGGCCCTTAGTGTTGGTAGTGGACAATCCAGTCCTTGTGTCTATAAGCAGGACCAACCGATCCTCTTATTTGTATGTAGGACAAACCAGTCCTTGTATCTCCGTGCCTCGCACGAGCATGTGTGGGCCTAGCCCACTAGTTTCTTTGTGCCTCGCACAAATGAGAATGGGCCTAGCCCATTTGAGTCTGTAAGCAGGACCAACCAGTCCCCTTAGTTGTATGTAGGACAATCCAGTCCCGTTGTAGCTAGGACATTCCCGTCTCTAGCCATCAAACTCATGCATGTTCTGAAAATACGCGTGTGTTTTGTAAAACCGGTATATTGAGTATAAACCTTTCGTAAACCATTTGAGTTATTTGAAATCCTTTCGTAACATGGTATGGAAATATGAATCCTTTTGTTTCTCGAAATTTTGTGTACTTTGTCAAAACTTGCATGTCTTTCCACCCCCGAAATCATTTATAAAAATGTAAAACCGTAAGAAGTAGGGTTGTGAACTCACCTTGTTATCCTTGTGTATAGCTAGCTTAATGTGATTCCATAGTGTCGTTCCAAGAACGTGAACTCGCTAGCGTGCAGCTATAGCATCCCTATCAAGGAATGAAACTTATAAGATTCTAATAAGACAACGTAGTTAAACTACGTGTCCGAGCTCTACCAAATCGTTAACAAACGATCCTAAAAAGTGTTGTTATCTTAACTTAGAATAACTGATCTATGGTTATTCAATCCCGTTCATAATCGGGATGAAACTAAGTCTAGAAAAGCGACTTAAATTCCGAATGATTTGGGATTCATATATTTATATATTTAATATAAACATACCTAAGAAGTCGTGTTAGTTGTCGTATTAAAGTACGTAGAAGAGTAGAGATAATACGACTCTCCGTAGATTTTCGTAGATGTCCACGTATACATATATATATATATATATATACACATATGTATGTATTTTAATATATGTAAAACGTTATGTGTCCGAAATGGATGTCTTGCGTGTCGTTTATAATAAATAAAAACTATAGAATTACTCGTCATAATCTCGCGATAAAATGTCGTATTTTGTTTAGACGCTGAAAATAAATATAAATAATTATATTTATTTTATAAAATATTCGAATCATCTACGTTTAAAATATGCGTAAACGATTATGTTTACCTTGTGAAAGTAAACGAATTTCCGACGATCGTAAAATATATAACCAATTACATCCATATTATAAAAGTGTTCAAAATTTCGACGTTTTAGATTAAAAATAATAAAAATACTTGGTTTATCGATGTTGGATTAAATATAACTAATTGTATTTCTAAAAGGGTTTTCGAGTTTCAAAACATTTTGAAATAAATAGGAATTATTATTTTATTTTTATACTAATTTTTGAGTTTCGTTAGCTAATAACTCGTGATTTGTTGATACGTTAAAAACTTGATTTCTAAGTTATAAATTGTCGCCAAAATAATACACTTTCATATTAATTTTATAAAAATACCTCAACCTCATTAAAGGTCGTGTTGGTGTTATTAATACGCTTCGTATTGCGAATTTTTACGGAAAACGGACAGAGTTTCGTCTGTTTTTGGAATAACCCGACAACTAGAGTTGTCGTTATATTTCAAAACACAAACATCTATGTAACAACAATATTTATATACCTTTTGTCGTATTTCAAATATAACTTTTTGTCGACTACAAGTCCAATATATATACACAACTAGTTAGTGATTTTCATGTATAATTTTGTCGTTTTCAATAAACGGGTCGGTTTAGAGCTCGGATTTAAAACTAGAGATGAAATAATAAGCTAATTAAAATAATACGTTAATATTATTTTACCACGTTACGCGTTGACTGGGTTTGACCCAAACACCAAAACTAAACCGAAACAGTCTGTTGACTGCTTTGACCATCAGTTGACCAACGTTGACCGAGTTTGAGTCATGTTGACTGGGCACCAAAACTGAGTTGACTCGTTGGCTAGGTGAACTGAGTCAAACCAAAACTGAGTTAACTGAACCGAGTCTCAGTTGTAGGAGCCGAGTTGACTCGGATCAACAGAGTTGAACCGAGTTGATCTGAGTTCTACCGAGTTGAACCGAGACCCAAACTTGAACCGAAATGGAACCAAAACTGAACTCGAGTCGAAAAGGAAACACCACCAAGACTGCCGCCATTCTCCGACGGCGTGGCTTCGGCCGCCGACGGCCACCACCAGCATCACCATCATCTTCTTCACTAACCCAACCCGAAACCCGGACCCCAACCCATCAACTAGCGACGCCGCCGCCTGATACGGCGTTTACCGCCGTTCTACGTCGCCTCCATCCCATCACTCACCTTCTCTCGACCTCAACTACCCCTGAAACAAAGAACAAAATGACCGGAGAACATAGATCCTTACAGATCTGAAAGAAATAGAGAGAGTTGAAAGGTTACTGGTAAAACCAACGCTGCCGTCTCTGAAATCGACACTTCCATTGCTCTAAACGAAAAACGAAGGCCGGAAATGGACTCGGGAGGCCCGGTTTAGGGGGTAAACCTTACTGCCTGTCACAGCCCGACCCGTAGCGGAAAAGGTGATCGGGGCATGATTGGGTTATCATCAAAGCTCATGACATTTATTATGCGTTTCATATTCATTAATACAAATTAAATGAAATTTACAATAAATGTTACAACATGTTCTAACTAACAATCTAAACTTCTTTGTTCTCTTCTAAGGCATATCCTATGTTTTCCTTGCTTCAACCTGTTCACCTGTATCATGTGTAAAAGGGTTTTTGGATCAACATAATGTTGGCGAGTGAATCCTATGGAAAACATTTGAACAAATTTATTTAAATTGATTATGAAATATGTGCACAACCAAACATGAGTAAAAATAGATGTAAACTTAATCAACAATCATAAGATATTAAGTGAAACACACATGAACAATAATGGAACATTTAGAGGCACGCGATGCTCAACTCGTCTCTCACGAGGAACTGAGGGGCCTAATGAATGAAATTGCATAACCATGATGATATGAATGACACAACTACAAACAATATAAACTCAATGATATACACATAAACAATAATGAATTTGATTTGTGGCACGCGTTGTTCCCCTCGTCTTCCACGAGGAACTGATGGGCTTAATGAATGAGTTTCATATAATTTAACAAAAGGAAATAAGTAATCACAACAATATAAACAATCTAAGTTTAGGTCATGATGTGGTATGGCACATGTTTAAATAAATAAGTTAATTATTTTCATAACACATGACACACCCCAAAACGTGTAATTTAAAAGGGGGAGTTGTAACATTCACTCACAGTGGGTGCGTTCGGTTGATGATGTTGAATGCACGCGAAAGTGGTTTTAATCACGAGTGAGTTTAACCTAGATAAATCGCATTATGGTTTGGTAAGTAAACGATTTTATTAATCTATTTTAGTAGGATTGTTGGGTGTATTTTTGTGAGTTTGAGGCTATTTTCTAACCTTAAAAATGTTATTTTTAAGTATTTTTAATTGATTTTTAATTAAAATAATTAAATAAAATAATAAAAAAATTTGATTTTTTTTCTGACCGTTGACCGGTTCGAATCGGAACACAAGTGCGCTGAGTGAGGCTCGAACCCGAGACCTCCCGTACGCGTGCACGCAGCTCTACCAACTGAGCTACGTGTCTAACCCGTTATATATCTGATTTTAATTATATATATATATTAATTAGTTTAAACCGAAAATCATTTTATTTTAAAAACAGTTTAAATCAATTCGGACGTGCACTCCACAGGTCTCGAACCCGGGACCTGTGGCTTAAACTAACACACAGTCCACCGCTGGACTGTGTGTTTAACATGTTATATAACTCGATTTTTATTATACTTAAATACAGATTAGTTATTTTCTTTTCTGCCTTATTTAAAAAGAATAGATAATTGTCCGAGTCGGTGCAGAAGACCGGACTCGAACTCGTGACCTGTGATATAAACAAACACACAGTCCACCGCTGGACTGTGTGTCTGACTTGGTTATTATTCCGGTTATTAATATACTTAACATATACCAGTGGCGACTCCGGTTCAGTTTAACAAAAAAATGATTATTATTAAGGCAGCGTGTGTGAAACCGGATTCGAACTTGAGACGTTAGTGTTTATTGTGCACACAGTCCACCGCTGGACTGTGTGTGTCTAACCCGAGTAATATCCTGATTTTAATTATACATATACACTACCGAAACATCGTCTTCCTCATCAAGATATAACCAGAATTCGGAAATCGACTGGTTCAAAGTCTTAATCGTTTTCTTTAGTGTTTTAGGTTAATTATAGATGATATATGAGTGAAAAGATAAAGATATTAGGCGAAGAGGTATACCGACTGGACCCTCTGTTTTCCGGCAGAACTCCGGCGACAGCAATAAGCTCCGGCGTCAGGTGTCTTGCAGCAGCGAGTCTCCGGAAAGCTTGGAAAAGGTAAGGGTGACTTCGGTATAAACTTAGGAGGTTCAGTAAGGCTCGGCAATGGGGAAACCGGTTTTCCGGCGACGAACAGTTTAATTCCGGCGAGTGGAATTACGCCGAGAAAAGGTGTGGTTTTAAGCGAAAAAGTTTGCAGTGGGTTGTGGGTGAATTTATAGGGTAAATCGTTGATGTATTTGGCCCGATTTCCAACTGGATTCATTGATTTAAATTTCTCCGGCGGTTATAATTTTTGGTCGCGGACTCAGACGTCGGTTATAACCGATGTCTTGTTAATGGTTTACGTTATAACGTAAATTGTCGTTAAAAGCTCGCAAGTTTACCGGGATTCCGACGACTGAACTATTGGGCGCCGGTTTTGAATTTGTAACGTTACTTTATGAATTAAATGATTCTAATATTCACCAAACAATACAAGTGGTGCGGTGGTTTGTGTGTGTGTGCTAAGTCTGTTTGATGAGCCGGTACAGACCCGGGTTCGAAACCCGGCAGAGTACTTTTATTTTTATTTTGCGATTTTCAACAGTTTTTCAAAAACTAAATATATATTCCCGTATAATAATCGATTACGTATCGTTTAAAAATATTTTGGGCATTTAATTCGCAACGAAATTTTTGACTGATTGTTCGGTTGTTAAACGGAGCGGGTTTGGTAAATCCGTTTTTGACGGATGTTACACTGCCGCCATGAGAACCCACCAGAAAAAGCCACTGCCGCCGCCATAGCGTCGTCGCCACCGCCGGAAAGCTTCGCCGGACCACCGCTCGTGGTGGCCGGCCGCCATGATCGTCGCCGGAATCCTGCCGGCCTGTCGCCGGTTCTAGAGAGAAGAGAGAGAGAGTTGGTGAGGAGAGAGAGTGTGTGTGTTTTATGGTGTGTTGTGTGTGTGAGTTCTCTTATATAATAACTAGGGTTTGTGTAAGTTGGGCCCAACGCCCACAAGCCCGTTTCTAGCGTTTTCGAGCAGCCCGATCGCATTTTTGAAGTCCGTTTTCACTCCCGGGTGTCGTATAACGTCGTATTATCGAGTCGTAGGGTCAAAACTATGTAAAATAGCATCGGTAGTCCTCGTTTAACGTGTTTGTTCGTTGGTTACGTTAAAATTGTGAAATTTGACACGTCAGTCGTTTCTTGTCCGTTTTTCGATCCGTTTTCGTCTACGAATGTACAAATTTAATTATGTAGCTAAACTCTTCATAATACTTCCGTTTTGAAGGCGGTACACGCGTCAAGTGCCTCCATTTCGTTGCTGGTGCGCTTCTGCAGTCTTGTTTCTCGCATAAGTAAGCGTTTTGTGCCATTCGAAGCACCGTAAATTCACAAAACCAAGTTCGTATGCAGAAATATATGTATAAAATTTCGTATTTATCGGCCTTGTCAGTATTTTGTCCGTTGTCAGTTCGTTATCGCTTATCGTTTAGCAGTTTTCCCGCAAATCGCCATACGCGCACTGTAAGGTTGGTTAGGCGTTCCTAGGCACTCCAAAGGCCTAATTAAGTTAAATTAAGTCTAATTACGTCACGTGTTAATTTCATAATGCTCGTTATTCGCGTAATTTAATAGCCGAAAAGTACCGGTGTCACATTCTCCCCTGTTATAGAAATTTCGTCCTCGAAATTTAGACTTTGTTATCTTCTTAGAGTTTTGTCATGCACAAGTAAGAATGAAGAATACAGAGGTAGTTGACGACATGAATGAATCAAGACTTGTCCATAGTGTACGAGTACGATGACTTACTACAACAATAAGAACTCAACAAGTTAACTGTATTTGTAATCTGAATTGATGCCAAGTGAACGAGGTGTTATGATACCGTCACCAGTGTGACTAAGTTTACTGGTCCCAAGAAAAGAGGTAGTCCACCAATCAGATTGAAAATGGACGATCAAAATATGCAAATGAACTCTAGAAATGATAGGCGTACTATCAACAGTACCTTATGTTATTTATTGTATGATTGGAACTCAGAATCAAAAAGCTCAAATAGAATAGCACCATGAAATGATTCGTCAACTATCGAACCATTAAATGAAATAAAATTTGTGTTTTGACATTATCGAATTGTAGGGATACACCGAAATACAACCGTTCCTGGTGTATCATTGTCTTAATACATAGTTGCATTAAGACCATTTGAATGATGAGCCAAACGAAAGGCACACATAGTTTCGCATGAAACGATTGACCATAATTAGCTCTAGCTACAAGTTTATGTCAACGCCACAAGGCGTTGTAATGACTGAATTAGTTCAACAATAGCGGTGATCGAACAAGTTCACCGTGGTTGCAATAAGATAGAATGTTCAACGAAGTGAATTCAAAGATTTATTCCAAATGAATTTCATAGAAATTCGGGTCGATGACAAAATAAATAACAATTGAAAGTCATCGAGTTTGCTAGTGGCGTTGAAATAATCGTTAGAGGTACACCGAAATAAGCAATGAAATTGTGCACCATTTTCTTAATACACGATTGTATTAAGGATGTTTTAAGATAACGAATCAACAAAGTGGATTTAATAATAAATAAATAACAAATAATTAAATATGTGTGTGAAGTGTGTAGACGAAATCAGCACAAGCTTCAAATTAATGAAAATGCCACTACAAGGTGTCGTAAACAACAAACGTTTAGGGGAGTTAAGATCAAACGAGTCTACTATGGTTCGAGATATATGAAAGGGTTGTTGATATTAATTTGAATATGATGGCCTCAATCCATCATATGGAATCCTTCAGTTGGATACGTGTAGTGAGCAAGTTTAGCCAACTAAACTTGATTTAGATATCGACCAACAATGATGTTGTATTACCAAGGAAATTTCAACATGGCCACACGAAAACCATGTACGTAACTTTTCAAGAAAGGTACTTCAAGGAATCTCGTTGACTCAATATGAATGAGTCAACTCTTGCATTAATGTAGGTCATCAAGGTTTCAATGCAATAATCGGTATAGCAAAAACAATAATTGAAAAATTAATAGAACAACCCTTTGATGTGGAGCCCCTGATGGTTCCCACGAATCAACTTAACCATATGCGTAGCAAACAATGCATGCGTAACGTATGAATTGGTCAAGAAACTGTAAATAGGGTGTTCACTAGTCATGAAATGAATTCTCGCAATGTGATGACCATTAGGAGGAGTAGAGGTGCAAAAATCTACTCACTATATGCAAAAATTGGAATATACAACAAAGAAGTTTAAAATTTACCTCGAATTTCTTGCGATGACCTGGCGTTATGTGACATCACCACGAGATCTCAGTCTTGGCGTAATCGCCATTAGGGAGTGGGGAGATGTGAGGACTTGTGTTCTCTGTTGTGATGCCCATAATCATGATTTCTATTAGTTTGTAAAGTTTACGTTTTGACGTACCTCTTGCAGGGCTACGTGACAATAGCTGCATTCTAACCGACAGTCATTCCGCTGACCGAATTTGCATCGCGAAATCGTTCGTTCATGTTTTTCCCAAAAGGCCTTGCCTTGATTTTCGTACGTTTTGTATTTCTACATCCGTGATGTATACGCTAAGTTTCATGTATTCATGCACGTCGGCATTCTGTTTGTCGTAGGTTACCTGCTCGGTGATATTTAGATAAAACTGTTTGCCCGAGTTAATAGTCGCAATTTCCTACGAAATGACCTTTAATGGATTTTTGACATAAGTTAACCAAAGGTCTAAATTGTATGTTCCCAAAACTCTCAGAGTATTGCGTATGGTATGTGTTCGTTCCGTGTAACGTGTATAAAACACAACACTAATGTATGTTTAGAAATCAATATGTCGACTTATTGTTTTCGGCCACAGTTAGAACCCATGTATGTGTTCTAAGCGTTTTGTATGTGTTCAAGTCTTAATAAGCTAAACCCCAAAGGAAAATGAGGTTAAAGCCTAGGAATCTCTACAGAAACCTAATCCGCTGAAACCTATAGCTCTGATACAATCTGTCACACCCCGATAAATTGATTACATCAGAGCAGGGCGTGATCGATCGGTATCTTCATTGCACAGTGGAAGTATATAATATTTAAGACTTCTAAAAAGCGTATGCCCGCTAAGTACTCGAATCCCCATGGGTTTCCCTATTTCAACTGTGCCATGGTTTGTATATGTAACCTGAGAAAGAAACATGCGAAAAATCAACATAAAGTTGAGTGAGTTCATAGTTTGTTTGAAAAAGATTTAAAATATACCTTTTTGATAACCGGTTTAAATATTGTTGAGAAAACATAATAAAACCATTTTTCTCGGCATGTTAATTGAAAACCTTGTTTTTGTAATGTTTGAATAACCGTCAATGTCCGCGTACGACAAAGACAACATGCCCCGCATGAGCCTATAATCCACCCCAAGCTAGTAAGTGCCTCGCCAACCGTTTACTCAAGACGGTAGACTAGCAGGCGGTTATAGTTCTCGTATGTAGCGAGGACTTCACTGTACAGTTTTAAGCGACCCTACGGCCCTTAGTGTTGAGTAGTGAACAATCCAATCCTTGTGTCTATAAGCAGGACCAACAGATCCTCTTATTTGTATGTAGGACAAACCAGTCCTTGTATCTTCGTGCCTCGCACGAGCATGTGTGGGCCTAGCCCACTAGTTTCTTTGTGCCTCGCACAAATGAGAATGGGCCTAGCCCATTTGAGTCTGTAAGCATGATGAACCAGTCCCCTTAGTTGTATGTAGGACAATCCAGTCCCGTTGTAGCTAGGACATTCCCGTCTCTAGCCATGAAACTCATGCACGTTCTGAAAATACGCGTGTGTTTTGTAAAACCGGTATATTGAGTATAAACCTTTCGTAAACCATTTGAGTTAATTGAAATCCTTTCGTAACATGGTTTAGAAATATGAATCCTTTTGTTTCTCGAAATTTTGTGTACTTTGTCAAAACTTGCATGTCTTTCCACCCCGAAAACATTTATAAAAATGTAAAAAACGTAAGAAGTGGGGTTATGAACTCACCTTGTTATCCTTGTGTATAGCTAGCTTAATGTGATTCCATAGTGTCGTTCCAAGAACGTGAACTCACTAGCGTGCAACTATAGCATCCCTATCAAGGAATGAAGCTTATAAGATTCTAATAAGACAACGTAGTTAAACTATGTGTTCGAGCTCTACGAAATCGTTAACAAACGATTCTAAAAAGTGTTGTTATCTTAACTTAGAATAACCGATCTATGGTTATTCAATCCCGTTCATAATCGGGATGAAACTAAGTCTAGAAAAGCGACTTAATTTCCGAATGATTTGGGATGCATATATTTATATATTTAATATAAACATACTTCGAAGTCGTGTTCGTTGTCGTATTAAAGTACGTAGAAGAGTAAAGATAATACGACTCTCCGTACATTTTCGTAGATGTCCACGTATACATACATATATACATATGTATGTATTTTAATATATGTAAAACGTTATGTGTCCGAAATGGATGTCTTGCGTGTCGTTTATAATAAATAAAAACTATATGCAACTAAAGAAAATAAATAACATTCATATTAAAATAAGAAATTTCTAATTCTTGTGTGAATATGCATAAAAATAGATAAGAATCAACATACGAACTAAAATATATTACTTTTCGTTTTTCTAAGGAATCGATGATGGTCATTTCGAGTGCCTGGTGAAAGGAATTGTTGAAAGAAACAAAAAGAAAAGATATCAAACTAGTTATTTTTGGATAAATAGTTATATGAAATCTTGTTAAAATTTGAATGGTATTTTAAAATCCAAGAAAATAGGATCAATTAACTTAACTGATTTCGATAACTCCCTATTTAAAATGGAATATAATAAAAGGAAATAATGTTAAATTTATATGTATAATTGCAATATTATCCTTTTCATCATAAAATAAATGAATGGTTAGGATTAGTTCACTCTGTTCACAACTAAAAGGGTTGTTCACTCATGAACCTAACCCTATATATATATATATATATATATAACCTAAACCTCTTGGAAACTAAGTGTTCCCAATACTTAGTAATTATCACCGACTTGGGATTAAGCGAGTGTGACATTATCGTTTCCATCAAGTTAACAACGTCTTCCCATTGAATTAATTGGTAGCGATTCGGTAGAGCTCGGTGACACGTAATTTAGGTACATTTTTAGTAGAAACTTATGAGTTTATTCCTTGATAGGAATGCTATAGAATGCATGTGGGGCTGTAAACGAACCGAACGAACACGCACAACGTCTTGTTCGTTAAGGAAATAAATGTGTTCACGAACAATTCTTGGACACTTACCGAACGAGATATTATGTTTGTGTTCGTTCATTAAGGAAATGAACGTGTTCACGAACGGTTCTTAAACACGAATAAAATCGAGAAAGTGACAAAGGCTAGAGGTGGATGGTGGAGGTAGACTGGAACTTGAATCTATAATTGTGAAATGGAGATTAATAGTGTTCGTTGGTATGAATATTGAGGAAGGAAAATAAAAAAATGCATAAACAAGGGGGGAATAGGGTTTCCTATTTTAATTGTTAGGGTAATATATAAATAAAGTAAAGAATATAAATAGTTTAGATAAAATAAATAAAAGTACAAAAATCTTTTGTGAACCTGTACAAACGAACATGAACGAATGTTCACGAACACATTACCGAACATTCACGGACACAATTGAACGAACGAGACCTCTGTTCATTTCGTTAATTTATTAAACGAACGAGCGCAAACGAACTTCTCACTGAATGGTTCACGAACGGTTCGCTGGACGTTCAGTTTATTTACAGCCCTAATTGCATGCCTAGCAAGTTTACGTTTTGGAAACGACATATGGATTGTATTATGCTAGCTTTGCACAAGGACATCGAGATGAGTTCATAACCCCCACTTTTTACAGTTTTACATTGTTATAAATGTTTTCGGGGATGGAAAGACATGCAAGTTTTGCAAAAGCATACAATATTTCGATGAACGAAGATTACATATTTCTAAACCATGTTACAAACGAATTCTAACTAACACAAATGGTTTATGAAAGGTTTATGATAAACATATCGGCTTTACAAAACATACGCGTATTTTCGAAACATGCATAAGTTTCATGACTAGTGACGAGATTGTCCTAGTTACAATTAGGGACGGGGTTGTCCTACATACGAAACGACGAGACTAGGTTGCCCTACATTCAAACAATGATACTGGGTTGTCCTAGTTACAAACATCGGGACTGGGTTGTCTTACATATAGACACAGGGACTGGATTGTCCTACATACAAACATAAGGACTGAATTGTCCTCTACTAAACCATAAGGTCGTAGGGTCCTTAAAACTGTACAATGAAGTCATCGGTACATATCGGAACTATAACGGACTGCTAGTCTACCATCTGGAGTACACGGTTTGGCGAGGCACTCACTTGCTCGAAGTTAGTTATAGGTTCACGAGGGCATGTTGTCTTTGTCGTACGTGGGCATTGACGGTTATACAAGTTTTACAAGCACAATGTTTTTCAAATGACATGCCAAGGAAAATGGTTTATTATGTTTTCTCTACATTATTTAAACCGGTTACCAAAAAGATTTATTTCAAATCTTTTTCAAACAAACTATGAACTCACCAACTTTATGTTAACTTTTTAGCATGTTCTTTCTCAGGTTTCACATTCAAACTATGGCACGGTTGTAACAGGAAAACCCATTGGGATTCGAGTACTTAACGGGCGTTCAACATTCTAGAAGTCTTAGCATTATACTTTCGTTGTGCAATGAAGATACGCCCAACTCTGATTTTTGCAGGTGTGACATAATTTTCAGGAATTTTTAGACATATTATGGAATTATTAAATAATTTTGATCATGTTATATTATTTAGAAATTTATATAAAAAAAAAATACCACATAAAACTTCTTAAATATGTTTTCTGTTTTTCTAGAAAATATATTTCATGGAATTTTTATGATTAAATTCATGCTTTCTGGTATATTTACATTTAATAAAAAGATTTATTGAATTAAAGAAATAAATTTTGTCTTCTTAATTTTAATGATTTCAAAAAGGAAATAATAAATTTCTGATTTTAGAAGTTGTTATTAATGTATATAATAACATGTTATTAACATGCAAAAAAGATTATAATATAATAAATGGCCATTTTCATAATTTATCATTTTACTATTTTTATTTATATGATCATGAAGTTTATTAGCTAAGGTAACAACAAAAATCAAATAGACTTAGCTTATGATTATGTAATTAATGACCTAATCAATTCTATAGTTTCACAAGTTGATATATTTATTTATATATACTTTAGATATACACTAAAATTAAAATATCACATTTAAGTTATTATGTACATTATATTATACTATATATTA
This sequence comes from Scalesia atractyloides, assembly GCA_947069175.1. Classification (NCBI taxonomy): domain Eukaryota; kingdom Viridiplantae; phylum Streptophyta; class Magnoliopsida; order Asterales; family Asteraceae; genus Scalesia; species Scalesia atractyloides. Next base: position 70,593,252 of record CAMTDV010000024.1, read on the forward strand.
AATTACATCTTTAGCTACAGTATCCATGATCCCCTTACTTTCATTTTAATTACAAAATCGCCATAAACTTCATACTTAACTTTTCCTTCTTCATAGTATGACAAAAGCTTTTGTGTAAAGATCTGTCAGGTTATCTAGTTTGTCGACTCGATGTAGTTCAATTAATTTCTTTTCAGCACAATCCCGTATAAAATGATGACGAATGTCAATATGTTTTGTGCGACTGTGTTTTACGGGATTGTTGTTGATTGATATAGTGGCATTATTGTCTATCATAATAGGAGTACGTTTGTAATTAACTCATCTTTGAGTGGTATTTGTAACCATCTCACAATATTTATTTTTATTTTTATATTTTAACCACTAGGTTTTGGTTCTTACTCTTTTTACCCCCTCAAATTTTGTTAGTTTTTTTAAATAAATTACATTCCTACCCCTTAAATTTTAAGTAATTTAATAAGTGCCCCTCAACTTTTTTTTAAACAACTTACATTTCAACCCTTTGAATTTTAACTAAATTTATTAAGTGTCCCCTCAACTTTAGTAAGTTTTTTTTAAACAACTTACATTCCAACCCCTTAAATTTTAACTAAATGGGTGATCCTATTTGTACCCAACTTTTTGCTATTTGCACCAAGTGATGCGACATTAGTAAGTACATATTTGTGTTTTTCTCTTATAACTTTTGATAAATTAAAATTTTATTAAAAAATGATTATGGTTTTGCGACATGCTTATTTTTACCTACGTTTTGATATAAATTTTATAGAAAACGGAATATAAAATTTATAACGACTTATAAAATGTTAAATTTGATACGGCTCCTTTATTTATAAAATTTATATCAAAACGTAGATAAAAATGAGCACATAACCAAACCATATTCGCTTTTTTTAATAAAGTATTATATATCAGAGATTATAAAAGAAAAACACAAATATGTACTTATTAATGTCACATCATTTGATGCAAATCGCAAAAAGTTGGGTGTAAATAGTAGGACCCAAACTAAATTTATTAAATGTCCCTCAACTTTAGTTAGTTTTTTTTTAAAACAACTTACATTCCGACCCCCTTGAATTTTAACTAAATTTATTAAGTGTCCGCAAAACATTAATAAAGTTATAACTACCCCTTTTATATATCGGGTATGTTTGACAAAAGTAGCTGGTGGCTGTTAGCTGGTAGCTGGTAGCTGTAGGGTATGTTTGGCAAGGAGCTTTTAGGAGCTTCTAGCTTTAAGCTTTTAAGAAAAAATTCATACTTTTAAAAAGCCTTGTTGGTTGAAGGAGCTTGAAGCTTTTAGGTTAGGAGCTCGAAGCTTTTGGTTGAACGCTCCTATATAGGGTATGTTTGGCAAGGAGCTTTTAGAAGCTTTTAGGAGCTTCTAGCTTTAAGCTTTTAAGAAAAAGCTCCTGCTCAATAAAAAGCCTTGTTTGGTTGAAGGAGCTTCAAGCTTTTAGGTTAGGAGCTTGAAGCTTTTAGTTGAACGCTCCTACTAGTAGCGTTTAGAAGGAGCTACAAGCTTTTAGGGAAAAAATGACTATTTTAATCTCTAAAGATAATAATTTTTTTAATGCACCAATTTTTTAATGTCCATTTTGGTCATTTATACATTTTATTAAAAGCTCCAGCTACTCTACCAAACACCTAAATATATTTAAAAAGCCTCCAGCTTCCAGCCACCAGCCTCCGGCTTCCAGCCACCAGCCACCAGCTACTTTTGCCAAACATACCCATAGAGCTTAGAAGGAGCTATAAGTTTTTAGGGAAAAAATGACTATTTTAACCTCTAAAGATAATGAACTTTTTAATGCATTAACTTTTACTTATGTCCATTTTGGTTATTTTATACATTTTATTAAAAGCTCCAGCTACTCTGCCAACACCTCTATATATCTAAAAAGCTACAGCTACCAGCTTCCAGCTACTTTTGCCAAACATGCCCATAGCTGTAGCTTTTTAGGTATATTTAGATGTTTGGCAGAGTAGTTATAGTTTTTAATAAAATGTATAAAATGACCAAAATGGACATAACTGATAAAATATATTTAGTTGTTTGGCAAAGTAGCTAGAGCTTTAAAGGCCAAAATAGTTATTTTTTCCCTAAAAGCTTGTAGCTCCTTCTAAATGCTACGGTAGGAGCGTTCAAGTAAAAGCTTCAAGCTCCAAACCTAAAAGCTTCAAGCTCCTAACCTAAAAGCTCCAAGCTGCTTCAACCAAACATGGCTTTTTATTGAGTAGGAGCTTTATCTTAAAAGCTTAAAGCTAAAAGCTTCTAAAAGCTCAATGCCAAACATACCCATTGTGCTACAATTTTTTTTAAGTTTCAAATTAATCTTTTACACTTTAAATAATGTAGGCCTTTAACGCAATGGTTTTATTTTCCTTTTATAACTTTCGTTCGTTATTTTTTTACAACTAAATTCGAGATAAATATTTTTAGAAAACATACCAATCCGGTACCCACCGGAAAAATGTATATACTTACTTTTACGTTATATAGAATTGATGTTTTGAGCGGTCATTATTAATTAGAACAAGTTGGTTTGAATATATTGTAATGTAATATAACTGCTTGAAAAACTAATTTTTACCGTTTGTTTCGTACATGGATTTTTCTCCGCAACGCGCGGTAGAGGAATCATAGTTTAGGTTTACACAAAAGCTCCCAAAGCATAGATGTAGGTTTCTAAAAGTTACTTATTTTTGTATTGTTTATTTAATATACATTTGCTATTTTTTTATTTAGGATAATCTTTATCTTTCGGACCTTTCCCATTTTCATGCGGTATTATTAAGGAAGACAAAACACAAACTATGAGCAGATCTATTTCCCCTTTTTATACCATTAACCTGTATCACGTTTATTCGCCATTTACTTTTAAATTAAATATTCAAGCATGCAAAATAATTGTGTGGTTATGTGTTATTTCTATTTATTGCTTACATGTTTACCGCTTTGTGTCTCAATCATCATGCACATGGATCCACGGGTTGACTAGATTTCCCACGACCATGGGTTACAGCTTAGTATCGTCGAATCATTATATTCACTCGTCGGTGTGCTTGGTCTCGCCTTATCACATTGCATTATCACATAGTAGATTGGTTTGTATTTAATTACTTAAAGTTGTCGCATAATTACAATGATCACTTTATCCCACTTAATTTGCATGTTAAATAATTTCTAAAAACAATATGACAAATCCTTTTTACATGAATTTAGATTTACTCACCAACTTATGCTGACTCAAAATTTCACGTGATACAGGAAAATAGGGTTGATTCAACAAGAATGAAGACACGTAGGAAATGTCTTAGTCAAATAAATGGGATTGCTATTTAATGTTTATGTTTGATGATTGGATTATTTGGATTTGTTGCGACATTTTTAATTTGGATATGAATAAATATTTGACCTATTAATAGTGCTAAGCTTTGGACAATCATTCATACCCCGTATCAATCTGCTGCGGGTCAGGGTGTGACATGTTTATTTATCCCCCAAGCTTGAACCTTTTTAATAAATAGCAATACAACCTAAGGTAGAAGGTAACTGACATGAAGAGAGCATTCAATTAGTTCAAAATCTTTCTCTCATCCATCAACATCCCGGAACTCGACTGTTTCATCTGGATAGAATTTTAATGTATTTTAATTAGCAAACAATTTATTATTCACACTTTTAAAACATTTACAAATTGATTAACAACATAAAAATTCTATACCTTCAAGATTTCTAGGTAATGATTTCAACTTCCACATGAAACATTCGGCTAAATTTATTTTATTGAAATCGTTAATTGCTTTATTAATCGACCGGTGAATATGGGACCAACAAGTGGTATTAGAGCCATCTAAATAAAGTTGTCATTCAAAGATTATTTCAATACTTTGTTTTACTGAAACAATACTCTGTATTACTCAAATTTTTTTTTCCAGAAAACATCTATTGTTTAGCTGTTTATCATTATGGCAAACTTAAAATCTTGGAATAGTAGTCTAACTGTTGGTTCGACTGCAAAACCACTTCTCCTAGTGAGAGAGGAGCACTCTCAATGGAGAGCGCATGGAATAGTAGTCTAGCTGTTTCTTATCTAATTGGATTTTTAACTCAATTCATTCATTCTGTGTAGAGTCTTTAAACACATGTCTCTTTTCTATTGGATCTCACGGTGGGTCCATCATCATTTAAGAGTCGAATTCTTTGACGCTTGGGACAACTGTCACGTTCTGAAATGAATGATCTTTCGTGTGTTCCCCAAATTTAGACGTCTCAGATGTTTATTTTGGTGAATTTGGTTTGACCAAGGTTTCTTCTGGTGAATTTCCCTATTAATGAACCATTTAGTTGTAACTAACAAGTACAGAAAAGTTGCATTAGTTTCTACTGCAACAGTCAGCTGCATCTCTAAATTCCTTGAGCAGAACAAAGAGCTAGGGTGTTCATGACATTTAGACTTGTCGATGCCTCCAAACATCTTTAAAGATAATACAATGTTTGATTTCAGGTTAAAGTTTTAGTGATGCACAAGAAGATTGATGACAATTACATGCAGAAACATCAACTTCTTCCTAATTCATTGTATCTTCTTCCTTTTGTTTTGGAAAACATATACGAGTTAGTGATGCCCAAGAAGATGATGACAATTACATGCAAAAACTGAAATCACTATACTCTTCACATCCAAGTACAAGGGTTAGATAAGTATATAGCTTAAAGATAGTTTGGATGATGGTTATAAACTTCAAGGACTAAAGTTGTCAAGATAGAACTTGATAACTACCGCCCTTTGGAGGCACCTCTTGATCGCCGGAAGCCACACAAGGAACAAGGGATGCCACGCGACTATTGGATTTAAGATACATGCCACTTCACATTTAATCACATCCACATATTCAAGAGACGCACCCATTCGTGAAAGGACGTGTCTATTCACTCGCAACAATTAGAAACTATAAATAGACTTTAGATTTCATATGTAAATTATTCCATTGTATTCATATTCAGTTATATGATAGTTTAGTTTATCATTTACGTTCCAGATATCAAAGATCATTCTAGGCAACAATTTGTATCATGCTCTAGGCATCGCAGGGAATTCGCGATCAGGTTTTATTTTTCAATTCGCAAGTTCAGTTCGTTTCATTATTTTTGGTTCAGGGTCGAATTAGGGGTTAGGAATCTAGGTTTTTGATTCCGGGGTTTAGTGCCAATTAGATTGTTTGGTTATTAAGCATTTCGGGAAATCGTGTGTTAAGGATTGTAGGTTTTCCGAAACCAAGAAAATAAAAGTTTGTTAAAAAGTGAAGATTGTTCGGTCAGAAGATATGTCAGGAGTAACCGGACTAAATCCACAAATTGTAATTCAAAAGGAAGGAAGTTCTCTTTCCCAGTTATGTCCAATCTTGAAACAAAAAATTACACAGTTTTGGCAATTCGCATAAAAATGATTTTAGAAGCGAATGAACTTTGGGAAATGATTGAACCAGCATAAAATACGCAAACAAATGTTAATAAAGATAAGGCGACAATTGTTTATCTGTTCCAAGCAATACCGGAAGATGTTGTATTGCAAGTTGCAAGACTGCAAAAGAAATTTGGGAAAATTTGAAAACAAGACACGTTGGCGTGGATCGGGTGCAAAAGGCTCGTTGGCATACACTAATGTCAGAGTTCGAGTTAATGCAAATGAAAAAAGATGACACTGTGGACTCTTTCACCGCAAAGATAAATAGTGTTGTCACACGGGCAAGTGAATTAGGGACAACCATGAGTCAACCAACTCTGGTACGCGAACTCCTAAATGTCGTGCTAGACAAGTTCACTCAGATTGTCGCCTCCATGGAACAATACTCCAATCTAGACACAATGGCGCTAGAAGAAGCAGTCAGAAGGTTAAAGACTTACGAGGAAAGGCTAAGGTTAAAGAAAGGAAGCCAGGAGACAGCCAAGATAGATGTACACATCATGACAACAACTCGGGCATTGAGACAGTTTGGAAACCGCGGCGTGGCAGTTCAACCAACCATATGGAAATTGGCGAGATAATGTTAGGTCCGTTTCAGTATCGGTTTGGTATAAATATGAGACGGTGATTTTTGAGCCACCAAGAAACATAATGAACAAGAAAGATAGAAACTTTAAAGATTGTAACGAAGAAAGTTCATTAATTCGGATAAAGAAATACAAGATAATCATCCACACCGGGTGAGCTCCCCGGGTTGGCTCCAAAATCACACGTTACAAGTGGTGACTAGTATTCTATTTATATACCTGAGCCTTGCCTCTAGCAAGCCGCTCTTGCTTGGAAAACTACTAAACTCACTAAACATACGACTATCTCAAATAAACCGCCACCCTATACAAACAATAAAGTTGCTAAATAAAGTCGCATTAATAGATAATCATTCTCGTTTTGACCTAACATATTCCCAAGAATGATGCTATCAATTCTTCATAGGATCCTCCAAACTATATCAAACATCGTCTTCAATCTCTCAAATCAGCTAAAATCCAAATTTTCAATGTCGTTTTCCCCGCAATGTGTATCCTCCTATATCTCGTCAATCAAAGCTCCTTATTCATTATTGCAGATAAAATTGTAATGGCATATGATTGGGTTCGAATTCAATGATAAACATTAAATTATTAGCTTCACGTAAGATCATTAACTTCTTTACATTGTATAACCGGCTCGATCCACGATAAGTCGTCAAAATTCTCTTCAACTTTGGTGTCCATAAATAACCAAATCTCCAAAAAGAAACATAAGTCCTGGCCCATAAAATAATCTTGTACTCCTGCCCCACTATAGAGATGGCAATAAAAACCGGGTTCCGAACCCGAACCGGTAGAACCGAACTGGAACGGTTCCAATTCTACCGACATTAAGTAGAACGGTTCCGGGTTCAAAATACCGTTGGTTCAAACCGGTTCCACAATTTTACCATTTGACTCGGGTAGTAACCGGTTTCCTACCCGTACCCGGTTCCTACCGTACCGGTTCACTAGTACCGGTTCATCAGTACCCGAAATGAATTCTAGAAGGAACCGGTTATACCGTAAAATGTTACCTTGAACCGTTAGAGCGAAAAAGTGGGACTAACGATAGAAAGAAACACAAAAATAACAAACACAATAGAAAGAAACATTACACAAACTTTATTAAAACACCAAACCAAAGGGTTACATCAAAACATTGGAAGAACGGTGCCGGAACCTTCTCCGTCTCATTTTTCTTTGCCTTCGTCATGGGCAATGCGCTCAGTGTGTTTCTTAAGGGTTGAGTTGGCTGCGGCTTCATAAATTTTCCCAAGCTTGCATCTAGCCATCTCGTGGCTGTCGGACATTAAACAGAGATCAAAATTCTTCCATATAGCTGGGTTTCTTTTCGTCTCAAAGACAGTAACAACTTGTTCGTTGCATGCCATAGGTATTTTGCAAGATTTTTGAGAAGATGATTGAGTTTGTAAGTTGATGATGGTGAGTTTGTAAGTTGATGATGGTGAGTGTTAAGTTTTGAAATGGTAAGTAGGAGGGGTTTATATAAAAAACCGATTTCGACTGCCAGGAACGGTTCCCAACGGTAACATTTTTTTATCAGGAACTGGTTCTACGGTAACATTTATCAGGAACCGGTTATAACGGTAACATTTTTATCAGGAACCGGTTTGAACAGTAAAAGTCAGATTTTCGACTGTCAGGAACCGGTTCTGAACAGTAAAAAGTCAGGATTTACTGTTAGGAACGGTTCTAAACAGTAAAAGTCAGATTTTCGACTGTCAGGAACGGTTCTAAACAGTTAAAGTCAGATTTTCGGACTGTCGGAACCGGTTCCACACAGGAACCGGTTCCACACCATACCGTTCCATAATACCCGTACCCGGTTCTACACGGTTCATATTCTTGGGTGTGAACCGGGTAGGAACTGGACCGGTTCCACACCATACCGGTTCCATGACATCCAAGCAGAACCGGTTCGGGTTGGAACTGGTTCCGGGTATAATAAAACCGATTATGCCCATCTCTACCCCACTAGTTGTCTAGTAACTCATGACCCGCCCACTCAACTTGAAAAAAAAAATCCACTCAAATTTAAAAGTTCTTGGCCTAAAATTAAACTTCCCGTCCTGAAGTTCAAATCTCTATTAACTTTTAATCTGGAAATTGGAATAAGACACTTGAGGTCCATCATTAAAAAAAAATCCACACTTTTGGGAGCATCAATTACATGCCATGCTGGCCACGATAAAAAAAATGATGCAATCACCAATTTTCTACATCAACTGTCATCGATTCCCATACAAACAATGGTCCAACAGCATGTTGAAGAAAAGAAATCGCACGAAAGCTGGTACTCCATGCGTTTTCTGCAACTCACCAGCCGTCGATATCAGGTGGGCCCAAAAAATGATCCCTGAGTAGAGATGGGCATAATCGGGTTTTATTATTACCCGGAAACCGGTTCCAACCCGGACCCGGTTCTGCTTGGATGTCATTGGAACCGGGTATGGTGTGGAACCGGGTCCAGTTCCTACCCGGGTTCACACCCAAGAATATGGAACCGTGTAGAACGGGTACGGGTATTATGGAACCGGGTATGGTGCGGAACCGGGTATGGTGCGGAACCGGTTACCGTTCGACAGTCAAAACCTGACTTTTACTGTTCAGAACCGGTTCCTGATAAAATGTTACCGTTGGAACCGGTTCCTGATTAAAAAATCGTTTTTTTTTGTATATAAACCCCTTCCTACTTACCGGTTCCTGATAAATGTTACCGTTGGTGTTTTAATAAAGTTTGTGTAATGTTTCTTTCTATTGTGTTTGTTATGTTTGATTTTTATTATTAGTTACATTGATAAATAAAAATAGTAACAATAATCGGTTAAAATTAAAAAACAAATTAATCGGTTACATATATAAAAAAAATTATCCGGTTACAAAAAAAAAATAAAAATTACTCAGAACCGGTTCCAGTAAATTTTATTTCTTTGATCGTTTACTAGCGGCAGGTGCAACACTTTCCGATGAGTTTCTCTTAGGTGCGGGTACCTCGGTACAATCGTCGTCCGAATCGTTAGTCTCCACTTCTTCGTCCTCCTCTTCGTCAACAATTTTATGCTCTAACTCAACTTCATCTTCTAGACTAGTTTTATGTTGAACACGATCAACGGCATCCAAATGGTCCTTTAAGCATATTGCCATCTCTAGCGATTCCGGAGTTAGTCTTGTTCTTCTAATTGACAAAACCCTGCTACTAAGAGAAAACACACTTTCCGAAACTACCGTGGAAGCTTGGACCGTTAGTATATCACGAGCCATGGTGGCTAGAATCGGGTATTCGGATTCTTTCGATTTCCACCATGCCAAAACATCAAATTTACTATACTCCTCGGTGGTCATAGTAAGCGAATACTGATTTTTTTTTCACTTGTTGGTTCACTACCCCTTTGTTGTCTAGCGGTCTCGTCTCTAACGACATTCAACATGGTTATAAGTGGATCCCCGCTTGTTTCATCGTTAGAGGCCGTGGACCGAGACTCAAACAAATTTGTATGATTTTTTTCACCATATTTTTTAAAATAATGATCATAAAGTTTGGCCATACACTCATTGAATATTTTTTTTGTTTTTGCTTTTAAAGTTGGATCCTCCTCATGCATATCCAACTTGTCATAAATTTCATCAATTAAAGCTTCAACACCCGGTACGTTTAAAGCTGGATTTAAAGCAGCGGCACATAGAAAAAGGGTGGTAATCTTTGCTCATAACGAAAAATGGTACCATCTTTGGATAGTGGAACTTGACGGATGTCATTTCCTTTAAAACTTTGCAATACTTATTAATATGCTTCGTTAGCGTTGAGTTTGATTCCTTGGCTAATAACGATCCACAATGTTTACATTGAGCTTTTTGCGAGCCGTCACTCATCTCGACCAACTCCCAATTGCTCCAAACTTCCTTACTGCGATTATGAGACAATGTTCCAACCACATATGGAACCGGTTGATCTTGAGGAACATTGTTAACGAATTGGGAATTTGCGTTTTGGAACTCTTTGAGGCCATTTGTTGATTAGAATGTGAAAACGAACAAGAAAGAAATGTAACAAGAAGAATAGATATGAGAAATTGTGTGCTAAACAATAGATTTCTAAACAATATATATAGAATCGGTTCCAACGGTCAGGAACCGGTTTCAACGGTAACATTTTAACGGCTATAACCGGTTCCAACGGTAACATTATAACGGGTATAACCGGTTCCAACGGTAACATTTTAACGGCTATAACCGGTTCCAACACATTATAACGGGTATAACCGGTTCCAACGGTAACATTATAACGGGTATAACCGGTTCCAACGGTAACATTTTAACGGCTATAACCGGTTCCAACGGTAACATTATAACGGGTATAACCGGTTCCAACGGTAACATTTTAACGGGTATAACCGGTTCCAACGGTAACATTTTAACGGGTATAACCGGTTCCTTCTAGAACTGAATTTCCAGGTACTAGTAGGAACCGGGTACGGGTAGGAACCGGGTACGTGTAGGAACCGGGTACGACCCGATTCAAATGGTAAAATTGTGGAACCGGGTTGGAACCAATGGGTATTTTGAACCCGGAACCAGTTCTACTTAATGTCGGGTAGGAACTGGAAGCGGTTCCAGTTCGGTTCTACCGGTTCGGGTTCGGAACCGGTTTTTATGCCCATCTCTATCCCTGAGACATGTGAAATGATTGGGCCTTGTACACCCTAGCCCATGCGATGTCACCCATCGAACCCTAGTTGCTAAAACATCTCGAGCCGCAAAACAATATTCTGCCGACATGACTCACCAGATACGACCATTCACCACCATCATCTACCGGACGCCATCATCTCCGATCATCTTTATCTTCAAAACAATCAAACACCACCGGCACCTTTCACTAGAAACCACCAAAAAATCTTCTTTTCGCCTGAGTTTATAACCCCTGAAACACGCCAGCGTCGTCTTCATTGCGAAACTCTAGTTATGCTGCTGATATCGGATTACTTAACCGGAGTACGTGCGTCGACTCATACCGGAATCACTATCTAAAAAAACTGTCATCGAATACCCCTTCACCAACGATCATCACTGGGATATCCACGTCCTACATCTTTACCAGTCGATGTTGCCGGAGATATGGCAGCAACCGGCCGTCTCCTTCCCTCCACTTCATCTTAGATTCCGACGAATAAAATGAACCGGTAACACGCCACCGATATCCAATGTGATTGTTGCTTCAATTAGAGGCTAGAGAGGAGTGAACCAATTACTGTTCCATAAAAAACCCAATAAATCACTAATACCCAGATCTTTATTTGTCAGCTTCTCTCTCCGTAGTTCAAAAACATACACAAACCCAATTCCAGCCGACACATGCTTCCCTCTCATCAACGACAATCAACAAGATAACAAAAATGCCAGCTCTGGAACAACTCAATACACATAGATCTACATGTGTTTTACGTCTCCGGCAGGTATCCGATGAAGATCCGACCGAACCAAAATTGAAATGGGCCACCGAGGCTCTGATAACAAATGTTAGGTCCGAATGATCCAGTTTCAATATCGGTTTGGTATGAAATATGAGACGGGTGATTTTCGAGCCACGAATAAACCATAATGAACAAGAAAGATAGAAACTTTAAAGATTGTAATAAAGAAAGTTTCATTAATTCAGATAAAGAAATACAAAGATAATCATCCACCCTAGGTGAGCTCCCCCGGGGTGGTGGCTCCAAAATGCACACATTACAAGTGGTGACTAGTATTCTAGTTAGATACCCTGAGCCTTGTCCTCCAAGCAAGCCGTCTCTTGCTTGGAAAACCTACTAAACTCTCTAAAACATGTGACTATCACAAATAAAAACGCCACCCTATACAAACAATAAAGTCGCTAAATAAAGTCGCATTAATTGATAACATCATTCTCCATTTTGACATAATAGATAATAAAGACAAGCAAAACACTAAGAGTGAAGGATCTTCATACAGACGTAAAGGTGGAAATTCTGGAAATTGGAGGAAATTTACAAGAGGTCAAACAAACACAAGTAAGATCTAGTGTTTCAAGTGTCAGAAGTTCAGACACTTTAAGAAAGACTCTCCTGAGAAAGAAGTTGTACAAGAACACTCAAATCTCGTCGAGGAAGATGAAGCACCAGTATTGCTAATGGCAATACAAGAAGAAAACATTGTTCAAGAAAGGGTTCTACTAAACGAAGAATACATAGAACCGGCAAGGTACGCCACATAAGACGAAAGTATATGGTACTTAGACAACGGGGCAAACAACCACATGACAGGTGTGCGAAGTCAATTCCGAGAGTTAGATGAAAAGGTGACGGGACAAGTACGTTGTCACACCCCGACCCGCAACGGAAAAGGTGATCGGGGCGTGATTGGGTTATCATCAAAGCTCATGACATTTATTATAACGTTTCATATTCATTAATACAATTTTAAAGGGAATTATACAATCATTATTACATCATGTCCTAACATCAATCTAGGCTTCATTGTTTTCTTCTAAGGCATTTGCTATGTTTTCCTTGCTTCATCCTGTTCACCTGTATCATGTGTAAAAATGGTTTTTGGATCAACAAAAAGTTGGCGAGTGAATCCTAAGAAAAACATTTGAACAAGTTTATTTAATTGATTATGAAATAAAGTGCACAACCACACATGAGTAAAAATAGATGTAAACTTATTCACCAATCAATTAATATTAAATAATGCACACATGAACAATAATGGATCGTTTTGAGGCGCGCGTTGCTCAACTCGTCTCTCACGAGGAACTGATGGGCCTAATGAATGATTTGCATAAACTTGACAATATGAAATACATAACTACAAACAATATAAACTCAATAATACACACACGAACAATAATGGATTTGTTTTGAGGCACGCGTTGCTCAACTCGTCTCACATGAGGAACTAATGGGCCTAATGAATGAATTGCATATAAATTGACAAAATGAAATACATAACTACAAGCAATGTATACAATCTAAGTTTAGATCACAATATGGTATGGCACAAGTTTAAATAAACGAGTTAATTTTATGACACATGACACACCCCAAAACGTGTAATTAAAAAGGGGAGTTGTAAGATTCACTCACATTGGGTGCGTTCGGTTGATGATGTTGAATGCGCACGAAGTGGTTTTAACCACGAGTGAAATTAACCTAGATAATGGCAATATGGTTCGGTAAGTAAACGAATTTTATTAATCTATTTTAGTAGGATTGATGGGTGTATTTTTGTGAGTTTAAGGCTATTTTCTAACCTTAAAAATGTTATTTTTAAGCATTTTCAATTGATTTTTAATTAAAATAAATAATAAAAATAATAAAAAAATGTTGACTTTTTGACCGTTGACCGTTGACCATTGACCATTGACTGTTGACCGGTTCGTATGTGTGTATGTATGCGCTGGGTGAGGCTCGAACCTGAGACCTCTCGTACGCGTGCACGCAGCTCTACCAACTGAGCTACGTGTCTAACCCGAAATATTTCTGTTTTTAATTAAATTTATATACTAATTGAATTAAACTGAAAATCATTTATTTTAAAAACGATTTAATGCGTCGAACCGGTGCTCTCCACAGGTCTCGAACCCGGGACCTGAGGGTTGAGTTAACACACAGTCCACCGCTGGACTGTGTGTCTAACTTGTTAAATAATCTGATTTTTATTATACTTATATACAAACTTCATTATTTCATTTCTGCCTTATTTAAAAAGTTTGATAATTGTCCGGACCGGTGCGGTAGTCCGGACTCGAACTCGTGACCTGGCTTAAACATTCACACAGTCCACCACTGGACTGTGTGTCTATCTTGGTTATTATTCCGGTTTTTATTAAACTTAACATCTATGCGAAATGAATCCGGTTCAGTAATAAAAAGGAACATTTTTATTAAGGCGAGTATGCGTGGGACATGTATCGAACTCGAGACGTAAGCGTGTTTAATATGCACACAGCCCACCGCTGGACTGTGTGTCTAACCCGAGTTATATCTTGATTTAAATTAAACTTATATACTACTGAATCTTAGTCTTCTTCGTTAATCTTAACCAGAAACGGTGACTGACTGTTCAACGATTTTAATCATGTTCTTTAGTGTGTTATGATTAATTACAGGTGAGATAAGTAAAAAGAATGAAAGATTCAGCGTAAGGTATACCGAACGGGACTCCTCTGTTTCTCCGGCAGAACTCCGGTGACATCAAATGATTCCGGCGACGTGTGTCTTGCGGCAGAGGGTCTTCAACGAGCTTGAGATGAATGTGGGTGGCTTCGGTATGAGTTCTGAGTGTTCAGTGTTTAGAGTAAGGCACAAAAGTGAAAGGTTTGGTTTTCCGGCGAGTTGCAGAAGATTTCCGGCGAATGGAATTACGTCGAGAAAGGGTGCGGTTTTGAGCGAAAAGGCTACCAGTGGATTGTGGGTGAATTTATAGGGAGGAATCGAGATGTATAGAGTCGGATTTCAGACTTGATTCAAAATCATTACGTTTTCCGGCGGTTATGACTTGCGTCGCGGGTTCAGACGTCGGTTATAACCGATGTTGAGGTTAATGTTTACGTTAAAACTGAAGAAACCGTCCAATCTCGCGAGATCGCCGGGATTTCTGACGACTTCAATTGGGCGCGTCGTTATTTGAATTCAAGATTTATTTTATGTATTAATTGTTTCCAATATTTAACAAGAAACATGAGTGGCGCAGTGGTTGGATGGTTATGTGTTAAGGCTGTGTTTGAATCGCTGGCTGACCCGGGTTCGAAACCCGGCAGCAGCTTTTTATTTTTATGACATTATTTTTAACAGTTTTTCAAAAACAAATTATATATTCCAATATACTTATTAATTATGTATTGTTTAGAATTATTTTGGGCATTAAATACGCAACGAAATTTTTAACTGATTGTTCGGTTAATAAACGGAGCGGGTTTGGTAAATCCGCTTTTTGACGGATGTTACAGTATCCCCTGCTTTTTAGAAATTTCGTCCCAAAATTTAAGTAGTGATATATTTGACTAAAAATGATGGTGTTTAGTTTGACAGTTACATACTTAGAAAAAGTGTAAGAGTTTAAATTTTGTTTGAGGCGGTAACGTCCCTTGTAAGGGTTAAGTACCCTGTTACAGGAATCGCTTTTTGTTGCCTACGGTAAAATATTGATAAGCAGAGTTGATTCGGTAAATATGATATCATGCGTAAGAGTTTTGATATGTTTGGAAGGATATGGTTATATCCTAAAGCAAAACTTCTAATACTACAACCTACATGGAACTCCTCATAACCGTCTAACAATACCTCTGATCCTTTGACAAGAATACTTATATATAGGAAGTACCAGCGGCGTATCCACCATATTCTTGTCAAATTTTCATTGGTTTTATCAGTAAGTTATGATTGGTCCTATGATGTAACTCCAGAACACAAATAACACAACAACCAATATTTGAATCCACATTCTGATAGCATATATGTTTGAATGGTGACAGTTCCTCTCTCGTTTGTTAGAGAGGTTAGTCTAAAATGGAACACAATCCAATTTCTTTAGATGATGATATGATATGGATGTAACACAAATTTCAACCAAGACAATACTAAATCCTACATGGAACTTCTCATAACCGCCTGATAATGCCTCTGATCCTTTGGCAAGAATACTTATATATAGGAAGTACCAGCGGCGTATCCACCATATTCTTGTCAAATTTTCGTTGGTTTTATCCGCAAGTTATGATTAGTTACCAAGAAACTACTAAATCCTACATAGAACTTCTCATAACCGCCTGACAATGCCTCTGATCCTTTGACAAGAATACTTATATATAAGAAGTACCAGCGGCGTATCCACCATATTCTTGTCAAATTTTCATTGGTTTTATCAGTGAGTTATGATTGGTTCTATGATGTAACTCTAAAACATAAACAACACAACAACCACAACTTGAGTCTAAATTCTGATAGCATACATGTTTGATTTGTGACAGTTCCTCTCTCGTTTGTTATGATGGAGAGGTTAGTCATTGTGGAAGTGAGACATAGCTCAACTTCTATAAATGATGAAATTGAATACACTGAAATGTATGATGAACAAACTTCAACCAAAACATACTAAATCTTACATGGAACTTCTCATAACCGCCTGATAATGCCTCTGATCCTTTGGCAAGAATACTTATATATAGGAAGTACCAGCGGCGTATCCACCATATTCTTGTCAAATTTTCATTGGTTTTATCAGTGAGTTATGATTGGTTCTATGATGTAACTCTAAAACATAAACAACACAACAACCACAGCTTGAGTCTAAATTCTGATAGCATACATGTTTGATTTGTGACAGTTCCTCTCTCGTTTGTTATGATGGAGAGGTTAGTCATTGTGGAAGTGAGACATAGCTCAACTTCTATAAATGATGAAATTGAATACACTGAAATGTATGATGAACAAACTTCAACCAAAACATACTAAATCCTACATGGAACTTCTCATAACCGCCTGATAATGCCTATGATCCTTTGGCAAGAATACTTATATATAGGAAGTACCAGCGGCGTATCCACCATATTCTCGTCAAATTTTCATTGGTTTTATCAGTGAATTATGATTAGTCCTATGTGACTCTACAACCAACACAAGATACTGAAAATGAAAAAAATGTCTGTGCGATCAAGGCTCAATCAAACGGAGCCGATCGTATTGCATGTACTGAAAATAATAAATTTAATCTAAACAATAATCACACAAACAGTTTATACATGGAACCTCTCATAACCGCCTGATAATGCCTCCGATCATTTGACAAGAATACTTATATATAGGAAGTACCAGCGGCGTATCCACCATATTCTCGTCAAATTTTCATTGACTTTATCCGCAAGTTATGATTAGTTCTATGTGACTCTACAACAAACACAACAACCACAAGATCGTATTGCATGTACTGAAAATGAAAATGTCTGTGCGATAAAGGCTCAATCAAACGGAGCCGATCGTATTGCATGTACTGAAAATGAAAAATGTCTGTGCGATCAAGGCTCAATCAAACGGAGCCGATCGTATTGCATGTACTGAAAATAATAAACAATAATCACTCAAACGGTTTATACATGGAACCTCTCATAACCGCCTGATAATGCCTTCGATCCTTTGACAAGAATACTTATATATAGGAAGTACCAGCGGCGTATCCACCATATTCTTGTCAAATTCTCATTGGCTTTATCCTTAAGTTATGATTGGTTCTATGTAATTCTAAAACATAAAGAAAAACATAAAACTAAACGATTGGAGTTGAATCTTGATTTCCGGTGAAGAGGACTAGTTGGGTGGTTTCGTTTGGGTCGTCATTATCTTCGTCAAGGTTGGCGTTGATGTTGAAAACTCTTCCCCTTGCTGGTGGCCTAGTGATTGGGTTTTCTTGATTTACTTGGTTAACTGGGTTTGATTGAGCTTGAGCGTTTATGATGTTAACCAATCGAGGGCACGTGTTTCTAAAGTGGGTAGGGTCGCCACAATTGAAACAAGCTCGAACATATGGGAACATGGGGTATTGAGGTTGATGATAGGTTTGGATCATGTTTTGAGTAGGGGGAGAGATTTGGTTTTGAGGGGTGCGGCAAACCTTGTTCAAATGACCATAGCGTCCACAAGTTGCACATAGTCGACAAGGTAAGGTAAGGGGATGGTGATAAAAACAGGTGTTACATCGAGGGTGAGGTCCAAGGTATGGTTTCTTATTTGGGTAAGTTGAGTTGGGTGCTACTTGAGTGATTGGGATAGCTTGGATGGGTATGGCTTGTAAAACTGGTTGATTACGTTGGATAGTAGCGAAAAGTTGTCCGTCTCTTTTTCTCTTAGAAATGGGTTGAGAAGGGGATTCGGTTTGGGTAGAGTTTGAAGTTTCAGTCGATGCTTTATCCTTCTTCTTCTCCTCCTTGAAGTCTTTGTTCCGGATTCGGTTCTCGGTGAGCTCTGTTGCTAGCTCCATTGCTGCTTCCAAAGTCGCAGGCGTGGTACATATTACAGAGTCTTGAATCTTTGACGGAAGACCTCGAATGTAGTGCTCGATCAAACGGTAGAGGGGAGTGAACAAATTGGGAACCATTTGATGTAACTCGAGGAATCTTTTGTTGTATGTGGTGTGGTCTCCTTCCTTTTGCTTCAACGAATAAAACTCATCTTCTAATTTCTTGATTTCGCTCCTTGGGCAAAATCGTCTGGTCATGATTTCCTTCAATTCATCCCAAGTTAAAGTCATAGCATCGTCAACGCCTCGTTTGGCCTTCTCTGTATTCCACCAAGTAAGTGCTATCCCATATAATCGACCGGTAGCATATCGCACTTTGCGATCATCGGGGCAATCGCAATTCAGAAAAGTGTTCTCCATTTCTTCAAACCAATGGAGGAGAGCGGTGACACCTTCAGTCCCTTCGTATTTTGGAGGGTCGCATGATTTGAAATGCTTGTAGGTGCATTTAGTTGTATTTGGGGGAGGGTTGATAACGTGTTGATCTTCTTGATTGACAGGATTAGCGGGTAGTGCTTGTTGGACTTGGATTACAATGTTGGGTATTACGGCAGCCATTTGTTGAGCGATTAGGGCAGCCATGCGCTCGCGGGCTTTTCCTGCTCTCATCTTCCTACGGGCGAGATTAGAAGACATCTACAAGGAATACATGTCAAGAGTATGAGTTGGATGTTTTTGGGATCATGGGTCGTATTTAGGAATGAACATTCATAAAATAATTATAGAAAAATAAATCTACTACATCCATAGGATGTCTTGGGCTTTGCTCGTCATTAGGCCCTGCATGCCGCCATACTTCACCTTCGTAATCATGTGGGCCCCCATGAATACCGGGTTTTTCATATGGTTCGCATGTGTTAGCCTGGTTCCATACACTAAAACCCGGAGAAAATCGAGAAATATGTATATAACGTATGAGATTCGGAATGTGTCCAGGTGTAGACACGGTGACACCTCAAAGTGGGTTAGTTCGAACAACGTTTGGTGTGGCATGCTTTGGCCTAATAGGTCCTTCGTACTCTCATCGTTAGTCCCCAGGTAGGCAAACTGGTCCGTTATATTGGATTTATACGAATGCCAACCTAGACAGGACGTTCCGACTACCGGTACTTGTACCCTTCCAGTTACTACATGCCCGTCGCAGAACTTACTTTGATGAGATTTGAAAATTGCAACAAAATCTTTGAATAACAAAAGTATGAAGATGATTTGAATATATGAACAGTGAAATATGTATGATGAATGTGTATGTAAGTATGTATGTTTGACTGTAAGTATAAACAAATATGAAACAAATAAATATCATAAGTTTGTATGTAACCACCTAAACAATTAAAATTTAGGCAAACTATAGTATAGGCTCTAAGGGTCTAATAACCTATCCTATATCCCTATAGTCATGGCACTGATACCAATCTGTCACACCCCGACCCGCAACGGAAAAGGTGATCGGGGCGTGATTGGGTTATCATCAAAGCTCATGACATTTATTATAACGTTTCATATTCATTAATACAATTTTAAAGGGAATTATACAATCATTATTACATCATGTCCTAACATCAATCTAGGCTTCATTGTTTTCTTCTAAGGCATTTCCTATGTTTTCCTTG
Source organism: Scalesia atractyloides (assembly GCA_947069175.1). Lineage (NCBI taxonomy): Eukaryota > Viridiplantae > Streptophyta > Magnoliopsida > Asterales > Asteraceae > Scalesia > Scalesia atractyloides. The sequence continues at coordinate 70,612,965 of CAMTDV010000024.1, forward strand.
CTTCATCCTGTTCACCTGTATCATGTGTAAAAATGGTTTTTGGATCAACAAAAAGTTGGCGAGTGAATCCTATGAAAAACATTTGAACAAGTTTATTTAATTGATTATGAAATAAAGTGCACAACCACACATGAGTAAAAATAGATGTAAACTTATTCACCAATCAATTAATATTAAATAATGCACACATGAACAATAATGGATCGTTTTGAGGCGCGCGTTGCTTAACTCGTCTCTCATGAGGAACTGATGGGCCTAATGAATGATTTGCATAAACTTGACAATATGAAATACATAACTACAAACAATATAAACTCAATAATACACACACGAACAATAATGGATTTGTTTTGAGGCACGCATTGCTCAACTCGTCTCACACGAGGAACTGATGGGCCTAATGAATGAATTGCATATAAATTGACAAAATGAAATACATAACTACAAGCAATATATACAATCTAAGTTTAGATCACAGTATGGTATGGCACAAGTTTAAATAAACGAGTTAATTTTATGACACATGACACACCCCAAAACGTGTAATTAAAAAGGGGAGTTGTAAGATTCACTCACATTTGGTGCGTTCGGTTGATGATGTTGAATGCGCACGAAGTGGTTTTAACCACGAGTGAAATTAACCTAGATAATGGCAATATGGTTCGGTAAGTAAACGGATTTTATTAATCCATTTTAGTAGGATTGATGGGTGTATTTTTGTGAGTTTAAGGCTATTTTCTAACCTTAAAAATGTTATTTTTAAGTATTTTTAATTGATTTTTAATTAAAATAAATAAATAAAAATAATAAAAAAATGTTGACTTTTTGACCGTTGACCGTTGACCATTGACCATTGACTGTTGACTGTTGACCGGTTCGTATGTGTGTATGTATGCGCTGGGTGAGGCTCGAACCCGAGACCTCCCGTACGCGTGCACGCAGCTCTACCAACTGAGCTACGTGTCTAACCCGAAATATTTCTGTTTTTAATTAAATTTATATACTAATTGAATTAAACTGAAAATCATTTATTTTAAAAACGATTTAATGCGTCGAACCGGTGCTCTCCACAGGTCTCGAACCCGGGACCTGTGGGTTGAGTTAACACACAGTCCACCGCTGGACTGTGTGTCTAACTTGTTAAATAATCTGATTTTTATTATACTTATATACAAACTTCATTATTTCATTTCTGCCTTATTTAAAAAGTTTGATAATTGTCCGGACCGGTGCGGTAGTCCGGACTCGAACTCGTGACCTGAGCCTAAACATTCACACAGTCCACCACTGGATTGTGTGTCCATCTTGGTTATTATTCCGGTTTTTATTAAACTTAACATCTATGCAAAATGAATCCGGTTCAGTAATAAAAAGGAACATTTTTATTAAGGCGAGTATGCGTGGGACATGTATCGAACTCGAGACGTAAGCGTGTTTAATGTGCACACAGTCCACCACTGGGCTGTGTGTCTAACCCGAGTTATATCTTGATTTAAATTAAACTTATATACTACTGAATCTTCGTCTTCTTCGTTAATCTTAACCAGAAACGGTGACTGACTGGTTCAACGATTTTAATCATGTTCTTTAGTGTGTTATGATTAATTACAGGTGAGATAAGTAAAAAGAATGAAAGATTAAGCGTAAGGTATACCGAACTGGACTCCTCTGTTTCTCCGGCAGAACTCCGGTGACAGCAAATGATTCCGGCGACGTGTGTCTTGCGGCAGAGGGTCTTCAACGAGCTTGAGATGAATGTGGGTGGCTTCGGTATGAGTTCTGAGTGTTCAGTGTTTAGAGTAAGGCACAGAAGTGAAAGGTTCGGTTTTCCGGCGAGTTGCAGAAGATTTCCGGCGAATGGAATTACGTCGAGAAAGGGTGCGGTTTTGAGCGAAAAGGCTACCAGTGGATTGTGGGTGAATTTATAGGGAGGAATCGAGATGTATAGAGTCGGATTTCAGACTTGATTCAAAATCATTACGTTTTCCCGCGGTTATGACTTGCGTCGCGGGTTCAGACGTCGGTTATAACCGATGTTGAGGTTAATGTTTACGTTAAAACTGAAGAAACCGTCCAATCTCGCGAGATCGCCGGGATTTCCGACGACTGCAATTGGGCGCGTCGTTATTTGAATTCGAGATTTATTTTATGTATTAATTGTTTCCAATATTTAACAAGAAACATGAGTGGCGCAGTGGTTGGATGGTTATGTGTTAAGGCTGTGTTTGAATCGCTGGCTGACCCGGGTTCGAAACCCGGCAGCAGCTTTTTATTTTTATGACATTATTTTTAACAGTTTTTCAAAAACAAATTATATATTCCAATATACTTATTAATTATGTATCGTTTAAAATTATTTTGGGCATTAAATACGCAACGAAATTTTTAACTGATTGTTCGGTTAATAAACGGAGCGGGTTTGGTAAATCCGGTTTTTGACGGATGTTACATACGTTTCAGTGACAGATCACACGTAGAGAATAAATGCATAGGTTTAATACAACTGGAATGTCTGAACCAAGAACATAAGATTGTTTCTCAAGTATATGACATTCCAAGTCTGAAAGCAACATATTGAGCCTCGGACAACTCACAGAAATTGGTTGCAAAGTAGTTATGGATAGAGACTTAGTAACAGTCCGCGACAGGAATAGAAAGTTACTAATGCGAGTTAGGAGAATGAGGAACAGGCTGTATAAAGTAAAATTGAAGATTGGAAGGCCAATTTTCTTGCTCTCAAATACAAAAGATATAGCATGGCTATGACACGCGAGGTTAGGCCATTTACACTTTGATGCTATCAAAGAAATGACTCGGAAGAACTTGGTACATGGAGTTCCTCAAATAAGTCATGCCGGTCAAGTGTGTGACGCATGCTTATTAGGAAAACATACTAGGACATCATTTCCAAATCAGGCGAAATTCAGATCTTTAAAACCTCCGGATTTAGTCTATGGGGATTTGTGTGGTCCTATATCCCCACCAACACATGCTGGAAAGAAGTATATATTTCTACTTGTAGACGATTAGAGGAGGTGAATTCATGTCGGCTGAATTGAACAAGTATTGCAAAGACACCGACATAGCAAGACAGCTTACAGCGCTGTATTCCCCACAACAAAATGGAGTAGTAGAAAGAAGGAACATGACCATTTTGTCAACCTCTCGCAGTATGTTAAAGGCAATGAACATGCCACAAAATTTTCGGGGTGAAGCAACAAGACATACGTTATACGTGTTAAACTGGATTCCAACGAAGGCTTTGGTGAACAAGACCCCGTATGAAGCTTTGAAAGGAAGAAAACCGAATCTTGAATACCTAAAGGTTTTTGGCTGCACAATATACGCTAAGGTATTACCACTTCAACAAAAGAAGTTAGATGATAGAAGTGCACCTATGGTTTATCTTGGAATAGAAGAAGGATCAAAGGCATACAAATTGTATGATCCGGCAAAGAACAAGATATGTGTTAATCGAGATGTAAAGTTCATGGAAGGTCAACCATGGAACTGGGATAGTTATATGGAAACAGTCGATTCAGGGAATCCCGAATGGACAAACTTTGTCATTTAAGAAGATGACAACCTACCAGAGTTAGAAGAAAATGAACAAAGTAGTCCTGATAATAGCAGGCCACATCATGAAGATTCAGGAGTAGATCAGACAAAAGAATAAGACTCCTATGTAACTCCGCCAACACATTCATATAATCAGAACTCATTAGGAAGTTCAAGCAGATTATTAAGTAGAGGTCCATCTACATCTGAAAGTACAACAGCGAGTATTAGTGACACTCCAATAAAACTGAGAAGTCTCGAAGAACTATACGAGGGATGGAGGAAATTCAATTAGATCCACAAGAATTAATACTTGCTGAGGAAGAACCAAGGAATTACAAGGAAGCATCTAGTGACAGAAAATGGATTGAAGCAATGGAGGTTGAGTTAGACTTAATAAACAAGAATAACACTTGGAGATTGACAAAGTTGCCAAGAGATCACAAGGCAATATGTTTAAAGTGGGTATTTAAGACAAAGAAAGATGTAAACGGAAACATGACCAGACACAAAGCAAGGCTGGTAGCAAAAGGATAAGTTCAACAACATGGAATAGACTTTGATGAAGTCTTTGCACTAGTGGCACGCATAGAGATAGTTCGACTAATGTTGACTTTAGCAACATATCAACGTTGGGAGGTACATCACTTAGACATGAAGTCTGCATTCTTACACGGAGATCTCAAGGAGGATGTCTATGTCTCACAACCGGAAGGATTTGTAAAGCCATGAGATGAAGGAAAAGTTTATAAACTATCAAAGGCTCTGTATGGATTGAGACAAGCACCATGTGCTTCAAATACGAAGTTAGATCAAACTCTAAAGTCACTTAACTTCAAGAAGTGCACTTTAGAGCAAACAATCTATAAAAGGACACGTAAGACTTCTACACTGATAGTCGGAGTCTATGTTGATGATTTGATAGTAACTGGAACATCAAGGAAGGAGATAGATGTTTTCAAGTCTCAAATGGAGAACACATTTGAAATGAGCGATCTAGGATTGCTAGCATATTATCTGGAATAGAAGTTATTCAAGCAAGGGGTGAGATAGTCATCAAGCAGACATGCTATATCAACAAGATACTCAAAGACAACGACACGAATATTCCTATGAATACAGGAACACGATTAACAAAGACTGAGGAAAGAGATCTAGTAGATGCAACCATTACAGAAGCCTGATAGGTTCTTTGAGGTACTTATTGCATACAAGGCCAAATCTATGTTACCCTGTCATTTTGCTTTGTAGATTCATGCAAGAACCAAAGGAGCATCACTTGAAAGCAATAAACCAAGTACTACGTTATATCAAAGGAACTACAGAGCATGGAATCATATACAAGAAGCAAGGAGGATGTAAGATCACATGTTATAGTGATAGTAGTTATGGAGTTAACATAGACAAAGGAAAAGGAACAACTGGTCTGATATTCTACTTTGGAGAATCACCTATAACCTGGTGCACATAGAAGCAAAAGACAGTGGCACTATCATCATATGAATAGAATTCATGGCAGCCACTGTAGCAGCATGCCAAGCACTTTGGCTTAAAAGATTGTTAAGTGAAGTAATAGGTTGGAAGGAAGAAAAGATAACACTCAGGGTGGATAATGTTTCTTCAATAGCACTCATGAGAAATCTAGTCGTTCATGGAAGAAGCAAGCACGTTAATACACGCTATCATTTTCATAAGGGAATGCATGGAGAACGAGGACATCAATGTGGACACATAAGTGGAGAACTACAGCGGGCAGACATATTAACAAATGCACTAGCAAGGGTCAAGTTTGCTACAATGCGAGAACTGCTCGGAGTTCAAGACCTACAACATCTAAGGATGTTCGAGATTAGGGGGTCAATGAAATCGCTAATCTCTTCACAACCAAGTACAAGGGTTAGATTGGTATGTAGTTTAAAGATAGTTTGGATGGCGGTTATAAACTTCAAGGACTAAAGTTTTCAAGATAGAACTTGATAACTACCACCCCAAGGGTTGCGAAACCCCTTGGGAGGCACCTCTTGATCGCCGGCAACCACACAAGGGACAAGGGATGCGACTATTGGATTTAAGAGACATGCCTCCTCACTTTAATCATATCCACATATTCAAGAGACGCACCCATTCGTGAAAGGACGTGTCTATTCACTCGCAACCATTACAAACTACAAATAGGCCTTAGATCTCATTTTATATTATTCCTTTTTATTCAAATTCAGTTATATGAAAGTTTAGTTTATCATTTACGTTCTAGAGATCAAAGATCATTCTGGGGAACAGAAACATCAACTTCTTCCTAATTCATTGTATCTTCTTCCTTTTTTCCAAGAAAACATATACGAGTTTAACATTAAACAAAATCAGAAATGAGAAACCACATAAACTCGGGTCCCACTAATATCATCGTTATCGACAATATCAATGCCTGGATCAAGAGATATAAAAGTATTTTTCTAGTTGTCAAGGGTTTGACTGTGTACAAACTCTCTGGTGAAGGGAACAATAAAGCAGCCTCTTGTTTATCATCATCGTTGTCATCATCATCAGGTTTCAACAGAAGCTCTAGTATCTCAGAATCAAGGCCCGATTGATCTCTGGTGACATCATCATCCTCCATTGTTATTAGGCTGCCAGAAGTAACACCACTTTTTGCAAGAACATCACCATATTCATTGGCTTTTAGTTTCTTAAAAAGCCATAACAAATTCTTGCGTTTATTGGAATCATCGGAGTGGGACACTAGTGGCACAATATCAGAGTCCAAATCACTATGGCCATCATCATAATACTGTAACAAGCCATGGTAAGTCAGACCCTTTTTTCCATCAATATATTTGTGGTACAAACCAAAAACCTCATCAACACTAGTGCTGAGTTTCTCTTCACCAGGTTTTGTAACAAATAGGAAAGCAGCTACTTCTTTTTTGCTAAGACCGCCGTCTCTGTTTAAATCAAATATATAGAAAATTTTTCCCACACTGCATGGTTAAATAAATTAAAAACAATGTTAACATCCATAGAGCAGTCAATTTTCATAATTATTAGTGATAGACTTACTTGGTTCGGCGCTTCAAAAGAGTAATGAATGAAACCTTTGAAATCCAGTCTTGCAGATTATCTAATTTTATGAATCCAGATTTCTCTCCATCTTCATTTATTAAAGATTTCTATTCATACAAAACTCACATTCAAACTACAATAACTATATGTTATGCGTATTGCATTTGTATAAAGCTCACCTCAAGTTTTAGTGCTTCTTCAAGCTCTTGCACAACACGACATATGGGATGGCGCTGCTTTCTATCTTCATGCAAGCATCCAGATGCAATTGATAAAAATTTGAGCAGGGAGTTTGGACTAATTTGCTTCCTCAAATTAGGATCAATAATCGTTTGTAATTTCTTCTTTTTGTAGTAGTCCGATAACAAGAGGTCATCATTGCCTTTTATGTTGCACAACCTCCCACACAAAATTTCAAGTAGCACCATACCAAAAGAAAATACGTCTGATTCTATCTTCACTATGCCTGTAATCATGTATTCTGGTTCACAATAGCCCGGTGTGCCACATGCATAGGAGATAACAGCACTTCTGTCTAGACCTGCTAAACTTAACTTAGACAATCCAAGATCAGAAATTTTAGCAACCCAGTCGGAATCTAACAAAATATTTGCACTTTTTATATCTCAATGGATAATGGCTTGATGTTTCCCTACATGATTGTGGAGATGATCCAATCCACGAGCAATATCAACGCAAATTTTAAGTCGCTCTAACCAGGAAAGAATATAAGAGGTTTTGTTTATGCCTTATATACTGATCTAAACTTCCACGCTCTGCATATTCATAAACAATAATTTCCCTCGCAGTAACCGAGAAGAGAGATCAAATTTGGATGCTTTTGACCCTTGAGCAACTCAATTTCAGTCAAAAACTCCTTGGACCCTTGCCCGAACTGCTCATACAATCTCTTTACAGCAACTGTTGTTGGCTGTCCAGAGATCAAAAGCTCTCCTTTGTATACCCGACCATATCCACCTTTTCTGATACAAGTTTTGAAGTTGTCTGTTGCTTTTTTTATCACTTCGAATGATAGTTTGAGGTGTTGGGACTCTCTCAACTGTGACATATTGTTACTGAGATCAAGTGCAAATGGTTGTTATAGTTGTTGACAGATTGAAGAGCCAAACAGCAATCTTGAAAGTATTAAGTTTCAACTTCTTGAGACAGTGAGGGCTTGGCTTTATAGTTGATTGGTTACAGGTGGGCTTCAACTATTCCAAGGGGTTAAAAGGGACTGCAAACAAAGTAAGTTTGTAGATCTTAAATGATATTACCAGGGATATGTTGTTGTTTGGCCGAGGAGACAGCCGACAGATGATTGATCATTGACGAAAGTAAAGGCCACAATAGTTAGTTGCAATGCCAAATCATCCGTCTTCTGTGATATATTTTTTTTGAAGATTTTGGTGGTGAGTGTGTTGTCCAGTATCTGTGTCCACTTGTGGATATTAAGTAGCTAAACTTGATTGGATCATATTCATCTTTTTGTAGAGTATAAATTGTTAAGATAGAAACTTTACCAGAGGAACACAATAAAACAAGAGATCTCAAATTATACAAATAAATCTTTTAACTTTAATCAATAGCCTCTCTTTATCAACTCTTCCCGTGAATCCTCTCATCACTCACAGCAAAATTCATTTCTTTTCTTTTTGATATCAGTCCTTTGCTTTTTTCTTTCCTTATTTCATTTTTTGCTTTCTTTATGTATCATTATTGTTGTTATTATTATATGTATCATTATTGTTGTTATTAGTGCTAGTTTATTCTAATTTATACAAATCATTATTACATACTTTTTTATTTCTTTAATTTAATTAGAGTCTAATGGTTATTTCATAAAAATCTTTTACTACTACTACTACTATTATTATTACTATTATTATTATTATTATTATTACTATTATTATTATTAAGTTAAATGGGAAACTACCACTCTTGCATCGTAGGAAATTTGCCATGTTGTACATTTCTTGTTGATTGACACCAACCTCAAATATAGACACTTTTTCACAAATTTACCTTCAACCCGGACGCCAATCAAAGCACCTAAGTATACGCGAAAGGTTGCTAGTGTTTTCCTTCTACCATTCGCCAAGGAAAATAATGTCATCGACATATAGGAATTGGGAGATAGAAGGCCCATTAGTAGTGCATTTGATACCCTTATATAAGCCAATTATTGTGGCTTGTTTCATGATCCGGTTAAAGCTTCCATTGCAATCACAAATAGGAACGGGATAGTAGGTCACCTTGGCTTAATCCACGTGAAGACTCAAATTCCACAGTTGGCGAGCCATTCACAAGGACCGAACTCTCCACCTTAGTGGGAAATTTATTTGTTCCATTATAGATTCGAGAAACCTCCAGTTTAAAGAATCTATAGCCTTATTGATATCCATTTTGAATATCTTTCCACCCTTTTTCATCGTCTTCATCCAAGCTACAAGCTCATTAAGAATAAGAGGGCCATCCATTATGTTTCTCCCCGCCTAAAACGCCAATTGCTTTTCCAATATTATTTTCTGCATTATACCATCGAGACCGTTGACCAACACTTGGAAAATAACCTTATTGATTACTCGTCGATAGTCCAAGGGAGAGCTCGGGTCTTTCCCCTTTTGATCATACCTTTTGAAATTGAATGAAAAAGATGCTAATATGAACAGAGAGAAAATCAAGAGTATGAGATCAAAGAAGGCAACGAGAATTAGGGTTTGTTTAAATTTGGAAAGCCTGGTGATAGACGAATTGGTTTATAGCCTAAACCAAAGAAAAGTAGTGTAAGAGAAGGACACGTGGCAATAGTTTGTTTTGTTTTATTATAAGTATAGATAGATATAGATTTTTAATTATATTGGAAATAATTGTTTTTTTTAAAGTTGCTTTTTTACAATTTATTTGAATTTATTAAGTAAAATACTTTTCAATTAGAATCCTATAAATAGTAGGAAAGCTTCTCCAATTGGCAAATATATCCTCTTTGTATAATTGTATTTGTTGAATATATGAAATTATTTTTGAAACATATTTGTTAACTTGAGTTGATCCAATGAACCCAAATGTATGTTTTTTACCTAAATCAACTCATTATTTGAAGAATGGGTCATGATTGTCATCCAATCAAAACCAATTGTTATTGTTCAGTTACCGCCTGTTTTTTTTTTAACAACAAATTTTCTTTTGATTCCCAGTCATCTATGTGACTTGGACCCAAGACCTCCCCTTCCCAAGTTGTTTAAAAGTTTTGTCTTTGCTAATGGACCAACACCTCATTGGTAATCACCCCTATTTCTTGATCCATCACTCATGAGAGCAAATTGTTTCTTAGGTTGTATATTATTGGAGGAATTTATATATTCTTTTGAACTTAGCTGTTTAGTTTCAAGATTATTCATGCATCTCACTCTAGGTTTCTTATATGATCACTAATTCGATGATTTTATTCAGATATCAGTTGGAATATATAGAGTACATCAGGCCTAGAATCATCGAACAATTACCCTACTTACACTAACGTTGTTGTTAGTGTTAAGCTAGATGCTTGAATCAGTTTTAAAAGGAAACATACGTTGTTTGACTTTGAAAGTCAAAGTATGTCAACTGCTATCAATGTTATCTTCCTGTTAACTAGTTCATACTTAATAAGGCCTTGGCCAAATAACCTATTTATTCAGCATTTGTTATCACAATCAAAACCATTTCTAATTCTAGATTGTTCATTATTATTCCAAAAAGATATCTTTAAAACTACATGAGAATATCAGAAAGATTCGGTTCCTCCCTATAATGAGGTACACTGCTACAAATATTTACATAGATTACAGAAAAGCATCAAGAAAGCTCTTGTTGCAAAAAAAATAAAAAAATCCAGATAACTTCTTACCACCAATGAGGCACACTATGGATGTGAGTCTTGACTAACTGTCCTTGCATAAATGAAGCATTAAAGGTTAAACATGGTCCCCATTACATGGTGCTAGACTTCTATAGATAATGTCAGATTTCACATTTAGGTAGGCACGACAAGTTCAAGGCATCTATTAATTGAAACGGCTGATCATTCACATCTAAGTACAAAGGTTAATTGGTATATAGTTAATAGATAGCTTAGAAGATAGTTATGAAGAACGGGGACTAGATGTGACAAAACAGAAGTTGATAACCAATTCCTTAAATGAATTGACATGTCTCTAGTGGAAACATCTATTGATTGACGGCTTCAAGCCAAGAACAAGGGACACACCTCTTCAAGTTTCAATCTCATCCACAAGTTCAAGAGACATACCTATTCGTGAAGAGACGCGTCTATTCATTCGCATCCATTGGTGTAGTTTAAATAGAGTTTTAATTTCAGTTGTAAAACATTCATGTATTTCGAATTCTCAGTTATATATATTCAAGTTTCATTTGTTCGATTGTTCTAGAGATCAAAGATCAGTTGGGGCCAACAATTGGTATCAGAGCATCAGGCGGGCGCTAAAATCGCAAGGCATCGAACACGCAGGTTTATTCACGATCAAGTTTTATCTCTAATTTTTAATTCGCAAGTTTTTAATTTTTCGGTTCAGGAGTCGAACCAAGTTCTGTTCAAAATCTAGGGTTCTGATTTCAGGGTTATAGTGCGAATTAGATAGTCAAGAATTCGGTTAATATGCATTGTGGTTACACGCAGGTTAAAGATTTGAAAGTTTATTGAATTTAATAGAATTGAATTTTACCGGTACTGTTGGTTCGCACCGGTAGTCAAGAAATTTTAAGAATCAAGAATGTAAGGTTGTTTGATTGCAAGTTTTTGTTAAAGTGAAAATAATTCGGTCTGAAATCATGTCAGGAACAATCATCCAAATCAATAAATTGTAATTCAAAAGGAAGGAAGTTATCTTTTCCAATTTCAATGGCCGATTTTGAAATCTACAAATTACATGGTTTGGGCAATTCGCATCAAAACAATTTTGGAAGTGAATGGACTTTGGGAAAACGATTGAACCGGCTGAAAATACACAACCAGATGTTAAGAAAGAAAAGTCAACAATTGTGTATTTACTCAAAGCAATACCAGAAAATGTTTTATTGCAAATTGCAAGTTGCAAGCTGCAAGACTGCAAAGGAGATTTGGGAAAATTTAAAGACAAGACACATTGGTGTTAATCGAGTACAAAAGCATCGTATGTACAATCATGTCAGAATTTGAGTTACTGTAAATGAGGGAAGAAGACACTATGGATTCTTTCACAACAAAGATAAACAATATTGTTACAAGGGCAAATGAATTTGGAACAACGCTGAATCAATCCACTCTGGTATGAAAACTTCTAAACGCCGTGCGAGATAGATTTATTCAAATAGTTGCATTGATCGAGTAATACTCCGATCTAGATGACACGATGACTCTAGACGAGGTTATTGGTAGATTAAAAACTAATGAAGAAAGGATAAAGTTGAAGAAAAAGAAAGCCTTGTAAACAATCTAGAAGAACTCTTGTATGTGGGTCATGGACAACATGTTGAAAATCGATGAGGGAGATTTCATCTGTCACGAGGTCTAGGGCGAGGAAATTATCAACATAGTGGTGAATGAAACACCTCTTATGAGTCCGAAGGAACCGACAAACCACAAGGGGATGATAGCAAGCAAGAAACATCGGATGTGAGAGATAAGTCGAAAATCACTTGCTACAGATGTGAGAAACCTGGGACTATGCCTACGAATGTCAAACCAGGAAAAACAAGGAAAATGAGACACTCTTGGTCGAAACAGAAGAAGATGATGAACCGGCACTTTTGATGTGCCTACAACACATTGAAGAGAAGTTTGGTCGTGTGACACGATCAAAGGGTTGAACAATGTGATGTGGAGATAACCTGTGAAATGTACAATAAAATAATCCAGTGAGTGGATCAAGTAAAAGTGAGGAATCTGTGAGGGAAGCAATCAGTATGAAGAACACGTTGTGAGAGACAACAAATATAAATCAAGAGAAGACACGCGTATCCTGTAACCGGGTCAGGAGAAAGATTGTTGTGTGATACAACCGTAAGAGAAATTTGAGTGAATTAGGTTATCTAAAAATCTATACGATATGGATTAAATTCATGTGATGTGATGGTGGGCAAGTTAATAAAGACCGGGTGAAGTTCGTGTTGAGACAACTAGATAAGAAAAGGTTCGTGTGATAACAATAAGTGTGGTCAAGACAAGTGCGAAGCAAGTTCATGAGGAACATGGTTCGAAAGGAGCAAGTTTGGTCAATAAGAAGATTCATGTGAAGTGTTGGATACCAAGAATACTCGAGAAGATAAAAGTGCTTGGAGTTCAAGATCTACAACAACTCAAGGATGTTCGTGATTAGAGGGGGTGAATGAAACCGCTAATCATTCACATTCAAATACAGGGTTATTTCGTATATAGTTAAGAGTAAAATGCATGGATGGTCCCTGTGGTTTGACAAAATTTCACCTTTAGTCCTCAACTTTTTGAAATTACACTCCCGGTCCCTGTGGTTTACTCGGTTGTTACTCGGATAGTCCCCTGACTGGATGGAGGTTAGTTAGTTCAGTTAAGTACATGTGAAATGACTAAAATACCCTTAATGATAAAACAAAATAAACTAAATAAGTATTTAATAAATATATTTATATAAACCAATCCCCAGCCCACCTTTCTTATCTGGTTTTGCTCAGATCTTCTTCATCAAATATCCGACAACCACCATCCACAACCCACCCTCCCTCCATTTCTTCTTTGGTTCCCTCACCACCGCCACACCCGAACTGCGAACCCACCGTGTCCAATAACCTCCAATATTGAAATGTGTTTCGCACCAACATTGGCAGAGAGTTTAGATCTGGATATTCACGATTTCAGTGTTCATCATCACCATCATCTCGCTTCTGGATGTTTTACCACCCACATCTTCAATCTTTTTTCTTCTTTTTTGAAATGTTAATTGATCCTTGCTGGTGTTATCTATACATATTCTTTCTCAATGGTTTGCTAAAACTACAAGAACAATTGATTTCAATACCAAATATGTAAATCTGGGTATAAATCTCCTAGTGAATGGGTATCTATTTTATGCATAAAGTGGCAAACTTTATATGTTTTGGTTTTATATAGTTTGGCCGGATCGAAATCCAGAGTTTGTTCACCGAACACTGGAGTTTAGAAAACCTTAATATATGTGAGTTTTGGGAATTTGGTGTTTGTTGTTTTCTATGGTTATGTATCAAGAAAATAAAGTAGATGTGATAATGTTATGGTGGGTGGATGACGGTGGTTGGTGGTGGTGAAAGGTGGAGATGGTGGTGGATGGTTTAGAGTGAGGAAGATGAAGTAGGTGGAGTTGTTGGTTACCCACTTAAATTCATAAATATTAATTATATTTCTTTTACCTATTTAATTATTATATTTTTTAAATAATAAGGGTAGGTTTGTCTTTACACATGGACTTAACTAGAAAAACTAACATCCATCCGTCAGGGGACTATCTGAGTAACAACCGAGCAAACCACAGGGACCAAGAATGTAATTTCAAAAAGTTAGGGACTAAAGGTGAAATTTTATCAAACCACAGGACCATCCATGTATTTTATTTTATAGTTAATAGATAGTTTAGAAGATAGTTATGAAGAACGGGGACTAGATGTGACAAAACAGAAGTTGATAACCAACTCCTTAAATGAATTGACATGTCTCCTGTGAGACATCTATTGATCGACGACTTTAAGCCAAGAACAAGGGATGCACCTCTTCAAGTTTCAGTCTCATCCACAAGTTCAAGAGACATACCTATTCGTGAAGTGACACGTCTATTCATTCGCATCCATTGGTGTAGTAAAATAGGGTTTCAATTTCAGTTGTAAAACATTCGTGTATTTCTAAATTCTCGGTAATATATATACAAGTTCAGTTTATTCGATTGTTCTAGAGATCAAAGATCAATTGCAGCCAACATTAATCTGATAAGTTGACTTACCAACCCATTGTAAGGTATGTCACATCCATATTGCGCCTCATTAAGTGGGAACCTTATTTCTCAGATTTTGCATGGAGAGCTTTCTTGATAAACCCTAGAATCTAAGATGCTTTATTGTAATCTAACTATGTAAATCCTTGTAGTTGTGTACCTTATTAAGGAGGAACCTAATCTTTTTGATATTGTGGATGTAGTTTTATGGAAGGAATATTAATGAATATTGTAGTCAAAGGCGCACGAGGTGCTCTCATAGGCACCCAGGTGCAACCCAGTGTAGTGGGAGGACTTCCATCGACATATAATGGAAATCATTTCATTAGAAATTTAAGAAACAAAAAGGGAGGCATATATAGAAATGACTAGATTTTATAGCATAAAATGTGAACAAACCTGATATCCACAAAAGAGACAGAAGTGAGTGCATCCCTCAGCTTCATCAAAACTTCATGCAAATCATGCATTACATAAATATACTTTCTTTCAAAGTCGGGTAGCCTAAATGCAAGAACTTATACAAAAGCATTAATCAACATATAAAGGTAAGGCAGGCTGAAACTGATTATTGATGAAATGTAACCATATACCTCTTCCGTAATCACTTCATCCTTCTCCACAGCTCCTTTACTACCACTGATGATATTTTGGAACCTGATACAAATTGTAAAGTTTTTTGAAATACATATTCATTTAACATGAAAGATATTTATTCAATAGTGCACCTTTTGGGCGTGGCGATTTGTGGATAATTCAGAGGGTGTTTTTTCTTCCTATGATTAATTAATGTTATGTACTACTAACTGCACTCCAAACAAAATGATCAAAACCCTAGGGCTCTTTTTTTCCGGAATCACTTGAGTCATTCAATTGTTAGATTCATGACACCATCCCTGGAAGTAGGGGATAACACGGGAGTTGATAAAGGCCACACCTCTAAATCTTATTTTCACACCATATATGCGGGTCGTATAACATTATACAACCCATATATATGGTATGGAAATAAGATTGAGGGGTGATTGTATAAATCGTTTACAAGCCCCATATATAGGTCGTATAACGTTTTACGACCCGTATACATTGATTTTTTTAATCTGTTGATTCAACTTTATATTCCTCCATATGTGTGCGACTTGATGTAAGATTCCTTGAATCAACGTAATATTCCTCGATACGCTTGCGACTCACGTAAGGTTTCTTGATTCGATGTAAGATTCTTTGATTCTCGTGCGCATTATTTGATTCGACGTAATATTCCTCGATTGGCGCATTAATAATTTGATAAGACGTAATATTCCGTAAAAACTTACTATATAAACGACTGTGATCTTATTCATTTTCATTAATTTCTATGTGTTTCTTATATATTCTCTCTATATTCAAGTTATATTACACTAAAATGTCGTTTTGGGGCGACACTTAATTTCTTGCTTGTGACATGACTAGCGAGTCGAATCAGACGACGTATGATTTGAATCAAAATGACAATTTAGGGTTGTTTGATTGAAATCTTCCATTCGATCTAAGTCTTGCATCTGATGCCAGTCAGGATTGGTGGGGTTTGGATGTCTATCAGGGTTATAATGCTAGTGTAAATTCCAATGATTTTGGGTTAAGTGACTATCACGGAAATGATCCACCGGCATCCGGTAGTGGGGAATCGCTGCCCGATAGTGGAGGACCACCGTCCGAGGGTAAAGGTGACGACAAACCTAGTGAGTTTAAAACCAACTAGGTATAACATTTATTTATATACATTAATTTGTCGTACGTTTAATAGAATTTTTTATAACCCCAAAATGTGTCATTAGGAATTCCATAACATGGATGATTTGGTGAACTGGTGTAGAGCCGTCGGACGTGACAACGAGTACGTCATAGTCACCAAATGCACGAAGTACAAAGAAGCCCCTAGCCATCGGTCCCTAAAAATATGGCTTATGTGCGATTGTGGTGGCCACCACAAGCAAACAACCAGGGTCAAACTTAGCGGAACCAAGAAAACCGGATGTGATTCCAACTAACTGGGAGAACATAAAAAGGACAAGAGTTTGGATTCTAAAGGTTGACAAAGCTAAACACAACCATGAACCCTTTCTGTATGATGAGGCACACTCATCCTTAATGAAGCTGACTCCACAGGAAGAGAGGATGGTGGAGCACCTGATGTATTTGCACATGTGACCACGAGACATTCTTTCGACCATTAAAAATAGAACCCGAAAATGTCTCAACAAGAATTACAATATACAATGCGCGAGCGAAATTGGGTTGAAGGGAGCAAGTTGGCGAGACTCCAATGCAAATTATTTTCAAACTTTTGAACAAAATTGAGTTTGTTTTCTTCCACCGAACAGATGAAAAGGACGAAAGGCTACAAGATGTTTTCTTTATCCACCCGTAGTCGAACATGTTGTGGTATGCTTCCCACAATATGCGACCACGAGACATTCTTTCGACCATTAAAAAATAGAACCCCGAAAATGTCTCAACAAGAATTACAATATACAATGCGCGAGCGAAATTGGGTTGAAGGGAGCAAGTTGGCGAGACTCCAATGCAAATTATTTTCAAACTTTTGAACAAAATTGAGTTTGTTTTCTTCCACCGAACAGATGAAAAGGACGAAAGGCTACAAGATGTTTTCTTTATCCACCCGTAGTCGAACATGTTGTGGTATGCTTCCCACATCTGTTGCTTATCGAGGCTTACAAGACGAACCAATACAAAATACCGCTTGTCCAGATTATTGGTGTCACACCTGCATACCTCTCCTTTTGCATTGTCCATGCGTTAAACACAAGAAAACATCGAGTGGGTGTAATAGAAGTTGAAAGATTCATTGGACAATTCCATGGAGCCACGTGTCATAGTATCCGACAGAGATCATTCCCTCATGAACGCATGTGCAACGCGTGTTTCTGAATTCCAGTCATTCACTATGTGGGTGACACATTGCGGAAAATATCGATAAACGCTGCAAGCCAAGCTTATAAATGGAAACATATTGGAATAAGTTTACATACAAGTGGGGTATCTTGATTAACTCAACCACAGTATGCATTACGACTATTGGTACGAACGAATACGAGAAGGAGTGCCAAGCAAAAAACATGATGGTAAGTTTCATACTAATTCTCTTATTAATGATATTTATCTGAATAATAACTGTAATTATCTTGGTTTTCAGTGATTATCTGTTTTCTAACTGGCTAGAACCATATAGAGAATGGTTTATGTCTTTCTAGACCGATCAACATGTTAACTTTGGTTAGCATACAACCAACAGGGTGGAGAGTCAACATGCACTTTTGAAGAAATACTTAATGAATCAAACAACACGCTGGAAAAAGTTCTATCGTTTATCGATCAAATCCTAGATAACCAAGTAACAGAGATTAAGGCAGCATTGAACAAAGTAGGAGTCGTACAATGGATCACCATGACAAACCAATCTTTGATTTCCTATAAAAGAAGGTTTCACATGCATGTTTGAATCCATTAGTTGTGAAATCAATGCCATAGAAAAGTTACAAGATGCTAATGGTACATGTGACTGTCGATTGTTTATAAGTTGTGGGTTACCATGCGCATGTCAGTTGTTACAAGATCTACAGAAAGTACTATATCCTTTTACCCATCATGTCTTATCTTACAACATTTTGTTACACCATGACCTACACGCTTTCGGTTGTTTGTTGTTATAATTTAGGTGATAGGATTCCACTGGAGTCAATAGACCCCTTTTGGAGAAATCTAGATATGAAACCTTTGAACGAAAATGTTGAGGAGGATATAGACGTCGACAACGAACTAGAGATAGTTAAACAACATATAATGGGGAAGTCGAGAGCAATAAAGAAAAACATGATTTCAAAGATAAAAGAGATGGCTATTCCCCAGCTAACAAATGTAAGACATCCACTAGTGCAAGAAAAACCCATGTGGACGTCCAACTTTAAAAGCTGACAACAAAATTTTGACGCACCTGCGAGGCATAGCTCGTTTATCGAGTTGAACAATCTTCATCTGCGAGCACCGACGTTCATCGACGAGCTTGCAAAGGGCTCTACATAAAGGAAAGGAAAAAAGTAAACTGGTGGTGGAGGTGCTGGCGGATATAGCACTAAGGGAGCATAGCGTTTACTTAATCGAGTTTGATGTAAATCTTTTCATTTGTGACAATCTGTTTACGATTGGCTCGAGAGTGCTTAAGCTTAACTTGGTTGGGTGAATCCCAAGTAGATCATGAGCAAGTTGGTCTCGTTACACCCTAATGGTTTAACTACTGATACTATTCCACCGTCAACATATTAATAAATAATTCTGCATATAAGAAATATTACACTCAAATAATATTTTAATTACATTTAAATGAAATAATTAAACATGTTACAAGTATTTAGAAGAATTTAGACAATTTTTTAACTTGTTTCTTATAAATATGTAGAATGATTTTAAGTAATACTTTATTGGATGTATACTCGAACCAAGACACTTAGTGGCGTTTGGTTGGTAGGAATTCAATAGAATTTAAGGAAATTGGAATCTGAATTTCATCTCTTAATATGTTTGGTTCAAAGAATTTAATAGAATTGGAATCTCAATTCCAACTTCATGTGTTTGGTTGGCAATGAAATTGGAATTGGAATTAGACATGAATTCTTTTAAATTCCTTTAACTAAAGGAATTCAAATTCCTTCCTACATATGAAGGAATTAAAGTAAATTCACTGAAATCTTCGACCATTTCGACTTGAACAGTTTCGACCTATACCGTTTCGACCCGAACCGTTTTGACCCATACCGGTTTCGACCCGAACCGTTTTGACCCGTACCGTTACGACGCGAACCGTTCAGACCAGTACTGTTTCGACGCGAACAGTTTCGACCTGTACCGTTTCGCCTCCGTACCGTTTCCCCTCCGTACCGTTTTCGACCCGAACCGTTTCGACGCGAACCGTTTCGACCCGGCCGTCTCGACGCGAACCGTTTCGACTCGAACCGTTTCGACCCGTACCGTTTCGAATCGAACCGTTTCGACGCGAACCGTTTCCAATCGAACCGTTTCTCCCCTGTACCGTTTCCAATCGAACCGTTTCGACGCGAATCGTTTCGAATCGAACCGTTTCGACGCGAACTGTTTCGACACGAATTGTTTCGACCCGTACCGTTTTGAATCGAACCGTTTTGCCCCGGTACCGTTTCTTCACGAACGGTTTTGACCCATACCGTTTCGACCGGTTCGACGCGGGAAACATTTTGACCCGTACCGGGGTGATGGATTCCAATTCATTTGACAACCAAACACAAAAAAATGGAATTGAGATTCCAATTCCAACAATTTCCAATTCCCATTGGAATTTTTTAAATTCCAAATCCAAGTCCCTCAAATTCTAATTCCTATTCAAATTCCAATTCCAATTCTAAAACATTCCGCGAACCAAACGCCCCTTAATCATTTTAACAAAGATACAAGCACAAACAGTGACACCGATAGCTTTTCTCAAAGTATGCTGTCAAAGATATAAGTACAAACAGTGAAACAGATAGCTTTTCTCAAAGCATTCTATCAGTTCTAGTTGGCAGTCTTCTAAAGAAATTGATCAGGACCAAAGGTAGTATCTTCTGGTGATACAACACATAAATGAATGACTAAATGACCACAACATAGAAGGGTGTGGCATATAGAACAATAGCAGCAATTAAACAGAACATTACAAACAGACATGTAGCTATCGGGTGTCTCCAGCTGAGTAAAGACTCAACCCTCTCTCCTAGCGTCGCTAAATCACCAACGAGTACCTGAATCCTTCCAGATAGACCCCTCAAGCCATCATATCTCATACTTGTCATATCAGGAAGATCAGAGGCTTGAAAGGTGTCGAATTCTTCATCAGGGTCCGCATTATCTGTACACGACAGGAAAGCGTCCATGGGAGGTGGATCCATTGGTCTCCGTCTGTAGTTCCAAATTCCGATTACAAAAAGAGAGGAAAATAGATGAGACAATTAGATCTGGATACATGGTCAATATAAAGAAAATGATGTGGATGACAACAATGTTTATGGGATTCTTCACAAACCATATTCCCACTACATTCACGAAAAACCTCCATGATCCTGAAGTAATTAGCTTTAATTCTTCTCCTACTCCACATGTAAAGATCCCACATCCAGCATATACTCCACAACCTCTTTGCTCAAGGGTGGTTGGCCTGGCTGAACCTCATGGAGACAATTTGAGTCGCATGGTGTCTCAGGCTATCAAGCTGGTGGACATTTAAGGGACATATGTAGTGCATTTCTGGCAATAGTGGTTGTGAGTACATTTGCATCATGTTTACCAAAGACGAGCATGTAAACCTGACTGCACAATTGATCTCACCCATGTTTTTCACCCCAGATGGACGCAAAACTAAAAGGGGGTACGAGTGGATGTAAACACGACCAGTTTCAAGAGTTGAAACACGAATCCTGACCTTCCCAATCTGTGTATCTTCGCCTGGTAATGGGAAGTCATCAAAACACACCAATGTTTAATATAGTACATGGATCATAAACTTCCCAACTATACTTCACGTTCCATTTTGGAGTAAGACTTTCTGTTATTGTTCTTGTTCTGAACCACTTTGTCCCGTACTTAGCCACACGATATGCATCTGTTGTTGCCCTTCCATCTTTTATCTTCATCGGTGTTAACCCATGAGCACTCAAGATTCCAAATTCAAGAATCCCAATGCTTTTCTTCCATAACTGCTTAGCTGTTGGTCTGAGAACGGTACTGTAGTGAGGAGATTCATCAAGAACATGATAACCGCCTTCTAAACAGATCCACATATGAATCCTGCTAGCAAACTTGGCTTGTTTCGTCATTTTCCCTTCACCCATATCATATTTTTGAAGATTAAACCACCTGGATTTAATAGCTCTATGACCTAACCTCCGATCCACATACTCTAAGTGAATCCCACACGTTCCAAGAACCTCATCTTTATCAGGTGCAACCCTATCTTCCACACTCACAATCAAGGGCTTTTCAAATGGTTCTTCTGCTACAAACATCAACTCTTCATTCCATATAGGATGTAAAGACTTGCTCATAGATAATGTAGTCCTTAAAGCCTGATGTCCAAGAAAAAACTTCACATATACTTCAGGAGATCTAGTTTCATCACTTGGTATCAAATCCTGTGCTTCAATCACATGAACTCTAAGATACCAAAGCCTAGGTGAAAGATGAATGGAATCTGGCAGAGGCATCAACCAGTCCACCAGATATAGCTTCTGGAAATGCTTCATCAGCTTGTGTACCCCACCACATAGCTAACATCAGCTCTCCCTTAACCTTCTCACCTTTCCTGTGTTCCAATTCATACCATTTAGGAACTATACGACTATCTGCGTGGACCCTCTCTGGAACCTCACTAAGATCGTATAACATCCACCCCTGAAATTATCTTTCATAACATTTGTATCAACATCTGCTTCTTTCACAGAGACCTCAAGCATGATTTCCTTGTTCCTACGGAAAGCAAACACTTGGTTCCATTCAGGATTTGGGTTCTTCTCATAAAGAGTCAAAGGACGGGTTGTTCCCTTATAGTCTCCCAGCGAAACCTCCACATAACACTCACATCCATCAGTGACATCTTCCGCAAGTAATTCCTTAGCTTTAACCACACGAACATATAGGTATTGCTTTCGTTGTATAAGCTCATGTGGGTGGAATTTGGTCTCCTTGTGGGAGAAGTCATCACGAGGAGGATTTTGCATAATTTGGATCCTCACAACTGAGAACTAAGATTCTTATTTATGAATATGGATATACTAAAAAGCAATCATACAACTGTGAAGTGATAACACTGATAAATTGGAAACTGAAAACCTGATAACATACTTACATGATACCACCACTTCTAAACCCTGTAAATCAAGCCACACCGTCGATCAACTTCGGTTGGTGGAGATCTGTGGGCCTATTCAGAAACAAACTGGCCTCGTTAATCACGAGTTAATAGTTAATATTTTGTGAGATCAGAGTCATCATGAATAGAGTAGATTCAAGATGAATGGTAACACAGGTGTTACACTGTTATAGGGTGGGTCTGGACCCTCGAGTTTTTTAAAAAAATGGAAAGGGAGGGAAACAAAGAGAAACGTTGTGGGTTGTAAACTAATCAATACAGGTATATAATAAAGCAAAAATGGATTAATATAATGTTTGTTATGATCTCAATCCTACCTACTTAATATCCAGACAAAAGACAGTGAACACACGGCCATCATCAGCAAAATGGTAAATATTAGGGTTATTGGATTTTAATAATCCTAAGTTTCACCTGTTGGCCTATGATAATCTCAACTTTAAAAATTCCCTCTAATGATCCTAACTTGTAAAAATTTGACCCCATTGATCCTTTTCAAACATATAAGAATTTGGCCTCCTCAATGGATTCGAGTGCACCTCTAGACTCCTTAATTGATTTAAGTACACCTATGTTAGAAAAGGATCAATGAGGCCAAACTTTTACAAGTTGGGATCATTGGAGGGAATTTTTAAAGTTGGGATTATTATCGGCCAACAGGTGAAACTTCGGATTATTAAAATCGAATATTCCTAAATATTATAAATAGAAAAGAAGGATGATTTGGCAACTTACTTTGTCACCTTCACATTCATCAGTGATCAATCATGTGTCGGCTGTCGCCTTTATTGCCAACTGTCAAGCAACAACATATCCATGGTAGGTTATCGATTTAAGGAACTATCTTACTTTGTTTGTCAGGTCAACCAACAACAAATTCCTGGTTCTATTTCAAGAAGTTGGATCTATTTCCACATCTTGCAACTAGATACCACAAAAAAAAAAAAAAAAACTATCTGCCTTTTGGCTCTTCATTCTCTGAACACTAATTTGCACTTGCTTGCGATAAAAAAATGTCACAGTTGAAAGAGTCCCAACACCTCAAAATACCCTTCAGAGAGATAAAAGAGGCAACCAAAAACTTTACAACTTTTATTGGAAAAGGTGGATATGGCTTGGTATACAAAGGGGAACTTTTGATCTCAGAACAGCTTACACCAGTTGCTGTAAAGCGATTGGATAAGCGGCTCTGTGGACATGGGATCAAGGAGTTATTGACGGAAATTGAGTTGTTCAAAGGTCAAAAGCATAGAAATTTAATCTCTCTTATTGGTTATTGCAATGAGAGAGGTGAGAAGATCATCGTCTATGAATATGAGCGTCGAAGTTTGGATCGGTACATAAGGCATGACAAGACCACTGATACTCTTTCATGGTTAGGAAGACTTAAAATATGTGTTGATGCTGCTCATGGTCTGGATTATCTCCATAATCATGCGGGGAGACATCAAGCCATAATCCATCCAGATATTAAAAGCGCAAACATTTTGTTGGATTGTGATTGGGTCACTAAAATTTCTGATCTTGGATTGTCCAAGTTAAGTTTAGCAGGTCTAGACAGAAGTACTGATTATCTCCAATGCATGTGGAACACCGGGCTATATTGAACCAGAATACTATGTTACCTGTACGCTGACAAAAGAATCAGATGTATATTCTTTTGGTATTGTGCTACTTGAAATTTTGTGTGGAAGGTTGTGTAACGTAAGATACCGTGATGGCATTCGGTTATCAGACTATGACAAAATGGATAAATTAATGGATAAATTACACACGGTTATTGATCCTAACTTAAGGGATCAAATAAGTTATGAGTCCTTTTTAAAATTTAAATCAATTGCAAAAGGATGCTTGCATAGAGATAGAAAGCAGCGTCTTCCCATATCTCGTGTTGTGAAAGAGCTAGAAGAGGCACTGAAAATTGAGGTGAGCCTTATCTATGCATATATGCACAAATTTCGATAAATTGATTTACTGCTTAGTCGGCAGCAAAACAGGCTGTCGCAGGCAGTGAAGGCGGCTGGCGGCAATAGGCTGCCTTGTCTGTTATGTGTTTTTTTACTCTCAACTATAGATGATGTGTAGTTTGAATGTGACTTTTGTATGAACAGGAATCTATAAAAATGAAAATGGAAAGAAATCTGGATCGGTAGCATCAGATAATTCACAAGACTGGATTCGGAAGTTTCCTTTCAGTACGCTCTACAAGCGCCGAACCAAGTAAGTCTGTCTTTAACAATCATGGATGTTTTCATGTGTTAATTTTTTTTTAAACATGCAGTGTGGGGAAAATTTTCGATATATTTGATATAAACAGAGACGGCGATCTTAACAGAAAAGAAGTAGCTGCTTTCCTGTTTGTTACAAAACCTGGTGAAGAGCAACTCAGCACTTGTGTTGATGAGTTTTTAAGTCTGTACCCCAAATATATTGATGGTAAAAAGGGTCTTACATACCATGGCTTGTTATAGTATTATGATAATGATGATGGCGATAGCAATTTGGGCGCTGTATTGAGGCACTAATGTCTGACTCCGTGGTTCAGAGAGACGCAAGAATCTGATCGGGCTTTTTCAGAAGCTAAATTCCAACAAATTCGGTGATCTTAAGCCACCTGTCAGCGGAGATCGGTCTGACCGTGATTCTGAGGTACTAGAGCTTCTGTCAAAACCTGATGATGATAAACAAGAAGCTGCTTTAAGGCTTACTTCACCAGAGAGTTCAGTTAAACCCTTTCCAATTAAAGCAATACCTTTAACTCTTTTAATCGTGGTAGCGATATTGGCGATGGTGATGGCGATGATATTAGTGAAAGTCAAGCATATGTGGTTTCTCTTTCTGGTTTTATTTAACTCTATTTATGTATTATTGAACTATAGGAAGAAGATGCATTAAATCAAGGAGAAGTTGATGTTGCTGCATGCCATTGTTATCATTTTGTCCAAGCTATAAACTCATTCTTCTTGTACATATTTAAATTTTATACTATAATCTAAAAGATGCCCATTACCTGGTTTTCAACCCTAGAAGGACAGAATCATGTGAGTCATTCTGTTTCAAACATTCACATAAACTATCAGATAATGAAATCCTTAATCTCTACACATCCTTAAGTACAAGGGTTTATTGGCTATTAATATAAAGTAGTTAGATGGCGGTTACAAAGTATAGGGACTAAAGGTTTAAAACTGAAAGATTATAACCACCAGCCCAAGGGTTGCGAAATCCCATGGGAGGCACCTATTCGCGATCGGTCACAAGGAAGACAAGAAGGGACGTGACTATTGGAATCAAAGGACGCACCTCCTCACGTTTAATCACATCCACATGTTCTAGAGCCGCACCCGTTCACGAAGAGACATGTCTATTCACTCGCACCTTTTAGATTAGTATAAATAGGTTCAAGTTTCATTTGTAACATCACTCATGTATTATCAAATTTAGTATTAATATAAGTTTCGATTATCATTTGCGATCTAGAGATCAAAGATCATATTGGGCAACAATTGGTATCAGAGCATCAGGCTCTAGGCATCACAGGGAATTCGCGATCAGGTTTTACTTTTCAATTCGCAAGTCTAGTTTTTATTTCGGTTCAAGGTTATCGAACCAGGGGTTAGGAATCTAGGGTTTTGATTCCGGGGTTTAGTGCGAATTATATTATTTGATTATTACGCGTTTCGGGTTATACGCGGGTTAAGGAATTAGAGGTTTGTTGAAACCAAGAAAGATAAAGTTCGTTGAAAGTGAAGATAGTTCGATCAGAGGATATGTCAGGAGTTACCGGACAAAATCCACAGATTGTAATTCAAAAGGAGGGAAGTTCTCTCTCCCAATTTCAGTGTCCAATCCTGAAACCGACAAACTATACGGTTTGGGCAATTCACATCAAAACGATTTTAGAAGCGAATGGACTTTGGGAAACGATTGAACCGGTAGAAAATACACAATCAGATGTTAAGAAAGATAAGACAGCAATTGCTTATCTTTTTCAAGCAATACCGGAAGATGTTGTATTGCAAGTTGCAAGACTGCAAAGGAAATTTGGGAAAATCTAAAGACAAGACACGTTGGTGTTGATATGGTACAAAAAGCTCGTTGGCATACGCTAATGTCAGAGTTCGAGTTAATGCAAATGAAAGAAGATGACACTGTGGATTCTTTCACCGCAAAGATAAACAGTATTGTGACACGGGCAAGTGAATTAGGGACAACCCTGAGTCAACCGAATCTGGTACGCAAACTCCTAATGTCGTGCCAAACAAGTTCACTCAAATTGTTGCCTCCATGGAACAATACTCAGATCTAGAAACAATGACGTTAGAAGAAGCAGTCGGAAGGTTAAAGACTTATGAAGAAAGGCTAAGGTTAAAGAAAAGAAGCCCAGGAGATAGCCAAGATAAATTGATGTTTACACACACGACAACAACTCAGGCAGAGGAAGACAGCTTGGAAACCACGAGCGTGGCAGGTTCAACCAACCGTATGGAAATTGGCGCGATAATAAAGACAAGCAAAGCACTAAGAATGAAGGATTTTCATACAGACCTAGAGGTGGAAATTCTAGGAATTGGAGAAAGTTTGCAAGAGGCCAAGTGTCAGAAGTTCGGACACTTCAAGAAAGTCGAACACTTTAAGAAAGACTGTCCTGAGAAAGATGTTGTACAAGAACACTCAAATCTCGTCGAGGAAAACGAAGCACCCGTATTGCTAATGGCAATACAAGAAGAAAACGTTGTTGAAGAAAGGGGTCTGTTAAACAAAGAACTCATAGAACCAGAAAGGTACGCCACAGAGAATGAAAGTCTATGGTACTTAGACAACGATGCAAGCAACCACAGGACAGGTGTGCGAAGTCACTTCAGAGAATTAGATGAAAATGTGACGACGCAAGTACGCTTTGGTGACGGGTCGCACGTAGAGATTAAAGACATAGGTTCAATATTGCTGGAATGTCTGAGCCAAGAACAAAAGATTGTTTCTCAAGTATACTACATTCCAAGTCTGAAAAGCAACATATCGAGCCTCTGACAACTCACAGAAATCGGTTGCAAAGTAGTTATGGACGGAGACTTATTAACAGTCCGCGATAGAAATAAAAAGCTGTTAATGCGAGTCAGGAGAATGATGAACATGCTATAATTAGTCAAGTTAAAGATTGGAAGCCCAATCTGCTTGCTCTCAAACACAGAAGATCTAGCATGGTTATGGAAGCAAGGTTAGGCCATTTACACTTTGATGCTATCGAATAAATGACTCGAAAGAACTTGGTACATGGAGTTCCTCAAATAAGTCATGCCAGTCAAGTGTGTGACGCATGCATATTAGGAAAACATAGTAGGATACCTTTTCCAGATCAGGTGAAATTCAGATCTTAAAACCTCTGTGTAACATCCGTAAAAAAAATGGCTTTCCAAAACCCGCTTCGTTTATTAACCGAATAGTCAGTCATAAATTTTCGTTGCGTATATATTGTTTATTTTAATTTAAACGATACATAATTAATAACCATTTTAGAATTTAAAAACTATAATTATTAAACAATAAAAAACAAGTGAAGAAAAATAAAAGGGAGCTGCCGGATTTCGAACCCGGGTCAGCAGGTTCCAACAAACAAACACTTTACCGCTCCGCCACTTGACTTCTTTGTTTTTATATCGAAACAAATAATACTTATGATGAAATCCGAATTCAAACCGGACTTCCAGCGCGGCTGAACTCGCAATCACCGGAAAATCCGGCGATCTGCGAGTTTAGCCATTTTCCTTTTTGACTATAACGTTATAACCGACGTCTACATCGGTTATAACCGACGTCTACATCGGTTATAACCGACGTCTGACCCCCAATCCAAGTCGTAACCGCCGGAGAAACCTTGACCACGAATCAAGACCCAATTCAGACTAAATTCATCCGTTCTACCCTATAAATACCCCCTCAACCTTCCAGGAATCCTTTCGCTCAAGACCGCACACTTTTTCGTAGTTGAAGTGCTCAGAAACTCGTCGCCGGAGATTTCCAATTTCACCGGAATAGGTCACCGGAAAACCGAACCTATTTCATTTCTTTGCCTTACTCTAAAATAGGACTTCTAGAGCTCAGACAGAAAGCACCGCACTCACCTCAAATTTCCTGTAGATCCTCTGTCGCAAGTTACACGTCGCCGGAAAAGTTTCAGTCACCAGAAATTCGTCGGAAATCACACCTGTTCGGTACAACATCCTTAAAACCTTTCTGTTTAAATTAATTTCGTTAATCAGTGATACTCAATCAACTAATTCAACAAGAATTATTGATTAAACAGTCGAGTTGATTCTCTGGTTTCATAAACTGAAGAAGATGAAGTTTGTAATGTGTTTAAAGGAAATTAAAACCAGTAAATATACCGGGTTAGACACAAGTGAATTAAAATTATTAATTTTTTTAAAGTTAGAAAATGTCCTTAAACTCACAAAAATAAATCTTGAAATCCTATTAAGGTTATGAATTAAAATTATTAATCTAAAATAAAATCCATTTATTTACCGAACCATTATGTTATTATTTAGGTTAGTTTCTATCGTGGTTAAATCCAAATTCGTGCGCATTCATCATCAATCCAAGAAACGCAACCACTGTGAGTGAATGCTTACAAATTCCCCTTTTTATTCATGTTTTGGGGTGTATCATGTGTCGCCTAAATTAATTCGCTTATTCAAACTCGTGCTATACCATTATATGATCTAAACTTAGAATGTAAATATTGTTTGTTGTGATGTATTACATATTGTCAAGTTGTATGCAAATTATTCATTAGGCCCATCAGTTCCTTGTGGGAGACGAGTTGAACAACGCGTGCCTCAAAAACATTCATTAGGCCCATCAGTTCGTTGAACAACGCGTGCCTCAAAATCATTCATTAGGCCCATCAGTTCCTCGTGGGAGACGAGTTGAACAACGCGTGCCTCAAAAACAATCATTTGGTGTATGTGTGTGCAATATTTAATATGATGTGTTTTGTGAATAAATTTGCATCTACATTTACTCATATGTGGTTATGCACTTTATTTTATAATCGATACAATAAACACGTTTAAATGTTTTTCATAGGATTCACTCGCCAACTTTTTGTTGATCCAAAAACCATTTTTACACATGATACGGGTGGACAGGTTGAAGCAAGGAACACATAGGAATTTGCCTTAGAAGAAAAATAATGAAGCCTTGAAAAATGTATAGAACATGTTGTACTAGTATGATTGATTGTAATGATTCTCTTTTAAAAAGAAATAATAAATATGAAACATTATAATAAATGTCATGAGCTTTGATGAAAACCCAATCATGCCCCGATCACCATCAGCACTGCG
This sequence comes from Scalesia atractyloides, assembly GCA_947069175.1. Lineage (NCBI taxonomy): Eukaryota > Viridiplantae > Streptophyta > Magnoliopsida > Asterales > Asteraceae > Scalesia > Scalesia atractyloides. The sequence goes on from CAMTDV010000024.1 coordinate 70,642,838, forward strand.
GGTCGGGGTGTGACACTCTGGATTTAGTCTATGGAGATTTGTGTGGTCCTATATCACCACCAACACATGCTGGGAAGAAGTATATATTTATACTTGTAGACGATTGTACTCGCTACATGTGTCCATATCTACTAACTTCCAAGGATCAAGGATTTGAAACCTTTAAGCAGTTCAAGGAAAAGGTGGAGATAGAAACTCGAACCAAGTTAAAGATGTTCAAAACGGATAGAGGAGGAGAATTCTCATCGGCTGAATTCAATAAGTATTGCAAAGACAATGGCATGGCAAGATAGCTTACTGCCGTATTCCCTACAACAAAATGGAGTAGTAGAAAGAAGGAACAGGACAATGCTGTCAACTACTCGGAGTATGTTAAAGGCAATGAACATGCCACAAAATTTTTGGGGTGAAGCAATAAGACATACACTATACGTATTAAACCATATTTTAACGAAGGCTTTGGTAAACAAGACCCCGTATGAATCTTTGAAAGGAAGAAAGCCAAATCTGGAACACTAAAAGGTTTTTCGCTGCACAACATACACTAAGGTATTGCCACTTCAACAAAAGAAGTTAGATGACAGAAGTGCACCTACGGTTTATCTGGGAATAGAAGAAGGATCAAAGGCATATGGATTATATGATCCAGCGAAGAACAAGATATGTGTCAGTAGAGATGTAAAGTTCATGGAAGGTCAACCATGGAACTGGAATAGTTATATGGAAACGGTAGATTCAGGGAATCCCGAATGGACAAACTTTGTCATTCAAGAGGATGATAACCACCAGAGTTGGAAGAAAATGAACCAAGTAGTCCTGATAATAGCGGGCCACATCATGAAGATTCGGGAGTAGCTCAGATAGAAGAACCAGACTCCTATGTAACCCCGCTAGCACATTCGTACAATCAGAACTCATAGGGTAGTTCAAGCAGATTATCAAGTAGAGGTCCATCTCCATCAGAAATTACAACAGAGAGTATTAGTGACACTCCAGTAAAACTGAGAAGTCTCGAAGAACTATACGATGAAACAAAGGAAACCCAATTAGATCCACAAGAGTTACTACTTACTGAAGAAGAACCAAGGAATTACAAGGAAGCATCTAGTGACATAAAATGGATTGAAGCAATGAAGGCTGAGTTAGACTCGATAAACAAGAATAACAGTTGGAGATTGACAGAGTTGCCAAGATATCACAAGGCAATAGGTTTAAAGTGCGTATTCTAGACAAAGAAAGATGCAAACGGAAACGTGGTCAGACACAAAGCAAGGCTGGTAGCAAAATGATATGTTCAGCAACACGAGATAGACTTTAATGAAGTCTTTGCACCAGTAGCATGCATAGAGACAGTTCGACTAATGTTGGATTTAGAAGCACATCAAGGTTTGGAGGTACATCACTTAGATGTGAAGTCTGCATTCTTACACAGAGATCTTAAGGAAGAAGTCTATTTCTCATAACCAGAAGGATTTGTAAAGCCAAGAGATGAAGGAAAGGTTTACAAACTATCAACAGCTCTATATGGATTAAGACAAGCACCACGTGCTTGGAACACGAAGTTAGATCAAACCGTAAAGTCACTTAACTTTAAGAAGTGCACTTTAGAGCAGACAATCTATACAAGGACGAGTAAGACTTCTACACTGATAGTTGGAGTCAATGTTGATGATTTGATAGTCACTAGAACTTCAAGAAAGGAAATAGATGTTTTCAAGTCTCAAATGGAGAACAAATTTGAAATCATCGGTCTAGGATTGCTAGCATACTATCTCGGAATAGAAGTTATTCAAGCAGGGGGTGAAATAGCCATCAAGCAGACAGGCTACAATGCGAGAACTGCTCGGAGTTCAAGATCTACAACAACTCAAGGAAGTTCAAGATTAGGGGGTGAGTGAAATCCTTAATCTCTACAAATCCTCAAGTACACAGGTATATTGGTTATTAATATAAAGTAGTTAGATGGCGGTTACAAAGTATAAGGACTGAAGGTGTAAAACTAAAAGATTATAACCATCACCCCAAGGGTTGCGAAATCCCTTGGGAGGCACCTATTCGCGATCGGTCACAGGGAAGACAAAAAGGGACGCGACTATTGGAATCAAGGGACGTACCTCTTCACGTTTAATCACATCCACATGTTCTAGAGACGCACCCGTTCACGAAGAGGAATGTCTATTCACTCGCACCTTTTAGATTAGTATAAATAGGGTTCAAGTTTTATTTGTAACATCACTCATGTATTATCAAATTTAGTATTCAATAAAGTTTCGATTATCATTTGCGATCTAGAGATCAAAGATCATACTAGGCAACAGATAAGGTACTTTTTTCAATGAACTAATCAGATTATTGGAAGCCTTAAACTTGTTGTGCATACCCACATGTGAAAATCTCATATCAACTATAGAAGTCATTCTAGTACCATGAAAACAGGAGATGATGTTTTAAGTTTTAACTTTTAGTGATCATCTTCAATTATGCCAGGACAGTTAACTAGCCAAGTCTACTTCCATTGACTGAACATAATTTCTTGTTCTTGCCAATTTGGGTTTTGGTATCCTCTTCGAATATTGCAAATAACTCCTATACTACCACTACGAAGTTTATAGACCATGTTAATTATAGGAAGATTATTATTTTCTGAATGAATCCTTCATTAACCATCTTCCCCAATATATAATACAAGATATCCTATAAATGTGGTAACAGAATAATCTAATTCTAAATGATATACTCCGTTTACATATATACACTATTACACCCCCGCAGTCGATACAGTAGGAGGGCGGATGTTGAGACTGGATCGGTAGTCATTGAAGAGAACCCGAGGAAGACCTTTGGCTAAGATTTCAACAACTTGGTAATGATACGGGACATTTTCGAACACACCCCTATTGTACTTGTTCTCGAACAAAGTGAATGCCCAATTCAATATGTTTGGTGCGTTGATGTTGAACTGGGTTACTGGATAGATATATGGAACTAACATTGTCACAGTATACTAAAGTTGCACGAGACAGAGACAGGTTTAGCTCTAAAAGGAGATTTCGAAGCCAACAAATTTCAGCAACAACATTTGCCATGCCACGGTATTCAACCTCCACGCTGGAATGAGAAACAGTTGGTTGTCGAGGGAGGACTATGAGAGAAGATTGTCGCCAAGATAAACACAATACCCGGAAGTCGAGCGGCGGGTGTCAGGGCAACCAGCCCAATCAGCGTCAGTGTAGGCTAGAAGAGATAAAGTGGAGGCATGACTTAGGTGAAGCCAAAGTCAGATGTTCCTTGCAAGTACTGAATGATGTGTTTCAGTGCATTCCGGTGAGCCTCAGAGGGGGAATGAATATGCATGACTTAGGTGAAGCCAAAGTCAGATGTTCCTTGCAAGTACTGAATGATGTGTTTCAGTGCATTCCGGTGAGCCTCAGAGGGGGAATGAATATGCATGCAGCTTTGCTGAACCGCATAGGAGATGTCTGGGCGTGTGAATGTGAGATACTGTAGAGCACCCACCAGACTACGGTAAATGGTGGGGTCACTAAAGATAGGAGCCGAGGTGTCACCAAGTTTAGGATTGGTGTCGACTGGAGTAGCAACTGGTTTGCATGTGTGCATTCCAGCATGGTGAATAATATCTCTGGCATAGGCTTGTTGAGACAAGAACATGTGATCTCCAATACGAGTGACAGATATCCCCAAAAAATAGGTTAAGGGACCCAAATCCTTCATTTTGAATTCACTAGAAAGAGTAGACATAAGTTGTTTGTCACAGAGTATCCGATCAGGTGGTAAGTATGATGTCGTCAACATAGATAAGTAGGTAAGCAGTATCAGGGCCATGGCGATAGATAAACAATGATGTATTGGATTTACTATGTGTGAACCCCTACAATAAAACAAAATCAATAAAACGTTGGTAGCAGGCACAGGGTGCCTGTTTAAGTCCACAAAGAAACATCTTTAGACGGCAAACGTGATCAGGAAAATCAGGTGCCGAAACCCAATGGATGTTACATGTACACTGTCTCTGCCAAATTTCCATGAAATAAGGCATTGGTGACATCCAGCTGATGTACCGACCATGATTGAGAGATAACCAAAGATAAAAAAGGCCTGATGGTAGCCGGTTTAACAATCGGGATAAAAATGTCCCCATAGTCTATACCAACCTGCTGACTCCTACCATCACACACCAAAACGAGCCTTGTACCTTTCATGAGAGCTGTCATGTCTCATTTTTAATTAGTGCACTAAAATCGTTAGACGTAGCACTAAACCACTCTGGAGTGGACAAGGCAGTCATCGGTGATTTGGGTATAGGGGAAATGGCTGTGTTGTGTAGGTTGAAGTGTTTTCTCGGTTTTGAGGTTCCGTCCATCGCACAGGTATGAATGGTACGGGTGGGTGGGGGCGGAGGCGTTGGTGGGGAGGTAGAGGCGTTGGGCGGCTGTTATGATGTGGTAATGAGAGGACTAGTGTTAGGAGTTGGAGGGCTATTTAGCTGTTTGAAGTGGATAAGCAAAGGTGGGATGGGTGACGGATGGTGTTGGGCTTGGTTAGTGGGGGAGGCAGGTTGGATTTGAGCCGAAGAGGAGGGATCCATGGTTGGGCTTTGGGCAGATGACGTGTGGGCGGAGGAAGGGCTGGGAATACGTTCGTTTTGGTGTTGGACCGGTGTGTGGATTGAGACGTGAGGCCATAGTAGCGGGTTTAGAGTCGAGGTGAGAAAATCATAGGCTTGTGGTTTGGGTGATAGGGTAGAGGCGAATGTAAAAATTGTTTCCTCAAAGTGGATGTGTCGGGTGATAAAGAGGGATTGAGTGTTAATGTCATAGCATTTGTAACCTCGATGATTGGGAGGATAACCGAGAAAAACCATTGGCTTTGAACGATTGGCAAGTTTGTGTATAGAAGTGTACGAGAGTAACAGGTAGCACAAGCAACCGAATGCACTTAGGTGTTCGTAGATGGGGTTGCAACGGTAAAGTTGGGCGGTGGGGGATTGAAATTTTAGGTGTTTGTTTGGTAGAATATTGAGGAGATAGGTGGCGGGTTCGAGGGCGTGGTGCCAAAATTCGGGTGGGAGAGAGGTTTGGGCAAGCAAAGTTCGGACCATATTATTGATTGTATGAATTTTGTGTTCGGCTTTACCATTTTGAGGTGAGGTGTAGGGGCATGAAAAACAGAAATGCATGCCATGTTGATGACAAAAAGCTTGGAACGAGGCATTTGCGTATTCTTTGTCGTTGTCGCACTGAAACTGCTTAATTTTCCGTTCGAATTGGGTGTGCATGTAGTTATTAAACTGGTTAAATATGGAGAGGACATGGGATTTATTAGCAACAGGATATGTCCATAAAAAAATGTGAAATCGTCCAAAAATAGTCCACAAATCACTATGAACTATATCAAAAGGTAAAGATGTTGTATTGAAAGAACTATAAAACGGAAGTTTTACACTTTTTTCCAAAAGCACAAGATTGAAAAAGTGTATTATTATGTTTATCATAATCAATAGAAGACGACAATTTTAAGGAATGCAATAAAGTGTTTCTTGGGTGTCCAAGGCGTTGGTGCCGGCGGTCTGGAGAGATAGCAGCAAAAGAAGAAGATGTGGATTTGCAGTTGGTGTTGGAAGAGGAGTAGTCAATGGGTATAGATCGCCTGAGCTATTGCATCTAAGGATTGGCTCCTTGGTCTTGAGGTCCTTCACAGTGAAACCGAAAGGGTCAAATTCGATAGAAAGTAAATTATCCGTAATAAGTTTTCGGACATAAATAAGATTTATAATGAGGTTCGGGGGGCATATTGTTAAGTTGGAGGAGCGGGTATTGTGGTTGTAGGGTAAGATTGCCTTGACCAATGACCGGAATGATCATACCATTACCAACCAAAATATTTTTAATTGTGCAAGAATTAAAAACAGATGGAGAGAGATAACCTTGCGGGTTGGCCATGTGACCGGTTACACCTGTGTCCATGTACCCGTTTGGATCAGGTTGCATGAAGTGACATGGTGTAGAGAGCTTGCTCGATATCGGTTGGAGTAAAAGTGGCCGCATATGCCTGGTCCGGTTAGGGTCCGAGAATTCCAGCGAAGGAGTTTGTTTGTCGGGGTGCAGAGGGGTAGGGGCAGGGTGGTGTCTGGTTGTTGGACTACCATGTTTGATTAGTGTTGTTCAGGAGGGAACCCCATTGGATAGCTGTCCAAGAATGTCGGAACACAATGTAAGGTGTTGAATTGGTGACTCGGACCCGCGTCCACCTCGACTATTGCTGTTTCGACCACGACCGCATGACCAGCCACCACGGCCTCTGCCACGGGATGAGGCAGGAGAGTAGTCCACCGGCGGCGGAGCAGAGGTGGTGGCGCCTGTATTGGCGGCTCGAGTGGTTTGTTGTTTTTTTTGCTTTCCTCCAAAGTCAGACGAGACCGGCATTCATTGAAGTCTGGAAGAGGATCCAGATGTTGCAAAACAGTGGAGATGCTCTAATATTGATCAGTTAGGTCGCTCAAGAGTTGAGGGACTAAGCGCTGATTATCAAATGGGGCTCCGATGTTGTTGAGTTGGTCGGCCAGAAGTTTGATTTTCTGACAATACGAAGCCATAAAGGAGAACGATTCAAGGTGGATATTAGAGAATTCTTGTTGGAGTTGAACATGACAGGCACTCTGTTGTCCCGGAAAAGGTTGGCTAGGGCGGTCCACGCGTTGTACACGGTTTGACCAGGCTTAAGGATGGTGTGGAGGAGGTCCGTAGATATGGTGCTATAGATCCATTGAAGGACTATGGCATCCAATCGGGACCAGAGAGCGTCGGCATCAGTGGTGACAGCGACCATGTCCGTGTCGGTGGTGGTGGCCTTAGCTGTGTCGGTGACTAGGGCTGCTGCCGGTGGCGGGTCGAGGCTTAAGATGATCGAAAACCTGATAGGACCTACAGTGGACTTCGAATAGGGTTCCCAAGAGGTGTACTGGGAGGTTTCGATTTCTAGAGTAAGAGTGATGGAATTTTTGATGTTGCTAACTGTCATAGCTGGGTGGGGTTTGGAATCCATGACAGAATAGGGAGGGCTGAGGAAGACAGAAGGTTATGGCTGCAAGAAGAGAGCACACCGAAAAGAGGATCAGAGGAGGTTTGATACCATATAGGAAGATCATTATTTTCTGAGTGAATCCTTCATTAACCATCTTCCCCAATATATAATACAAGATATCCTATAAACGTGGCAATAGAATAATCTAATTCTCAATGATATACATGTTTCCCATTTTTATTTGTTCTTGATTCATCTTGAATTGGTATCGGAGCAATAACTGGGAATTAACTCACCTACGATCAAGCATAGGGTTCAAGGTGATCTCGCCGGAAGTTTGAGTTCAAGGATCGGCAGGTAGGAAACGATTCTAGCAAATGTTGATTGTCCTGTCATCCAATCGAAAGCAGGTTGGAAGCAGTTCTTTGAATTGCTGATTATCCTGCGCAAACAGATCAAGAACCAAGCTAGACGCCGACAAGAATCAGAGATTCGATAGGACCTGTGTAATTGCGTCGGATCCGGATTGAAGACGGAAAAGGAGGTAGGTCGTGTTTAGGTTTCCTAATCGAGTAATAAAAGAATGAGAAAAAGTTACTTAGTGGTTTACCGAGGCGGTTCATCCATAAGGTAGCCTCGGTTGAGCAATTTGTGGATAAAAAAAACAGTTGCATTCGACGACGTTGGTGGTCGAATGAAGGCGTGTGAAGAACCCATAAAAGACGAAGAATTGTAGTCGGATAATCAAGGTTCACATATGAAAATTATGTTAAATAATTCTAATTCTTCTTCAAGTTCTGGACAGAATTCACATGATTCGAGTAAGGGGCGTGGGAAAGGCTCTAATCGTGGACATAGGGTGGTGGACGCGGTCGAAACTGTCACACCCCAACCGACCGCGTAAACATTGGGATGAGACGAAAACGAGATTGCAAGAGGCTTCATAACACTATTTGTGTAAGTGTTTTATAATTATGTTGTTTAAATCAGATAATACAAATTTAAGTTACGACACGTAAAAAAAAAATAATTCACTTCATTGATAACAGTTTAGTGCAAATTATTGAAACGAAATACAACATGATAGAATAATATTACAATAACAAGAATATTAAAATTTAAGTGTGTTTCTAGGCAATCCTACTAGATTCGTCGGTCGAAATCCTGCAACATGTAATAAAAGCATGGATCAGTACAAAAGCACTGGCGAGCATACAAGTTTGAATGTAAGTAATGGAATAATAGTTTGTCGCAAAGCCACATGTCATTGTATATTCAAGTCAACAAGCATAAACAACAAATTAAGCATGGCAAATAATGTGAATTTACGATCCTTGAACTAGCATGCATAACAGTACACTATCATGGTAACACAAGCCGAAGCTAACAAGCATAAACAACCTAGGCATACAAAGAACATATTTGATGGATTAAGCGCCTGATTATAACTGATTTAGTAAACTGTGTTTTGTATACATGTTGCACTCAAAAAATGCGTTAAAGCGTAGAAAGGGAGTTGAGTATGCTCACATTCTGCGAAGCGTCCTTTAGTATTCTGTGAAGAGTCAACCGTCGAAATATGAATTCCGAGATCACCTCGCATAGATAAGAGGGAGTTATAGAGATAGTGTCGAGATAAATTATCCGTTTTAGTTATTTCATAAACTTCGTTCGAGTCCCGATACATATTTATTAGCGTTTCAACTCTGTAGTAGATATATGTATATATATTTTAACGAAAATCGGGCAGAGTCTCCTCTGTTTTTTGGACAATCTTGATGATCAGAATTGTTGTTATAAATATCAAAATTCAATAATTATTCCAAAAAAACATATATATATATATATATATATATGTGTGTGTATATGTATATATATATATATATTAATTTATACATCTCTTGTAAAGTTGTCATTCGTAAAAAATCCAACACAATAATCTATTAACACTATGTAAGTATGTATATATATATATATATATATACATACTTACATAGTGTTAATAGATTATTGTGTTGGATTTTTTACGAATGACAACTTTACATATATATATATATATATATATGTATATATACAACTTCGTCATCAACATATAAACATGCAACTTTGATCAACGATGTCTAAAAATATATTTTTATCAAGAGCGCAAAATTGTAATTTGTCGGGTGTTAACTCATATTCGTTTTTGTATATAAATACGACAGGATTTTGTTGGTTCAGGCTGGATTTATATTAAACATATTACGTATAAATGACATAATAAGAATTACGGAGTTAAAAGTATACCGATTCGTGTGTCTACTGAGTTTGACCTCAGTTTGACTGGAGTTGACCGAGCACCCACTTTGAACTACACATGACCCGAACTCGAACGCAAACTCGTTGAATCGAACCATGGCAGACCCGATTCTGGACCGTGGCTCGAAGCTTGCACCAGAACAGAACTAAAAACCCGTGTTGACTATTGACCGAGTTTGACTAAACCCTCAACAAAACTGAACCTGAACCGGGACTTGTGATCGAACCATCTTGAAGCCGAACCTGAGTTGAGACCCAAACTTACTTGCTGAACCGAGACCCGTATAAACCGACTGAAACAAAGTTGAACCCAAACCTGAGTTAGCCCAACTCGAAACCTTGTTAACCCATCTGAAGTAACTCCGTCCCACCGCTGCCGCCACCAGATGTGGTGGTCGGCCGTCGGTTTTAAGAGAGAGAGAAATGAACGGGGGGGGGGGGGGGGGAGAGACGAGGGATGGAGGGTAGTTGTGGTGACTGCCGGAGCAGTAGGGGACGCTGGAGGCCGCCATTAATGGCAGTGGTGCTGTTGTTGACAGGCGACGCTGGTGGAGGGAGCGGAAGGAGGTAGGTGTGTGTGGAGGTCGGAGGTGAAGGGGGGGGGGTGTTGTGTGGTGCACGTGTTGCCGGAAAAACGACGAGGGCTGATCGGATTTCGGGTTACGGTGACCGGATTCAGAAGAGGGAGGGAGAACAGGGGTTGGGTGTGTGTGCGGCGGGTGAAGTTCACCGGAGGTCGGCCGGAAATCACCTCCGGTCGCCGGAATTGAGAGAAGCCGATAGAGAGGCAGAGTGGGAATTTTATGTTGGCTGCTATGTGTGTTTAGGGTTTTATTTTATTTATTTTTATAAGTAAGTTTATAACATTAGGTTTTCTAAGTGGGCTTGGGCCTAGGGCCCATTAAGGCGTATCTAGACACTTGGTAGCAAGTATTTCTAAAGCCCGTTTCTACAACCGAACTTTGTAAAATATCGAATGTCGTCGGTAATTGGCGTTGGACACGTAACTGTAAACCGAAAAGCATCGATTTGTATATAAATACATCTTCAAATGATTGTTTATGCGAATAATGAACATTAATAGGATATATGCATATTATGACTAACACTCGGCTTATGATACAGTTATGAGTTTTCTAAAATGGAAATACGAGGCGTTATAGTCTCCCCTACTTTAAAAATTTCGTCCCGAAATTTATTCAAGATGAAGACTTTAGAAAAGATGGCATTTCGTAGTATGTGTAGGTATAACCGTGAAATAGGTGGATATTGATTAAAGTTTGTATTCGATAAGGTTCAAGGAAACACCGAATTTCTCATGGCATGTTTTACTAGACCTTGGTAATAGGGTAGTAACACTTATATATAGGAAGTACCAGCGTGTATCCACCATGTTCATACCACATTACGTCCGTTTCGCTAATCGATGTCATGTTACGTTCCGTGTCACAATCAGGGTTTATTAACGTATTATAAATAAGAATCATAGCGTATAGAGATTTAAGTATTTAAGCATGATTGGTATTTAAGTATGAGAGAGGTTATAAGTATGAGTATGATTAAAATGAGGTATTTAGTTAACTAGATTAACGCATTACTGGCATGTGATATCACTGGTCAAACCATCGTGTTCGCAAGTATGTATGTATGGCATAACATGACCACAAATCCATGTGGCGGTGCGCTACTCCTATAGTGCTACACAAGCACTATACATGTTAAGGTGTGGCTTCCTACGAAGTTAATGACAAGTTGTCAATCCATCGCTTCCGCTAATACGAGATCGAGTATGTATGTATGTATGACTTAAAATGACCACAAATCTATGTGGCAGTGCGCTACTCCTATAGTGCTACACAAGCACTATACATGTTAAGGTGTGGCTTCTTACGAAGTTAATGACAAACTGTCAACCCATCGCTTCCGCTAGCATCATCTAATCATAGCACATGTCATCATTTCGTTGCTATGAAAAGATCCGTAAAGTATGTATGAATGTCTTGACATTACCACAAATCCCTGTGGTGGTGCGCTACTCCTATAGTGCTTCACAAGCACTACATATGTTAAGGTGTGGCTTCATCCGAAGTTAATGACCAGTTTATCACATAAGGCTATCTAGTAATCCCGAATCAAGTGTAACGTAAGAGTATGCGTGCATTAACTTATTGTGTGCAACGATGATTTTGAAATAACGAGGTAACAAGAATTAAATTGCATAAAAGTGAGTTAACATAAGAGGGAGGCTTGATAAAACCTTTGAGTGTTTCGAGTTTAGAAACTTCGACTATTCCAAAGTGAGTCGCAAGTCCTTTCGAATAGGGAGACATGCTTTGGCCTAATAGGTATAATACTCTCGTCGCCAGGCGATTAACGGTATTTTACCATTCGAGTTAATACATGTCCCTAATTTGATCAAAATTACGAAACTTTGGCGAGATTGGAAATCGAAGATTGAGACCAGTCATCAAGGTGTGGATGTCAATCCTAGCTTGACAATTTCGTCCCTAAAATGTGGTTTATTGAACGAACCAAGATAAAATCTCAACCCGTCGATAAGGAATCACCAGATTACGAAATGGAAGTTCCCCATCAAGATATGGATATCACTCCTGACTTGATGGTGAATTTCGTGCAAAAGTATCATGTAAGGTGGATTGAAATTCGTCACCAAAGGCGGGAATCACCTCTATTTTGATGAGTAACTTCGTTTGGGAGATAAGAGTGTCTTCAAATATGTACTGCGTATAACGTCTTAGGAAGAAAACTTTGTGTAATTAAGACAAAAGAAGAGATAGAAGCAAGGTAGGAAGAATTTAACATTTTAGCAAGAATCAAGAATGGTCAAAGTTTGGTACTTAAACTATAGACTAGGTCGAACATGGCAATTGATGAGACGAAAACGCGATTGCAAGAAGCTTCATAACACTATTTGTGTCAAATGTTTGATAATTATATTGTTTAAATCAGATAATACAAATTTAAGTTACGACACGTAAAAAAATATAATTTCATTTCATTGATAACAGTTTAGTACAAAGTATTGAAACGAAATACAACATGATAGAAATATTACAATAACAAGCATATTAAAATTTAAGTGCGTTTCTAGGCAATCCTACTAGATTCGTCGGTCGCAATCCTGCAACATGTAATAAAAGCATGGATCAGTACAAAAGCACTGGCGAGCATACAAGTTTGAATGTAAGTATTAGAAAAATAGTTTGTCGCAAAGCCACATGTCATTGTATATTCAAGTCAACGAGCATAAACAACAAATTAAGCATGGCAAATAATGTGAATTTACGATCCTTGAACTAGCATGCATAATAGTACAATATCATGGTAACACAAGCCAAAACTAACAAGCATAAACAACCTAGGTATACAAAGATCATATTTGATGGATTAAGCGTTTGATTATAACTGATTTAGTAAAGTGTGTTTTGTATACATGTTGCACTCCAAAAATGCGTTAAAGCGTAGAAAGGGAGTCGAGTATGCTCACATTCTGCGAAGCGTCCTTTAGTATTCTGTGAAGAGTCAACGGTTGAAATATGAATTCCGAGATCACCTCACATAGATAAGAGGGAGTTATAGAGATAGTGTCGAGATAAATTATCCGTTTTAGTTATTTCATAAACTTTGTTCGAGTCCCGATACAAATTTATTAGCGTTTCGACTCTATAGTAGATATATGTATATATTTTTTAACGAAAATCGGGCAGAGTCTCCTCTGTTTTTGGACGATCCCGACAAGACAATACGAAATGTCGTTATAAATATCAAAATTCAATAATTATTCAAAAACAACATGTATATATATATATATATATATAAATTTATACATCTCCTGTAAAGTTGTCATTTGTAAAAAATCCAACGCAATAATCTAATATATATATATATATATATATATATTTAGGGGAAGGTTCATTGGGGAACACTAAAAAAGTGGGGAACAGTGGGGAACCGACTCAAACGAATTCCGATTGGACTCATTCCAGCGGCGTTGGAATCGGCTCGTCAAACCCTAACTAGGATTTCTTAACCCAAAACCCTAAATCCTAACCCCTAAACCCTAAAGCTAACAAAAAAGGCTTAAACCCAAGCTAAATCGTAAAATCTAAGCTACAAACCCTAAAAGCTAAACCTTAAAGGCTAAACCCTAAATCTAAACTCTAAAGCTAAAACCCTAAACGCTAAATACTGATGATTAACCCTAATTTAAGACCCTAAATCCAAACCCTATTATATTTAGGGTTTAGGGGTTAGGATTTAAGGTTTAGGGTTAAGAGATCCTAGTTAAGATTGGACTAGCCGGTTCCAATGCTGCTGGAATGAGTCCAATCGGAGTTCGTTTGAGTTGATTCCCCACTGTTCCCCACTTTTTTAGTGTTCCCTAATGAACCTCACACTATATATATATATATATGTGTGTGTGTGTGTGTGTATAACTTTCGTCATCAACATATACACATGCAAATTTGGTCAACGATGTCTAAAAATATATTTTTATCAAGAGCGCAAAAATGTAATTTGTCGGGTGTTAACTCATATTTGTTTTAGTATATAAATACGACGGGATTTTGTTGGTTCGGGATGGATTTATATTAAACATATTACGTATAAATGACATAATAAGATTTACGGAGTTAAAAGTATACTGAGTCACGTGTCTGCTGAGTTTGACCACAGTTTGACTGGAGTTGACCGAGCACCCACTTTGAACTACACATGACCCGAACTCGAACGCGAACCCGTCGAACTGAACCATGGCAGACCCGATTCTGGACCGTGGCTCGAAGCTTGCACCGGAACAGAACTGAAAACCCGTGTTGAATGTTGACCAAGTTTGACTAAACCCTCAACAAAATCGAGCCTGAACCGTGACTTGTGACCGAACCATCTTGAAGCCGAACCTGAGTCGAGACCTAACCTTGCTGAACCGAGACCCGTATCAACCGAAAACTTAAACAAAGTTGAACCCAAACCTGAGTTAGCCCAACTCGAAATCTTTTTAACCCATTTAAAGCAACTCCGTCCCACCGCCGCTGCCATCAGATGTGGTGGTCGGCCGTCGGTTTTAAGAGAGAGAAATGAATGGGGTGGAGAGAGAGAGACGAGGGATGGAGGGTAGTTGTGGTGACTTCCTGAGTAGTAGGGGACGCCAGAGGCCGCCGTTAATCGCGGTGGTGCTGTTGTTGACAGGCGACACCGGTGGAGGGAGCGGAAGGAGGCAGGTGTGTGTGTAGGTCGGAGGTGAAGGGGGTGTTGTGTGGTGCGTGTGTCGCTGGAAAAACAACGAGGGCCGACCGGATTCTGGTGACTGGATTCATAAGTGGGAGGGAGAACAGGGGTTGGGTGAAGTTCCTTGGAGGTCGGCTGGAAATCGCATCCTGTCACCGGAATTGAGAGAGGCCAATAGAGAGGAAGAGTGGGAGTTTTGTGTTGGCTGCTATGTGTGTTTAGGGTTTTATTTAGGGTTTTACTTTATTTATTTTTATAAGTAAGTTTATAACATTAGGTTTTCTAAGTGGGCTAGGGCCCAGGGCCCATTATTGCGTATCTAGACACTTGGTGGCCCAAAAGTATTTCTAAAGCCCTTTTCTACAACCGAACTTTGTAAAATGTCGAATGTCATCGGTAATTGGTGTTGGACGCGTAATTGTAAACTGAAAAGCACCGATTTGTATATAAATACATCTTCGAATGATTGTTTGTGCGAATACCGAACATGTAATAGGATATATGCATATTATGACTAACGCTCGACTTATGATACGGTTATGAGTTTTCTAAAATGGAAATCCGAGGCGTTACAGAAACCAATCTGGTCAAAACCGCGCGTCACAAGACGGGTCCAACAAAGGGGATAAACATAAGGGAAAAAAGGATTATTCGAAGGTTAAATGTTTTTGGTGCGACAAGTTCGGTCCCTTTGTTTGAAGATGTATTGAGCGAAAGAAAGACAAACAAGCAAACTTGATCGATGCGAAAGAAATTGACCCGTCTCTGTTTTTGGTGTAAGATGTTCAAGAAGTCGTTTACTTGAATGAAGAAAAGGTCATTCCAAAAAATTACGAGAGCGGTTCAGAAGAAAAAGGCTTGTGGTATTTGGATAATGGCACGAGCAACCATATGACGGGTAATGTATCTTTTTTCCCTGAATTAAATAAGCGTGTTGGTGGTAAAGTTAAATTCGGGGATAGGTCTTGATGTGCAAAAAATAAAACATATAAATTACATCAAACAAGGCATAAAACCAACCCTTTTTCAGTACTAATGTTGGAAAAAACACGTTTCTTTGTTCTTTTTTAATTTACAGGACTAAAAGAGCTTAAATGAATAAAAGAATCAAATTAGCGGCTAAAACTAACACAAAATACAAGAAGAAGGAATAACGTGACATGCCCGGCCCCTCGGTAGCATCCCAAGAGCAAAAACAAGAGAAACAGAAGCTGACCACAGGGCCGTGGTCAGCTCACCATGGGCCGTGGTCAGCCACCATGGGCCGTGGTCTGCTAACAGCTTCTACAGAAAAGACAAAATGCATAATTCAAGCCGCCACGGGGCCGTGTCCAGCCAACACCGGCCGTGGTCAACTCTAAGATTCGCGAAATCTTGATAGTACAACAAGTACACTGACCACGTGGCCGTGCTCGGTCACCACGGGGCGTGTTCGTACAAGACCTGACATCTGCAGTTAATGAAGGAAGAGAAAGCGGGCACGGGGTCGTGGTCAGGGCTCTGATCTGACTTTAAATAGAGGTGCTTGGTTCCCTTCAAAGGCATCCCTTGGAAAACCACTTCTCTCTCACTTTGCCACCATTCCACCACCAGTACAACACCAACACCCACCACCATCATCCATCTATCATCTTTAGAGTGTGTAGTAGTCTCGGGATCCAAGATTGATCGTAATAGTTCTTATCAAGCAAAGTCCAAGCTTAGCTAATCTCTTACATCACTTGGTGAAGACAAGTCTTTAATGTATTACTTTTGATTTTTAATCTTTCGACACTTTTTAATTGGATATGTATTAATGACTTTAATAGTTTCTTATGTTGAAAGTGAATTTTCATTACCATTTCTTCATGATATCATTGATTTGCTCATTCGTGTCTTTATAGTCTATATAAAGCGTGTTAACTACTTGGAAGGGGGTTAGAAGGGTGGTTTGGTAAAGTTCTTGTCTCGTTTAGTGTATAGATCCTACGAGGACTTGGTTCAAGCTTACTAGGACCTCCTTCAATGACCCACGGGTATTGGATGGCGGGGGTGTGATTAGCTTGTACCCCTCATATGTAAACTACTATTAAAACTTTCAACCGGCTTCTTGGGATTGTATCATTGCTGACTCAAACCACTTAGCCGAGGGTAACGTCACCTTCAAAAGAAGGGCCTACTCCTTTTTGAATTAATAACTTATTTAATTATCTTTCAATATTCCGACCCTTTGGGATTGTATCCTTGCTGACTCAAACCACTGGGTTGAGGGTAACGTCACATTCAAAAGAGGGGCCTACTACTTTAACTAAGATAATCTCTTGAAAAGTTCGAAAGTGCGAAAATCATCAAAGGATACATTAAAGAGGAGTTGGGTCCAAGTGATTCTATCTTGTCTATTTGTATTTCATTTTTTTATTTTTAGATATACTTTTATGTTTAAAACTTTTATCCAAAAATTTGTAAAGATTAGACATTGATGATAAACCGGTATTAAAAGCTCTTGTGTCCTTGGACGACCTCGGTATCTTACTAACACTATACTACGCTCACGATGGGTGCACTTGCCCAAGTTTGTGTTTAGTGTTAGTACAATATTGTGTTTTATAAATTTATAACTTGACTAATGCGTAAAACGAACTTAAATTATCAATAAAATCATATTACACTTAACGCACACCAAGTTTTTGGAGCCGTTGTCGGGGACACAAGGATTCTAAGAAAGCTTAAAATCGACGACCTAATCATTTTTCAAAACTACGCGTTCGTTTTTAACTATTTAGAATTTTTTTTAAAACAATAAGCTGAACACGGGGTCGTGCCCATTGGACACGCCCCTGTGATGCAAGAACCCAGTAACAAACTTTAAAACGCCCAGATACGGACCTGACCACGGGGTCGTGCCTGCTTAGCACGGGGCCGTGGTGAACTTCTGTTTTCAGTTTTTAAACTTTGTTTTCTGATCCCGAGACTCTGTAATTTGCTGAGTGTTCTTCCTCATGGATCAATACTTAGGAGATTACACCCACTACTACATAGATGATGATTACGAGGAGGAATATTGCACCATTTGCGGTGAATCTCACTCGGTGCAATATTGCGACCTTTTCCAACCATCCACCTCATATACTCACTATGAGGAACCGAGGTTTGAACTTCCAAAGTCAAGCTTTGTTTGGGACACTTATCCCTCTCAACTTCACAAAACACCACCAACTATCCTCCCCGAAGCCGAAAGCATTATACAAAGTCTCAAAAATCTCGAACAGCTAATACGAAAATCCCGCGAAAGAGAAGTGGTTGTTTGTACTAAATAGGTAATAATAGAAGAAGTAACAATGGATGAACAACTAAGTGAAAAACTATCGCATGAACCAAACGAAGAGAGGTGCGTCCAAAAACGATAATTTTACCCTCTTTTGAAAATCATTGTTTGGTACCTACGCATGCTAAGTTTTTAAAAGAGTTAATCACTAACACTAAAATTGACGAAATAGTTAGCGTTAAATTAACAAACACTCAAACTACGCTAATAAAAGATGAGCAATTTGAAATGAACATAAACCGGTTCCATGTTTCTTTCAAAACACTTTTATTAGTAATATTACAATTGATAAAGATCTTTGTGTTAGTATAATGCCTAACTATATACTCGAAAAATTAAATGTTAGTGATTTTTCTCCACTTCAAATCCCTATTTTTCTTTCTAATAAAAAAGTAACAAAAACAACATGAGTGATGAGGATATGTTAGTGCAAACAGATCAAACGGTAGTCCCAACCGACTTTATCATTCTTTTTTTATGCTCCACTTATGTTGGGACAACCTCTTGTAAAAACTCATCAAGCCTTGACCAACCGGAAGCAAAAACAACCTACCAATTCAATTGGGGGCCGAAAAAAGGTACGTCAATCTTGACCAAATCAATGAAATATCCAATCGGCAATGACGACCACCTAATTAAAGATGAGCCAGAGCCACCTGATACGATTGGTCTAGCCAAAGACCGTTATAAAGGTGGCGCGCCATGGAGGCATTCCATGGATTAGAAATTAATAAGAGTAGTTACTTAAACAAACTTGTTCAACTTCCAAAAGTATGGCTTCTTTTGTTTTGAAAGGACAATCATGTTTAAGATTTAGTTTAATTCTTAGTTAATGCTTTTATTTTTAAGTTTATAAATTAGTAGGGATAATAAACACTCAAAGAAGAATTGGAGAAGCCAAAGGGACGTTGAAAAAGGGACCCCATGCACGTAAATAGGAGCCTCCTGACAAATTTCCATCATTACAGCATGTGCAGCACGGGGTCGTGGCCACCCAACACGCCCCCGTGCCCAGGGTTTCTGCAGAATAAATTTCTAACATGTACCTGACCACGGGCGTGTCCACTGGGTACGCCCCGTTGTCAACCTTCTGTAAATTTTTTTTACTGGCAATCTGACAACGGGGCCGTGGTCAGCCCACCATGGCCTGTGGTCAGCTGCCCACTAACATAAAAACTTGTTTTTAACACACTTTTACACATTCTAATCAACAAAAAAAACTTATTTTTGGACACATTGAGGACAATGTGTAATTTAAGTGTGGGGGGATGCTAAAACCTTGAATTTTGTGAGTCCTTAAAACAAACCTTACACAAAACTCACCTTGGAACCGCTAATCACCCCAACTCTTTTCAAAAATTTTATTTATTTTTTTACTTATATTGGTATAGCTTGGGAAAAGTTCTAAAAATTATGTTTTTGCAAATTTACAACCGATAGCGTCGTGATAAAAGGAACCAAACAAGAAAATTATAAAAAGGCATGGCAAATCTTTTTAAAATTTGATTATATATACTTGTTCACACTATAAAACCATTCCCACAAATAGTGAGTTTTGAGCCTTTACCGAGCATACAAATACATTCTGTACTAATTGCTCAATATTTCGTTTCTTGTGTGAATAGCCCGTTTGGTTCTTACAAATCTAGAACTTGGCAAAGAAATACGTTCGAAGTCCTTACCGACAAAAATCCAAGTAAATGATGGAGGCATGAGGACTATAACCCATTTTTCATTCTAAACCATTATTTTATTTTTTTTCACCCCATACCAAAAATTTCCTTCTAGTAAACCCCTTTGAGCCTAAACCCTTTCGTTTCTAAAAACCCGCAAAAATACAAACTTTTGCAAAAACAACCACCCACATCCACCAAACCTTTTATTTTCACACCCCTTATTTTTTGTAAAAAGTTCGGTTATAAACCTACGAAAAATGGCTTAGTTTCAACTTTATTAAAAAAGAAGAAAAAGAAAAACACTTTGGTTAAAGTTTTTTTCTAAGCCACAAAAGAATTCTAAAAAACGGACATTTTTTACATTTTTCATCATTTTTACCCAAAACACCTACCCAAGCCAAAACCTACCCTTTTCAAGCCCTCTTGATATTTACAAGGATTAAAACGTCAAAAATGGGTAGGTTTGATTGTTTGTCAAGCCTATGGTAGTAAGCTCCACATCGGCTTCGAGCGTTTCCACTTAAACATCTTTGGCCGAGAGTTGAGTGACCACTTGAGAGGTGTGTAATTATGTATATAACTAAATGGAATTTTATAAAGGTATGTTATGCCCAAAATAAATATTTTTTTTCTTAAAATGTGTTTTAAATAAATCATGACGAATAAGATTGTAAATAAAATAAAAACAAAATAAATTTAGAACTTGGATTCCCAACACACTAAATATAAGCCCAAATCTTCTCATCTACCTATTCCATTTGGGCGTGTAAGCCACATTTGAGAGTTTTGGTTGAGGACAATCAAAGATTCAAGTGTGGGGTATTTGATGTGCACAAAATACAACATATGAATTATATCAAATGAGGCATAAAACCAACCCCTTTTCAGTACTAACGTTATAAAAAGCACGCCTCTTTTTTCCTTTTTAATTTACATGACTAAAAGAGCTTAAACGAATAAAAGAAGCAAATTAGCGGCTAAAAGCAACACAAAATACAAGAAGAATGAATAACGTGACATGCCCGCCCCTCGGCAGCATCCCTAGAGCAAAAACAAGAGAAACGGAATCTGACGACAGGGCCGTGGTCAGCTCACCATGGGTCGTGGTCAGCTCACCATGGGCCGTGGTCAGCCACCATGGGCCGTGGTCAGCTAACAGCTTCTACAGAAAAGACAAAATGCATAATTCAAGCCACCACGGGCCGTGTCCAGCCAACACCGACCGTGGTCAACTCTAAGATTCGCGAAATCTTGATAGTACAACAAGACACTGACCACGTGGCCGTGCTCGGTCACCACGGGGCGTGTTTGTACAAGACCTGACATCTGCAATTAACGAATGAAGAGAAATTGGTCACCGCGTGGCCGTGCCCAGGGGGCACGGGGCTGTGGTCAGGACTCTGATCTGACTATAAATAGAGGTGCTTCGTTCCCTTCAAAGGCATCCCTTGGCAACCACTTCTCTCTCACTTTGCCACCATTCCACTACCACTACAACACCAACACTCACCACCATCATCTATCTATCATCTTTAGAGTGTGTAGTAGTCTCGGGATCCAAGATTGATCGTAAGAGTTCTTAACAAGCAAAGACCATGCTTGACTAATCTCTTACATCACTTGGTGAAGACAAGTCTTTAATGTATTACTTTTGATTTTTAATCTTTCGGCACTTTTTAATTGGGTATGTATTAATGACTTTAATAATTAGTTTCTTATGTTGAAAGTGAATTTTCCTAACCATTCCTTCATGATGTCATTGATTTGCTTATTCATGTCTTTACGGTCTATATAAAGAGCGTTGACTACTTGGAAGGGGGTAAGAAGGGTGGTTTGGTAAAGTTATTGTCTCGTTCAGTGTAAAGATCCTGCAAGAACTTGGTTCAAGCTTACTAGGACCTCCTTCAATGGCCCATGGGTATAGGATGGAGGGGGTGCGAATAGCTTGAACCCCTCATATGTAAACTACTATTAAAACTTTAACCGGCTTCTTGGGATTGTATCCTTTCTGACTCAAACCACTTAGCCGAGGGTAACGTCACCTTCAAAAGAGGGGCCTACTACTTTTTGCATTAATAACTTATCTAATTATCTTTCAATATTCCGACCCTTTGGGATTGTATCCTTGCTGACTCAAACCACTAAGTTAAGGGTAACGTCACCTTCAAAATAGGGGCCTACTACTTTAACTAAGATAATCTCTTGAAAAGTCCGAAAGTGCGAAAATAATCAAATGATATATTAAAGAGGAGTTGGATCCAAGTGATTCTAACTTGTCTATTTGTATTTCATTTTTATTTATTTTTTCGTTTTTAGATATACTTTTAAGTTTAAAACTTTTATCCAAAACTTTGTAACGATTAGACGTTGACGATAAACCAGTATTAAAAGCTCTTGTGTCCTTGGACGACCTCGGTATCTTACCAGCACTATACTACGCTCACGATGGGTGTACTTTCCCAAGTGTGTGTTTAGCGTTAGTACAATATCTGTTTTATAAATTTAAAACTTGACTAATGCGTAAAACGAACTTAAATTATCAATAAAATCATATTACGCTTAACGCACACCAATCTCAAGTCGAAATATGCGGAAAAGGATCTATATTACTATTGGGTAAAAACAGGGGATCAAAGATTAATGACCGATATTTATTATATCCCTAGTTTACGTAGTAGTAATATAGTCTCGGTCAAGTAACAGAGTGTGGATGTAATATTCGTATGAAAGATGATTATTTATTAATGTGTGACGCTCAAGGCAAGGCATTAATGAATGTAATCTGGTCTAAAAATCTTCTATATACGATTAAATTAAAAGCTGGAACTGATGTGTTGTTAATCGGCGTGTACGTGGACGATTTAATTATGACAGGTCCAAATTTGAAACTTATTATGGAGTTTAAGCGTGGGATGGCAAAAACCTTTGAAATATCGGATTTGGGAAAGCTCACTTATTATCTTCGAATTGAAGTGTCGCAGAGCAAGGACGGGATACAAATTAAGCAAGAGGCGTATGCAAAGAAAATATTGATAGAAGCCGGTATGATTAATTGCAATCCTACAAATGTTCCCATGGACCCAAATGTAAAATTTATAAATTTGAAGACGAAGCAGATTTTGATGCAATGAGTTATCGAAAGATTGTCGAGTGTCTCCGGTACCTTTTACAGAGACTAGATTTGGCGTTTTCAGTCACGGTAGCCGGTCGGTACATGCAATGCTCGAAGCAATCTCATGCAACTCTCACAAAGCAAATTCTTCGTAATCTACAATGCACTTTTAGTTATGGCATTACCTATACTCGAGGAAAAAATATGTTTGTCGGTTACAATGATAGTTAGTCACAACATAGATCCGGACGATGGAATTACGGGACACATGTTTTAATATGGGTCTTCCGTAATTACTTGGTGTTCTCAAAAGCAAAGTACAACTGCTTTATCATCATGTGAGGCAGAGTATAAGGCGATTAGCACAGTCGTGTGTCAGGTGGTTTGGCTAAAAGAACTAATTGGTGAAATACTCGATAAGATAATTCAAGTGGCGGTGTTACGTGTTGATTATACATCGACAATAACTGTCGTGAAGAACCCGGTTTTCCATGGAAGAGGCAAACATATAAAATCCCGGTTCACTACATTCAAGAATGTGTTGATCATGAAGATATCGCGGTCGAGCATGTTAGTGGCATTGATCAAAAGACGAATATTTTAAAGAAGGCTCTTTGGAAGATCAAGTGCAATGAGATGGCTGAAAAGCTTGGATTCGAAGACTTGTCAGATACGAGTTTGAAATTGCGGGGCTAATTGTTGGAAATTTCGAATTAAAGGTTCCTTTGCGTGCAACGAAAGGAAACTAATTAAGGAGTGGATAATTATTAGTTATAATTACCATGTCCAATAATAAATATATTTTTAGCAATCTTAGTTATAATCTAATAGGTGTGTTTAGATTATAAATACTATGCTTTGGGTATTAGAGATTATAGGTCAAGTTTTGTCATAGTTTCTTGACATTAATAAAATTTCGGTGCTTAATCAAGTTCTTTGTTTTCTGTTTTTCGTTCTTGTTCGATACCAATTCATCTTGATGTCCCACCCTCTTATCTCAACCACTAAGAAACTCATGGCTCTTCAATGAAATCATAGTGCTTCAGATAATTCGAGCTAAGTTTGAGCCTGTAAAGGGTATTTTATTTTGTAGAAATGTACATTAGTATTTTCATAATATAGAAACTTGGCGAAGAGATTATTCCTCTACCATTTGTTCCCTTTGGCCACAACACAACCATCGCCAAACCACTATCGCCACTAGCATGCAACCACCTAGCCGTCAACACAAAGCCACCGCCTAGCTGCCTACTGACTTCTCCATTTATCTAAGTCTTCTCTCTGAGTTTAACCTTTCTCTCTCTCTCTCTCCCCTCTCTCTCTCTAAACCCCTAACTCTTACCATATCCACCACTCCCCCACTGTCATTTACGTATACTTTTTTAAGATCCATCGTCGTCTTATCGTTGATAGGCATGGTTCATCTCATCTACTTCTAGTGACAACAATGGGGTTTCATGAAATTTTTCTTACAATTGGTCCCATGGTGGTATGGGAGAAAGGGGGAAAGAAAAAAAATGCTTAATGAGAGAGAGACAGAGGTAAATAATTGATATGAAAGAGAGTGAGTAGATGGGGCGGTGGTAGTCATGCAAGAAAGAGAATATGAGAGCCAATGTAGATAGAGAAAAGTGAACAGTAATATGTGAGGGAGACAAATTTTTAAATTAATAAATGGAAAATTGCACGTAACTATAATTGTGTATGAAATCATAAAGATTTGACGAAGGAACTTAATGCTAAAAACCTGAAAATGCATGTTGTCACAATAGCAAGTCGTAGGTGTTAATGAGGGGTCAACTCTTGTGTAGAATAGTGTGTTTATGTGTCTGTTACATATGTAATAGGTATGTGTTACATATGTAAGGTTGTTATGGTCTTTAGTTAGTGAATGAGACATACCTGCTATATATATGTGATTACCCCATTTGCACCATAACTTTTCCTAGTTTGTCTATTCGAGTCGAGAACCAAACTTTTGTAACTTATGATTTGAATGATAATTGGAGCGAAAACGTTTTATTAACATTGGGTGCGTTCAATTTTTACGGATTCCGCACTTACAAACACATAGGACACGCATTATATTCATGGATCTGATCCGCTACAGGACCTATGTGTATACTATGTATATATGTCGATTACACGTATTCAGAGCTTTAGTTCGATTCTACTAAAAACATATATGTATATTATGTGTATATGTCGGACCTACATGTATACTATGTATACCTCGATTATACATATCAGATCTTTAAGGACCTAAAAAATGTATAGGACATGTATCAGAGATTTACGCTTGATTCTACTACGTGTATACGTTGATCATTACACTGTCTTTTGGCTGAAAAGTGCAATTGCATTTGTATACGTTGATTACACTCTCTTTCTACTACGTGTATACATTGATTACACTGTTTTTCAGCGACTGTGTTTCATTCTTGTTGTGAGTTTAGAGATTGAGTTTGAGTGGTTTGTTCATTCGCCAAGATCTCTTAACGATTGAATTTCATTCATTAGGCCTAGAAATTGTGTTTGTTAAGTGTTCTATTATTTTCAATTGCTTAAGGCTTTTTGCGATTGAACTCATTTGTGTAAGAACCTTTAGCGATCCAATTCATATGTTTATGATGTATTAGCGACTGTGTATTCATTCATTTAAAGATCTTCATTCGCTAAGATCATTGTTCATTCGCTATGGTTATTCTTCATTCACTGACACTGTGCTACATTCGCTACGCTACAATGTTCATTTGTTTGCATTGTTGCATAGTCGCTGACATCGTTAAACAATCGCTAGTACTGTTTTCAGTCATTAGTGAAGGTTTAGGGTTTGTGAATTGGAATATGAGATTTAAAAATCGAAGTTCGTATGTTTGTGATTGATAATAAGATGGCGTCTTTGTACTAGGGATGCGCATTTGCTACCGGGTATAGGTACCGTACTAGCACCATACCAATCATTTTCAGTACCGGTCATTTTTCCGGGACTGGTACCAGTTTTTTGGTTGATTTACTTGCAGTGGCGGAACCAGAAACGTTTAACCAGAGGGTCAATATTTATATAGGCACAGTGTCATCGTTAGTGTACAATAATAATAATAATAATAATAATAATAATAATAATAATAATAATAATAATAATAACAATAATAATAATAATAAAATAATAATAATAATAATAATAATAATATTAATATATATATAAAATATATATACTGCAACAACAAAATTAAAAAATAAAAATATTTTTAATTTATAAATACTTATGATATAAAATTAAAAATACAGAATGTTAAGTTATAATCTGATATTTTATTAGAAAATAAAGAATGTTAAATTTATAAATCTTTGATATGTTCAATACTAAATTAGAAAAATCAACAAATGAAAATTAAATTAATAAACTGTGAACACTAAAGACCTATGTTAAAAATATCTTATTATTGTTTTATTTCTATATTATTGTTTGTTTAATGTTTAATATTTCACTTTGAAAAAGGTAGAGAACAGTAACACCATACAACTATTTAGACTACCAACAGCTTACTTACTGCTCAGGCCTTTTTTTTATTATTAAAATGTTTATAAACATCATCTTCTTCATTCGCTAAGTTTTCACTTCACCCTCTGTAATTATGGTACCTACCGGAATTATTCAGGTGACCATTTTAAAAGTAAGTTTATAAATCTTCTTTCTTCTTTCAGTCTTTTTCGCTTTATTTGTTGCTCAACTAAAAAATCTGGGGTCATAATACGAAAACCCACTAGATGACGGATTAAAACTTGAATGGTCGGCCGGTGGCCGGAGGGTCAACATACCCTCCTGACCCCCCTTTAGTTTCGTCCCTGTTTACTTGTATATGTCAGTATGGTACGGATTATTCTCGTATCAGTACCATGCTCATCCCTTCTTTGTTTGAGGCATTCATAATAGGGCAAAATAGCGTGCAAGCATTAATAAATTATGATAATGAGATTGGTACTAATAGCAAAGCTACAAAATTTTAAAATTTGAAGATTACGCAATGTGGCAAGAACGGTGTCTTGCACATCTTGATATCTTAGATACAAACTATGTCATACCAATGGTAGAGGGGTATGTTAGACCTTATCAAGAGGGCTTTGTTGGAGTTCGAGGAAGGGAAATACCATTGTCACAATTAACCGGAACTCCTAATGTACAATATGATAGAGAAAGAAAAGCATATGCCACGTTAATAACCGCATTAACAAAATATTTCTTACATCAATTCAAGCAGCAGGGAACGTCAAAGGGTTTATGGGATGCGTTGAAGAAAAGATACGAAGGAACTCCCAATTAAGGAATAGCAAGAAACAACTTTTTTATGCGGTGGGTTTTCAAACGATTTAGGGTTTCCAAAATTCCATGTTTTGTTGTATGTCGCTTGTTGTAACACTATGCTTCCTTAGCGTTATGTTTTACTAGGATTTACTATTCAGATTATATTTCAAGTGATGATTAATCGGCTTTAAATCAAGTTTTTTTTACATGTAAAGCGAACACTTTTTGGAAAACATGCCTGCTAGTTCATCGTTTTGATTTACCTTGCATCTACAGTTACCCCTTACATGAGGGGCACATGATCTCACTTAATAGAAGTGTGATGCTCCGCTAGTTTTAGAGACGCAAAGTGTTAAAAATTGGAACGTTGAACACTCAAATGGAAAGTTTGAAAGTTAGATGAATGTCGAGTGTTGACCAAACCTTTTTATTGGTATGTACCAGTTTAGCAAGAAACGAACAACACAGCCCCTCCTGGTTGAAGAAGTATTTGATACAAGCTACTCTCATAACCCACTAAACAAGACAATATTTAATTTCAAACAAAAATACCAGCACAAACCGATAGCTTCTCTTACATAACGTTCTCACAAGACACAAATCATTCAAACAAAAAAATACAACTACAAACAATTCACTTGAATCATTCATAGCATTTGGTCCCTTCTTGATGGCAATCTTTTGAAGAAGTTACTTGGAACTGAAGGTAGCTTGTTCGTTGACCTTGAAAGTTTTGACACAGAGAACTATCAGAATTGCCACACCATAGAAAGGTATGGCATTCAGAACAATAGCAGCAACTAAACAGATGATCACAAAAATTAATGTAGCCCTGGGGTCTCTCCAGTTGAGTAAAGACTGAAATTTTTCTCTCAGTGTTGCTAAATCACCAACCACGGCTTGAATCCTTCCAGATATACTCCTTATACGGTCATATCTCATTCTGATGATATCATCACCACAGAGAGAAGTTGGATAAGTGTCGAATTCTTCATCAAGTTCATCAGGGTCAGCACCATCTGCATACGAGAGGCGAGTATCCATGTGGGCAGGATGTCTCGGTCTCCATCTATAGTTCCAAATCCCTTTTAAAGAAAGATAACGGCAGGATACGCTCTGGATACATGAGCAATATAATGACAATGATGTGGACAACAATGTTTGTGGGATTCTTCCAATTATACGTCCCAGTTAACCAGTGTCCAACTGCAATCAAACCACTAAAAACCCCCATGATTCTGTAAAAATTAGCTTTACTTTTTCTCAAACTCCACATATGAGACTCCACATCCAGCATATACTCTACAATCTCTTTCCTTAAAGGTGGCTCAGCCTGGCTAAACCTCAAGGACACAATCTGTTCCGCATGGTGTCTCAGGTAATCATGCTGCTTGACAGTTAAGGGATGAATGTAGTGCATTTTAGGCAACAGTGGTTGCGAGTACATGTGCATTGTCTTTAGCAACGACGAACATGTTAACCTCACTGCTAAACGAATCTCGCCCATCTTTTTCACCCCAGACGGATCCAAAACTAAAAGAGGGTATGAATGGGTGTACACACGGTGACTTTCAAGAGTTGAAAGACGAATCCTAACCTTACCAATTATTGAATCACTTTCCCCATTATCATTATCAAACACACCAATGTTTATAACGGTGCATGGATCATAAACTTCCCAGGTATACTGCTCATTCCAATTTGGAGCAAAACTGCCGATTACTGTTCTTGTTCTGACCCACTTTGTACCATACTTGGCTACACAATATGCATCTGTTGTTTCCCTTCCATCTCTTGTCTTCACCGGTGTTAACCCATGAGCACTCAAGATTCCCAATTCAAGAATCCCAACGCTTTTTTTCCACGCTTATCTGTTGGCCTAAAGTCGCTACTGAAAAGAGTAGGTTCAAGCGGAACATGATAACCACCTTCCAAGCAAATCCTCATATGAATATTACCACCAAACATTGCTTGTTTTCTCTTTTGCCCTTCAACAAAAACATCCTCTTCAATTCAAACCACTTTGCTTCGATATGTCTTTGATCACACCTCCTGTCCACATTTAGCAAAGGAACGATACAGGTTCCAAGAACTTCATTCTCGTCAGGCCCGATCCTATCTTCCACCTTCACACTCGAGGTTTGTTCAAATGGTTCTGCAGCTACAAACATCAACTCCTCATTCCAGGAAGGATTTATGGACCCGCTCATAGATTTAGTCCACAAATTCTGGTTTCCAATGGTGGCTTTAACAGAGATGTTAGGCTCTCTTGTTCTATCACTGGTCATCAAGTCCTTCGCTTCAATAACATTAACTCTGACATACCAAAGCCTAGGTACAGATACACTTTTAATCGACTATTGGTAAGACCAACAGAGGCAAAGCCATCATGAGCAGATTCATCCGTCATTTTGGGTCTCAACTGAAAGAAGAAAGACACTTCTTAATAGTGAGCAATTTTTAGACTGAATTGAATTACAGAACTAACGTCACAGCTAGCGCACTTTTCGAGGCGCGATGTAAGTCGGATCATCACTTAATAAAAACTTAGCCATTACTGTTCACGACGCAAGACCAAACAAACATCATCTTACATTTAGAAATGGAGATACTTCATAATTTATCTATGTAAGTAATTGTGCTTGCCAAACAACCAGCATCTGCGTTTTATTGCATTATCTCATATTTGCTTGCTATTAAAGGCAATAACCTTCCTAAGGTACATGCTTAAAAACATAGGTCAGCTAATGCTGATGAGTTTATGAAACAGATAGATCGGTCAAAATGTTATAAAACATATCTAGATTGTGTAATCAGCTTCATACATGTAATCACATATCACGTTCAACACACATATACGTTTATAGACCTAGATTTAACTTTATATACACACCATGACAAAGTTTTACATATCATATACTACTGTGAACCTTTGGTCGTTGCAACGAGTATAATAACTATCATTTATACGTGTACATATAGCTTCAACGATTAATTATTTAAAGAGTCTATATAAGAATCAAGATATCAATTTCAAGTTAATGTGATCGCGTGTATCCTGTTTCAAATTGTTCATCATATACGTACCGAAACATCCACAACGAGTAATGGGACGGGTATTTGGCTATTGGACCAGGTGTGCAATTGACAAAAAAAAATAGTGTCTTTGGGTTCGAGTATGCCATTGGTCAATACCTGGCCTGATTTCTTACTTAAAGAAAAATGTAATTTATTTTTTCTCGAACCCTGCTGGTAATGTTTTTATCTTAGTAGCTTCATTATATATATATATATATATATATATATATATATATATATATATATATATATATATATATATATATTTTGTGTGTGTGAATTTTAACTAGTGAAAAATACATATTTAGATGACTTTTAACTAGTGTATCGTGTTAGCGTTCAAAAGAAAACTAACAC
This sequence comes from Scalesia atractyloides, assembly GCA_947069175.1. Classification (NCBI taxonomy): domain Eukaryota; kingdom Viridiplantae; phylum Streptophyta; class Magnoliopsida; order Asterales; family Asteraceae; genus Scalesia; species Scalesia atractyloides. Next base: position 70,673,260 of record CAMTDV010000024.1, read on the forward strand.
GCCAATGATTAAAAATAAACCATATAGATTTAATACATTATTACAGTTTATTATTGTGATAAAGGTGACAAGAATAAATTTTGACAGGTTTACTGCCAATTGGTGGATTTTAACCCGTGTATCGCAGCGAGGCCCGAAATTAAGTTAATAACAAAATGTTAATGGAAACGGAAAGTAATTTAAAAACATAATGTAAATACGGAAACCTAGACGCAATGGTAATAATAACATTTCGGTTGTTGGCAGTTTGGTTCGCTATGGGTACGTACAATACTGGTGCTTGGTATAGCTATCGAACGATACGATACCGATGCTAGGTCGTAAGTGACGTCATACCGATATTGTTGAACAATACAGTACGGTTCATTATCGGCACCGACATTCGCTATAACTTACAATATAAAAAAAAATACTCTATAGCAAATATAACTCCATTTTCAACGAAATTTATATTAAAAAAACAAACATTAGTGCCCCTACCAAAATAATAGAAAATCAAGTTGTACGGTGTGGTTTCACGCCCCTGCCAAATTATCAACTTTAGCGTCACACACCCCATTTACTAGGCGCCAATGGGGGCGTCATTGATGGCTCGTTGGCAGAGTAACGAGCGCTAACGGCTCTTTTGTGGATCCATTTCAAATTATATTCGTTAGTTAACAACTCTAGATTTTAAAAAAAACTTTTGAACTTTTAATTTTAACACTATATATATCCTACCTTTTTTAACAAATCCATACAATTTCTCTCGATCAAGGAAAATGAACATGAATTGAAAATAGAGAAACAAATCGAGGAAATTTCTCGAGAAAGAATTTTTTCCACCTACCAGACGAGGATCGAGTCATTTTGGAGACTCGTAAGGCAAAAATCCGAGCAAAATATATGTAGTTTTTAGTAGCTTTTTAATTATATTTTTATTTTTATTTTTAAGTTGGTTGTTTTTTTTTAATTAAGAGTTGTAAGCTTGTTTGCTAATTAAAACAAAAAAGATGAAAAGCAAGAGAAATACATAGTGATAGATCTTAGATGGTTGCCAAATACGAAACAATGTGGTTTTGTTTTTAGTTTGTAGTAGCGCCAAGAACAACTGGTTTATATTTATCTCAAAAAAAAAAAAAAAAAAAACACCAAATCAAGAACAGACCATCTAGCTAGAAAAACAGATAAAGAGATTGATAGCAAGGAGTAATATTTATATCAGAGAGAAACAGCATGGACCAAAGAAAAAGAAACACATACAAAAATGAAATTGATAAATTAATTAATTAATTAATTACAAATTACAAATGGCAAAGAACAGCCAACACATACAAATGAAGGATGGATAGGAACATTACCTGGAATAATTAGGCCTGGTATTGAACGCTGAATCTCACCGTGGTATGTGATAATTTCCTTTTTAGTGTTGTTGGGTCTCTTTATAAACATATTATTTGGAATACCTCCAAAAAAAATCGGATGATTTGAACACAAAGACCATATTATGGTCTTCTTTATTAATTATTTGTTGATTATTCATTACGTAATTTTTTTAAACAGTAAACCATATTATGGTCTTCTTTATTAATTATTTGTTGATTATTGATTACGTAATTTATTAAACTTTCTCGAAGAAATGTGAGAGCACGGGTGGTTGATGGGATTTTTCTTTAATATTTTTCAGGATGTAGTCTTTTTTTTTTATAAATCTGTAGTTAATTTATAAATATTAATGAGTAAATTGTCATTTTAGTCATTGAGGTTTGATCAAAATTGTCATTTTAGTCCAAATAGTTTTTTTCTTGCCATTTTAGTCTAAATAGTTTTGTTTTCTACCATTTAAGTCCCTAGCTTTTGAATTTTTTGTCATTTTCATCGACCACCACCACCACCTCCTACCACCCACCACATCACAACCTTCTATCATCGCCATCACCTGCCTGCAACGTCACCACCCACCCACCCACCCCACCACCATCACCACCCACCATTTCCACCATCACCGGCCACTTTTCCAGCACCCACGTCATCAACCAACACCACCGCCATCATCGTAAAACCAACCACCACCGCCATCATCTTTATTGTAAACTGACACAACACCATCCCATACCATCGCACCTGCATAAAAAGAAAGAAAAATGTGGTTTTACCAAAATTCACCTAGGTTAACTGAAGTTTTTGAATGGGGTTAGTGGGTTGGGTGAAAATGGCAAAAAAATGACAAAATTCAGGGACTAAAATAATAATAAACAAAACTATCTGGACTAAAATGGCAAAAAAACTATTTGGACTAAAATGACAATTTTGATAAAACTTCAGGGACTAAAATAGCAATTTACTCATATTTAGTTCTTGATGCAAGACATAGATAAGCGTATAAAGATGATTTTGGAAATTTTAGTGAAAATGGGTTTTTCACTATATAATTTGAACATTAATAATATTTATATATGTGTTGTATAAATAATTATTTATGGTTTTGTGTTCAAACTATATCCAAAATGGAGCTAATATGAATGAAATATTGAAGCTTGATGTTGTATGTTTAGAACAAATATGATGAGAAAATTGGATAGAGATTTGTCAACGTATCCCACATAGGTGTGATGACAAAACTTAAAGTGGTTTATGAGGAGCACTCCTTGTATATTGTTTCCTTAAAGGCAAACACTAGTAGAGACCCTAAAGGGGGCAGAGCACCCTTACCCGTGCACACTCACACGCGCATGGCGTGGGCTATGAGCGCCTTGATGGCGGACTTCGCACACTCGCAACGCCGCGAGCCGCTTAAGAGCTGCCTTTATATTTTTGTCCATGTGCGCGTGGTCAAGAACATTGTCGGTCTGCTTATGGCACATCCAATGCGGGGGTCAGACTATGATGCGCACCTGTACGCGTGATTCGGTTAAGTCCGTCAACTCGGTCTTCACTAGTTACTCGAATGTCATTAATTGATATGACGGTTTCATTTGACCACATCAAATCCATTTTATTGCACATCAATATTGTTTATTACTATATTGATGATCTTGTAAATTACAATATTAAAGGTGCACTTTATTATAAATTAATGTTGTTTATTACTAGACTGATGTTCTTGTTAATTACAATATTAATGGTTAATATGTTTCAGCTTTTGTAAGGATATACATATATGAACGTTGGGTTCATATAGTATGAGATACACTAGAGAATCTAATCTCAACAACTCAAAAGTATTAGAAACTAATTATTGTCATGTTGGAGGAGAACTCTCAAACTAAACAACTTCACATTTTTTCCACTAAACTAAAACACCATTATACTCGGTGGAATCTTGGGTGCGAGAGCCATTTCCAGCAGTACACGTACTGTTCGGTTGTTGTTCCCTGGGAGACAGACCGTCTGAGAGGAGACGCGAAATCTGTTTTAAGGGTCCCGTGTCAAATACGATCCTCAACCAAAACCGTTAACGATTTTGTTTGTCTTGCAGTGGAGTTTCGATCTAGAAGATGCGGTTGAAGTTTTCATAGACATTGGCTTTGAATCAAGATTGGTACAATTTAGTTGTATTTTATGTTCTTTTATTTAGTTTTTGTAACCGATATGTACTATCATATTTCCTACAAATAACGAGAGTCTCGTTATTATATATTTTGTAATATATTTTTAATAAAAAGTGAATCTAGTTCATAAAATCTTAAAACAGACTTTCGTGAAGATTGTTACTACAAACTTAAATCTCTTCTTCACGAGGATTTAGGTTCACGAAAGTTATAATTTTAATTGAGATTTTGCTAAATATTATAAATATTTGTGGGAATTATTTATTTAGTACAATGAGTCGGATTATCTTTATGATTGGAGTACAATCTTTAATCCGAATACCGTGTTGCAAAACGAACGTTTTGATTCAAGTTTTAGAGTTCATGGTTTTTTTTGTTCGTGCTTAGATAAACCGAGAACCATATACAAAATAATATGTATTTCAATATGTGTGAAATTCTAAAATTTTCTAATGAGCGTATTAGAAATATATATTTTGTAACCCCATAAAAAAATTTTCGTAACGCCTAATTTTTTTCTAACAAGCATATTAGAAATTATAATTGGTATATTAATGTTGGTTTCAAAAGTCTTGAAATATATATTTTCTAATGAGCATATTAGAAAATAATTAGTTTATAAAATAACAAGTTTTATTTTTTCTAGCGAGCATGTTAGAGACGTTGTTGTTGAAAGAGTAACAAGTTTAAAACTTTTATATCTCTAATGAGTGTGTTGGAAATAATTATTTTATAAAATAACAAGTTTTAATATTTTCTAACAAGCGTGTTAGAAACGTTGATGTTGAAAGAATAACAAGATTAAAACTTTTACATCTCTAACAAGCATGTTAGAATATTTTGTTGAAATAAGTTTTAATATCATCTATTATATCTAATGAGCGTGTTAGATATTATGATTGTGGAAAACTAACTAGTTAAAAGAAGATTAGACTGTCTAACTAGCGTGTTAGAAATGATTATTATTCCAAATAATTACTAACGAGCATGTTGGAAACAATTATTATGAATAATAATTAACCTTATAACGGTTTTGTCTAAACCTTTAAATTTCTAACAAGCAAGTTTGAAACGGATTATATACATAAATGTTAAAACTTTTTCGTATTTGTTTATTTCTAATGAGCGTATTGGAAATAGTTTATTTTTATAAACTTCAAAAAGAAAATTGCAATCATTTATGTCTAACAAGCGTGTTAGAAACCATTCCACGACTTCCGCAATTGTTTATTCTAACGAACGTGTTAGAAAATGTTTATTTAAATAAACCAAAAGTGGCTTATGAGAATAAGTGGATTCGTTTATTTTCTAACGAGCGCGTTAGAGATGGTACAATTAAAAAAAACAAATATTTTGAATCTAATGGGCGTATTAGAATTAGTTTATCTTATAACCAATTATTTTAAGGGATATTGGATTTTAATAACCCTAACTTTCACTAATTTGCCAATAACACTCCCAACTTTCAATTTGTACATCAGCACTTCCAACTTTCAACTTATTAGCTGAGAACACTTCTTAACTAACTGAACTCTAACCCAGTTAGCTGATGTCAACTACCACATCATCAAAAATGTCATGTCAGGTGACACATCAGCTGCCACGTCATAAAAAAATGCCACGTCAGCAAAAAATTCACATCATTTGCCATGTCATATGCCACGTCAGCAAAATGAGCCACATCAGATGCCACACCAGCAAAAACTAACTAGTTTATGGTTCAGTTAGTTAGGGAGTGTTCTCAGCCAATAAGTTGAAAGTTGGGAGTGCTGGTGTACAAATTGAAAGTTGGGAGTGTTATTGGCCAGTTGGTGAAAATTGGGGTTATTAAAATCCAGTATCCCTTATTTTAATGATTTGCAATCATTAATTTCTAACGAGCGGGCTAGAACCGGATTAACTATGATAAACTATTTAAGATGATTTGTAGTCGTTTTATCTATATTTTCTAACGAGCGTGTTAGAAAAGGTTTATAGTTACTTCTAAGGATAACCAATTATTAAAATGATGTGTATTCGTTTTATTTTCAAACAAGCGAGTTTGAAATTGTTTTATTTAATAAACTATTATAAGGTTTTTGTCTTGATTTGTAATCAAAACGTAAATATATTTAGTTAATTTTTAAAACACTTGCAAAAACGAGAAATGTTTTTAACGAATAAAACATGTCTTTGCGAATTAAGTGATTCGATACTTCCATGTCTTGAACCATATAATAGTCTCGGAAAGACTATTTAGGTAAAAATAACTCGAGGTTGTTATGGATATAATAAGTTGCTCAAGTACTTGCGAATAGTTAATTGTAAACAACTTTATATATTTTAACAACTTGGTGATTATTCAAGCTTAAAGTTTCAAGAGGAAACAAGTTATATGTGTTCCATTGAGAGAGTGCCTCAAAACATGACACAAAACAATATAATTGCGTTTATATCGGTTGAAAGTGTTGAAGTTAATAACACTTAGAGATTTGATGTTTAGATATCATTGGTGTATCCGTTTTATATATGTTCGCTTTTATTTTATTTAAAATGTTGGACTACCATTTGGGTTTATTTAATTTTACATAAACAAATGGTTTTAAATATATAAAAGATATGTAAGATGTATATTATTTTTGGGGCTACTAATTTTGTCAAAATAAGAAAAGGATACATATTTTTAAAGCAAAGTGTAAGAAGTGATTTACACAAACACAATGAGTGGGTTGTGATCATGACTTATGTAATAAGTCACAAATCAAACATCAAATGTAAAACGACTGCGTGAGAAACATGGTGAATGGTTTGAGATAAAATACACGAAAACAAGATTTGACATCTAATGTTAAGAGCATCAACAAGGAAATCCACATGTAAGTTTTCAGAGAATATAACATATGAAAGCATATATGTTATTATTGTAAATGATTTTAATAAATTTAGCAAATTTATTAAGGGAAATTTACAATAGTGATGGATTTGTAGATGCTTCTACTACCGTCAATGTTGTTTAAACTATGTGGATGGTTGGTCCTCAATTTCGGAGAGTATCCCAATAAAGCGTATTAACGAAACAATAACGTAAATGTATATATCACTAAAGGCATACGTGAATGCTTTGTAGTTGAGAGTCAATCTAGTTGACTATATCTCAAGACTCGAGTGATTTTATACAAAGATAGGTCATCAAAGTACTTGAATTAAGACTTATCTTTAAGTCCTTAGAAAGTCAACGGTGAAGCCTTGGGTATAAAAGGGAAACGAGTTATGATCCTAATGGATGAAGTTATTTATGGTTTCGAGACCTTCCTAAAATCGATGGTTTCGGAGTGGTAAAACAAAATTTCACTATTGTGTCTAAACTAAGAAACAAATGTTTGTAAGAGATAGTGCGTTATCTCATAAGGCTGTGAAGAATCAGAATGATGCATCTTCTGTTCACATGCTAGAGTATTGTGGTCTAAAGCATGCTAGACTAATTGTTAATTTATATGCTCGACGAAGATTAAATTAACTTTAAACATTCAAAATATGTGATGGCATAAGAACGAGTTTTGTGCTTAAAGCAAACTATAAATATAAACTTCAATCTAAAAGGATTACTAAAACTTAATCAAAATGCAACCAATGTGGGGGATGAGTGCCATATAAGAAACAACCCTTTAGGGGGTATGTAGAAATGGTAGTTGAGAAGTTTCTCAAACTCGAAATGAAAGGGAAAACCTTTCATCACCTCATTTAGATGTTATATAATAACACTTAAATGTGGGGGTGACTTGCATTTGAATATGGAAGGTTTGGCAATAAGGATTTTCAGTAATCCAATATAAATATTGCAAACACATGACCAAGTGGAGTAACAATGGTTATATGGAGTCAATCAAGTTGATTGGACTCGCTTGCTAAATTGGTTAGATTCAAAATCTAGAAAGATGTCAGTTATGACATACCAAAGGCATAATGGACACCTGTTTAGCCATGAATTGAGTTTCATGTCATTCTAAAGACAAGTTAAATAACTAGATCCAAGTTGAGATCACGAGTTATAAGTCTTATGAATCGACTAAAGGAAAAACTGACTAGCAAGTCAAGAACACGTTAGAACAACTGATCTAAATTTAAATTATCGTTGTTGACTTGAATTGCTAAACTGAAGGAAACCCAATCTGACGTATTTAGAACCATTTGGCGCACCTTGTACAGTCATTGATTCAGACGGAAAGTTTGGTGCCAAAACGATATATGGTTTCTTTGTCGGCTACGCAAGTTCGCTCAAGAGAGGTTATCTTCCAAGTTTAAGAAGAGTGGTAGAAGCACAGCACGTCGACTGTTTTCGTTATACAACTCCAATTCAAAGAGCAGGCGATGCTTGGTTGTTCAATTATAGTGAATTGTGGAAATCATTTGACTTGCTAGAAGTGCCTTCTGAAGAAGACATTGATGTGTTATATTATCTACATCAGTCGGCTAATCAAGAGCAGATTCTCAGACCAATAGTTGTTAATCAACCAACTGTTGGATCATCTTCTTCTGGTGAAGGTCCAAGCAGTAGCAGTGTTCAAGAAACACCTGCTGAACAAGTGACACTTGCTACATAACCAGTAAATGCTACAGAAGAACCCAATCTTTCTCAAGCACATAATTCCGATTCTGATGAGGCTCCGACATTTGATGATGATGGATAATCTTCTTCTGACGAAGAATCTGAGCAGATCACAAGTATGTTAAATCAATCTGTTGGCCTAAGTACTCGAAAGAAGCGTCTTCTAGTGCTCCTGCAGTTGAATCAGTGGTTGATCTAAATATTACTAATCAGGAGAGTACTGTTGATGTTCCAAGTGAGGTGATACCGAGATCTTACTCATATCACACATCGGATTCCATAATTGGAGAATTGCAAGCTGGTGTAAGAACGAGAGGCCAGATCAACAAAGCTTTGAGTTGTTTTTACACTAAAATAGCTCCAGTTCAAGATTATTGTACTTATCAGTGTTTCATATCCCAGATTGAGCCGAAGAATGTTTCTGAATCTTTAGGAGATAAGAATTGGGTGCTTGCGATGCAAGAAGAATTATTACAGTTTGAAAAGCTGGGGGTATGGAAACTTGTTGACCTTCCGGAGAATCAAAAGGCGATAGATACTAAATGGGTCTTCAAGTGCAAGCGCGATGATCGTGGAGTTATAGTGCGCAACAAAGCTCGGCTCGTTGTTAAAGGTTTTCATCAACAAGAGGGAATTGATAATACATAGGTATATGCACCAGTAGCATGATTGGAGTCAATATGAATTTTCCTTGCATTTGCTGCTTGGAAAGGTTTTAAAGTATATCAATTAGATGTGAAATCCGCTTTTCTGTACGGTAAGCTACGAGAGCAAGTGTACGTCGGCCAACCACCGGGTTTTGTCGATCCGCTGAACAAAAAGAAAGCCTATCTTCTGGATAAAGCATTGTCGGTTTGCATCAGGCCCCGAGAGCCTGGTACGAGACGTTCTCTCAACATCTCGTTGGCAAAGGCTTTATTTGAGGAACAGTGGATAGTACGCTATTCACCAGAGAAGTTGGAAGTCATCTGATTATCGTACAAATTTATGTGGATGATATCATCTTTGGTTCGACAAATGATGATCTTTGCAAAGAATTTGAAACTATCATGAATAAGAAATTCAATATGAGCTCTATGGGTGAAATGAAATTATTCCTCGGATTGCAAGTTGATCAGCTACCAGACGATATTTTTATCCATCAAACTAAGTATGTTCATGATATCTTCCAGAAGTTTGAGATGGATTGCACAAAGCCGTTATTTATGTCACACCCCGACCCGCAGCGGAAAAGGTGATCGGGGCATGATTGGGTTATCATCAAAGCTCATGACATTTATTTAACGTTTCATATTCATTAATACACTTTAATGGAAAATTACAATCAATATTACATCATGTCCTAAATATCAATCTAGGCTTCATTGTTTTCTTCTAAGGCATTTCCTATGTTTTCCTTGCTTCATCCTGTTCACCTGTATCATGTGTAAAAAGGGTTTTTGGATCAACAAAAAGTTGGCGAGTGAATCCTATGGAAAACATTTGAACAAGTTTATTTAATTGATTATAAAATATAGTGCACAACCACACATGAGTAAAAATACATGTAAACTTATTCACCAATCAATTTAATATTAAATAACACACACATGAACAATAATGGATCGTTTTGAGGCACGCGTTGCTCAACTCGTCTCTCACGAGGAACTGATGGGCCTAATGAATGAATTGCATAAACTTGACAATATGAAATACATAACTACAAACAATATAAACTCAATAATACACACACGAACAATAATGGATTTGTTTTGAGGCACGTGTTGCTCAACTCGTCTCACACGAGGAACTGATGGGCCTAATGAATGAATTGCATATAAATAGACAAAATGAAATACATAACTACAAGCAATGTATACAATCTAAGTTTAGATCATAATATGGTATGACACAAGTTTAAATAAACGAGTTAATTTTATGACACATGACACACCCCAAAACGTGTAATTAAAAAGGGGAGTTTTAAGATTCACTCACATTGTGTGCGTTCGGTTGATGATGTTGAATGCGCACAAAGTGGTTTTAACCACGAGTGAAATTAACCTAGATAATGGCATAATGTTTCGGTAAGTAAACGGATTTTATTAATCCATTTTAGTAGGGTTGTTGGGTGTATTTTTGTGGTTTAAGGCTATTTTCTAACCTTAAAAATGTTATTTTTAAGTATTTTTAATTGATTTTTAAATAAAATAAATAAATAAAAATAATAAAAAAAATGTTGACTTTTTGACCGTTGACTGTTGACCATTGACCATTGACCTTTGACTTTGACTTTGACCGGTTCGCATGTGTGTATGTGTGCGCTGGGTGAGGCTCGAACCCGAGACCTCCCGTACGCGTGCACGCAGCTCTACCAACTAAGCTACGTGTCTAACCCGAAATATTTCTGTTTTTAATTATATTTATATACTAATTAGATTAAACTGAAAATCATTTATTTTTAAAAACGATTTAATGCGTCGGACCGGTGCGCTCCACAGGTCTCGAACCCGGGACCTGTGGGTTGAGTTAACACACAGTCCACCGCTGGACTGTGTGTCTAACTTGTTAAATAAACTGATTTTTATTATACTTATATACAAACTAAATATTTTCATTTCTGTCTTAAATAAAAAGTTTAATAATTGTCCGGACCGGTGCGGTAGCCCGGACTCGAACTCGTGTCCTGTGATTAAACATTCACACGGTCTACCACTGGACTGTGTGTCTAACTTGGTTATTATTCTGGTTTTTATTAAACTTAACATGTAATAGCAATGACTCCGGTTCGGTTAAAAAAAAGGACATTTTTATTAAGGCAAGCATGCGTGGGACAAGTATCGAACTCGAGGCGTCTGCGTGTTTATGTGCACACAGTCCACCACTGGACTGTGTGTCTAACCCGAGTTATTTCTTGATTTAAATTAAACTTATATGCTACCGAAACTTCGTCTTCTTCGTCAGTCTTAACCAGAAACGATGACTGACTGGTTCAACGATTAAATCATGTTCTTTTAGTGTTTTGAGGTTAATTACAGGTGAGATAAATAAAAAGAATGAAAAATTAGGCGTAAGGTATACCGACTGGACTCCTCTGTTTCTCCGGCGAAACTCCGGTGACAGCAGAAACTTCCGGCGACGTATGTCTTGCGGCAGAGAGTCTTCAGCGAGCTTGAGATGGATGTGAGTGGCTTCGGTATAAGTTCTGGGTGTTCAGTAAGGCTCAGAAGTGAAGGGCTCGGTTTTCCGGCGAGTGAGTTTTCGTCGAGAAAGGGTGCGGTTTTGAGCAAAAAGGCTACCAGTGGATTGTGGGTGAATTTATAGGGAGGAATCGAGATGTATAGAGTCGGATTTCAGGCTTGATTCAAAGTCATTACGTTTTCCGGCGGTTATAGCTTGTGTCGCGGGTTCAGGCGTCGGTTATAACCGATGTCATAGTTAAAGTTTACGTTAAGAATAAAAGAAACCGTCCAATCTCGCGAGATCGCCGGGATTTCCGACGACTGCAATTGGGCGCGTCGTATTTGAATTCGATATTTATGATATGAATTAATTGTTTTCACTAATTCACAAGAAACACTAGTGGCGCAGTGGTTGAACGGCTGAGTGTTAAATCTTTGTTTGAATCGCTGGCTGACCCGGGTTCGAAACCCGGCAGCAACATTATATTTTTATTTCATTATTTTTAACAATTTTTCAAAAACATATTATTTATTCCAATATAATAATTAATTATGTATAGTTTAAAATTAATTTGGGCATTAAATACGCCACGAAATTTTAAACTGATTGTTCGGTTATTAAACGGAGCGGGTTTGGTAAATCCGGTTTTTGACGGATGTTACAATTTACTCCTTTGGCACTCAATCATGGAATTTGCATTGATGAAACCGGAACCAAAGTTGATGATACTCTTTACAGGTCGATATAGGATCACTCATGTATCTGACGGCATCTCGCCCGGATATAATGTATCCTACCTGCCTTTGTGCACGTTATCAGTCTAGTCCCAGAATATCTCACATGCAGATCATGAAGCAAATTTTCAGATACTTGAAGGGATGTCCAAGCAACAGCTTGTGGTATCCAAAGAATGACAACTTTGATCTGACGGGATATGCTGACTCTGATTTCGGTGTTGATAAATTGAACGCAAAGTCTACGACGGCCGGTTGCCAGTTCTTCGGAACTCGATTAGTAACTTGGCAGTGCAAGAAACAAACCACGGTCGCTCTCTCTACTTGTGATGCTGAGTACATCTCGGCTTCCAGTTGTTGTTCACAAATTTTGTGGATACAACAACAGATGAGAGACTATGGATTGCAATTTCTTGACACTCCATTATATGTAGATAATAAGGCAGCAATCGACATAACTAAAAATCCAGTTCATCACTCTCGAACAACACATATCAAGATTCGTTACCACTTTATTCGGGATTGCTACGAAAAAAGATTGGTAAGAATTGAGAAAATCCACACTGATGAACAAAAAGCTGATTTTTATACCAAACCTGTTAGTCTTTCACGATTTAAATACTTAATGAGGCTTAACGGTATGAAAAATCTTTTGACAGGTGCGGAAGCAGAGGTTGAATATGGATCGGATGACGAGTTCTCGTGATCCTCATTGGTTTGTTACCTTTTAAGATTAGAATTTCTTAAAAACTAAAATACAGAAATATGTTTTTGATTTTAGGGGGACATATGTAACGAGAAATACATAAACATATGAAAAACCAAAAAGTACAAAAACATGAAAAAGACAAAAAGAATTTTGTGTCTAAAAGGAAGTGGTAGTACATCAGTGGACTATCACAGTATGCTAAGGATTTGTAAAGTTTAAAAAGTTTAAACAAGTCTTACTGTGGATGTGTCGATAGGATTTACACGTTCAGTAGATTGTTTCCGGGATATAAACTAAATTTAACAAATGCTTAAACTTGTGGATTAACATCTCTCGTATATATGGACTTAGTACTCCGAAATTTCGTTTGAGAGATTGCCTGATTCTGAGATACGAGGTCTTTATAGATGATTGATATCTGGGGTATTATACAAGTTCCTCTGATTTTGCGTAAGCAGTGGCCTAGAACTTCTATAATGCTTTTGCTAAAATTTCTTAGACTGCAGCAAAATTGAAAAAATCGAAAGATCTAATCAATTGCAGTCAAAAGATTCCACTTTTGGAACACACCTTAAAGTCGAGCCTTCATCTCTTTGTCGATACGGTGGTATTAACCTGAGCTCTCAAGGGTTCACATAACCCAGATACAGATATCAATTATGCTATACTCACCTGTAAGATGAAATCTAGGGAATCTTGATACGGGAGTATATTCTGAGATGGGAACCATAGTTGAGTCAAGTTTCATAATTCTAACTAAGATATCTTGGAACAATTGAGAAATGTGTTGAAGTTTAAGTGGACAAACATATCGACAATCTAGGTAAACAAGTTTAAAACTTAAAGTCATCAAAAGGTCAACGGTACTGGTGATACGTCTCAATCAACTGATATGATCCTTAAACACGAATTCAAAAAAAATATGTCTGTAAATATGTTTGTACTTAGTTTATTTGATTTTAGATTTAAACCAAAAAAGATTTTCAGTGTGTTTTAGCATAAACTTTCGAAAATTAAAAAATAATTTGTTTCTACATTGTTTTCAACAGCCAATGATGGAAAGCGGATCTTCGGAGTTCGGAATGGTGCAAGTTGTTGGAAATCTTGATGACAACGGGTTGGGAGCTAATCTGTAAAATCAAAATACACGAAAAACGATGAAAAGATCATTAATTTAAAACTTTAATTTAAAGAAAAAACATCAGTTTGTTCATAACGGGTCAAACCGAGGTCATTAACTTGGACTCGGCAGACAAATTGATTAACAAAGGTCATTAACTTGGACTTGGTCAACTGAGTGGATTTTCATAACTGGTAAACATGTGATAATTCAGGGTCTAAAGTGTAAAAAGTTGAAAAATTCAAAATTGACCTTGAATAAGTTCGGCCGAAGTTGTTGGTAATGAATTGTTTCAATAGATGATAACTTCAGGCGAAGATGTTTAAGAAGATATTGTTGAGAAGTTGAAAAGTTCGCCCGAACTTGTCTGAGTATATATAATCAAGTTTACTAAAAACTGTTCATTTCATAAGATCTGATATCTTCGAGCGAACTTGAGCGATTTTGAGAGTTTTGTGATTTTGCAAACTTAGTGTCGTTATACTGCCCAAATTGAGACCTATTCTAAGTGATTGGCACACTTAGTAATATGGCAGAGGTATTAATTGCATAAATCGTCCATAAATTCGACGTATTTGAGCTGTTTGGATCGAAAATGTTAAAATCGAGTAGATCTAGGGTATTTTGAATAAAATTGAATGGTGAAAGTTGTTAATAATCATGTAAAAAACATAAACAAACCAAAAATTTGAACATTGGAACAGGTTTGTTGTTTGCAGGTTTAATTGGGGAAGACAACAAGTTCGCCCGAACTTGTTGAAGTTGTGTTATATCAACTTTGGGCGAAGTTGTCCAAAAGATGATTAAAACTGAAAATGCAACAAGTTCACCCGAACTTGTTGTAAAAATTTCAAAACTTGTTTTCATCACAAGTTCGCCCGGAGTTGTGAAAAATCTGAATATTAACTTGTGTGACAAGTTCGAGCGAAGTTGTGTGTAATTGGTATATCTGTATGTCAAGTTCGCCCGAACTTGATGTATTTTGTTGAAAAATTTGTGATAATTGTCTAAGTTGTTTGAATTTCTTGTCCGTAGAATATTCAGCTTTCGTTTTCGAAATTCCACAACACATGCATATCTCTGGATGAGAAGAATTAACCCTCGCTGGCTGCTTTTTCAAAGGTTCTTGAGTTTATGGGAAGAATTCCAATTACAAAGGCTATTACAGACAAGCATGTTGTTTATCGATCGCACGTATATTTTTTTTTTTGGAATTCAGCGACCTTCAATGAAGAAACAAATGTTATTACTTCTGTATTTCGGGTTGGAAAGAAGATGAAGAGATTAAAGTTTCTGAAGCTGATATTCGAAGGGTTCTGGAATTCAACGACAATAAGATAATCCAATTATCTTCGAAGAAAGGATGGTGAAAGGTTGTTTATTCACGCCATTATTCACGCCATTAGCCACAAGAAAGCCGGTTTAGACGATATTCAAGATTATATGGCTTGCATGGTGACAACATTGGTGCTCAACAAGAAGTTTAACTTTTCTAAAGTGGTTTTCAAGTTTATGTCAAAGAATATGGGCAAAGACAGATTGGTAATGTATCCAAGATTCTTCCAGATGCTGATAGACGAAAAATTCAAAGACATCGCAAAAGACCCAAATGATATTCTGTATCTGAGTCACATGGATGAGACAACTCTAAAGAAGCTCAAAATGTTTCAAAGACAAGATTCTGCTCCAATTACGAAACCTGTATTTGGTGCTATAGTCAAAACTGATTATGTGTCACCACCTGATGATAAATGGAGGGAGGATGGTAGTGGAGACGATAAAGACGAGGTTGAATTGTTAAAGACGTTCAAGGAGAAAAGAGGTGATTGGTATATAAAGAAGGTTGTTGTTGTTGAGAAGCCGAAATGAAAAAGGGCGTCAAAGAAGGTTGAAACTATGTTAATATACGAGCCGGATGTTAATCAAGAATCCTCAGAATGTTGAAGGTTCAAGTGTTGCAGTTAATGTTGAAAGTCAAGAAGTTGAGACTGGTACAGCAGGTGGTGAACGTGATGATGTTATATCTGCTACTTCTGACAAAGATGATGAATCTTCTGAAGATTCTGCTGATATTCGCCAGAGAGAAGCAGTGAAGGAAAAAGAGGAAGAACGTTTGAAAAAGCGCGGTGAAGATTTGTATGAACCGTCTGCTGAAGAAGGCTCTGATGAAGAAAGGCCTAAAAAGAAATTAAAGTGTACAAAATCAAAGGCCAGTGATTCAAAGAAAACAACTGGCTCTCTAAGCACAAAAGGTAGAAAGAAACCTCAGAGTCGAAGATATTTGAACCAGAAAAAGAGAAAAGGAGTTACACAAGAACCTCCTGTTTCTGATTTGCAAGATATTCCAATTGTTGAAGCTCAAGAACCACGACGAATGCAACTCAAGAACCACCGTTTGTTACTGTACAAGAATAATCAATGGTTAACATAGTGGTTAACATTACAACTGAAGTACTGGTTCAGAGTACACCTCAATCAACGCCAAAATCTGCTACAAAGGGTACTCCTAAAGCGACTCCGAGATCGAAGGAGTCTACTCCACAAAGTGTTAGAGCTAAAGAGTTTAAAGATGCTTTTGGTGATATTCTAGATAATGTTACTCAACCTGTCACAGCTGAAGATCTTGAAAATTGGTTTGAAGATACTCCAATAGATGTGTTAGAGAAAAGGATCAAAGCTCTGGAAGGTAAACTTAAATAGAACGAAATTGAGAAAGAAGCTCTGGAGAGTAAAGTAAAGCAGAGTATGGTTGAAAAAGAAATTCTGCAAGACAAAGTTAAATTTCTCAAAGATGACAGAGGTTATATGAAAGCGATGGTTAATAGTCTGAGTGCTGCAAATAACAATTAGAGAAAGAGATCGCTAAACTTAGATCTGAACGACATCAGAATGATAGAAGGTTTTCTAGGCTACAGAAAGTTTTAACTAATAGTTTGGGTATTGATTTCAGAGTAGAATATGAAAACTAGATCTACAGGAAGCTAAAGAGAAAGCTGAAAAATAATTAGCAGATCAGGGAAAGGGTAAAGGGATTGTTGATGGTATCCCTAAACCAACAGAGGAGCCTGTGATTGAAAAGATTGTTGAAGTGGCAAAAGCTCCAGAATCTGAACATGTTGATGTGATACAGCCTGTTGATGACTTTATTCCTGAAGATGATTCTGTTAAAGCTGCGGAAACTGAAAAAGAAACAGAAGAGAAAGATGATGATGATGAAGATGATAATAAAGACGACGACCTGCAGGTGATGAGATGAAAGATGATTCAGATCACGATGATGGTGGTGATGATGGTCAGGGTGGCGTTGGTCTAAAAATTGATTCTGCTAAGGTTCACACTGATTTTGATTTTGAGTCTTTGATAAATGATGAAGTGAACATGGAGGATGATAAGAGTAAGGGGCGCACACAGAGCAAACAGGGCCTCAAGATGATGATGTTTCTGATGCCATAGTTGTTATGCCTGTTGCTGCTGTTCATGATAAACCTTTGATGATTATGTTAGATCTGAATATTGAAGGGGGGAATTCATTCACGACTACACGAAAGAAGAGTTGGCTAAGATGTTTGAAGTTGATGTTGATTCTTTCGAATTTGATTTTAAAGAAGAGTTGGTGAACATGAGTACTTTTGAACTAAAGGATTATGTGTACAAGCGGGTACCAGAGGCAGATGATTATGATCGTGTTATCTTTGAAGAATCTTCTGACGATGAAGCTGAAAAGTATTCTGGTGTCAATACTGATAGCTTTCCAACGATCGAAGAAGTCAGGAATCAGATTGATGTAGAGCTGTTAAAACAAAAGATTGACGAAGTGGTGAAAGATGGAAATATCCCTAAACGGTATACTAAAGAACAGATTGTTGAAGCGAAGAAGTCGTGGTTTAATGAGATGCCTAAAGAAAGAAAGTTCAAACGACCACTGGCATTCTTTACTCGAGATAAAGAAAAGTCTCTTGGTGATATTCTGAGTCGGGGATGGATTAGAGAACTTGACGTTTATGCTATAAAGAGAGAGTTCGAGGTTCAATACTTCGGACATCTTACTGATATTAAGACGTTACCATTTTGGGATGTTGAAGAATTGGTGCAAACGAGAAACATTAGTCTTCAAATGAAATTCAACGAACAACGGCTAGGAGGGTTATCAAGTTTTAAGCTTCTAGAGGTTTTGAATTATGGAAGCCGTTTATTCCGAAACAAAGAGTTAAGATCGATAAGAAGACAACTGTTAAAGATGTTACGCTGGTAATGAAAAGGCCAAGGGCTATGAAGAATATGCCACTGAAACCTATTGAACAAGACTTTCATCCTTACTTTCTGTGGTGGCAAACGGATCCTGAAAAAAGTGAAGCAGTGATAGTGTTACAATCTGATGAAACGTGGGATATCACTAAAGAAAAAGATCATGAATGCATCAAACAAAGAAGGATTTGGGGGTTATGGCGAACTATACGTATACTAGATCCGATGTGGCTAGTTAATTGTTCAAGAGATGATGTGAAGTGTTTATTCTTCAACAAGATTTGTTTCGATAAACGTGAAGAAATTCAAGCTAAACAATACCAAGGTGTGATCAATGTATGTTACGCACACGGTATTAACTCCGGTCATATGTGGGAATCAAGATGGAGAGAGTTAGAAAGGGAAGAGTTCTTGAAAGAGGAAAAACGTCTCGAGAAGATACATGAAAGGGGTATAGAGGCAAGGCTCGAAGATTTCAGTTCATGAACTGGGCACCTCCTACTGACCAAACACCTATTCCTAAGCAAGAGCGAAGAAGAAGCTGTACAAGAACTTCTTTGGAAGAGGTTGAAGATTGTGAAGACTGATCAAGACTACGACAATATCCAAGGGGGAGTCTGTTGATACATGATGTCTATTGTCTAGGTCTTGGATCGAGTCTGTGTGATTAGGGCTTGTAAATGTTAGATTTTGGAAGTATTTATGTGTAAAGACACAAGTTCGGCCGAAGTTGTATGTAGGCAGGACAAGTTCGCCCGAACTTGTCCTAGCCATGACATACTTCGAGCGAACTTGGTGGTCTATAAATATATATCTTTGGTTTTTGTCATTTGTAACTTTGCATTCTAGACGGCGAAGCTCTGTCTGTTTGGATTCTTGATGTAATATGATTTTGGACTAATAAACAGACACTTTAAACAGTAAATCTTGTGTATTCGATTAACAATTCACATAATTTCCGCTTACGATGACTTTAGATACAAATTAGGTTCCTAAGCAATGGAGGAGCGATCCTAACAACAAATATGCGAAAAGACCAGAAAAACAAATACATTAACTAAAATATGAAATGTATTTGAAGTTAAAAAAAATACAAACCGAATAAGTTTTTTATTAGGCTCAGCTATATGGTTTTAACCGGTTCTTTTGTTAAGCTTTCCCAGATTTACGAAATCATATTCAAAACAAATAGCCACATCTTTCCCGACTATGAATAATTGTTAATTATCAACAAATAAAAACACCAAATCCATCTTGTATAACAAAAGTGGTGTACAACAAGATTGCCCAAAAAACCAAACCCCTCAAGCATATAACACACACAATACTAAGAGTATAACACTCTTAAGCATGCAAATGTTGATAATTAGTAGTTACATAAATTAGATGGATAAGTAATACTAGAATGGTATCATGGCCCCAACAAAGGTTGCCTAGCTAAATTATGCGCACCATCATAGTAATTGTTAGGGCATTAATTTTTAATACTATGGATCATGTATCCTGAGATTTAGCCTGGATCACTGATCCTTAGTGGATGGTGCAGGAAGTCTGAGGATCAAGGATCCTCATTATTACTTATATTAACTAACAATTGTTTCCCATACTTTTAACATGTATTCGCAGGTAGTTGATGAGATGGACTTGGTCAAGCTGGAATATCGTGGAATATGCCGGGAATTAGGCAAATGCATATGAGGCCATAGCCATTGTGGGTGATCATGGGAGCTTCCTTGATCTTCACTTAGTTAGTTATTAGCTAGCTTACTATATATATCAAGGGGTATTGAGCTTATAGATAGGACACAATCTCGTACACTTAGCACTCTCGAAAGTGCTCTCAAACACACACTAGAATTCGATTGTAACAAGCTCAATATCATCCACAGTTGTATTACATTACTGATTGTTTGTGGAATAGAGTTGGTGATCGGTAGTTTCCATCACCCGAGGTTTTTTATGCCGTAGATCTTCTAAATATCAAGGGCTTTTTCCTCGTAAAATCTCCGTGTTCATTGTCATTTACATTTCATTCATCGACCACTCAATTGTTTAACATACAAGCACACTACCTCACAAATCAGATTTGGTTACATTATCCATAATCAGATTTTTGACCAAAACAGTTTGGCGCCCACCGTGGGGCAAGTGGTGCTTCAATTCTATGAATTTTCGTTCATTTCCATTCATTTTCATCAACTTCATGGCCTCCCACAGAAAAGCTACCTCAAGTGCCATGTCGGGGGTTAACTTATCTCAAAACACAATGTCGTTACCTCCTATTTCCCCGACATACCAGAAGAATGTTGAGAATACTCATAAGAAGACATCATTTTTCTTCCAAGGATCCATAACTTCTACTACTTCATCATCTACTAATACTAACATTTATATTTTTTGTTTTCGCAGATCAAAAGCTACATGGAACAGAAGACAAAACCAACAAAAGGATCCTTCGTGAAATTGACGAAATCAAGAAGCAGAAGAGATTGACAGAAGATCAGTCTCCACTGATACCTAGGGCATTGGATTTTGCTACTCCATCATCATCAATCCAGGATTCTAGAGGATCCACTATCCAGCCTCATGGATCCTCTATCTTTCAGCAAGGATCACTGGCGATGACCCAACCTCAAGGATCCTTCTACCGACATGGAGGATCACTACGAATGCAACAACCTCAAGGATCCTACTTTCAGCATCAAGGATCCTCAGCTCGGGTTCAGGATCCATGGATTACTCATTAGGAACTTCAACACAAACTTATCCTAGATCCAGTGTCTTTCAGGATCAAGGATCCTTAAGGAGTCAACCACTAGGAAATATAGAGATCCATTATGGGGATTTCATTCCCATGTAAACTATTGCTTCTTCAGGCCCTACTATGACGGCAGACTTGTCTTATCCTCAATACTCTTCTGGAATATCCGCCTTTAATTCAAACATGAGGTAACAATTTTCATAAAATCTTTGTGGATACTAACTACGGTTTCATGCAGAATGCAGGGATCAGTCAGGCCATGGCTAGGGAGCTACATAAGGTCAAGGATATGATATCCAGTGTTCCAGGAATAGTTAAACCTATTCCTGAAATCCCTGATGGAAGCCACAAGGTACCTCTCTTTGCACCACCCATATGCAATGCAGAGATTCTAAAACACTTCCAAACACCTACATGAAGTTGTACGATGGAACAACCGATCGAGAGGAGCATGTGGTGCAATACCAGGAACAGATGAAGATAAACCCCATCCCTGAATGGTTGAAAGATTCTTGCTTGTGTAAGGGCTTCAGATCCACACTCATTGGATCAACATTGAAGTGGCTGCTAAGTCTTCCTCCCTATTCTATTACTTCATTCTCACATTTAGTTAACCTAATTAATAATCAGTTTTCATGTAGTAGAACTTTGAAAGGTGACTAGTGACCTATACAGAATCACCCAAGCTCATGATGAATCCCTTAGGGATTATGTTACTAGGTTTGGTAGAGAATACTTAGAGATCCCAAACCTTGACATAGCAACCGTGGTAGAAGCATTTAAGATGGGATTACGAAAGGATTCTCCTTTCTATGATGATCTTGTTATGATCCCATGTAGAAACTTAGATGAAGTTAGGAACATGGCCGTAAGATTCATCCGTTTAGAATTGATAAAAGGATCCAAGACAAGTTGACTGGTCCTCCTAAACATGAGTATAATGATAAGAAACAAAGATCCTTCTACAAAAATAATCGATCCAGGCATACTCCAAACCTGATAACCAAAATGTTCAAGCAGTTGAACGAGAGGAAGATGAGAAGGAGTATCCTCGGATATCCGAATATTGTCTTTCTGTTGATAATAGTGAACTAATGCTTGCCTTGCAGAACTAAGGTGAAAAAGCTAGGTGGCCAAAGAAAAACAAGAAGTCAAACTCCTTCAAGGGTAAGTCCAAGTGGTGTGCATACCATGAAGACTTTGGACATTTGATGGGTGAATGCATAGCTCTAAGGAGACAAATTGGCTATCTCCTCAGTAAGGGGTACTTAAATGAACTGTTGGGCAGGAAGAAGTCAAGGATCCAGAATCCTGAAAATGTTCCAGAGAAAGCTGCTCCACCTCCAGCCAATGCACAAATCATTAACTTCATTTTCGAGGCTCAGATATATGTGGAACCTTATTCTCTGCCGCCAAAAGTCAGCGAAGGAAACCAAGTTGGAAAACAGAGACATACCTATTAGCACCTCCCTTTAACTCAACAGAAAATTATTTCCTTTGATGAGGATGATCGTGTGGACATTCAAGATCCTCATCATGTTGGCCTAGTTATTACTTTGTTTATTGCTAATCACTTTGTTTGCAGGATCCTCACAGGCGGCGGGAGCTCTGTGAACATCATACAACTTGATGTTCTAAAGAAAATGAACATCCCAGAAACATAAATAGTTCCAAGATCATCGGTCCTTGTAGAATTCAGTGGTGAACTATCAATATATATCAAAGGGGAAAACTTTATACAAAAATTTTGTGTTATTGATTATTTGTCTTGTTGCAATGTAATCCTTGGAAGGCCCTGGATACATGACATGAAAGTTGTCCCTTCGACCTACTACCAATGTGTAAAGCTACCAACCCCTTGGCGAGTAGTAAAGATAGAGAGCGATCAACAAAAGGCCAAGAACTATTATACCTCTTCAATGAAACCTGCTTCGAAACTGAGGGCATCATAGCAATCACAATAACTTCTAAGGAATGTCTTGGAGGTAGTAGAGCAAGACATCAAGGAAGTAATGCTGGATCCTCAGGATCCTTAAATCAAAGTCTTCCTAGGATCCGGGATCCTTAACAGTATACAACACATCTAGTATCCTTCCTGCAAAGAAGAAAGTCTACCTTTGCTTGGAAACATGAAGACATGACAGGTATCTCTAAAGATATTATAATCTATAAATTGGGAATTGATAAATCCTTCGGGCCAATTCATCAAAAAAGAAGAAATTTTGAACCTGAAAGGAATGTCATCATCCAAGAGGAGGTAGACAAACTCTTGAAGGCAGGTATGATTAGGGAAGTTAAATATTAAAAATGGTTAGCCAATGTGGTGGTGTTCAAAAGAAAAACGAAAAGTGGAGGGTAAGTGTCGACTTTACAGATTTAAACAAGGCATGCCCTTAGGATCCTTTCCCACTACCACACATTGACTCCATGGTGGATGCAACAACAGGACATGAGTTGCTAACACTGATAACCTTTTTGGACACGTGAGTACCCACAAAGACACAATGAATGGCTCGAGGGTCGATTTTAGGGACGTCGGGACGATGATCATGGACATAAGCTACATATCCAAAAATTTGGGGCTCAAGAGGAAACGGAGTTCCTCTAGGAAATAAAACAGAGAACGGGGTTTGAACATGAAGAACGAACGATGGCATACGATTAATCAGATAAGCCCAAGTAAGAACAACATCACCTCAAAATTGACGAGGAACATGAGCATGAATCATAAGTGTGCGAGTACCATCCAACAGATGGCGGTTCTTGCGTTCAGCAACACCATTCTGTTGGCAAGTATATGCGCAAGAAGTCTCATGAATAATACCTTGTGATTTGAGATATGTAGAGAAATCAGTGGACATATATTCTTTAGCATTATTGGTGCGTAAGGTTTGGATGGATGTTTTGAACTTGTTCTTGACATATGCATGAATTCACGAAAGATCGAGTTAATTTCATTATGGGATTTTAATAGGTAAACCCATGTAGCACAAGAAAAATCATCAATGAAAGTGACAATATATTGAAAGCCCAACGTATCTTAATTGGACATGGACCCCATACATCTGAATCGACAAGTTCAAATATAGAAATGGTTCGGCTTGACACTTTTGGGACTTTAGGACGTCGAGTATGTTTACCGAGCTGACATCACTCACAATGGAAGTTTTCGGGAATAGAGATGCTAAGTCTCATTTGTAGTAGGACAGCTACTGAGGGATGACCTAACCGACAATGAGTTTCAAAGATACTAGACTCACAGATGTTTGCTTTGGGATGCGACAACGAGGACATTCGATAGAGATCTCCTGACTCGAGGCCGGTACCAATTACTCAGTTAGTACCTAGTTCATTAAAGGTACAATGAGTAGGATAAAAGGTAACGAAACAATTATTTCGTTTAGTAATCTGACGAGCAGATAAAAGGCTAGAAGGGAAGTTAGAAAAAAGAAGAACATAAGACAAGTTTAGGCTATCTGGGTTCTGAATGGATCCGATGTCGCGTACAGGGCACGAGGAACGATCTACAAGTTTAACCGATGGGTAAGATATGAAGGCTAGCGAGAATTCCTTGATTCGTAGTCATGTGATGCGTAGCTCTAGAATCAATCATCCAGGATAAGTCAAAGCCAGAAAATGTACCTGGTTGTACCGAGTTGATTAGAGGACCCGATGATCAAAAAATCAAGGAACCGTTGAAGCAAATCATACTCCTCCTTGGTGCATATAATGGTGTGACTTCGTTCGTCTCCCATTTGAAAAGATGCTTAACCCAAAAAACACCAAACTGAAACTCGAGCACACGAACCAAGGTAGAAAAGAATAGATGCTCAGATCGGAAAACTAACCATACGGACTTGGTCGGAATGAGATTCTGACAACACTTTTGAAAAAACGGTGACCAAATGAGGGTGGCGGCGCGTGGTAGCGTGTCCAACATCGGATGAGACCGAAATGTGCAGGGTTTGTAGATCAGAACCTCCCGAGTAAAATGGTGTGGGAGGTGAGATCCACTTGCCGGAAAACAATGCAGATCTGAAAAAAAAGAGGTGGCGACACATAGTGGTTGTTCGGCGGCAAGTGACGGTTTTTCGGTGTCGGATGAAGCTGAATTTTTCAGGGACTACAGATCGGCACTTTCTAAACACAATGGTATGGGAGGTGTAATCCCACTTGCCACAAAATGTGTCAGATCTGAAAAGGTAGGTGACGTGTTGTGGTGGTTTCGGCTGTTTGAGCAGATTTGAAGTGGACTTTAGAAGTAGAAAAGTAGAAATGTTATGCCGAACTGATGGTGACCGTAAATTTGGCCGGAAATGGTCACCCAAAAGCCACTCGTGAGCTAAGAAACCTTTAGCTCTGATACCATGTAAATGAGACTGGTGTGAAATGAAAGGAAATCTGATTGTATTGATATGAAAAAGTGTATGTACAAATGAGGGAAGGCGGGACCAACAAGTAAATACTAATTACACCCTCTATTTATAGGGGAAGGAGGGACCAACAAGTAAATACTAATTACATGTAAGGACCCTTATAATTACATGCAAGGACATCTATAATTGCATGTAGGGACCTCTAGTTAACAACTAGGTCCTTCAACTATTTACAACTAACAAGAAATATATTTACATATTCACAATTTGGAACAATACGTCATTAATGACTAAGTATACAAACTAGTCCCAAAGTTCATATACTTCTGTAAGATTACTTATCTCTTATACATCTCAGGGCCGGACCTACAGTACAAATAACCTAAGTTAGGGCCTAGGGCCTCTAAAAGAATAGGGCCCAACTTAAAAAAAATTAATAAGATAACTATTAATTATCATGCAAACTTATTGTTTTAGAATTGTTTGATTTCTTATACAAGCAAACTGTTAGGGCTGGTTTTTATTATGAATCGGTGATCCTTCTGTGTGTTGAGGATATTTAATCCTTACATCAATTAGCGAATGCTGGAAGGATCAAGGTTCCTTAGTACTTATGAGAGTTTCTAACAATTGTCTTCGATATATTGTTTGAATTTGGTGTAGGTATAAAAGGTGGACTTAGTCAAGCTAAAGATTCATGGAAATGCTGGGAATTATGCACGTGCATAAGGCTAAGTGGACGTTATGGACGAACGTGGGAGATTCCTAGTATTTTGGATAATTAGTTGTTATCTTATTGACTTGTGATTATTAGGGGATATAGAGCACATTAGAGAACACTTTTCGAAGACACTACACCTACCTCATTTTTGCTCTTGCAATTGACTTTCGATAACACACACTAGAGTACATTGTATCGTGCTCAATATCATCCAAAGTTGTAATCTTTCTTGTGTAATATAGTTGATAGTGATAGTTTTCACTATCCGAGGTTTTTATGTCGCAATCTACTATGATCAAGGGCTTTTCCTCATATAAATACTCGTGTTCATTGTTCTTTACATTATTCATTTGATTGTTCACTCATTTGACACTTAAGCACTCAACCTCACAAAATCAGATTTGGTTACATTATCCTTATTGTGATTTTTGACAAAAACAGTTTGGCGCCCACCGTGGGCAATTGGTGCTTCAATTATAAAAGTTCCGTTCATTTCATTCATTTCTATTCATCTCCATCAATCACAGGGCTTCTCAGGGAAAATCCACGTCAAGTGCCATGCTGACGGTTACCTCATCCAATATCAGTTCATCGTTGCCTCCTATTCCGCCTGCTTACTAGAAGAATGCAGAGAATCCTCAGAAGAAAACAACACTTGTTTACACAGGATCAAAAACCTCTATGTTTCTTCATCTACAACTACTAACAGTGACGTTTCTACTTTGATTTTGCAAATGAAGAACTACATGGAGCAGCTGGACAAAACTAACCAAAAGATCCTTCGGGAAATTGATGAAATTAAGAAGCAAAAGAGACCAGCCAAAAATCAGTCTCCCCTGATGCCTAAGGCATTGGATTTTGCTACTCCATCATCAACAATCCAACATTCTAAAGGATCCAGTGTCCAGATTCAAGGATCCTCCAACCATCAGCAAGGATCACTAGCAATGACGCAGGCTCAAGGATCCTACTTCCAACCTCAAGGATTCTCTATCCTTCAGCGAGGATCACTAGAGACCATAGAGCCTCAAGGATTCTTCTATGAACCTGGAGGATCACAAGGGATGTATCAGTCTGAAGGATTCTATGCTCCACATTAAGGATCCTCATCTCAAGTTCAAGGATCCTCATCTCAAGTTCAAGGATCTAACTTGTTCCAGGATCGATCCTTAGGGAGACAATCATGGAGAAGCTCTAAAATTCATGAAGGCGACTTTTTTCTCATTCAAACCATTGCTTCTTCTGGCCCCACCATTACCGCAGACACATCTTATCCTAGAAAAACCTCTGGGAAACCAGTTCAAAACCAATAGGGAGGTCACAACTTCAATACGTCTTTTGATGCTAACCTTACTTACATGTAGGATGCAGGTATCAACCAGGATATGGCCAAGGAGTTACAAAAACTCAAGGATATGATATCCAGCGTTCGTGGAGTGGTCAAACACATTCTTGAGATCCCGGATGGTAGCCATTGGATATCTTGCTTTTCACCTCACATAAGCAATGCTGAGATACCAAAGCGTTTCCAGACTCCTAGTATGAAGCTCTATGATGGTACCAGACTCAGAGGAGCATGTGGCTCAATACAGAGAAAGGATGGAGATAAACCCCATCCCTGAAAGGTCAAAGGAAGTATGTATGTGCAAGGGCTTCGGATCCACACTCACTGGATCAGCACTCAAGTGGCTGCTAAGTCTGGCTCCTTATCACTTCATTTCTCATTCAGTTAACTTGTTCAATAATCAATTTTCATGCAGTATATTTTTGAAAGATTAACTAGTGACTTGTATAGGATCACCCAAGGTCGTGATGAATCACTTAGGGATTACATCACTAAATTTAGTAGAGGATCCTTAGAGATCCCTAATTTAGATATTGCCACTGCTGCGAAAGCATTTAAAATGAGGTTACTAAAATATTCTCCATTCTATGATGATCTTGTTATGACACCTTGCATGAATCTAGATGAAGTAAGAAACAGGGCCATGAGATTATCCAAGAAAGATTGTCAGGATCCTAAAAACATGAGAAGCAAGGATCCTTCTTTAAGAATAATCGATCCAAGCAACACTCTAGGCCTAACAATCAGAATTTGCATGCAGTCGAACAAGAGGAAGACGATGATGATTATTATCTCTGAATATTGTTTTTCTGCTGATAATAGTGAACTAATCCTTGCTTTGCAGAATTTGGGTGACAAGGTCGGGTGGCCAAGAAAGAATGGAAACCCATGGCTAGCAAGGATAAATCAAAATGGTGTGCTTCTCATGAAGATTTCGGTCACCTTACTGACGAATGTATAGCATTAAGGAAAGAAATTGGAAGGAAGAAATCAAGGATCCAGAATCTTGAAAAAGTTTTTGAAAGGGCTCCTCCACCGCCTGTAGATGCTCGGATCATTAACTTCATTTCTGGAGGTTCTGATATTTGTGGAACCACGTTTTTCCAGCAGCTAAGAGACACACCAAAGAAAAAAGATGGAGAATGGAGATAGACCTGTTCGAACGTCCACTCTAACTCAACAGAAAGTGATATCCTTTGATGAGGATGACCATGTCGACATACAGGATCCTCATCATGACGGTTTGGTCATTACATTGTTTATTTCTAACCATTTTGTTTGCAGGATCCTCATTGACGGAGGAAGCTCGGTTAACATAATCCAGTTGGATGTCCTCAAGAAAATGAATATTCCTGAATTCGAGATTATTCCAAAATCATCGGTGCCAGTAGATTCCATGGAGAAACAAAGAATACATTGGGGGACATCAAACTCTCGATCTACATTGAGGGAGTAAACTCTATCCAAAAAATTTGTGTTATAGATTTCTTGACTTGTTGCAATGTTATCCTTGGCAGGCCCAGGATACATGACATGAATGCAGTTCCCTCGACGTACCACCGATGTGTAGAGCTCCCAACTGCATGGGTAGTGGTCAAGATATGTCACACCCCGACCCGCAGCGGAATAAGAGTCGGGGCATAATTGGGTTATCACCAAAGCTCATGATATTTACTAATATGTTTCATTTTTATTAAATTCAAATTACATCCTCAATATTCCAAACATGTTCATACAATTACAAAGAAAGATAATCAACTAAACAATCCAAAATCTAAACCGGTTTATTCTTCTAAGCCATCCTATATGTTTCTTGCTGCAGCTGGATCACCTGTATCATGTGTAAAAATGGGGGTTTTTGGGTCAACATAAGTTGGTGAGTGAACCTTGTTAGAAAACATTTATTACTGATTTCTTGTTATATTTATTATGGAAAATTGTGCAATAATCATATGTGAGCAAACGTAAATAATCATACAATAACAATAACAACAACAAACAATAACATACAATAACAAACCAACTTGCATGAATATATAACATGAATGATACTGTATATGTTGGCAACGTCACGTTCATGCTCATAGGTAATGGGGAACGGACGGCCTATGATAAATGTCTGTGCGATCAAGGCTCAATCAAACGGAGCCGATTGTATGTTGGCAACGTCTCGTTCACGCTCATATGTAATGGGGAACAGCTCAACGCTCATATGTAATGGGGAGCGGCGGCCTATGATAATGTATGTACTGAAAATGATAAATTTAATCTAAACATTAACCACACAAACAGTTGATACATATTGAATACACATTTGATCATGAATATGATGGATGCACAATAGTTTAAATGTAATAAATAATAAGACACATGATACACCCAAAAAACGTGATTAAAATGGGGAATTTGTAGAGATTCACTCACATTGGGTGCGTTCGGTTGAAGATGATGAATGCGCACGAGTTTAGAGGGTTGATCGACGAGGATTAACTAACCTAAATAATAACGAAAGGTATGGTAAATGAGTGGATTTTATTAATAATTTTAATAGGATTTTTAGATATATTTTTGTGAGTTTAAGGCTATTTTCAAATTTTAAAAACATTATTTTTAAGTATTTTTAATTGATTTTTGAATTAAATAAATAAATAAAAACATAAAAAAATATGTTGACTTTTTGGGTTGACCGTTGACTTTTTGACTTTGACTTGTTGACCGGTTCGGTCGTTTATAATGTTTGTACTAAGTGAGGTTCGAACTCGTGACCCCCCGTACGCGTGCACGCAGCTCTACCAACTGAGCTACGTGTCTAACCCGAAATATTTCTGTTTTTAATTATATTTATATACTGTTTTAATTTATTCAAAATTCATTTATTTTTACAAAGGATTTTAATCATCGAACCGGCGTGCGTAACAGGTCTCGAACCCGGGACCTGTGGTTTAGTGTTGCACACAGTCCAGACTGTGTGTCTAACCTGGTTAATAGACTGATTTTTATTATACTTAACATCTTCAGTGAGTTAACCCGGTTCGGTTCTTAAAAAAACATTTTTATTTCCGAGAGTAGGGTCATGATAGGGATCGAACTCGAGACGTATGTTTATTGTTTGCACACAGTCCACCGATCTACTGTGTGTCTAACCCGTTTATTATACTGATTTTTATTAATCTTATAATCATAATCGACTTCGTCTTCTTCGCTCAAGAACACAGACAACGATTAATCAACTGTTTCTTGCTTAATCCGATTAACAGGCGTATGAATGATTAAAATGTAACGGATAGGAAAGGTTTTGGGAATGAACATACCGGAATGACGATTTTTCTCAGAACTCCGGCAAAGTCGTCGGCTCTGTTTTTATGAACTCCGTCTGAGCGGACCAATTAACAGTTTTGATTAGCTAGTTGTGGAATTGAAGTACTAAACAAGAGTTATCAGAAGGTTTAAAAGATTATACCGTTTCACAGCGAAATCTAGGAATTTTCAGAAGTTTTCCGGCGAGTGTTGATTATCCGATATCGTCGCCTGGAACTGATTCTGATTGAAGGGTTTGAGTTAGCAAAACTGATAGAAGATGGAAGAATTGAGAAACTTACCGTTTTAATGGAAGACACGGTTTTCCGGCGAAAGTCCGGCGAGTTCAAAAAGCAATTCCGACGATCAGAAATTTGAGTAAAAGTGAAATTAGAGGTTCTGTGAATGTTACTGAGTCGCGAGATGATGATTTTGTTGAAGTAATTCAAGAAGTGAATGTTTTCGGTTATAAAACCGAACATCACATGAATTCAAGTTCATTCAGGACTGAATTGATTAAGAATGTCGGTTTATCGGTTATTTTC
The DNA here is from genome assembly GCA_947069175.1 of Scalesia atractyloides. Lineage (NCBI taxonomy): Eukaryota > Viridiplantae > Streptophyta > Magnoliopsida > Asterales > Asteraceae > Scalesia > Scalesia atractyloides. The sequence continues at coordinate 70,704,390 of CAMTDV010000024.1, forward strand.
AGGAATCCGCGATCACTCAAACGTCTTGGACGGTTGGAAGCCGATATCGGTTTCAGTTTGGCGCAACAGGTTGATTCACGGTTGTACATATGTTTTAATTGTTTCATAGAATCCACAAAGACATCAAGTGGCGGAGTGGTTGGATGTGTGTGAGTTAAGTTGCTAGGCTTCCCGGCTGACCCGGGTTCGAATCCCGGCAGCCTGTTTTTCTTTTTATTTATTTTATTTTTACTTTTTAACATTTATAGCTTATAAATTCAAATTTGTTTATTAATTATGTATCGTTTAAAATTATAATAAGTCATAAATACGCAACGAAAATTTTATAACTTGATATCCGATTACAAACGAAGCGGGTTTGGAAAACCCGTTTTTTGACAAATGTTTCAGTATCCCCTACTTTTAGAAATTTCGTCCCGAAATTTAAGTAGTAGTGGTAACAGGAAAAAGATGCGGGTATTTTTCGCGCATTGAGTCTTCACGTTCCCAAGTAAACTCAGGTCCCCGTTTCGACTCCCAGTGTACCCTAACTATTGGAATACGACTCCGTCTTAAACGTTTTTCTCCGAAGTCCATGATCTCTACTGGTCTTTCAATGAAATGAATAGAATCATCGATCTGAATATCTTCCAGGGGAATATGGAGGTTTTCATCGGCGAGGCACTTCTTCAAGTTTGATACGTGGAATGTGGGGTGAATTCTGTTGAGTTCTTCTGGTAGATCAAGCTTGTATGCTACAGGTCCTACTCTTTCGAGTATCTTGAAAGGTCCTACGTAGCGTGGTGCTAGCTTGCCCTTTTGGCCAAAACGAACTACTCCCTTCCACGGTGATACTTTTAAAAGTACATGATCACCAATGTTAAACTCCAAAGGCTTTCGTCGTTTATCTGCATAACTCTTTTGACGACTTTGAACCGCTAGAAGATTGTTTCGAATTTGATGGATCTTGTCTATGGTTTCTTGAATCAATTCTGGACCGGTGATTTGAGCTTCCCCAATTTCGTGCCAACATACTGGAGATCGGCACTTACGACCATATAAGGCTTCGAAAGGTGCCATGCCGATACTTGAATGATAGCTGTTGTTGTACGAAAATTCAACAAATGGTAGATGAGCGTCCCAATTTCCCTTGAAGTCTATGACACATGCTCGAAGCATATCTTCAAGAGTTTGGATGGTGCGTTCAGATTGTCCATCAGTTTGAGGATGATAAGCGGTACTGAGGTCTAATCGTGTACCCAAAGCGGCTTGTACGGCTTGCCATGTTCGTGAAGTGAAACGACCATCACGATCTGAAATAATGCTTAACGGTACACCATGACGGCTTACGATTTCGCTGATGTAGATACGAGCTAACTTCTCGTTCTTGAAATCTTCGTGGATCGGAATAAAGTGAGCAGATTTTGTAAGACGATCAATGATTACCCATATAGTGTCATATCCACCAGAAGTGCGAGGTAACCCGGTAATGAAGTCCATGGTTATGTTTTCCCACTTCCATACAGGTATTTCAGGTTGGACCAGAAGTCTTGAGGGTCTTTGATGTTCAGCTTTTACCTTGGAACATGTAAGGCACTTGGAAACAAAAACAACAATATCCTTTTTCATTCCAGGCCACCAGTAGGTGTATCGAAGGTCTTGATACATCTTGTCGGCTCCTGGGTGTATAGAGTATCGTGTTTTGTGTGCCTCATTCATAAGGAATTCACGAAGGTTGTTGTGGTCAGGAATCCATATGCGATCTAGATAGTACAGAATACCGTCGGATTTAGTTTCAATTTTAAGTTCAGCTCCACAGGACAGCTCCTTTCGTACGTCGTCTTCCGTTACTGAGACATGTTGGGCTTCTCGAATTTGATCTTTGATGTCGGTTATGATTTGCGAACATAGAAGACGAATGGAGTTCGCATAACCCTTTCGACTGAGTGCATCGGCCACCACATTTGCCTTGCCAGGATGACACCGAATTTCACAGTCGTAGTCATTAAGAAGTTCGACCCATCTTCGTTGCCTCATGTTTAACTCCTTTTGGTTGAAGATATGTTGAAGACTCTTGTGGTCAGTGTATATTTCACACTTAGTATCGTAGAGATAATGTCTCCATATCTTAAGAGTGAACATAACGGCTCCAAGTTCTAGGTCGTGGGTGGTGTAGTTCTTCTCATGAGTTTTGAGTTGCCTAGAAGCATAAGCTATCACCTTTCCTCATTGCATTAGAACACAGCCTAGTCCTTGCCCTGACGCGTCGCAATAAACCACGAAGTCATCACAACCTTCAGGAAGAGCGAGGATAGGTGCGTCACAGAGTTTTTGTTTAAGGGTTTGGAAGGCTTCTTCTTGTTTGGGTCCCCATATGAAGGGTTTTCCTTTATGAGTTAAAGCCGTGAGTGGTACAGCAATACGAGAGAAATTTGCAATGAAACGGCGATAATAACCAGCCAAACCAAGAAATGATCTTACTTCGGTAGGTGTACGTGGTGCTTGCCATTCTTGTACTGCTTTGATCTTTGAGGGGTCGACATGTATTCCCTTGTCATTGACGACGTGTCCAAGGAATTGCACCTCTTTTAACCAGAATTCGCATTTGGAGAATTTGGCGTAGAGCTTTTCGTTCTCTAAGAGTGTAAGGATGAGTCGAAGGTGTCATTCATGATCAGACTTAGACTTTGAGTAGATGAGGATGTCGTCGATGAAGACTATAACAAAGCGATCGAGATAGGGTTTGCAGACTCTATTCATCAGATCCATGAAGACAGCTGGAGCGTTGGTTAAACCAAATGGCATGACCATGAATTCATAATGACCATAACGAGTTCGGAAGGCGGTCTTTGGGACGTCTTCTTCATGTGCTCTGAGTTGATGATAACCAGAACGAAGGTCGATTTTTGAAAAACAGCTGGCGCCTTGAAGTTGGTCAAGAAGATCATCAATGCGAGGTAATGGGTAGCGGTTCTTGACCGTTAACTTGTTGAGTTCTCTGTAGTCGATGCACATGCGAAACGTTCCATCTTTCTTCTTCACAAAAAGGACAGGTGCACCCCAAGGCGAGGAGCTAGGACGTATGAATCCTTTGTCAGTCAACTCTTACAATTGACTGGCTAGCTCTTGCATTTCGGAGGGGGCTAACCTATAAGGAGATTTTGCAACTGGTGTAGCTCCAGGTATAAGATCAATGCGGAATTCGACTTCTCTCACGGGAGGAAGTCCTGAAATGTCGTCAGGAAAAACTTGCAGAAAATCTTTTACTACTGGGATGTCGTCAAGTTTCTTCTCCTTGGTTCCCTTTTTGACGACATGAGTTAAAAATGCGACATAATTCTTGCGGAGATATTTCGGGCTTAAAGACAGGACATTAATTTGAGCCCTTTCGATGGGGTTTCTCCAAAGATTCGTAGAGTCTGACCGTTTGTAAGAGGAATGCGTATAAACTTTTCGCGGCATACAACTTCAGCATGATGTTGGCTGAGCCAGTCCATACCAATTATAATGTCAAAGCTTCCCAACTTCATATGAATGAGGTCAACTGGAAAATCGTGATCGTTTAAGGTGAGAGTACAATTGCGTATAATAGAGTTTAATGAGAACGGTTTTCCGTCAGCAACTTCTACTGTTATGGATTCCATGAGTTTATCACGAGTTTGGTTGAGGATGTGTTCATATTCTAAGGACACAAAACTTTTATCCGCGCCAGTATCAAATAACATGGATGCATAACTACCATTGATGAGAAACGTACCGTTAACCACATTGTTGTCAGCCCTAGCTTGGTTAGCGTTGATGTTGAAAGCTCTTCCTCTAGTAGGTGGAGGAGCTTGGTTAGCTTGATTCACCGGATTTGCTTGAGCTTGAGCATGTATAATGTTCACCAAGCGTGGACAAGTGTTTCTAAAGTGGTTTGGGTCTCCACAATTGTAACAAGCCCGCATAGGTTGCACCATGGGATAGTTGGGTTGGTAGTAGGATTGGGCTACATGTTGGGTAGGTGGTAGTAGTAGAGGTTATTGGGCTTGACCCACTATCTGATGGTGGGTTTGGGTTGAGGGCTGGTGGCGGTTCGTTCGCTGAGGTATGCGACAGGTTTGAATGGTGTGACCTGCGCGACCACAGCCGGTGCAATGTTGGCAGGGATGATCACGAAAGTGATGGTATTGGCAACGGTTGCATTTTGGGTAAGGGCCGGAGTATGGCCTTTTATATGGTGCAAGTGAGGGGGCAACTTGGGTAATGGGTGCAGCAGGGATAGGGAAATTTGTTTGTGTGACAACGAAGTTTCTGGTGTTTCGTTTCCTCTTGTTAGCAAACTTTGAGGAGGAGGTGGAATGGTTTGCAGTTTGGCCCTCAACGGGGGCTTTCTTTTTCTCATCTTTAAATTTACCGTTGCGAATTCGATTCTCGGTAAGCTCGGTAGCTAGTTCCATAGCAGCTTCAAGTGTTGCAGGCGAAGTGCTGAGAACTAAGTCTTGAATTTTCGAGGGGAGAGCTCGAATATAGTGTTCGACTAAGCGGTAAACTGGGGTGAACAAGTTAGGGACCATTTGGTTCAACTCTAAAAACCTCTTGTTGTAGGAAGTATGATCTCCCTCCTTTTGCTTCAACGAATGAAATTCATCCTCTAACTTTTTGATCTCGCTCCTAGGACAGAAGCGTCTCGTCATGATTTCCCTTAACTCCTCCCACGTTAAGGCCATTGCATCTTCGATTCCTCTTTTACCCTTTTCAGTATTCCACCAGGTAAGAGCTACCCCAAATAGTCTCCCGGTTGCGTAGCGTACCTTGCGATCATCGGGACAATCGCAGTTGAGGAAGGTGTTTTCCATTTCCTCAAACCAGTGGAGGAGAGCAGTGACACCTTCGGTCCCTTCAAATTTCGGAGGATCGCAAGACTTGAAATGTTTATATGAGCACTTTTTGGAAGGAGGGTTGCCGATGTTCTGGTCTTCTTGCTGGGGAGGATTGATGGGATTTGCGGCGAGAGCTTGTTGGACTTGAACTACAATGTCAGGAAGCACCGCGGCCATTTGTTTTGCGATTTGGGTGGCCAAGCGTTCGTTTGACCTTCCTGACCTTCTACCCCCTCGTTGTTGCCTAGCCGACATCTACAGGAATATACATAAGAAGATTGTGAGTTTATGGAGTCTTTTTAGGTGTCATGTGTCTAAAAAAATAAAAATAACATAAACATCAATAATGCAACTACATCCATAGGATGTCTTGGGTTTGCTCATGTTGGGCCTCAAATGTCCCCCATACTTTCACCTGTATAGTCATGTGGGCCCCCATGACTATTGGCTTAGTAGGATTCACATTGGTATTGGCGGTTTAACACTCGCATTACCCGAATGAAAACCATGAAATATGTTTACGAGATGTATGGTCGGAAGGTGTCCAGGTGTAGACACCATGACAACTCAAAGTGGGGTTAGCTCACACGACGTTTAATAGGTCTTTCGTACTCTCATCGTTAGTCCCCAGGTAGGCAAACTAGTCCTTTATTTTGGATTTATACGAATGCCAAGCCTAGACAGGACGTTCCGACTACCGGTACTTGTACCCTTCCAGTTACTACATGCCCGTCATGAGAACTCACTTTGATGTGATTTGAAAATACAAAAATCATTGCAAAAAAAATCATGGAAATGATGTGGTGTGTGCTCTCATGGATATGATATGTTATGAGAATATGATTCATGATAGGCATTGTATAATAATATGTACTTATGAACGTGCTTGCATAACATTGAATGTAACATTAAACATAAAACATATAAACATCATGAATTTTGCATGAAACACACAAATTTTTTTTTTTAAAATTCTAATCAACTATAGTATAGGCTCTAAGGGTCTAATAACCTATCCTATATCCCTATAGTCATGGCTCTGATACCAATCTGTCACACCCCGACCCGCAGCGGAATAAGAGTCGGGCCATAATTGGGTTATCACCAAAGCTCATGATATTTACTAATATGTTTCATATTTATTAAATTCAAAATTACATCCTCAATATTCCAAACATGTTCATACAATTACAAAGAAAGATAATCAACTAAACAATCCAAAATCTAAACCGGTTTATTCTTCTAAGCCATCCTATATGTTTCTTGCTGCAGCTGGATCACCTGTATCATGTGTAAAAATGGGGGTTTTTGGGTCAACATAAGTTGGCGAGTGAACCTTGTTAGAAAACATTTATTACTGATTTCTTGTTATATTTATTATGGAAAATTGTGCAATAATCATATGTGAGCAAACGTAAATAATCATACAATAACAATAACAACAACAAACAATAACATACAATAACAAACCAACTTGCATGAATATATAACATGAATGATACTGTATATGTTGGCAACGTCACGTTCACGCTCATAGGTAATGCGGAACGGACGGCCTATGATAAATGTCTGTGCGATCAAAGCTCAATCAAACGGAGCCGATTGTATGTTGGCAACGCCTCGTTCACGCTCATATGTAATGGGGAACAGCTCAACGCTCATATGTAATGGGGAGCGGCGGCCTATGATAATGTATGTACTGAAAACGATAAATTTAATCTAAACATTAACCACACAAACAGTTGATACATATTGAATACACATTTGATCATGAATATGATGGATGCACAATAGTTTAAATGTAATAAATAATAAGACACATGATACACCCAAAAAACGTGATTAAAATGGGGAATTTGTAGAGATTCACTCACATTGGGTGCGTTCGGTTGAAGATGATGAATGCGCACGAGTTTAGAGGGTTGATCGACGAGGATTAACTAACCTAAATAATAACGAAAGGTATGGTAAATGAGTGGATTTTATTAATAATTTTAATAGGATTTTTAGATATATTTTTGTGAGTTTAAGGCTATTTTCAAATTTTAAAAACATTATTTTTAAGTATTTTTAATTGATTTTTGAATTAAATAAATAAATAAAAACATAAAAAAATATGTTGACTTTTTGGGTTGACCGTTGACTTTTTGACTTTGACTTGTTGACCGGTTCGGTCGTTTATAATGTTTGTACTAAGTGAGGTTCGGACTCGTGACCCCCCGTATGCGTGCACGCAGCTCTACCAACTGAGCTACGTGTCTAACCCGAAATATTTCTGTTTTTAATTATATTTATATACTGTTTTAATTTATTCAAAATTCATTTATTTTTAAAAAGGATTTTAATCATCGAACCGGCGTGCGTAACAGGTCTCGAACCCGGGACCTGTGGTTTAGTGTTGCACACAGTCCACCACTGGGTCTCGAACCCGGGACCTGTGGTTTAGTGTTGCACACAGTCCACCACTGGACTGTGTGTCTAACCTGGTTAATATACTGATTTTTATTATACTTAACATCTTCAGTGAGTTAACCCGGTTCGGTTCTTAAAAAAACATTTTTATTTCGGAGAGTAGGGTCGTGATAGGGATCGAACTCGAGACGTATGTTTATTGTTTGCACACAATCCACCGCTGGACTGTGTGTCTAACCCGTTTATTATACTGATTTTTATTAATCTTATAATCATAATCGACTTCGTTTTCTTCGCTCAAGAACACAGGCAACGATTAATCAACTGTTTCTTGCTTAATTCGATTAACAGGCGTATGAATGATTAAAATGTAACGGATAGGAAAGGTTTTGGGAATGAACATACCGGAATGACGATTTTTCTCAGAACTCCGGCAAAGTCGTCGGCACTGTTTTTATGAACTCCGTCTGAGCGGACCAATTAACAGTTTTGATTAGCTAGTTGTGGAATTGAAGTACTAAACAAGAGTTATCAGAAGGTTTAAAAGATTATACCGTTTCACAGCGAAATCTAGGAATTTTCAGAAGTTTTCCGGCGAGTGTTGATTATCCGATATCGTCGCCTGGAACTGATTCTGATTGAAGGGTTTGAGTTAGCAAAACTGATAGAAGATGGAAGAATTGAGAAACTTACCGTTTTGATGGAAGACACGATTTTCCGGCGAAAGTTCGGCGAGTTCAAAAAGCGATTCCGACGATCAGAAATTTGAGTAAAAGTGAAATTAGAGGTTCTGTGAATGTTACTGAGTCGCGAGATGATGATTTTGTTGAAGTAATTCAAGAAGTGAATGTTTTCGGTTATAAAAACCGAACATCACATGAATTCAAGTTCATTGAGGACTGAATTGATTAAGAATGTCGGTTTATCGGTTATTTTCAGGAATCCGCGATCACTCAAACGTCTTGGACGGTTGGAAGCCGATATCGGTTTCAGTTTGGCGCAACAGGTTGATTCACGGTTGTACATATGTTTTAATTGTTTCCTAGAATCCACAAAGACATCAAGTGGCGGAGTGGTTGGATGTGTGTGAGTTAAGTTGCTAGGCTTCCCGGCTGACCCCGGTTCGAATCCCGGCAGCCTGTTTTTCTTTTTATTTATTTTCTTTTTACTTTTTAACATTTATAGCTTATAAATTCATATTTGTTTATTAATTATGTATCGTAAAATTATAATAAGTCATAAATACGCAACGAAAATTTTATAACTTGATATCCGATTACAAACGAAGCGGGTTTGGAAAACCCGTTTTTTGACAAATGTTACAAGATAGAGAGTGATCAGTATGAGGCAAAGAACTGCTACACTTCTTCAATGAAACTAGCTTTGAAATCGAGGGAAGCGTAGCAATTAAAGTATCCTCCAAGGGATACCTTGGAGGAAATGGAGCAGGATGTCAAGGATATACTGCTGGTACCTGAGGATCCTTAATCCAAAGTTTATATAGGATATGGGATCCTGGATAGTATAGAACAAGATCTAATATCCTTCGTAAAAAGAAGAAAAATCTACCTTTGCTTGGAGACACGAGGATATGCATGTATATCAAAAGATGTTATTACTCATAAATTAGGCATTGATAAATCATTCAGACCAATACATTAAAAAAGAAGAAAATTTGCACCTGAAAGAAATGCCATCATACAAGAAGAGGTAAACAAGTTGTTAAAAGCAAGTATGATTAGAGAAGTTAAATATCCAAGATGGTTAGTCAATGTGGTTGTTGTTCAAAAGAAAAATGGAAAGTGGAGGGTATGCGTTGATTTTACTGACTTAAACAAGGCATGTCTGAGAGATCCTTTCCCCTTACCCCACATTGACTCCATGGTGGATGCTACGGCGGGTCATGAGTTGTTAACTTTTATGCATGCCTCATCTGGATTTCAACAAACTCAGATGGAACCATCTGATCAAGAGGACACGGCGTCCACGACACCCACCGGTATATATTGCTATATTGCTATGCCTTTTGGTCTAAGAAATGCAGGTGCTACATACCAAAGGCTGGTGAATATGATGTTTAAGGAACAACTTGGACACACTATGGAAGTATACATAGATGATATGGTGGTCAGATCCAAAAGAGACGAGGATCACCTGAAGGATCTTGAAGTAGCATTCTACATCCTCGACCAGTACAACATGAAGTTGAATCCGTCCAAATGCCATTTCGGGTCAAAGCTGGAAAATTCTTAGGATATATGGTGACCCAGAGAGGGATCGAGGAAAGTCTAGAGCAGATCAAGGCCATTGTGAACATCAGAAAAATGCAGAGATTTCTATGATATCCTGAGGAAAAACAAGAAGTTCGAATGGACTGAGAAGCATGAAGTTGCACTTCAGGCTCTAAAGGATTATCTATCCTCAGCACTAGCCTTGATGAAACCAGAAAATGGCGAACCATTATCCTTATACTTAGTTGTTTCAAATAAAGCAGTAAGTATGGTCCTGGTCAAGGATCACGAAGGCCAACAACATCCAGTATACTATGTAAGTAAAAGCCTACTAGATGCTAAGGTTAGGTATTCTCATATAGAAAAGCTAATTCTTGCTTTAATTATTGCTTCTACTAAACTTAGTCATTCTTTTGAAACTCACACTATAATTGTTAAGACTAACTTTCCTATTAAGAATGTTCTCAGGAAACCTGAGATGTCTGGAAGAATGGAAAAGTGGGCAATCAAACTTAGTGCATATGACATTAAGTATGAACGCAGGTCTGCCATCAAGTCTCAAGCATTAGCTGACTTTGTGGCTGATTTTAGTAGTGATCTAGAAAGGGAAGTTGAGTTGGAAGTTCAACAACTCGAGGCGACCAAGAATCGTTGGACACTCTTCATAGATGGAGCTTCAAATATCAAGGGAACTGGACTAGGCTTACTACTAAAATCGCCATAGGGGGACATTATACCTCAATCTATTGCATGTGAATTTCAGACCACTAATAATGAGGCGGAGTATGAGGCCTTCATAGCAGGTTTGCAATTAGCTAAGCAAATGAGGATTAGGTATCTTCAAGTATATGTCAATTCATAATTAATTACTAATCATTATAATGGTTCCTACACTGTTAAAGGTGAAAAGCTAATCAAATATTTAGAGATAGTAAGGAAAGTGGCAGATTCTTTTGCTTTTTTCAGTTTAACACAGGTACCCAAGGAGGAAAAAGCAGAAGCAGGAGCTTTAGCTAACATTGGATCATCATTAAAGATACCAGAGGACATTAAGATACCTATTATCCATATTCTAACTCCTACAATAGAAGAAAAGGAAGCCATGTAAATAGTGGAAGATGCTGCGATTATGCCTAGTGATGATGTGCAGTCAACTTCAGGATCCTGGATCCTTCCAATTCTGAAATATATTCAAAATGGAGATTCCCATTGGGGAAAACCTAGAGCCTTGAAGATTAAAGTATCTCAATTTATCTTATTGAATAACATATTATATAAAAGATCTCTTGCAGGACCCTATTTGCGATGCATTGAGGATCCAAAGATTTAAGAAGTCTTGAAGGATTTTCATGAAGGAGACTGTGGAAATCACACTAGGGGTAGAGCACTATTTTCAAGGATCCTCAGAACTGGATACTACTTGGCCCACAATGAAGAAGGATGTTGTGCAATATGCAAGAAAATGTGATGCTTGCCAAAGACACACCAACATTTTTATCAACCGGCAGAGCCTGTACATCCTATATCCTCTTCTTGGCCTTTCATGAGATGGGGAATAGATATAGTAGGCAAGCTTCCCAAGGCACCAAGAGGAAAAGTGTTTATGCTAGCCGTGACAAACCATTTCTCCAAATGGATACAAGCAGAAGCCTTTGCCCAAGTCAGATAAAAGGAAGTCATATCCTTTATTAAAAGCAATATCATCACCAGATTTGGAATTCCTTCTGAAATTTTTTGTGAACAGCTGGGGGATTAGGATGATAAGATCAACACCAGTCCACCCACAAGCTAATGATCAAGCAGAATCATCCAACAAGATCATCATCAACAAATTTGTAGGACTGGTTTCTCCTTAGCAAAGGTACCTAATTTGTATCTAGTCCATAATAGCAGAAATATTATGAATTAGTGACAATAACACGTGATTTACTGCTTAAATGTTTGATTTCATTGATTGAATGAACTTTTACAACCCGAAAATCCAGCAGAGCTTCGCTGCTTGGTTAGAGATAACTATTACAAATGAAAGCACCATCAATCTATATATAGACTCTCCAATTCGTACGAAATACCCTAGTTCGTACGATTGTGCATTCGTACGAATTGGTCACTTCGTACGAATTGGACCAAACACTAATTAACATTACGAAATCAAACTTATGCCCTATACAATTTAGCTAGACCTAAGACGTAGACAATAGACATCGTGTATCAACAAACTCCCCTTGGATGTTGTCGTAGTCTTGGTCACTTCAAAAACTTTAACAATCAGCGCCAAAGAAGTTTTTCTTAGATTTTCGTCATTCTTCACAAGGAATGGCCGTTTGATCAGTCGGTGGAGCCCATTTCATGAATTGGAACCTTCGAAGACGTGCCTTTTTGCTTCTTTCAGCTATCTTCTCTAATCGTCTTTCTTCCTTTAAAAACTCTTCTTGTTCAAGCTCTCGCCATTTAGACTCCCACATCTTTCCTAAATTAATACCATGTGCATAATAGACATTAACCACACCTTGGTATTGCATCGCTTTAACTTCTACACGGTTCTCGTAGCATATCTTGTTAAAGAACAAACATTTAATATCCTCTTTCAACAGTTTACTAACCACATCGGGTCTAATATTCAAATCGTTCGCCATAAACCCCAGATTCTTCTTCTTTCTATCAACTCTGGTGTCAGCTCATTAGTGATCTTTGTATGTTCATTAGCTTTTAATACAATCACTGCTTCACTTGTTTCAGGATCCACTTTCCACCACTTAAAGAATTCCTAAAAATCTTGTTCAATTCTTATCAATGGCATAGTCTTCATAACCCTTGGTGGCTTCATAATTAACGAATATCCTTCTCCTTTGTCACCTTATCAATCTTGATAATTCTTTTAGGAGTAAACGGCTTCATTCTTGAAAACCTCGAGATGCTTCAAACTTTATCAATCTCCAAAACCTCTGATCATGAAATTTCATCTGAAAACTAATCGTTCATGTCTGTACTAGCTCCTCGACATCCCAAAACGATAAACTCTTGATATCTTTCAGATCTCTGAAGTATTGTACCCCAAACTCTCATTTAATTGCATAGACATTCAACTCAGGAATCCACCCCCAACTCAGAATATCACCAAGAGATTTGTCTTGTCACGCGTGAAGAATGCTAACGGTCGTCTAAACTTCCTTTCTTTCGGCACATCTTTAAAGCACGACTTTCTAGCTTCTGTAATCTCTTCTCTGGATAAACGCTTAGGAATACTTCCTTCATTCATCATTTCTTCAACTTTTCTTTTCAACAAATCATCATTTAACTCACTAAATAACTCCTCAAATGTCAGGAAACTATCAGTGTTCAATCCCGAATACCTTTCTTCTTCATCATCAGATGCATCTTCGACTATCACTCGATTATAGTTATCAGCTTCAGCTTCTGAAAACATGTTTATACACATAGACTTTAGGTTTGAATGCACTGACATTGTTCAGTTCTTCCTCGAAGTCAAAATCAAATGAACTTTCATCCACTTCCAATATTTCAGCTAACTCTTTCTTGGTGTAATTGTGGATATACTCTCCCTCTTCAATGTTGTGTTCCAGGTAGAATATATGAGGCTTAGATATATCTAGAATAGTAGAAATAGGAGTTGCTATTACAGCTTCAGTTTGCTATGGATCAGATTGCTCCCCCTTATCCCCTGCTTCCCTTTCTTCATTCATAGTATCATCAAGAAACTGATCAACATCAAAAGTATCATTGATCTTTGCTTCTTCAACAGTTATTCCTGTGCCTCCCTGATTATTATCGTCATCGTCACCTTTAGCATTATCATCTTTCTTTGTCAACTCATCGTCGTCATCTTTCTCTTCCTGATCTTTATCTCCTTGTTCAGCTTCTGTTTCTTTTTTAGTCACATCATCAGCTACCATCTCTTCAACATTAACAACTTTTTGAGACTCAGCTTCTATTTCAGCCTGTGAGCTTGAACCAGTAATTTCAACCTCTTCAATCACTTCTTTCTGTATTCCGAGAGCTATAGATTCAGCTTCTAATATACGTTGGTTTTCTTCAGCTCTCTGTTTGTCTTCCTGTGCTTCCAATCTGCTATATTCTTCAGCAAAATTGATTCCCGGATTGTTTGCCAACACCTTTTGAAGCATATCAAAATGTTTGTTGCTTTATGCTCGTTCATTCTCTAAATCAGTAACCACCTTGCGTAATCTACCATTATCTATACACAGACTATCAATCACAGGTTTCGAATATTCACGATCATCTTCTAGAAACTTGATCCTGCCATTCATCACTTCATTCTCTTCCTCTAAAATTTTGTTTTTCTCTTCCAATGCTTTCACTTTTCCTTCTAACTCTTCGATCTTTGATTCATTAAACATGAATGCAAAACCTTCAGCATTCAAGCCTTCAGTATATTGTACATTTGGAAGAGGAATGTTGCCAAACGCTTCATTGAAAATCCTTTTGGAAGATTGACTTTGAGGAGTAGTATGCTCATGTGATGGTTGTGTTGTTGGTGGTGGTGATACATGCACTGATTTTGAGGTTGTCTCCGTTGTTGGTGGAATTGGTGGTATGATAGTTTCTATTGTCGGTGTGACAATAGGATCATCAGTCGTAACATCAGGATGTGAAGGAGATAAATGTATTGGATATGATGGTGGTTGTACAGCTTCTCCAGCTTTCTTTGACTTAGAATCTTTTTTCCTCAAATACTTTCTCTTTGCTTTTACATCTAGAGACCCAATGTATTTCTTTGTTGTAGCAGCTTTGCTTTTTGACCTGCGAGCTTTCTTTAAGTTCTTTCTTCCTCAGATTCATGCTCAGAAGGCAGATAAGGTGCAGCATCAGCCTTTTGTTGCCTGATAGCATCTAATTCTGCTTGAAATCGCTTCTCTCTCACATCAATTGAATCTTCAGATTCTGCATCATTACCAACTTGTTTTTATGTTTCGGATGTAGCAGAAATAACTTCTTCATTATCGCTTTTCTCAGCATCAGCATCATGTTCAACATTTTGCTATGGAGGCACTTCAACATTCTGATCAACATTACCTTCAATTGCTTCAACATTCACCTCAGATTCTTTATTCTGTTCAGCTTGATCCTATGGTTCATCTACTAGAATAGTTCTTGCAGCTGGACGCCTTCATTTTTTCTCAGTCTCTACCTTTTGAAACCGTAAATTTCTTTTTGATTCAAAACCTTTCAAACATTCCACCTTTTCTTTTTCATCACCACTCGATGCTTTTCTCCACTTGACTAGTTCTGGTGGAACATAATTTTTGTCTTTAATTGCACCGAAAACTGGCTTAGGAATCGGTTCAGTTGCTTGTCTTAGATATTGATTCAGACGTATCAATGTATCATCGTCCATATGAGTTAAATTAAATATATCATTCTTTTCTTTCTTCAAGTTCTTGAACTTGTCATTTAATATCATTTGGATAAACCTTGGATATTAAAAAAAACTTATCCGGGCCTAAATTCTTCACCATGCGTTCGAAAATAACCCTCAAAAAATTATAACGCAGGCTGAGCACTAGAGCAGTCACCATGCACATATGATAATCAAGAATATCATCAAAACCACCTTTTCAATGACTTAAAGCTTGTATCACCGAATGAACCAAGAACTTGTACGGACAACCCAAACCTCCTTTCTTCCACGTGGTCGTGTTCACATAACCATGATATCCCATTCTATAAAAACATCCTTTAGCCATGTACTTAGGATATTTCGTCGGATCCTCAGCTTTATCTTCAATCTCTAAAACTCTTTGAACATCATATTCATCGAATTTAAATTCTATGTCTTTATTGCCGATTCTAACTGCTGACTGAATAGCTTTTTCGGCCTCGATGTATTTTGTTGATTCCTAGAAAAAATCTACGTGTGACTTGTACAGCACATGTTGCTTTGTAAGAGCCTTTGTTATCCGTAATCTCCCCATGAATTCTAATATTTCAGGGAACAGTTCAAGCAACAGATTATTCTCTTTATCAAGAATGCAGCATATGTTGTGACTGGTGAAGAATTGGACTTCTTTTCCTATAAACACCGTCAAAACAACAACACTTAGATAATTTTCACACAATATCCAACTTTCAGTTCGTATGGATTGGATTTACACAAATCAAAACTCAATTCTTACGAGTTAACTTTATACCTTTTATTTCAAACCGTACGAATTGGTCAAATACAAGTTTCAATAACATGTGATGCACTTCGTACGAATTGAACCTAATCACTCCGTACGAAGTGATCATCATCTTCACAAAAAAACCTGCAACTTATTCAACCGTCCTTTTCAATCAAATTGATCATTCATTAATGTTCTATACATGCCGATTAACAAGGTTTTGAATTCAGTTTTTATAATCTCCGGTCATTTATTCAATTTTAACACTTTATACAAATATCGTTCAAAACATCGATTTCATGAGATGTGTTACCTTCCCCATTGTAATAGGTGTGCCAATCACCAAAAACAATCCTAGATCTATGTTTAGAAGGTCTTAAAACACTCTCAAACTCAAAATCGCTCCAAATCGCACTAACAGTAACACACAGTAGCAAGTGTTCAACTCGTACGAGTTATTTGGTATTTTTAGGCAACATGTTCACCTCGTACAGGTTCAGTTGCCAACTCGTACTGTTTGGCTTTGAACATTTATTGCAATTCGTACGAGTTGCCATTGTTAAATTTTCAAACATTTTTCAATTTTGATTTCAATACGAGTGATTTTAATCAATTTTCTCAGTTTTACCAATCCACTCAGTTGACCAAGTCCAAGTTAATGACCCTGGTTAACGATTTGTCTACAAAGTCCAACTTAATGACCTTGGATTGACACTTTATGAACAAACTGATGTTTTCGACAATGTAAAGTTTCACTTTAATGAACTTTTGATCATTTTGACCTATTTTCTTCATCACAGATTAGCTCCCAACCCGTTGTTCTCTGGATTTCTCTGCGTTCATCACAATTTAGATTCTGGAGATCTTTTTTTCATCATCAGTTGTCGAAACAAAGATAGAAACAAAATCTTTTTGTTTTTTCAAAATTTATGCTAAAACACTCCTAAAATCTTTTTGGAACTTTATTTGAAATGAAAATGAACTATGTACAAACATATTTGCAGACATATTTTTGTGAGTTCGTATTTGAGGATCATATCAGTTTTTTGAGACATATCACCAGTAACGTTGACCTTTTTAGATTTTTAAATTTTTAACAAATTTACCTAGATTGTCAGTATAATTGTCCACTTAAACTTCAACACATTCCTCAATTGTTCCAAGATACGTTAAGTATCACTAAGACACTTGACTAAATTGTGTTTCCCACGTCAGAATATACTCCCGTATCAAGACTCTGTAGATTTCATCTTACAAGTGAGTATAACTTAACTGATATCTGTATTTGGGTTATGTGAGACCTTGGGAGCTCAGGTTAGTACCACCATACGACTTAAAGGTAATGTTCCTACAACGGGTTTTGGGTTTATCATGCAAAAGTTTTATTCTACAATTGTTGATCTTTCGATACTAACAATATGTTGCAGTTTTGGGTTTATCATGCAAAAGTATTATACAAGTTCTAGGCCATTGCTTACGCAAAATCAGATGAAATTTTATAATGCCCTAGATATCAATTATCTATAAAGACCTAATATCTCAGAATCAGGCAATCTCTCAAACAAAATTTGGGAGTACCAAGTCCATATATCGGAGAGATGTTAATCCACAAATTAAGAAGTTGTAAATTTAGGTTTATATCTCGGAAATAATCTACTGAACGTGCAAAGCCTACGGACATATCCACAGTAAGACTTGTTTAAACTTTTAAACTTTACAATTCTTTAGCATACTGTGATAGTCCACTAATGTACTATCATTTCCTCTTTTACACAAAAAACTCTTTTTGTTTTTTTCATGTTTTTGTACATTTTTCAATTTTTTATGTTTTTGTATTTTCTACACCATTTCTCCCTGTAAAATCAAAAACATATTCAACCTTTGAATTTTGAGTTTTTTGTTTTATAAAGAAAGAAATTCTAACTAAAAAAATTTGACAATCAATGTGAATCACGAGAACTCATCGTCCGATCCATATTCAACCTCATTATCCCCATCTAACAAAAGTTTTTTCATACCATTTAACCTCATTAAGTATTTAAACCTTGTTAGTGCAAATGGTTTAGTATCAAAATCAACCTTTTGTTCATCAGTGTGGATTTTTTCTATTCAAATCAACCTTTTTTCGTAGCAATCACGAATAAAGTGATATCGAATTTCAATGTGTTTATTTTTTGAGTGTTGAACTGGATTTTTAGTTATGTCTATTGCTGCCTTATTGTCTACATATAAAGGTGTGTGAAGAAACTGCAATCCAAAGTCTCTAATCTGTTATTGAATCCACAATAACTGTGAACAACAACTAAAAGCTGAAATATATTCAGCCTCACAAGTCGAGAGAGCGACCATGGTTTGCTTCTTGCACTGCCATGTTACTAAGCGTGTTTTGAAGAACTGGCAACAGTCTTGTAGACTTTGCGTTAAGTTTGTCACAACCGAAGTCAAAATCAGCATATCCTGTGAGATCAAAGTTGTCATTCTTTGGATACCACAAACCGGTGCTAGGGCAACCCTTCAAATATCTGAATATTCTTTTCACGATCATCAAATGTGATACTCGAGGAATGGACTGATAACGGACGCATAGGCAGGTAGGATACATGATGTCAGGACGTGAAACTATCGGGTACATTGAAGATCCTATCATTGACCGATATAAAGTCTCATCAACTTTGGCTCCATGTTCTTCTGGGCAGATTCCATGATTGATCGCCAATGGTGTTGAAAGCGGTTTAGTGCTAGTCATCTCAAACTTCTCCAAAATGTCATGAACATATTTACTTTGATGAATAAAATACCATCAGGCAGTTGATCAACCTGTAATCCCAAGAAGAATT
This sequence comes from Scalesia atractyloides, assembly GCA_947069175.1. Classification (NCBI taxonomy): domain Eukaryota; kingdom Viridiplantae; phylum Streptophyta; class Magnoliopsida; order Asterales; family Asteraceae; genus Scalesia; species Scalesia atractyloides. The sequence continues at coordinate 70,722,854 of CAMTDV010000024.1, forward strand.
TTATTTCTCCTATTGAGCTCATTTCGAACTTTTTCTTCATGTTTTCTTTAAACTCTTTGCATAGTTCATCATTTGTGGAACCAAAAATGATGTCATCCACATAGATTTGTACTATCAGCAAATGACTACCAACTTCTCGTGTGAAGAGCGTGCCATCCATTGTTCCTCTTGTAAAGCCATTGTCTAACAGGTGCTGAGATAAAGTCTCATCCCAGGCTCTCGAGGCCTGATGCAACCGATAAAGAGCTTTATCAAGTAAATAAACCTTGTCCTTGTTTAGTGGATCGATAAACCCCGGTGGTTGTTCGACAAACACTAGCTCCTTCACCTTTCCATAGAGAAAAGCTAATTTGACATCTAGCTTGTACACCTTGAAGCCCTTCCATGACGCAAATGCCCGGAATATACGGATGGCTTCCAGTCTTGCAACCGGAGCATATACATCTGTGTAATCAATTCCTTATTGTTGATGAAATCCTTTGACAACGAGCCGAGCTTTGTTCCGAACAATCACTCCTCGATCGTCACGCTTACACTTGAAGACCCAGTTAGAATCTATGGCTTTTTTATATGTCGGAGGATCTACAAGTTTCCAAACTCCTAATTTGTCACACCCCTGACCCGCAGCGGAATAAGTGTCGGGGCATAATTGGGTTATCACCAAAGCTCATGAGGTTTACTAATATGTTTCATATTTATTAAATCCAAATTACATTTCAATGTTCCAAGTCAAATTCATACAATACAAGGAAAGGAAAAAATTAACTAAAATAAATCCATAATCTAAACTGGTTTATTCTTCTAAGCCGCCCTATATGTTTCTTGCTTCAACTTGATCACCCGTATTATGTGTAAAAATGGAAAATTTTGGGTCAACAAAAGTTGGCGAGTGAACCTTGTTAAAAACATTTGTTATCAATTCATTATTGTAATTTATTTAGGAAAAACTGTGCAATAATCATATATGAACAAATGTATGTAAACATAACGATCACAAACCACCTTGCTTAAACATGAAATAAGAATGACAATGCATATGTTGGCAACGTCCCGTTCACGCTCATAGGTAATGGGGAACGGACGGCCTATGCAAATGTATGTGAGATCAAGGCTCAATCAAACGGAGCCGATCTTATGTTGGCAACGCCTGGTTCACACTCATAGGTAATGGGGAACAGCTCACGCTCATAGGTAATGGGGAGCGGCGGCCTATGAAATGTATGTACTGAAATGATAAAATTAATCTAAACTTCAACCACACAAACAATGGATACACATTGAATACACATTTGATCATGAACATGATGGATGCACAAATGTTTAATTATAACAAATAATAACGACACATGATACACCCCAAAATGTGATTAAAACGGGGAATTGGTAGAGATTCACTCACATTGGGTGCGTTTGTTTGAAGATGTTGAATGCGCACGAGTTTAGGGGATTGATCGACGAGAGATAACTAACCAAATAAATAACGAAGAGGTACGGTAAGTATGTGGATTTTATTAACTATTTTAATAAGATTGTTTGGTATAATTTTGTGAGTTTAAGGCTACTTTCTAACTTTGAAAATGTTATTTTTAAGTATTTTTAATTGATTTTTAAATTAAATAAACAAAAAAATGTTGACTTTGACCGTTGACCGAGACCGTTGACCGTTGACCGGTTCGGTCGGTTATATTGTTGCACTGGGCGAGGTTCGAACCGGTGACCTCTCGTACGCGTGCACGCAGCTCTACCAACTGAGCTACGTGTCTAACCCGAAATAATTCTGTTTTTAATTATACTTATATACTATTTATTTAATCCGAAAATTATTTATTTTTAAAAAGATTTTAAATGTATCGGACCGGTGCTGACCACAGTCTCGAAACCCGGGACCTGTGGGTTAGCGTACACACAGTCCACCGCTGGACTGTGTGTCTCACCTGGTTATTAACTCGGTTTTTATTATACTTAACATGGACTGTGAGTCAGCCCGGTTCAGTTAAAAAGGCAAATTTTTATTTCGAGCGAGTAAAGCTGGGACAGGATTCGAACTCGCGTCGCAGGTGTTATGTGTGCACACAGTCCACCGCTGGACTGTGTGTCTAACCCGTTTATAAAACCGATTTTAATTAATCTCATGATACAACCAACTTCGTCTTCTTAGTTAGATTTTACCCAGAAAAATAAGGTCCGACTGTTTGGTCTGGTTTATGCCTTATCGGGTTTTTAAACTTTATAAGTAACTTAAAGGTAACGAATGGAAAGGGTTTGGGGGAAAAGATATACCGATCAGCGTTGTTCACAGAATTCCGGCAGAGTCCGTCGGTTCTGAAAGTGTACCCCAGCTGTCGACATCAATTAACAAAATCTGTTCGATTATTACGAAGTTGTGATACTTAATTAAAGTTTAATAGGAGTTGGAAAGATCATACCAGCTCTCAGTGGGATTTCGGAAGTTTCAGAAAATTTCCGGCGAAGGTGGGGATTTCGACGAGCGTTGACTGGGATTGCTTCTGATGGTGGAGTTGTGTTAGTGACAGATTATTCGAATGATTGAAACAGAAAGGGTTGAAAGAATTACCGTGTGGATGTGAGTCTCGGTTTTCCGGCGACTTACAGTTTTTTTTTCCGGCGATTGAATTTTTGTCGAGAAACGGTGCGATTTGTGAGCGAAAAGGTTTCCCGGGGAATTGTGGGTGAATTTATAGGGTAGTATCGAGATGTATGGGGTCTGAATTCGATCTCAGTTCGAAGTCATCCGTTCTCCGGCGGTTATGACTGATGTCGCGGGTTCAGACGTCGGTTATAACCGTCATTAGAGTTAATTCTTCGGTTATTTTGGACGAAACGTAAATTATCGGGAAGTCGTCGGGATTTCCGACGACTGCAATTTGGGCGCGATTTTGACTGAATTTGACTTCCGCGCTTTATTATTTGAATTAATTGATTCATTATGTCATCAGAAAATCAAAGTGGCGGAGCGGTTGATGGTGTGAAGGTTAAGTCTTTGGGGGATTTTCGGCTGACCCGGGTTCGACTCCCGGCAGCCGGTTTTCCTTTTTAATTAATTTATTTTTATATTTTTACAATTATAATTTATATCTTCTAATTTGTTGATTAATTATGAATCGTTTAAAATTAAAATAAGCCATAAATGAACAACAAAAATTTAAAACTGATTGTTCGGTTATTAAACGAAGCGTGTTTCGAAAACCCATTTTTCGACAAATGTTACAGTATCCCCTACTTTTAGAAATTTCGTCCCGAAATTTAAGTAGTGGTAGTTACAGGAAAAAGGTGTGGGTATTTCTCGCGCATTGAGTCTTCACGTTCCAAGTAAACTCAGGTCCTCGTTTCGACTCCCAGCGTACCCTGACAATTGGGATGCGGCTTCTTCTTAAACGTTTTTCCCCGAAGTCCATAATTTCTACTAGTCTTTCAATAAAATGCATAGATTCATCGACTTGAATGTCTTCCAGAGGAATATGGAGATTTTCATCGGCGAGGCACTTCTTCAAGTTCGATACGTGGAATGTGGGATGAATTCTGTTGAGTTCCTCCGGTAGGTCAAGCTTGTAGGCTACAGGTCCTACCCTTTCGAGTATCTTGAAAGGACCTACGTAACGTGGTGCTAGCTTGCCTTTTTGGCCGAAACGAACTACTCCCTTCCACGACGATACTTTTAAAAGTACTTGATCGCCAACGTTAAACTCCAAGGGCTTTCGTCGCTTGTCAGCATAGCTCTTTTGACGACTTTGTGCCGCTAAAAGGTTGTTTCGGATTTGATGAATCTTGTCGGTTGTTTCTTGTATTAATTCTGGACCGGTGATTTGAGCTTCTCCAATTTCGTGCCAACATATTGGTGATCGGCACTTACGACCATATAACGCTTCGAAAGGTGCCATGCCGATACTTGAATGAAAGCTGTTGTTGTACGAAAATTCAACTAATGGTAGGTGAGCGTCCCAATTCCCTTTGAAGTCTATGACACATGCTCGAAGCATGTCTTCAAGAGTTTGAATGGTGCGTTTAGATTGACCATCAGTTTGGGGATGATAAGCGGTACTGAGATCTAATCGTGTACCCAAAGCGGCTTGTACAGCTTGCCATGTTCGTGAAGTGAAACGACCATCACGATCTGATATAATGTTTAACGGTACACATGACGGCTTACGATTTCACTGATGTAGATGCGAGCTAGTTTCTCATTTTTTAAGTCTTCGCGAATCGGAATGAAGTGAGCTGATTTTGTAAGACGATCAATGATTACCCATATTGTGTCGTACCCGCCAGGAGTGCGAGGTAACCCGGTAATGAAGTCCATGGTTATATTTTCCCACTTCCATACGGGTATTTCAGGTTGGACCAGAAGTCCTGAGGGTCGTTGGTGTTCAGCTTTCACTTTTGAACAGGTAAGGCACTTGGAAACAAAAACAACAATATCCTTCTTCATGCCAGGCCACCAGTAGGTGTATCGAAGGTCCTGATACATCTTGTCGGCTCCTGGATGTACGGAGTATCGTGTCTTGTGAGCCTCTTTCATAAGAGTATCGCGAAGGTTGTCGTGATCAGGAATCCATATGCGATCTAGATAATACAGAATGCCGTCAGATTTCGTTTCGAGTTTAAGTTCTGCTCCACAAGATAACTCATTGCGTATGTCATATTCTGTTATGGAAACATGTTGAGCTTCTCGGATTTGGTCTTTGATGTTGGTCATGAATTGCGAACATAGAAGGCGAATGGAGTTCGCATAACCCTTTCGACTGAGTGCATCGGCCACCATATTTGCTTTGCCAGGATGATACCGAATTTCACAGTCGTAGTCATTCAGAAGTTCGACCCATCTTCGTTGCCTCATATTCAACTCCTTTTGGTTAAAGATATGTTGGAGGCTCTTGTGGTCAGTGTAAATCTCACACTTGGTACCATAGAGGTAATGTCTCCATATCTTAAGAGCGAACACAACGGCTCCGAGTTCTAGGTCGTGAGTAGTGTAGTTCTTCTCATGAGTTTTGAGCTGCCTAGAAGCATAGGCTATCACTCTTCCCCTTTGCATTAAAACACAGCCTAATCCCTGTCCTGATGCGTCGCAATACACTACAAAGTCATCGCAACCTTCGGGGAGTGTGAGGATAGGAGCGTCACAAAGCTTTTGCTTAAGGGTTTGGAAGGCTTCTTCTTGTTTAGGTCCCCATGCGAAGGGTTTTCCTTTATGGGTCAAAGCCGTGAGTGGTACAGCGATACGGGAGAAATTTGATATGAAACGACGATAGTAACCAGCCAAACCAAGGAAAGATCGTACTTCGGTTGGGGTACGTGGCGCTTGCCATTCTTGTACTGCTTTGATCTTTGCGGGGTCGACATGAATTCCCTTGTCATTGACGACATGACCAAGGAACTGTACTTCTTTTAACCAAAATTCGCATTTGGGGATTTAGCGTAAAGCTTTTCGGTCTTCAAGAGTGTGAGGATGAGTCGAAGGTGTCGTTCATGATCAGTCTTAGACTTTGAGTAAATGAGAATATCGTCGATGAAGACTATAACAAAGCGATCAAGATAGGGTTTACAAACTCTGTTCATTAAGTCCATGAAGACGGCTGGAGCGTTGGTTAGACCAAATGGCATAACCATGAATTCATAGTGACCATATCGAGTTCGGAAGGCGGTCTTTTGGACGTCTTCTTCATGTACTCTGAGTTGGTGATAGCCGGAACGAAGGTCGATCTTTGAAAAACAAGTGGCACCTTGGAGTTGGTCTAGAAGATCATCGATGTGCGGTAAAGGATAGCGATTTTTGACCGTTAATTTGTTGAGTTCCCTGTAATCGATACACATGCGAAAGGTCCCATCTTTCTTCTTTACAAACAGAACAGGTGCACCCCAAGGCGATGAGCTAGGACGTATGAATCCCTTGTCGGTCAGTTCTTGCAATTGACTGGCCAGCTCTTGCATCTCGGATGGGGCTAACCTATAAGGAGATTTCGCGACGGGTGTAGCGCCAGGTATAAGGTCGATGCGGAATTCACTTCTCTCTTGGGAGGAAGTCCGGCGATGCCGTCGGGAAAAACTTGCGGGAGTTCTTTCACTACGGGTATATCTTCGAGTTTCTTCTCTTTGTCTCCCTTCTTGACAACGTGGGTTAGAAATGCTACATAATTCTTGCGGAGATATCTTCGGGCTTGAAGACAGGACATCAGCTTGAGTCCTTTCGAAGGGGTTTCTCCAAAGATTCGTAGAATTTGACCGTCTGCAAGAGGAATGCGAATGAACTTCTCACGGCATACTACTTCAGCCTGATGTTGGCTGAGCCAGTCCATGCCGATTATAATGTCAAAACTTCCCAACTTCATAGGAATGAGGTCAACAGGAAAATCGTGATCGTTTAGAGTAAAGGTGCAGTTTCGGATAATGGAGTTTAATGAGACTGGTTTTCCGTCAGCAACTTCTACCGTTATGGATTCCATAAGTTTGTCACGAGTTTGATTGAGGATGGGTTCAAATTCTAAGGACACAAAACTCTTATCCGCGCCAGTATCAAATAACACGGATGCATAACTACCATGACGAGAAACGTACCGTTAACCACGTTGTTGTCGGCTCTAGCTTGGTTGGCGTTGATGTTAAATGCTCTTCCTCTAGCAGGTGGAGGAGCTTGGTTAGCTTGGTTCACCGGATTCGCTTGAGCTTGAGCATGTATGATGTTCACCAATCGTGGACACGTGTTTCTAAAGTGGTTTGGGTCACCAAATTGTAGCAAGCCCGCATGGGTTGCATCATGGGGTAGTTGGGTTGATAGTAGGTTTGGGTTGTATGTTGTGTAGGTGGTGGTAGTAGGGGTTGTTGGGTTTGACCCATTATTTGATGGTGGGTTTGAGTTGTGGTTGGTTGCGGTTCATTCGTTGCAGTGAGCGGCAGCTTGGATGGTGTGACCTGCACGGCCACAGCCGGTGCAATATTGACAGGGGTATTCGGGGGAGTGATGGTATTGACAACAGGTGCACTTTGGGTAAGGGCCAGAGTATTGCCTTTTGTATGGTGCGGGTGAAGGAGTAACTTGTGTGACGGGTGCAGCAGGGATGGGGAAATTTGTTTGAGTGACGGCAAAATTTCTGGTATTTCGCTTCCTCTTGTTTGAAAATTTTGAGGATGAGGTGGGGTGGTTGGAAGTTTGGCCCTCAACGGGGGCTTTCTTTTTCTCCTCTTTGAACTTACCGTTTCTGATGCGGTTCTCGGTAAGTTCGGTGGCTAATTCCATGGCGGCTTCGAGGGTTGCAGGCGAAGTGCTGAGGACTGAGTCTTGAATCTTGAGGGAAGGCCTCGAATATAGTGTTCCACCAAACGGTACACGGGGGTGAACAAGTTAGGAACCATCTGGTTCAGCTCAAGAAATCTTTTGTTGTAGGAAGTGTGATCCCCTTCCTTTTGCTTCAGCGAGTGGAATTCGCTTCCAACTTCTTGAGTTCGTTTCTTGGGCAGAAACGTTTTGTCATCATTTCCCTTAACTCTTCCCAGGTTAAGGCCATGGCGTCTTCAACTCCTCTTTTACCCTTCTCGGTGTTCCACCAGGTCAAGGCTACCCCAAATAATCTCCCGGTTGCGTAACGTACCTTGCGATCCTCGGGGCAATCGCAATTTAGGAAAGTGTTTTCCATTTCCTCAAACCAGTGGAGGAGAGCGGTGACACCTTCGTCCCTTCGAACTTTGGGGGATCGCAAGACTTGAAGTGCTTGTAGGAGCACTTTCTGGAGGAAAGGTTGTCGATGATTTGATCCTCTTGATTTGGTGGGTTGACAGGATTTGCAGTGAGAGCTTGCTGAACTTGAACTACAATATCAGGAAGTATTGTGGCCATTTGTTTTGCTATTTGAGTGGCCAAGCGTTCGTTTGACCTTCCTGACTTTCGTCCTCCACGTAGCTGCCTACCGACATCTACAGGAATATACATAGGAAGATGGTGAGTTTATGGAGTGTTTAGGGGTCATGTGTCTAAAAAAATGAAATAACATAAATATCAATAATGCAACCACATCCATAGGATGTCTTGGGTTAGCTCATGTTGGGCCTCAAATGTCCCCCATACCTTCACCTTATAGTCATGTGGGCCCCCATGACTATTGCTTGGTAGATTCACATTAGTATTGGCGATTTAACACTCGCATGACCCGAATGAAAACCACAAAATATGTTTACAAGATGTATGGTGGAATGTGTCCAGGTGTAGACACAATGGCAACTCAAAGTGGGGTTAGCTCACACGACGTTTGGTATAGCATGCTTTGGCCTAATAGGTACTTCGTACTCTCATCGTTAGTCCCCGGTAGGCAAACTGGTCCTTTATTTTGGATTTATACGAATGCCAAGCCTAGACAGGACGTTCCGACTACCGGTACTTGTACCCTTCCAGTTACTACATGCCCGTCATGAGAACTCACTTTGATGAGATTTGAAAATACAAAAATCATTGTAAAGCAATCATGTAAATGATGTGGTGTGTGCTTTCATGGATATGATATGTTATGAGAATATGGTTCATGATAAGCATTATATGATAATATATACTTATGAACATGCTTGCATAACATTGAATGTAACAATAAACATAAAGCATATAAACATCATGAATTTTGCATGTAACACACAAAAATTTAGAATTTCTAAGCAACTATAGTATAGGCTCTAAGGGTCTAATAACCTATCCTATATCCCTATAGTCATGGCTCTGATACAATCTGTCACACCCCGACCCGCAGCGGAATAAGAGTCGGGGCATAATTGGGTTATCACCAAAGCTCATGAGGTTTACTAATATGTTTCATATTTATTAAATCCAAATTACATTTCAATGTTCCAAGTCAAATTCATACAATACAAGGAAAGGAAAAAATTAACTAAAATAAATCCATAATCTAAACTGGTTTATTCTTCTAAGCCGCCCTATATGTTTCTTGCTTCAACTTGATCACCTGTATCATGTGTAAAAATGGGAAATTTTGGGTCAACAAAAGTTGGCGAGTGAACCTTGTTAAAAACATTTGTTATCAATTCATTATTGTAATTTATTTAGGAAAAACTGTGCAATAATCATATATGAACAAATATATGTAAACATAACGATCACAAACCAGCTTGCTTAAACATGAAATAAGAATGACAATGTATATGTTGGCAACGTCCCGTTCACGCTCATAGGTAATGGGGAACGGACGGCCTATGCAAATTTATGTGAGATCAAGGCTCAATCAAACGGAGCCGATCTTATGTTGGCAACGCCTGGTTCACGCTCATAGGTAATGGGGAACAGCTCACGCTCATAGGTAATGGGGAGCGGCGGCCTATGAAATGTATGTACTGAAATGATAAAATTAATCTAAACTTCAACCACACAAACAATGGATACACATTGAATACACATTTGATCATGAACATGATGGATGCACAAATGTTTAATTATAATAAATAAATAACGAAACATGATACACCCCAAAATGTGATTAAAACGGGGAATTGGTAGAGATTCACTCACATTGGGTGCGTTTGTTTGAAGATGTTGAATGCGCACAAGTTTAGGGGATTGATCGACGAGAGATAACTAACCAAATAAATAACGAAGAGGTACGGTAAGTATGTGGATTTTATTAACTATTTTAATAAGATTTTTGGGTATAATTTTGTGAGTTTAAGGCTATTTTAACTTTGAAAATGTTATTTTTAAGTATTTTTAATTGATTTTTAAATTAAATAAATAAAAAAATGTTCACTTTGACCGTTGACCGAGACCGTTGACTGTTGACCGTTGACCGGTTCGGTCGGTTATATTATTGCACTGGGCGAGGTTCGAACCGGTGACCTCTCGTACGCGTGCACGCAGCTCTAACAACTGAGCTACGTGTCTACCCGAAATAATTCTGTTTTTAATTATACTTATATACTATTTAATTTAATCCGAAAATTATTTATTTTTAAAAAGATTTTAAACGTATCGGACCGGTGCTGACCACAGGTTCTCGAACCCGGGACCTGTGGGTTAGCGTACACACAGTCCACCGCTGGACTGTGTGTCTCACCTGGTTATTAACTCGGTTTTTATTATACTTAACATGGACTGTGAGTCAACCCGGTTGAGTTAAAAAGGCAAATTTTTATTTCGAGCGAGTAAAGCTGGGACAGGATTCGAACTCGCGTCGCAGGTGTTATGTGTGCACACAGTCCACCGCTGGACTGTGTGTCTAACCTGTTTATAAAACCGATTTTAATTAATCTTATGATACAACCGACTTCGTCTTCTTCGTTAGATTTTACCCAGAAAAATAAGGTCCGACTGTTTGGTCTGGTTTATGCCTTATCTGGTTTTTAAACTTTATAAGTAACTTAAAGGTAACGAATGGAAAGGGTTTGGGGGAAAAAGATATACCGATCAGCGTTGTTCACAGAATTCCGGCGAGTCCGTCGGTTCTGAAAGTGTACTCCAGCTGTCGACATCAATTAACAAAATCTGTTCGATTATTACGAAGTTGTGATACTTAATTAAAGTTTAATAGGAGTTGGAAAGATCATACCAGCTCTCAGTGGGATTTCGGAAGTTTCAGAAAATTTCCGGCGAAGGTGGGGATTTCGACGAGCGTTGACTGGGATTGCTTCTGATGGTGGAGTTGTGTTAGTGACAGATTATTCGAATGATTGAAACATAAAGGGTTGAAAGAATTACCGTGTGGATGTGAGTCTGGTTTTCCGGCGACTTACAGTTTTTTTTCCGGCGATTGAATTTTTGTCGAGAAACGGTGCGATTTGTGAGCGAAAAGGTTTCCGGTGAATTGTGGGTGAATTTATAGGGTAGTATCGAGATGTATGGGGTCTGAATTCGGTCTCAATTCGAAGTCAGCCGTTCTCCGGCGGTTATGACTGATGTCGCGGGTTCAGACATCGGTTATAACCGTCATTAGAGTTAATTCTTCGGTTATTTTGGACGGAAACGTAAATTATCGGCGAAGTCGTCGGGATTTCCGACGACTGCAATTTGGGCGCGATTTTGACTGAATTTGACTTCCGCGCTTTATTATTTGAATTAATTGATTCATTATGTCATCAGAAAATCAAAGTGGCGGAGCGGTTGATGGTGTGAAGGTTAAGTCTTTGGGGGATTTTCGGCTGACCCGGGTTCGACTCCCAGCAGCCGGTTTTCCTTTTTAATTAATTTATTTTTATATTTTTACAATTATAATTTATATCTTCTAATTTGTTGATTAATTATGAATCGTTTAAAATTAAAATAAGCCATAAATGAACAACAAAAATTTAAAACTGATTGTTCGGTTATTAAACGAAGCGTGTTTCGAAAACCCGTTTTTCGACAAATGTTACATAATTTCTCAAATTACTACAGTTCTTCCTGCATATCATTGACCCAACTTTCATCAGCTATTGTGTCTTTTACAGTCTTTGGTTCGGTATGCAAGATAAAACAACATAACAACAATATTCTTGAACAGAAGCTACTCTAGTATAGAAACAACTAAGAGCTTTGTTAATTTGATTTCTGATTTTAACTCCTGCACGCAGTTCGCCAATAATGTTATCATAGGCATGATAAGATAGATTCCTAGGCATCACTTCATCATAAACCACTACTTCACTTTCTAGATTAGTGATGTTTTTTCAGCCACTGAATCAGCAACAATATTTCTTAAATATGCTTCATTTTGAGTACTAGGACCTGCAGATTGATTTAACAAATTCGTTATCTGCTCGGATTCATCATCGGAACTAGATTCGCCATCTTGATCATAAGTCGGTGTATCTCCAGAATCAGAATCATTTGTTTGAGAAGGATTGGGCTCCGTTGAATTTATTAATGGTTCAACAATTGGTTCATCTTGCAAATTACTTGAACCCTCTCCAGAATCATGTGTTCTAATAGAGGGTTAAGTTACCACTATCGGTCTTGGAACTTGTTCTTGATTTGCAGTTTGATGTAAATGATACAGCACCGCAAGTTCTTCTTCATTTGGCTCCTCTGGAGGTCAAAAGAATTCCATAGACTTTCATAATTGAACATCCAAGAGTCACCTGCCTTTTGAGTTGGCATTGTATATCTTCGGCAATCAACGTGTTGAGCTAGAACCACTTGATTCAAACTTGGTAAGAATACTCGTCGAAGAGGACTAGCATAACCAATGAAGAAACCTTCTAAAGATCTCGCACCAAATTTTCCATCAGGATCAATAACCGTGCAAGGAGATCCAAAAGGTTCAAGAAATTCTAAGTTCGGCTTTCGTTGATTAAGAAGTTCAATGCATATCTTTTTATGAGGCTTAACAGTTAACACCCTGTTTAATGTGTAACATGCAGACGCAACAGCCTCACTCCAGAAACTTACAGGTAACTTCGAATCCGCAAGCATTGTTCTAGCAGTTAATAAGTGTGCGATTCTTACGTTCAGCTACTCCATTTTGTTGAGGAGTATAAGGGCACTGAATGCGTGAAGAATGCCTTTATCATTGCAAAATTCAAGCATGCGGTTGTTCTTGAATTATGTATCGTTATCACTTCTAATTCTACCGATTGGCAAATGATACAAATTTTCAAGCTTTCGAAGGAGTATCTCAAGAAATGCTTTTAGCATTGACAGGTCCGAAGAGATCCATGTGAAGCCTTTCTAGTGGTAGCTTGCTCGAATTCAATAACTTCTTCGGGTGAGATTTCTTGTGCTGCTTCCCCTTCTTGCAACTCAGACAATCATCATTCAAATGAAAACTTTTCAAATTTACACCCTCCACTAGGTTGTTATGAACCAGAAAATTCATTTTTCTCAAATGTATGTGACCCATCTTCCTATGCCATAACACTGACTCTTTCTCTGTAGCCTTAGTAACAAAACATTGTTCCGACTTTGATGCTGTAGAAGCTTTGCCCATATCTAGCACATAAAGATCATTTTCTCTCGGGCGTGCATAAGAACCCATTCCTCCGGAATCTTCAATCTTGGCTTCAAAATCATGCATTCTTTGTCGTTAAATTGAGTGGTGAACTTTTTATCATATATCTGAGAGATACTAAGCAGATTATTTTCCAACTCCGCAATGTGGTTTACTCTATCAAATGATACCACTCCATTTGATTACTTTCCTTCTCCGATTATCCGACCTCCTTGATTCCCTGCAAAGCCTACATATCCTCCTTTGATTGATTTGACATCATAAAGCAATACTACCTCCCTGTCATGTTCTTGGAAGCTCCGCTATCCATGATCCACTTTGATATAATAGACCTTGGAAGCCCCTACACATGCAAATAAGAAATTACTTAAACAGGGAGACCCAAGCCTTCTCGGTATTGGGTGGGATAGGAATGTCAAATGTCAGAACTTTCACTTCTTTTTTAACTGGAACCCACTGTTTAGTTTTCAAAACATGTTTTCTTTAGATTTTACCGAATCAGTTGATTTTGGAACCTTAGAATATGTTTTTGTCTTTGGAATCCAGTTTTGTGATCTCGAATTGCCTTTTTGATATAAAATTTTGAATCTCTTTGTTCAACCCTTTTTAAAGATTCACCTTTTCACTGTTTGAAAAATTCACAGTTTGTGATTTCTTTCCTTTGTAAGATTCATGATTTCGTTTCAAAAGTTGTTTAGGCACAAAATCTGGTTTCTTTGACTTCACATCTTCTATTTTCTTCTTGTCTTGGTGAACATATTTAGATTTAGGACATTTCCGTGCAATATGACCAATCTCATTGCAGTTGAAACAAGTCCTTATTATTAGCAATTTTGATATTCTTTGTCTGTTCACAAAGCTCCTTTTCTTTCTTGAACTCATTTTTGGAATTTTTACCAATTCTCCTTTTCACTTACCGTGTTGGTTCCAAAAACAAACTCAATCTTCTTGTTTTTGAAATTTTGTTTTTGAAATTTATGTCATTCTTGTTTTGTTCAAAACCCAAACCACCTCTCATGTTCTCAGGATAATCTCCACCTTTTCTTTGATAATTGTTGAAAATCCTTTTAGGTTTTGAATAAAACGTTTTACATTTTTCTCAAGATCAGCTGAGTTTACTTCAACAAGTTTGAAAAGTTTGTAATGTGATCCTTCACATTCTGATTCAGAAATGTCTAATCAAAATACAATTTATCAGAATCCTTAACTTTGTAAAGAACAACATTAGGATCATCACTTAAATTGTCTTCTGACGATACAAAAGAATTTTCGTAAACACTATCTTCACTTTCAGATTGTGAGTTTGATTCAGAACTTTTCAAACTTGATTCAGCACTTTCAAAATTTGATTCATCTGAGTCACTTTCCAATACCTTTTCAACAACATTTTTGATCAACTCAGTTTCTATGTTCTCAGACAGCTCATCATTCATCTCAGTTTTGAGTTTTATGTTAAGCGCCTTTTCCATTCCATCTGGTTTCTTTTTGGAATAATTTTGCCACATGGGTGGTGGAACACGTCCATAACCTACACTTTTCTTTTCCTTTTGATCATTTTCTCCCTTTTCAATTTTGGGTAAGATGTGATCGATGACATATGAACTGGTCGAGTAACTGATCAAAAGTTTATTTACCCTTTCTGTTTCGATTTTTATCTTTTCCAACTCATTTTTAAGCTCAGCAATCGTATTTAGATGTATGTTAATCGCCATCTGTTTATCCATTACTCTTGCTTTTAACATATCCATTGTTTTACCATTTTCCAAATTTGCTTGTTCTACCATCTTATAAGTTCTTTTCATTTTATCATAAGCTTCTTTCATTGTTCTGTAACCATATTTGAAATTTTCTGAATGTTTCTGATCTCTTTAATGATTTTATCCTTTTCAACACAATTTTCACATAACTCGGTGCACTTTGTACAAGGCTTTTTCAACCTCAACAATTTGCACTTTCACCACTTTCTTTACCAATGTTTTCTCATTATCTGACTCCTTTTTCTCTGTATCAGAATCTACCTCTTTCAAGGTCACACCCCGACCCTCAGCGGAATAGGTGATCGGAGCATGATTGGGTTAACTCGAGAGCTTATGACCTACTATTACTTGTTTTAAATAATCCTTAATTCATATCAATTGTCACACAATACAAATAATTCACATAAACAATTTCAAACACAAGACTTTGTTTATAACAAATAAACTGTACTAATCCGTTTCTTGTTAACTAAGGCCCATCCCATGTCCAATCCTCTCTCCATACCTGTTCACCTGTATCATGTGTAAAAATGGTTTTTGGGTCAACAAAAGTTAGCGAGTGAACCTTATTAGAAAACTAATATGTTTAAACCTGGTTTATTGTAAAAGAACGTGCGTTAACCAATGTAAGTAAATATGTTTGAATGTCATATAACAAAACTCATAACACAACCTCAAACAATAAACAAACCAACTTAAATGATTCAAATGAATGTATGTATGTTGCACGGTATTATGGTGTGCTAATGAATGTATGCATGTTGCACTATATTATGGTGTTTTGATGAATGCATGTATGTTGCACGGTATTATGGTGTGCTGCAAGGTCTAAGCTCAATCAAACGGAGCTGACCTCGTATGGTTGGCAACGTTAAGTTCCGCTCATAGGTGAACCGACGAGCCTATGATGATATGATGTCCAATGTGAATGAAATGCACCAAAATGATAAGCAACCAAACAACACATAACACATATACTTCACATGATGGTAATTGCACGTATTTGAATTTGTAATATGCGAAAAAAATATGCAACACATGATACTACCCAAAACGTATAAATAAAATAAAAAGGAGAGTTGTAAGATTCACTCACAGTGTTTGCGTATGCAAGTCGTTATAAATCTAAGCGCACAGGGAAGATAGGGAACTTCAAACGATGAGAAAATCCTAAAACAATTAAACACGAAGTGCTAAAAATATATACCATTTCGGATATTTTTAAGCAATTAAAATGTAGTCAAACGAACATAAAGAATTTTATAAAAATAAGATTGATTGATTTATCTTAATATCATTTTATGTTTACATATATAATCTTCTTTTAGGTTTAGTTTTAAAGAAAACCATTAAGGGTTATTTTAAATGCATAAATAAGAATCAGTTTACAACTTGGATTAGAGTTTTATTTATAATATAGATTTCTTTGTATATAACATTATCATATTTATCTAAAATGTTTGTGTTTTCATGAAGCAAACACTAGATAAAGAAAATCCTAAGTAAAAGGTTTTACAGTAATTGCAAATAAAGGATTTAAAGAGTTTAAGCTTAAAACAAATATCGCAGAGTGTTCCGGTCGAACCCGAGACCTCCCAGTTACAAGACACTGGAAAATAATTGTCGCGAAAGCCTACCATTGTAGTAAATCTTAAAAAATGTTATAAATTTAGTGTGCGTGAGAAAAAGATTTCCTGGCGACTACGCCTTGGTTCTTGAATTTAACTACGTACAACTTCATAAATTATTATGCCAAGAATATGTGTATACAAGCATATACTCTTTAATAGTAAACTAATAATATAGATTACAAAATAAATAAATCTTATATACTCTTTAATAGTAAACTAATAATTTAAATTAGAAAATAACTAAATCTTATTTAATCACCTTTTGGAAATTCATGCTGATGTACTACTATTTGAAAAGTTGATTTATGAAAATCTTTATGACTATCAAATACAGGTCTTTGTTCAAATCTCTACAACTCCATATTAACTTTATTAAAACAGAGTATATATTTAACTTATTACTAGGTATGTCAATCCTATTTATATGTATACAAAATTCATGTGTGAAGAACCGATACTTTAAACTAATATATTGAACCAGTGGGTGAAGAAAAAAAAAAACTCAACCGTGTCATCTTCCCCAACAAAGTTTGAGTTGCCGGAACAAATTAACTATCGAATGATTTAAGCATACAAAACAGAAACAAAGGGTTGCGATCATTACCGTAATAGTCTAACGAACCAGGGTATGATAGTTCTCGGTTGTATACGGGCTGAATCGGAGAACAAGCTGAACCGAAAGGGATGCGAGTGCAGGAACCGACGGTAAAAGTGAAAGCAAAAGCGGTGGTGCGCGGTGGTCAGAACTGATTTGCAGCGGTCGAGGATGGCGCTACGGGGTGTGCGGCAAGGTAGGGTGGTGCGGCTGTGATGGTGTGCGGGGTTTCGAACCAACCGGCGTAAAAGATATTGAACGACCAAGGTTTATAACAATGGTAGAGTTGGTTTCTAAGCTGTAAATGGAGACGTGATTTGGGCCGTTTTCTCATCATGATTTGACGGGATTTGTTTTTATGGTAACGATTCTCAATTGATGATTAAAGATGGAAATGACAAAGCCGCGTCAATTAGATCGGAAATTCAAAAATAGCACGAAGAAGATTATACTTGCATGTTTGACTAATTCAGTATTACTATATCTTTATTATTATTGTTTTATTATTATTATTATAATTATTATTATTATTATTATTATTATTATTATTATTATTATTATTTTTGGTAACCAATTAACATAGTTTGTCATATTCAATTAAACTCATATATAAATATATATTATATATATTTTTGTATCTATTTGCAAGATCAAAATCTTCGCGAAAATCCCGGTGATCAAGGGTTAGGATCCGGATTTTAAAACGGGTCGGATTTCTAGAGGTCCATTTTGACGGATGTTACATTCAAATTGGCCATCATTGCCTTATCCGCAATTTTTGTCAAATTTTCAACTGTCATTCTTTTTAACATTGATCACTTCTTCAACTCTGGTTTTACCATCTCAACAGTCTCACCGTGAAATCCGGTACTGAAATAACCTGCAAAAGAAGAAATCATATCAGGTGGAATTATATTCTTGAAAGAATTATGTAAAATGTTTTCTTCCTCGTATCGTTGAAGATATTCCTCTAAAATAACTTCTTCCAATGCTTCTTCATAAAAACAGCAGTCTCTGAACCTTCTTCCATTGTAGGTTCTGGTTCCTAGATGATTTCTTCCAGTAAAGCGAAGTTTTCTTTTTTGGAGATATACTTATTCCAGTTAAAACCTTCATCCTCTTGTGCTACGACCAAAGCTTTTTCTTTAGAATTCGATGAACCATCTTCGAATTGAATAGCTTGGCTGAGAAGGAGATGGTTGATGATAAATTGCCTTCTTGTAATAGTCGTTGCCAAAAGGATTCGGATTACCATTCACTTCCCGATTCGTGCACTCTCTCTTAAAATGTCCCTTTTCCCGACACTTAAAACAGGTAACCTTCAACTTGTCATACCCAAGTTTACCATCCATAGTGCCTAAATCATTTCTACCAGTGATTTCAAGAATCTTTGTGCTCGTCGAACAATATACACCATTTTATATCCATTAGTTCCACCTCTTCTTGATCATTTTGATCATAGTCTTCCTTTGTTATTTCTAGATTTCCTATTCTTCCAGCAATTAAACTTTCATAAGACTCAAGAACCGATGCTAGTAGTGCAATGTGTTGTTTGGCTGTCTGTTCAGTAAAATATTGAGCATTGTTCAGATTTACAACAATGTTGCATTGTAAAATCTTTGGACTTGAACTTGCTTGTCTTGATTGATTTGATTGGCTTTGGAAAGAGTTTGAACTTTGAGGTGTCTGAGGAGTTTTGGATTGAGGCTTGAAAATGATTGAGAACTTGATTGATTTGAAAATGAATTTCCAGAAGTGTTAGCACTAAATGATGTTTGTATCTTTGGGCTTTGTGTTTCAGATGATCCGGTCTTGTAACACAAACTAACATCCTGTACCATCTGTGCACTCTTAGATCTTGCCATCTTCTGTAGCTCCATTTCATGACCCTCAAGTTTCTCGATAAATTGTGGTAGACTGTATCCACTATATTCAATTCCATTTATAACACCATCAAATATGTGGACCACTCTCCTTCTGGCAAAGCATCTGCCAGTTTATCTATAAGCTCCTCATCAGCTTGAGTGTTGATGCATATGTCTGTTGCCTACGTCATCGTATAACGTCGAGTCTGTGTTTAAGAGCGAAACTTTAAGTTTATGTATGTAAATGAGCAAGTTTGCCCGAACTTGTAGTGTACATGGACAAGTTGACAAGTTCGCCCGAACTTGACCATGGGCACATTTGGAGCGAACTTGTATCACTATAAATAGGATAGTTGAGCTCTCATTTACAAGATTCAGAGATTTTATGTATTGGACGGCGAAGCTCTGTCCAAGTGTTTCCAGGATCTGTAACGTTTACTCATTAATGAAACAGTGATTAAGTAGTAAAGAACTTGTCTACAATGTTGCCTATGCAAACGGATTCCGCACGTTTACCTTAGGTTTGCCAACTTAGGACCCGAACGATCCGTACTACGGACCTTCAATTGGTATCAGAGCAGGATTAGCCTAATTTGAAGACATTGGGCATGGAACTTCACATCTTCTACTCATTTCTTTCATTTTTAACTTTTCTTGGACCTTTAACAGACAAAATGGACTGATTTTCAAGTATAATACTTAAAATCCATAATAATAAAACCCTTGAAAAGATCAGAGCTTAAAACAAACGAATTCATGTCGAAAACTTGAAAAAATCATGTTTGAAAACATCATTTCGAACGAACTTGTGATCAAGTTCGCCCGAACTTGACTGAAATTATCACATTTTGTGTGATTTTCATCAAGTTCGCCCGAACTTGACAGTTTTCAGAATTTTCATAAGTTCGCCGAACTTGACGGTTTTTGTTGAAATTAAGCACAAGTTCGCCCCAACTTAGCTAAATTTTCTTGAAAAACATCACACGTTCGCTCGAACTTGTTTCAAAGTGAAATTTTCTGAAAATTTTATACAAGTTCGCCCGAACTTGTTAAGTAGCTGATTTTCATAAGCTGTTACAAGTTCCCCCGAACTTGTACAAAGGTTTCTAATAAAAGGCATGAAAATTCAGAAAAATGTCTCGGACATTATATATCGTTAGATTTGTATCGACGAGATGAGTTTAAAGCTCTAATCTGGTAAAAATAGTTTCCTAAAAATTTTAAACGTTTTTAGCAAACCGATACGTTAATATTGTCGATAAAAAAGTCAAATTTTACTAAAATTGTCTATTTGCTAATCATTGTTCATGTGTTTTTGAACGACAGATAAATTTGGAAAAAGAAATGGGGTCCGTGAAGCTGCCTAAGTTGATGAGTATGAACGAATATGAAGACTTGAAAGTAAAATTCGAGAACATGGTACGAGCAAATTTCTTCTACAGTTGGGTTGCCGTTCAAACTGGATTTAAATGGCCAGTTGATGAACATGGAGTTATTCTTGCAGTATAAAAGTTTACACCTAAACTAAATGATGCGTATGCCCATGAGAAGAAGATGATAACCTTGTTACATCAATCGATAAATGAAGATATCTTGATTCTGCTACTAGAATGTGATACAGCACAGAAGTTGTGGAATGCTCTACGTGCTAAATATTTAGATAGTGTTGAGATGATTAAGAGCAAGAAAGTATTAATCATGAAAGAGTTTGACATCTTCACAATGCTGAAAGGCGAGTCAATGAAATAAATGATAGAGCGATTTTGTCATTTGAAAGTGCAGATAGAAGGCATGGTCTTGATAAGACAGAAGCAGAGTATATTGACAAATTGGCTGATGCTCTTCCGGAGGGTGAATGGACAACGTACTTAATGGTGTTAAAGGAAAGTCCGAGCTGAGAATTTTTCAAGCTTTCTACCTTCTTTGATAAATTAGAGGGATATGAAGTGGAATTACTAAAGAAGTCTGATCTTGTCAGTAATCAAGGGAATGTTCAGTTGAAGAGAGAAGGGAGTATAGTAGCTAAGAACTGTGAAGCACAAGTTTCTAATTACATCTGCAAATGAGCATCCAAGTTCTAAACCAATCTGCTCAGTTTATGATGTAGATTTGACTGACTATCTGGCAGATAATGTCAAACTCTTGAATAATCTTGAGAGTTTGACATTAGAAAATAAAAAATTAAAAGAAAATGAAAAGATTTTTGAAAATAGAATAACAATTTTAGAAAATGAAAATTTTGTTTTAAATAAAAATGATTTTGAAAAACAAAGTATAATAAACTCGCATATTGAAAAATTCAGGAAATTTAAACAAGATGCTGAGATTGCTAAAAATAAAATTGATGATTTAGAGAAGAAAAATTGAAAGGCATTCTGACCTCATCATTAATTCTAGATCACATATGTCCAAAACCGGTCAATGAAAATAAAAAGAAAATTCCAATAAGTGATAAAGTCACAAATTATGACAATGTCATAATTGAGGATTGTGATGATGATACCGATGATGAAAGAGCTAAAAATGATAAACATGAAATATTTTTAAAACTAAAAGAAAAATTCCAAGAAACTGTTCTACAATCTTCTGAGAAAGGTGAATGCTCAACGCAAAAACCTTCTAAGCAGAATGACAACGAAAACAAAAGGAAAAACAAAGTTTTCAAAACAAAAATAAAAACTCACCGGTATGATCATTCAATCATTATAGAAATTCACAAAAATTTTAAATAAGTGGTGCAGGTCGGACCACAGTGCTTCAACGTCAAATCAAAGTTACAGAAGAAGCAGGAAAGATGGCTACCACACTTCAAATCAATGTCATGATTTGAGTGTATGGTTTGATAGAAAAGATCGATATGAGAACAGGAAGTGTCATATGTGGAGTAACTGGACACATTGCTAGTAAATGTTTACAGATTAAACCTAAACATGCTCATATTGATAACAAAAATTCTGGAGTATCAACTCAGTTTTGAAACAATGTACAGAAACTACAAACAAGGTGAAACCAGTTATTAATAAGTTTTAAAATTTTGAAACTGGTGAATCCTCGAATGGTAAGGAACAAAGAGTTTTCTACATTGTATTTCAAGAAAGCTTTAATGAAAAATCAAACATGGTTGGTGAAAGAAAAAGTGTTTACACAATCAGTGAAAATTAGAAAGTTTAGAGGACTTTCCAAAACTTGAGAAAGTCCAAAATAAACCTGATTGTGAAAAGAAAATAAAATTTAAGGTTGAAAAAATAACACCAAAGACTGAAAAGGCTTGGGTGTCACTAGTCAACTAATTATTTGAATTTTTGTGCAGGAACTTCTGAGATGAACGCAAATTACTAAGAATGGAGTTATGGGGCACACATTGCAGATGGGTCGGGTTATCATGTTATATATAAAGGCCATTTTTACAAAACATGTTCCAACGATGTTTACTTTAAAATTTTGAAAATTTTTGGAGAAAATATTTTCGAAAACACATTCTAATAACGTTTACTTGAAAATTTTTACAAATTTTTTGAACCCTCATTGTTGAACAAGACAAAACTCATGTTCAGTAAATTGTTATAAACACAAAAGTGTCAAGGTTTTTGTTATCATGAGGGGGAGTGTGCTTAAAAGATAATTGTGAAGCAGTAATGGATGGAGAATTGAAGTGATTCTCATCAGTTGGTCAATGTTTTTATGAATCAAAAATTCCAAAAATATGTTTTTGAATTTTAGGGGGAGAAAATTTTTTTTAGAAAATCCAAAAACATATTAAATACAAAACGTACAAAAACATTGAAAAAGGCAAAAAGAGTTTTGTGTGTACAAAGGAAATGATAGTACATCAGTGGACTATCACAATATGCTAAAGAATTGTAAAGTTTAAAAAGTATAAACAAGTCTTACTGTGGATGTGTCATAGGCTTTACACGTTCAATAAATTGTTTCCAGGATATAAACTAAATTTTACAACGCTTAAACTTGTGGATTAACATCTCTCGGATATATGGACTTAGTACTCTAAAATTTTGTTTGAGAGATTGCCTGATTCTGAGATACGAGGTCTTTATAGATGATTGATAGCTGGGGTATTATACAAGTTCTTCTGATTTTGCGGAAGCAATAGCCTAGAACTTCTATAATGCTTTTGCTATTAAAAACCCTAAAACTGCATTAAATTTGAAATATCGAAAGATACTACAATTGCAGTTCAAAAGATTCCAAAATTGGAACACTAATTTAAGTCGAGCCTTCATCTCTTTGTCGATACGGTGGTATTAACCTAAGCTCTCAAGGTATCGCAACCCAGATACAGATATCAATTACGCTATACTCACCTGTAAGATGAAATCTAGGGAATCTTGATACGGGAGTATATTCTGAGATGAGAACCATAGTTAAGTCAAGTTTATTAATTCTACCTAATATATCTTGGAACAATTGAGAAATATGTTGAAGTTTAAGAGGACAAATATATCGACAATCTAGGTAAATTTGTTTAAAACTTAGCGTCATGAAGAGGTCAATGGTACTTGTGATATGTCTCAAATAACTGATATGATCCTTTAACACAAACTCAACAAAAATATGTCTGTAAATATGTTTCTACATAGTTAGAGTATGATATTTATTACATAAAAACAAAAAGATTATATTATCTTTTAGTTTCGACCACTGATGATGAAAAGCTGATTTTCAAAGTCTAGAGTTGCTGAACAAAATCTAAGACTTTTGAAATTGATCTGGAAAGTTTAAAAGTTCATTCATTTGAAACTTACATTTGAATAAATATGACAGTTTAGTGTCAAAACGTTTAATCAAGATCATTAAGTTGAACTTGATACATGAATCAGATATTCAAGGTCATTAATTTGGACTTGATTAACTGAGAGGGTTTAAAACCGATAAGAAGATTAAAATTTGAAATGTTTATTTGAATGTTTGAGGAACTTTGAAACAGGAAGTAGATTTTAAGGGGAGCTGGATAAAACGTTGATTGAAGATACCAGAAAGCTCAAAAGCAAGGGGAGCATGGTAATTAAAGTTTTATCAAGACAAGCTCAAGAAAAGAGAAAAGGATTGTAGAAGATATGAAGATCAAGGATGTTAAAGTTATTCAAGAATTAAAGATCAAGAGAACATTAAAGACTCTGGAACTTAATTGAAGAATGATGACTACGGCAACATCCAAGGGGGAGTCTGTTGATGCATATGTCTGTTGCCTACGTCATCGTATAACGTCGAGTCTGTGTTTAAGAGCCAAACGTTAAGTTTATGTATGTAAATGAGCAAGTTCCTGAACTTGTAGTGTACATGGACAAGTTCGCCCGAACTTGTCCTGTGAAGGACAAGTTCGCCCAAACTTGACCATGTCACATTGGGAGCGAACTTGTATTACCATAAATAGGATAGTTGAGCTCTCATTCGCAAGAATCAGAGATTTTGTGTACTGGACGGCGAAGCTCTGTCCAAGTGTTTCCAGGATCTGTAACGTTTACTCATTAATGAAACAGTGATTAAACATTAAAGAACTTGTCTACAATGTCGCCTATGCAAACGGATTCCGCACATTTACCTTAGGTTTGCCAAATTAGGAGCCTAACGGTCCGTACTACAGATCTTCATTGAGAATACCATGTCTCTTCATCTGGACAACTAGATGACAATATCGTTCAATTAGCTGCTTCATGGATTCTCCCTTCATAAGATTAAAAATATCAAATTCTTTCCTCAACAACGCCTTCTTGCTCTTTCGCATTTCTATGCTTCCATGATACTCCAATCGCAGTGCATTCCACAGAGTTTGAGAATAATTTTCATGTTGTAATAACATCAGAATATCTTCTTTGATAGATTGCAATAACAAGCTCATTATCTTATTTTCATTAACAAATTTATCCTTCTCTTCTGGAGTAAAATTAGTAACGGTTTTCTCCAAATTATTCTCATCTTTCGGCAGGAGAATATTTGGTTGCAATTGCAAGCCAACAATTAAAGTGATTAGCCTGAACACAGTTCTCAAACTCCTCTCTCGAGCTCTCATAATCTTCGAGATTCATGAGTTTTGGCGGTTTAGCAGTTGTTCCCATCTCGTTTTCAAGATTCATCTATGCAACAACATTCTTTGTCTTGGCTGCATTCGTGGCAAAACCGTTAAAGAACTCAGAGTTATCCATCGTATCGAACACAATTCCCTGAAAACAGACAAAGACTTGAAAACAATTAGCAACTATTCCACTTCGTACAAATTGAGGAAATCACTTCGTACGAACTGGTTTGAAATTCTGTGCGAGTTGATCCAAAATGTCACTTCGTACGAGTTGCCTCTGCACTTCGTACAAGTTACCTTTATCAATTCGTGCAAATGATGTTCACCAAATGATGAAATTTTCAATTTTCGTCATGAAAACGATTGTTTTATGATCTGATCTTCTCAAGGGTTTATCTACGGTCAATTTTACACATGATACTTGAAAATCAGTCCATTTTAACCGTAGATTCGTTTTAAAAGTAAAAAAAATGAAAAGAATGAAGTAGAAGTAAATCTTGTGTCAAAGTCTGCAAATCAGGCTCCCATAGCTTTGATACCACTTGTAGGATCGTTTTCCTCCTTAGCAAAGGTACCTAATTTGTATCTAGTCCATAATAGCGGAAATATTATGAATTAGTGACAATAACACATGATTTACTGCTTAAATGTTTGATTTCATTGATTGAATGAACTTTTACAACCCGGAAATCTGGCTAAGCTCCGCTGCTTGGTCAGAGATAACTGTGACAAATGAAAGCACCATCAACCTACATATAGACTCTCCAATCATACGAAATACCCCATACGATTTGTTCAATTCGTACGAACTGGTCACTTCGTATGAATTAGACCAAAACACTAAATAACATTACGAAATTAAACATTATGCCTTATACAATTTAGCTAGACCTAAGATGTAGACAATAGACATCGTGTATCAACATACTTGAAGAAAAAGCTTGGATCCAAGAAAGGAAAATGGGCTGAAGAGTTACCATACGTCTTATGGGCAGATAGAACAACCCCTAAGAATGCTACAGGTCAAACTCCTTTCTCCCTAGTCTTTGGAGCTGAAGTAGTGATCCCTACAGAAATGGTAGTCCCTACAGTCAGGACAAGCATCCGTGATCCTGAAGCAAATGCTGAGACTCTGACTCAAGACCTAGATACCGTGGAAGAACTCATAAATTTGGCAAGGATAAGGTTGGCCAGCTATCAATAGAGAATGGCTGGCGCGTACAACAAGAATGTTAGGGTTAGAAGATTTCAAGTTGGTGACTTGGTATTGAGGAAAGCATTCCAAAATACGACGAATCCTGCTGATGGCAAGTTAGCACCAAAGTGGGAAGGCCCTTATTTAATTGAAGTTGAAGTTGGAAAGGGGGCATATCGTTTGATAACCATGGATGGTGATCTCCTACCAAGAGCTTGGAATGCAATTCATTTAAAGAAGTACTTTATGTAGTGAGGATCAAGGATCCTTAGAGAATCTGATTGAAGGATCCTTGGAGGATTTATGATCCTTTCTTCGGTAATATTTTTCTAATTCTTTTTTTCATCTCATACTTATTATGCGTTATGAGAGAAGGGTGTTAAATTCGTAACATCCAATTTAATCCACTTTTGAGTTTTTGTAGAATTATTACATCTCTCATAAAGGATTAAGAGGTTGGCCACCTCTCCAAAGTTTCTCGGGCTTGTCCCCAGTTTAAGGTATCTATTACCTTCTAAGGTTTAAAGGTTCTCACCTTTCACACGAATTGGGTTTCGACACCCTGCCAGTTGCGAACGTTATCCAAGTATAGTTCGAGAGAATGAGACCAGTACCCGCTTTAGGGGCTGACAATTTCATTGATGTTGGCTACATGTGAGATCCTAAGTATAGTGGTAGACGTACCATACATCTGTTCCTAAGGTTTTGGCATTTTCATGTCACTCACGATGGGATAGTCGCCAGTATTGGCCATACCGCAGCATCCTAAGGTTTCTAACGTTTTCACGTTAGCTCAAGTTTTATTAGATTGGGCTTGTCCCCAGTTTATTTGGGCTTGTTCCCAATTATTAATAATTTACTTATTGATGTTTGGCTTAGTCCAGGTTGCTTATTACAGGTTATGGAAGTTTTGCAAGTAAGGATCCTAGATCCTCAAACATTAACTAATTCTTATGCTATATTTATGTAACCATAAGTTTTAAGGATATTGAATCCTAACTTGGGTTTCCTGGTAAGACGTATTCTTGGTTTATTTGTGTCATTGCCTCTATCTTTAACCTTCAAATTAAGAATATGTGATCCTTGATCATATAACAATTTATATTTTAGAAATTGCTATAATACACACTTAGAATATTTTTGACAATCCAAGATTTTTTGAGTTTTATATAAACATAAACACGTAAAAGCAATAATTCAAAAACAAAAATACAACACTGATCAAGCATAGTCCAAAGGTTAATATTATTAAGGCCTGCTAATATTTAGCAAAAGTATCCGGCCCGGACTTCACCAGCAAAAATGTGGACCATCTATCTAGGTTGGATCGGGTTCATCTAATAGTTATGGTTTGTGCGGAAATTAAAATGCAGGAAATAAAAGCAGGATAACCAAGGCTTCATCCCCAAACAGAGGATCCCTCTACCTTAGTCATCATGTGTATTGTTAGTGATCCTTAAACCTAGAGAAACTATTGTTTAGAAGTTACAAACCAAATTATCCAAACCAAGATTCAAAACAAAAAAAATGGGCTCAGGCCTTATCTAGATTATCCTTCATTGCCCATTGGTGTGCCATCGCCTTCGGCACCTTCAACCACCTTCTCCTCGACCTCCTTCTGCACTCGCTGGATCCTGCTTCACCTACCACCACCATTGCCAGCTGTTGCTCATCACCACCAAGGTCATTTAGCGCCATCTCCTTGGAAGCTATCTCCCACGTTGATCGATCAAAACTGGGATCCATTACCTCTTGAGCCATTTTGAGTCGAGCCTACAAAAAAGCCAGTGCAACACAAACCTTGACCTCTTCAGTGGCATTCATAGCAGCCTCATGAGCCCCCACCTCAGCGTATAGCAGTAGCTCCTCCAGGTCCCGCTTCTCTTTCTCTAGCTTTGAGATTGTTTGTCTTTGGCGGTAGCGGCGGAGCGGATTCCGGTCAAGATCTCTTCATAGTCAGCAACTTTCTTCTCATAGTGGATCTTCACATGGCTAAACTCCTATAATATGGTAAGCAAACGTCAGGATATAGGATCCTCATAAAGAGGTAAAGTATAATGTCATGATCAAGGATCCTTACCTCAGTCAGAACATCATGAAGGCGTTTCTCACTATCAAAGAGGTCATCCTCTGGTTCAGAGGTTTTCCTCCTCTTTGAACCAGATTTAGCTCTGGTTGTGACTTTGGAAGGTTCAGCAGCAGGGACGCTCTTCATTGGCGCCTTCTTGACAGCTTTGGAGATTATGATGTTGTTGATGTCGTCGAGGGCAAAAGATGCAGAGTTGGAAGTGGATTTCTGAACACCTGATCATCACATACCAAAAAAGATAAGTTCTTAACCTAAATTTTAGTTATTTTTCTACACTATATATTCTACAGTTACTTACTTGACATGTTGTAGGATGAGAACGTCTGTACTTCTTCCACAGGATCCTGGATCCTTATCTTGAATTTCCTGTCTATGGGGTCAAGTTTCAGGAAAGCTTTGGCGAAGTCCGCGGAATTTTTCACTGAAAAAGGAAACAAAATTGATAAGCGATCAGAATATAAACAAATAATATACAGCAACCCTATCTCCTACCCTTCGAGATCCACCGAAGAGGCAAAGTATCCCCTTAGGAAGGGAATCTCTCTTTACGAAGAAAAACTGATTCTTCCAAGAAGAATCATTTCTAGTGGTTTTTAGGACAGGGATTGGCTGGCAGGGCTTGGATTTAAACAGGAAACAGTTGGAACCATGGGTAACCAACGTGTAAAGATAAGCTAACTCGTTAAGGCCAAACTGCAACCCTTTGTCCCCGATGATCTCCTCTATGGTCAACAGAGTTCTCCATAGCATCGGCATAGCCTGACTAAAGCTAATGCATGTGTGCTTGAAGAAGTTATGGGTTAAAGAAAGGAAAGGGTACGAAAACCCTAAGAGGAAGGGGAGTCCGAGGAAGCATATCCAGATCTCCGACATGGCGTCACTTCGCACGGAGGGGTCGAATGGTCGGAAGATAGTTGTTGAAGGGAAACGGGATTTAAGGTTCTGGATTTCTGGATCTGTTAACTTACAGATCTCAGAGGAAGGGTCCTTTAATAGATTCTGCGATTTGGGCGACTCGTCAGACTTCTTGAAGTTGGATTGCGGTGAGGATCAGGTATGCATTGTTGCCTGAATTCAAAAAGAGAAATACCTGAATAAAGAAACTATGGGAAGGATTTATGATAAAGATCTGTGGATTTAAAGAAAAAGGAAGTTATCTATTCCCTAGAAATCGTAATGACGGTTTAGTAGGCTAAGCAAGTCCCATCGTCTATCTAATAACAGCTAGTTTGAATTAAATGCAATATGACAGTTGTGACCCACCTTCACAACCATCATATTGGGGCAATTGTACGGGATGGTTTTTTATTACCTATGAATCGGTGCTCCTTCTGTGTGTTGAGGATATTTAATCCTTACATCAATCAGCGAATGCTGGAAGGATCAAGTATCACTAGTACTTATGATAGTTTCTAAAAGTTGTTTTTCATATATATTATTTGAATTTGGCACATGTATGAAAGGTGGACTTAGTCAATCTAAAGATTCGTGCAATATGTTGGGAATAATGCACGTGCATAAGGCTAAGTGGATGTTATGGAGAAATGTGGGAGATTCCTATATATCGGATAATTAGTTGTTATCTTATTGACTTGTTATTATTAGGGGATATAGAGCTCATTAGAGAACACTTTTTGAAGACACTACACCTAGCTCATTTTTGCTCTAGCAATTGAATTTCGAGAACACACACTAGAATACATTATATCGAGCTCAATATCATCCAAAGTTGTAATCTTTCTTTTGAAATATAGTTGATAGTGATTTTTCCTCATATAAATACTCATGTTCATTGTTCTTTACATTATTCATTTGATTGTTCACTCCTTTGACACTTAAGCACTCAACCTCACAAAATCAGATTTGGTTACATTATCCTTATTGTGATTTTGACCAAAAAACAAACTATGTTATAGTTCTGTTAGAAATTTACTTGATTCCAAACACGAATAACAAATATTGCTTATAACAATCAAGGAAGGAAAAAGGACCCCAAAATTTTATTTCACCTTGGGCATCCAAAAATGTTGAAACGACCCTTATACATCTACTTATCTTTTCTATATGACTGTATAAGTAAAAGAAATATAAAATACCAACACTAATAACCAAAAGAAATCTATATATATAATAAAAGAAACCATTGGGGGACACATGTCACCCTATGGTTTCACCTCAGTTGCTTTTTCCCGCTTAAACGAAAGCACCTAAATTGATAGTCCGTTTGTAAATGGATAGTCAGAATTAATCATTAATCAGTTTCCTAAAATACGAAATCTTACACCACAATCCTCATTCTAACCCTAATACTCTCTCTCTCTCTCTCTTGGAGAACACGGCGACGAAGTGTATCCAAGATTTTCACTCAACATTCATCGGATTTCAAGACTCTCTAATCAACGGTATTCTTCACATCTACAAATCGGATACATATAGAACGCAGGGCGTGAGTATATTTGATTATGATTAACTCTACTTCACTTCTACACTCGCCGATGTTGATTCTTCATTTTGGATTCTAACGACGCCGGTTAAATATCAGATTACTGATTTTTTTTGTCTATCTAGGTCTGATTTTTGTCAACTTCGTTTAGGCAGTGTTGGCGACTTTGGGCTCAGGTCGCTTCGGTGGTGGGTGACAAAATTCATCCCATTTTGTTTAACAGTTTAGGTATAATTTCATTTATTTTTTATGAAATTGAAACGACCTTTTTATCTATTTATTAGATTGATTCATGGTGGTTGTCTCTGTTCGCCGACAACACGAATCAAGGCCGTTGTTCGAACGTAAGGTCGTGAAACAGGTAAAAAAATAAATCTGTATTTCACTATGAACCTTTTCATGTGTCAATCAAACTGAAATATTTAGTTGGGTATTTGAGATGGATTACTACGTTTGAAACCCTAACTCTAATTTGGGAAGATGAACAGTAACCTGGTCATATAAATTTATGTTGAGGTGGTTTTCACAATATTTGATTGTACTGATTATAAGTATATTTTGTTGAATTAATCAAGATTATCAAGAACATTATGAATCTTTGTTGAGTCTGCATATCTGTGATCATATAAAGAGTTTTTGGAGTCTTTAGAATAATGCAAAATGATTAAAAAAATACTAAATTTGGTGGTGTTCCACAATAAAATTAGTGGTGTGATACGACGTGAATGTGATCTAATGGAACAGTAAGTTTTTGGGTCACTTTTTTCTATGAATTCAATACTTTTTGTTGGGATTTTTTTAAGATATATCTGAACATGAAGCATCATCGCATATGAATACTAACACTGTTGTTTTATGAATTATATCATGGACCGGGTCACACTATGGGATTTCTTAGAACAAAATCATTGTTATTATTTTTACAAATTAGAAGGCAAACGGTGTTCATCTAGATTTTGTTTGCAAATCAAGGTTAATTTGTATTTACTATTCTTCCTTATTTCCAATCAAGATTAGTGTATGCATTTGAGTTCCAATTTTGGTTTTGCTATGGAGTTGAGTTGATATATATATATATATATATATATATATATGTATGTATAGATCTAGTTCCGATCGATTTTCTGTTGATTAACATTTTTCAAATATTCCCCTCGCTTGATCTGCAATCAAGATCTTATGTTTGTGATTCGTGTATTTTTTTTTCACTTTACGTTGATGTATATCTTCCTAAAATTCATGTGTTAACCAATGAAAGCGCGTTAGATGGGAGCTGATCGGGTACGTGAAGAAAGACTACAGACACTCATGTCAGAATTTGAGGTGTTAAAGATAATGGATTCTAATATAGTTGATGCCTTTTCGAGCAAGTTAATAGGAATATCTTCAAAAGAGGCGTCTCTCGGTTCCGTAATCGAGGAACAAAAGATCATGAAATAGTTTCTTAGTGGTTTACCAAGGCGGTTCATCCATATGGTAGCCTCGGTTGAGCAATTTGTGGATCTAAAATAGTTGCATTTGACAATGTTGTTGGTCGAATGAAGGCGTATGAAGAACGCACAAAAGATGAAGAATTTCAGTCGGATAATCAAGGTACACAAACGAAACTTATGTTAAATAATTCTAATTCTTCTTCAAGTTCTAGACAGTTTCACGCGATTTGAGTAAGGAGCGTGGGACAGGCTCAAACCGTGGACATGGGGTGGTGGACGCGGTCGAAACTAATTTGGTCAAAACCACGGGTCACAAGACGGGTCCAACGAAGGGGATAAACATAATGGCAAAAAGGATTATTCGAAGGTACAATGTTTTCGGTGCCACAAGTTCGGTCACTTTGTTTCGAGATGTGTCCTGAGCGAAAGAAAGACAAACAAGCAAACTTGATCCATGCGAAAGAAATCGACTCGTCTTTGTTTGTGGTGCAAGATGTACAAGAAGTCGTTTACTTGAATGAAGAAAAGTTCATTCAAAAAAATTACGAGAATGTGCGGAAGAAAAAGACTTGTGGTATATGAATAATGGCGCTAGCAACTATATGACGGGTAATGTATCTTTTTTTCTCTGAATTAAATATGCATGTCGGTGGCAAAGTTAAATTCGGGGATGGGTCTCAAGTCAAAATATGCGGGAAAGGATCTATATTACTATTGGGTAAAATGGAGGAGCAAAGATCAATGAGTGATATTTATTATATCACCTTTACGTTGTAATATAATTAGTCTCGGTCAACTAACAGAATGTGGATGTGATATTCGTAGGAAAATGATTATTTATTAATGCGTGACGCTCAAGGCAAGGTATTAATGAATGTAATCCGATCTAAAAAACGTCTTTATACCTTTAAATTAAAAGTTGGAACTGATGTGTTATTAATGTACGTAGACGATTTAATTGTGACGGGTTGAAATTTGAAACTTATTAAGGAGTTTAAGCGCGGGATGGCTAAAAACTTTGAAATATCGGATTTGGGAAAGCTTACTTATTATCTTGGAATTGAAGTGTCGCAGAGCAAGGATGGGATAAAAATTAAGCAAGAGGCGTATGCAAAGAAAATACTGATAGAAGTTAGTATGATTAAATGCAATCCTACTAATGTTCCCATGGACCCAAATGTAAAAGTTAATAAATTTGAAGAGGAAGAATATTTTGATGCAGCGAGATACTAAAAGATTGTCGGGTGTCTCCGGACCTTTACAGACTCGACCATATTTTTCCGTTTTCAGTCGGAGTAGCCAGTCAGTACATGCAATACCCGAAGCAATCTCATGCAGCTCTGATAAAGCAAATTCTTCATTATCTACAATGCACTTTCAGTTATGGCATTACCTATACTCGGGGAGAAAATATGTTGGTCGGTTACAACGATAGTAGTCACAAGATCGATCCAGACCATGGAAGAAGTACTACGGGACACGTATTTATTTTAGGTCTTCCCCAATCACTTGGTGTTCTCAAAAGCAAGTACAGTTGCTTTATCATCATGTGAGGCGGAGTATATGGCGGCTAGCGCAGTAACGTGTCAGGCGGTTTGGCTAAAAGAACTAACTGGTGAATTACTCAACAAGATAATTCAAGCAGAGTGTTACGTGTTGATAATACATCGGCAATAATTCTCCTGAAGAACCCGGTTTTCCATGGAAGAAGAAAACACATAAAATCCCGGTTTCACTAAATTCGGGAATGTGTTGACCGTGAAGATATCGTAGTCGAGCATGTTAGAGGCATTGATCAAAAGGCGGATATTTTGACAAAGGCTCTTGGGAAGATCAAGTTCAAGGAGTCGTAGACTTGTTAGATACGAGTTTGAAATTCCAGGTGTGATTGTTGGAAATATCGAATTAAAGGTTCCTTTGCGTGTAACGAAAGGAAACTAATTAAGGAGTGGATAATTATTAGTTATAATTATCATGTCCAAAAATAAATATATTTAGCAATCTTAGTTATAATCTAATAGGTGTATTTAGATTATAAATATTATGCTTTGGGTATTAGAGATTGTAGGTCAAGTTTTGTGCTAGTTTCCTGACATTAATAAATTTGGGTGCTTAGTCAAGCTCTTTGTTTTCCATTTTCGTTCTTGTTCGATACTGATTCATCTTGAAGTCCCACCTTCTTATCTCAACCACTAAGAAACTCAAGGCTCTACGGAGGGTATTTCATTTGGTAGAATTATACATTAGTATTTTCATAAAAGAGAAACTTGGCAAAGAGATTATTCCTCTACCATTTGTTCCATTTGGCCACACAACAACCATCGCCATGCAAGCAACCACCTAGCCGTCAACACAATGCCACTGCCTAGCTGCCCGTTGAGTTCTTCGTTTATCTAAGTCTTCTCTCTAAGTTTAACCTTTCCCACTCTCTGAATCTCTAATTCTTACCGGATCCACCACTCCCCATTGTCATTAACTTAAAAATGCGAGTTCATGTGTAGAATAGTGTGCTTATGTGTTGTTACATATGTAATAGGTATGTGTTACATATGTAAGGTTGTTATGGTCTTTGGTTAGCAAATGAGACATGGGGTTAGCGATTGAGCATACCGGCTATATATATATGTGATTACCATATTTGCACCCTAACTTTTCCTAGTTTGTCTATTCGATTCAAGAACCAAACTTTTGTAACTTGTGTTTTGAATGATAATTGGAGCGCAAACGTTTTATTAACATTGTGTGCATTCAACCAGATGTGTTTGTACGGATTCCACACTTACAAACATATAGGGCAGGTATTAGATTCATAGATCTGATCCGCTACATGGACCTACATGTATACTATGTGTACACGTCGGTTAAACGTATCAGAGCTTTATGCTCAATTCTACTAAAAACATATGTGTATACTATGTGTATACGTCGGACCTACATGAATACTACATGTATACGTCGATTACACGTATCAGAGCTTTAATGACCTAAAAAACGAATAGGACACGTATCAGAGATTTACGCTTGATTCTACTACGTGTATACGTTGATTACACTATGTTTTGGCTGAAAAGTGCATTGCATTTGACCTTATGTTTTAAAAAGTGTTTTGAAATTTCAGTGTTGTTTGACAAATTACATATCAAATTCGTAATGTTTTTGCAACTTAATTGATCCAGTTGATTGTGTGTGTTTTATAGCTTATAGATTCAATCCCGTCAAATTGAGTGAGTTTTGAGCAATTTCGTTATTCCAACAGATCTGTTCACGTCAGAACTGTTGCTAGTGTTAATCGCTAATACCTGTTCGAAAATAGGATTCAGTGGCTAATCATTTTTAGCGATTGTCATACTTTTGAAATCCTTTAGCGATTAAGCTATAATCACTATATATTTTCAGCCATTGTGACTCACTCGTGTTGTTAGTTTAGAGATTGAGTATGTGTTTGAGTGGTTTGTTCATTCGCTAAGATCTCTTAGCGATTGAATTTCATTCATTTAGGCTTAGAAATTGTGTTTGTTAATTGTTCTATTATTCTCAATCGCTAAAGGCTTTTTGCGATTCAAATCATTCGTGGCAAGAACCTTTAGCGATTCAATTCATATGTTTATGATGTATTAGCGATTGTGTGTTCATTCGTTTAAAGTATCTTCACTCGCTAAGATCATTGTTCATTCGCTATGGTTATTCTTCATTCGCTGACACTGGGCTACATTCGCTGCGCTACAATGTTCATTTGTTTGCATTGCTGCACAGTCGCTGACATTGTTAAACAATCGCTAGTACTGTTTTAGTGAACGTAGGGTTTGTTAATTGAATATGAGATTTAAAATCGAGTGTGTGTTTGTGATTGATAATAAGATGGCGTCTTTGTACTAGGGATGCGCATTTGCTATCGGGTACCTGTACCGTACTATCACCATACCAATCAATTTCAGTACTGGTCATTTTCCCGTTTTTCAAGACTATTACCGGTTTTTTGGTTGATTTACTTGTATAAATCAGTATGGTACCGATTATTCTCGGTACCGGTACCGTACCGGTACCATGCTCATCCCTACTTTGTTTGAGGCATTCATAACAGGGCAAAATAGCGTGCAAGCTTTAATAAATTATGATAATGAGATTGGTACTAATAGGAAAGCTCCAAAATTTTAAAATTTGAAGATTACCCGATGTGGCAAGAACGGTGTCTTGCATATCTTGATATCTTCGATACAAATTATGTCATACCAATGCTAGAGGGGTATGTTAGACCTTATCAAGAGGGCTTTGTTGGAGTTCGAGGAAGGGAAATACCATTGTCACAATTAACCGGAACTCCTAATGTACAATATGATAGAGAAAGAAAAGCATATGCCACGTTACTAAAATTACCCCTCACATGAAGGGCACATGATTTCACTTAACAGAAGTGTGATGCTCCACTAGTTTTAGAGACGCAAATTGTTAAAAATTGGAACGTTGAACACTCAAATGGAAAGTTTGAAAGTTAGATGAATGTCGAGTCTTGACCAAACCTTTTTATGGTATGTACCAGTTTAGCAAGAAACGAACAACACAACCCCTCCTGGTTGAAGAAGCATTTGATACAAGCTACGATCATAACTTACTAAACAAGATAATATTTAATTTCAAACAAAATACCAGTACAAACCGATAGCTTCTCTTACAAAACGTTCTCATAAGACGCAAATCATTCAAACACAAAATACAACTACAAACAATACACTTGAATCATCCAAACAAAAAATACAAGTACAACAGACGGCTTTTTTCATAGCATTTGGTCGCTTCTTGATGGCAATGTTTTAAAGAAGTTACTTGGAACCGAAGGTAGCTTGTTCATTGACCTTGAATGTTTTGACACATGAGAAAACCTCCTTATGAGAATCGAACCCAGACCTATTGGTCCTAAAGTCTTATCACACTCCATGATGTCACTAGGCTATAAAGCCATGGAAAAATAGTTAATTAACTAACAAGTGTAATTGTTGGTCTTTGTTTTAATAATTGATACTTGACATCCTATTATGCATCTAATTCTGGGGAGTTTAAAACCTATAATATATATTTAACTAGTGTAAAATTAGGTTTGTGTTGGCGTTCCAAAGAAAACTAACGCAGCTAAGGCTAATTTGTTATTGCCAATGATTAAAAAAATCCTAGATTTAATACAATATTATTTCTAAATTTAAGATTGGTCGAAATTACATGAGTACCTCTATGCTAGCATTAAAAAAACCCTAGATTTAATACAATATTATTTCTAAATTTAAGATTGGTCGAAATTACATGAGTACCTCTATGCTAGCATATAAATAATTAAAATTAATTTACAAAAAATGTGAGTAATCAATTTGATTCATCCAAAATTACAATCCAGAGGTATATAAGATTTCTTGGGGCTGTTTGTTTAGCTCTAAATGTGGCTCTTAATTGTCAGACCTCTTACTGATTGCATTTAATCGTTCAGACTATTTGTCTCTTATTGATTAAATATTATACTTTGTCTGAATGGTTAAGATCTCTAATCTGAATTGGTTAGATATTTGTCTCTGAGCAGTTAAGCATTATACTAGCTCTTAATGGTTCAGATCTCCTACTCTCCTTCTAGTTGAGCACTTAATGGTCTAGACCTCACTGGGCATTTAACCATTCAGAAGTTGCCAAACAACCCCTAAACCTTCTTAGAATAAACACTTTTGTAGCCTGGATCAGATCAAACCAATCTAAGGACAAGATTGACATGGTGGCATTATCTAAAAATTTCAAAAGGGTAAAAAAAGTCGTTTGACAAATAAAAAAGGCAAATAAACGAATCTAATAATACCGAATGAAAATGCAAAAACTCAAAGACGCCATGGAAACTATTAAACTGCCAAAACTTTTATAAAATGTTGTTTTTTTATTATTGTTATAAAATGTTTATTTTTATAAAAAAGTTGTTTTTTGTGTTATGTATTATTACAACATGTTAATTTTATAAAAAAAATCAGATTTTTTTATAAAGTGTTATCTTTTACTAACTATTATTATGAAATGTTTTTATAAAATGTTATCTTTTACTAACTATTATTATGAAATGTTGTTAAATTTTATAAAAAAAAAACTTCATATTTTTTTATAAAACGTTTTTCTGTTAACTTTTACTATAAAATGTTTATAAATATGTTGATAAAATATTTAGTTTTTATGAAATAAAACGTTGTTTTTTGTTAACGTTCCATCTCGGTCTACGTGTCAAGTATAAATTAACGTGTCTGTCTCGATCTTCGTGTCAAGTCTAAGTTAACAGATTTGTCTCGATAATTGTGCAAGATCGAATACAAACGTGTATACAAAATAACCAAACAAACAAACTGAGCATGTAATAATACATAACGAAAAATTTAAACAAACAATATAAATAAACAACCAAAAATATAATAGATAACAAGATTTGTACAATGATAACCAAAAGACACAATTATAAGAAAAATGAAAAAGTATTGCGACAAGATGTCGCTATCTCTACCGATATCGTCATCATCCACAACATGACCTAACGTCCATGCCTGCGTGGCTGAAGTACCGTCATGTATCTATTTATTAAAATACCGTTTAACTAGGGTACGACATGTGTCCATTTGGCACACCCAGATTATTGGCTCAACAAAAAATGGTAGTGCAGGAGGAGGCTATTGGGGCTTAAAACTAAGAGTATATAGGGTCAGGATATTCCACAAATTGTCAAAACTCTAAAAACGCTAGAAATGATTTTCAGCCACCGTATCAAACCAATTTAAGGACAAGATTGACACGGTGTGCATTTTTGTAAATATCTGGAAATTTCTAAAGGGTAAAAAATCATTTGACAAATAGAAAATCCAAACACAACAAATCTAATAACACAAAATGAAAACTCCAAAACTCGAAAACGCCATGGAAACTATTAAACCGCCAAAACTTTTATAAATTTAAATGTTGTTTTCAGAACCATAAATGTTGTTTTCTGAAACGTCAAATCGGTCAGATTATCTTTGCAATTATGGTTTATTTCGCACCAAGAAAATAAAACACGCCAAAAAAGTCCATTATATAACAACCCTCGCATTATATGAAACACACACATACAAGAGAAAATGCCATATATTATAAACACCAAACAGCAAAGCACATTAACAATAATAACGGAAAACATCATTTCATGGAGGTTCGAATCATCAATTGAAATATTTGTAAACAGATTTTCAGATATAAGAAGAGCGGTGATCAAGACCATAAATGCCATAATGAATATGGCTGAAGATGTTCAAAGAGGATACTCGATCTTGAGGTTCCTCTTGATAACTTATGTGAAAAAAACACAAACCTTAATAAGAAGATTAAGAAGAAAGTTTTCATAAAATTTAATGATATTAGGAAGAAACTATCGTAGGTTGGCGTTTTGATGAAGAAATAGTGATTG
This sequence comes from Scalesia atractyloides, assembly GCA_947069175.1. Lineage (NCBI taxonomy): Eukaryota > Viridiplantae > Streptophyta > Magnoliopsida > Asterales > Asteraceae > Scalesia > Scalesia atractyloides. Next base: position 70,762,272 of record CAMTDV010000024.1, read on the forward strand.
TGACGATTATGTGGAGTGACGGTGTGAAAGATGATTACCTAATTGATACCATCCTAACTAGGGAGACACTTGGCTTTCTACAATAACTTTGTAGTTTTCCCGCTTCAAACACTATCAGATCTCCAACATATCGTTCAGTAGAAGAAATGTTTCAATGGAGGCTTGAAACATCGCAGGACTTAAACACTAATGAGTCAGAAGATGAAGATCAAGATGAAGAATCAGGAGAAGACGAAGAAGGGAATGATAATGGGAAACTTCTATCAAGGTGAGGATTTCACTCCTAACTTGATGGTATAATTTCATGGAAAATCGTTGATCGGGGATTGAGAGTGATTACCAAAGTGAGGATTTCTCGCTATATTTGGTGAGGTCGTCTGGGTTGTGATATGAGAGTGTCTTCATGTGATTCGTGTTATAGTGAAAGATTGCCTTAGAGAAGACGCATGAATTTGGTAATTTTCAAGTATGGTAAACAAGAATGGTCGAATGAGGTACTTAGCTATAGACTAGGTCAAATCATGCAACTTTTTTTCCTAATTACCTATAGTTATGGCTCTGATACCAATCTGTCACACCCCAACTAATGGCGGAAAACACCAGGGCGGGACAAAATAGATTGCTCAAGACTTCACAACTTGCTAAACATGACAATATTTAAATAAATTCCATTTTCATTGATAATCTAAATGGTACATTGTCTTGAAATAGAAATGCAACAAGGAAAGTTCAAATAGGACAAATTGGAAAGTACATAAATTTAAAAGTGTTTCTAAAATCCATCCTACTAGATTCTTGAAACGTCAAAGCATCAATTTCCTGCAATATATATTAAAATAGATGTCAACACATAAAGCATTTGTGAGCATACAAGTTTTGGCTACTAGCATAGATAGAAAAGTTGTCATCAATCCTACATGGCATAAAAAAATTTAGGCATGAAACATAAAATAACTAGCATGCATCAAATATAGGTCAAACCACATGTGTCCACAAAGTTGTGTATTTTGTCACCGAAGCGAAATCGTGATTAAGTGACTTAACATAGACCCTTCCTAAGGGCAGTGTGCTACTCTTATAGCGCTATACATGTTAAGGTTGGCTCATGACGTTAATGACAAATATTGTGTAAGAAAAGCTTCTAGCATGTATGTATCCTAAGCATATCATTTAAGCATGTATAAACGGATTGATTGATGTGAATAATTTGGTTGATATCGTGTTTGTGATTTTGATAATACTGTATATATATTGCACCCAAAGTGTGAAAAAAGGTAAAATGGGATCATGTAAACACCATATTTGCTTAGAAAGTTCCTCGAAAGTGAGTTGCTGTGATTTAGAGTTTGGAAACACCGAGTTATCCTACAAGGATAAACGAGGCATATAAGTTTGATGGATTTAGATTTAAGAGTGTGTATGCAAATGCTTAACTTAGTATCAAAATTACATAAAACATATCTTGTTAAAACATTCAAACTGGACACCATATTATGTGTTTTTCATAGGCACAAGTTCACCCATTGGAACTCCAAATATGGGGAATTTTAATCTAAGAAAATATATGTGACAACTGTGAAATCCCGGTATACCCTAATTGTTGTTAGTACTTGATGATAGGACACGATGTGCAAACAATTAGACTCGTGAGGAAATGTGATGATATATGCTTGATAGAAGATACAATATTAAACAGTAATTATGTTGTGTATAAAAGTTCATTAACAACCCTAAATTGACATAGTGCGTTACAGACTTAATAGTACGCAATTGTGTGTGTTTGGACGACTTTGGGAATACGAATGGTCTAATACATGGACTATATGTATGACATAAGTGCTTTAGCGGACAAATTGGAATTATAATGCTTGTAGTGATGCCTGAGTAATTACGATGAATTAAATCCTAAAACCCTAATTCCGCTTGAACCCTAATTATATATAACTTATACGACTCACGAAACAATAAAATTGTGACTCGGATGAATCCAATGGTACGTTATGAGTAACATATGAACAAGAATAACCAACGGGGCATTACGAGTGCCTTAGGGTGTAGAAAACAGGTTAAACGGAAGCTTGCCGTTTAACAGTGCACAAACCGAATAACATCGTATTAGACACAAACAATAGTGCCATGGACGATTCTAAGAGCAGAATTACCTAGACATGATACATAGACCATGACCTAAGATTTGAAGCCTTAATGTGAAAGGGCACTTTAAACGAGGCTGTTTCTGATTAACGAAACTTCTTCGATTTAACGCACACAGAAACAACCAAACATGCAACGAACAGTTAGTCAAGCCTAAAAACATTTATATAACATAAATATAAGTTTTTATAAGTCACAATATCAAAGTGTTCGGGTTTTTTTGTCGGTGGGTTCGGTTTTCAACACCGTGAAAAACCGCGTGAAAAACGCGCCAAAAAGAGTCTGTTTTGGCGCACCCGGGACACGTTTGCGCCCCGAAAACAAAAATAAACATGAAATAACACTTATACATATCATGTGGGGCCCATAGAACCTCCGTTTACTAGTCAAACGTGTCTAGAAACCCATTGAAGGTTCTGATCGGCTTTATAAGGCTTGCAAAAGCCATTTTTTATTCATTTCTCACACACTTTACACCTTTTCTTCACACACATCAGCCTATCCACGAAATTCCTCATCAAGTTCCATCAAAAACTCAAGGTATAAACCTTAATTCAATTGCTTTTTATGTTCTTTACATGATAAAAACTATGATTTCAAGAAATAGAAATTATTTAACCATGAACTCTTAGGGTTCTTGTAACATTAGCCAAATTCCCAAAGTTTAGATCTTTTATTCAAGTTCGTTTTCATATTTTGTTTTCAAGTTTCGAAGTCGTAAGCCAAAACCAAGGTTGTATATTTTCGGTCATTTCCAAAATTAATAAAGTTTCATATTTTATTCATGCTTTTTTTGTAACAAATGTCATACTCGCACTTTCATTCATGCCTTGTTTTCTTATTTCAAAGTCGTGTGACCCAAACGAAACGTTATTCACGACATTCGCGGAATCGAAACCCAAGTCGCACACACTTCACACCATTTTTTCCCAAACAATAAACTATAGGGTCAAAATGTCATAAGGTGAAAGTTCAAGTCAAGGGACTAAAAATAAAAATAACCTAAACTTGCCACATGATGCCACCTAGCAAGACACTAATCACTTCACTCTTAGACACTTGTTAACCTCTTAGCACATCATAGGACACTAATCAATCCTAAGACACTTGTCTTGTTCATATTTTGCAACCTTTCACCACTTTGCCACACTTATTCTAGTGTTGACACATAAGGGGACACTAATCCTCATCTTAGAACACCTTGGGACACTTGTCTTAACCTACTTAACCCCCTTCACTATAAATAGAACCACTTGGTCACCATTTTCTTCACACCAACTCAAAATACAAACATATCACTTAAGCAGTCTTGCAAAAATTTTCTTCATCCTTCCTTTGAGCTTTCTCTTCTAGTCTTTTGAAGAAGTCCCCTAAAGTTAGTAAGTTCCTATCCCATAGATCTTTCAATAAATAAATAGTTTCGTAGTTTATTTCTGTCCAACCTATATTTTTACGCTTAATAAAAATTATAACACGAACACATAAGTGTTTTTCCTGTTTTGGACAGATTCTGTGTTGTTACTTTAAACATCCGTCACTTGGTCAAAACTTAACCAAACAAAGTAAAATCTTACATTTTGATTAAGTTGGCTGAAATACGATTTCAATAATGTATAATACATCAAAAAACACTTCCGTTTGGACCCTCAACCGTTTAAAACAAAACTGAAGGTCAAAACAGAATGATCTGTAAAGATCAGCGTTTTTGACCATCTTTTGGGTTCCAAACAGAAAAATTTTCTAAATGAAAGTTATAGAACAGACTTTGATTTACTATTCTGGAAATCTTCATAATTTTTTGACAAAGTTTACTATTTTTAAAGTATTTTACAAAAACAACACAGCAAGCTGTCAAATTATTATCTTTAAAAACATTTAAACATCTTCAAAATCTCAATGTTTCCATAACCCACCTTCATCCACAAACATCATTCCTAGGAAACACTTGAGCTTTGTAAACACATTCCAATCAAAATATAAGGTTTGACAAACCATATTACACGAGTTCCTCCACTCATTTGGTTTACAAGATCTCATTCTATCTGATCGGCCGATTTAGTCCCGATACATACGTAGTTATCCGATTTTAGGACACATTTGATGTCTCGGACACTTGAGCTTGTTTAATCTTTGATTCAAGGTTATTTTGCAACCCCAAGTGAGTACATAGCTCCCCTCTTTTACGTTTTCAAATATTTTGGGGTGATTCATATGTGTTAAATTGTTTTCAAGTTTTCAAATTACAAATGCTATGGTTTATATAAACATGAAGATTTCCATAATGTGAACGAACTTGTTGGTGCGTTATATACATGACACGAATGACATTCATTAGCTTTGGCCAAGCCGACCAGTAGTAAGTTATGGTACCATATGACTGACAATCCCGTTACCAAGTTTCCCGGTGTTTGTGGGGAAATTTGGGGAACGACCGAAACGGTTTACTTTAACAAACCTTTTGGTGGTTTGTTATTGCAATTTAAAGATACCCTTTGGTGGTATAGACTAGTCAACACAGGTTTGAATGTATTCACCAAAACGACCAAAAGTTTTCACAATTAAAACAAGGACGATTTGTTTACACGGACGATGAACAATTGGTTTATGACACGAATAGTTCACGAATGGTTTATGACACGAACAATGGACGATTGGTTTATGGTAAGTGATTTAAATAACGGTATGCGTGTGATGTGATAAAAGCATGGTGGATACGCCGCTGGTACTTCCTATATATAAATGCTTTTATCGTATTACATTCGTGGCGTTATTTGCATCACTTATAACAAAGGTTTTCAAATAATGACACGCAACGATTTTCTATTAAAGATATAAACCATACAAAGTTTCTTCAAGACGATTTACTACTCGAATTTTCAAAGCAAATGTTTTGGTCAAGATTCATGGCTACAAGTCTTTTATAAACTATAACTAACTTGTTTTAGTTGGTTAGTTATCATTGCAATACCAAATACCTTTTGATAACACGGTTTTCAACTAACGACTCTAGTAGTCTGACAAGGTATTGCAAATACATAATCAAGGCCATGAATTTGACACACTCACAAAACCTATGTACTCGGCGGCATATTTTTGCTGACCCGTTTTCACATATGTTTCAGGAAACCAAGTTTGATGTCGATGCATGCTCACGTAGGATTGGACGCGGACTTAGTGCCTTAAAATTTTAAAGACAATAGTTTATTTAGTTTGTTTTAAACTCCAAGATAATGTAACTATGAAATTTCAATATTCAATAAAACATAACTTTAATTACCACGTGTTGTTGGAACAATCTGTTAACGTGACTCCCCGACGTTTCCACCGTGGTTTGTTGTTTTTACGCAGTCGGGGTGTTACAGTTCTTGACACCCTAATCTGATTATACACTAAATAACATGTAACCTACTGATATTTGTTGGTTCATGGTGGAAAAAGTCAGATTATGATATACAAACACAAAGTATTCGACAAGAATCGAACATAATGAACCCTAATCGAAAAAGAATGGATTTAAGGCTTGATTGAAATGTGTTTATGCATATTTGTGTTGTTTATGGTGTATAGGTACTAAACATAAGCTTATCTTACTTCTGGACACACAAGGATTGCGTAAAAACGCAAGTTTCGCTAGGTAAGATTTCTAAAAATCGAAATTAGAGCATAGAGATTTACACAAGCCAAATTATTACATAACACGACTTCCTATGCATTTAATATCGGGAATATATCGGTATCGATATTATCGGCGATATTGACCGTATAACCGATATATCACCGATATAATCGATATATCATGTGTATTATTAGTGTTAAATAGGTTATCTCGGTAAGATATATAAATTCGGCAGTGTATTTAAATTACCGAGATAACCTATATCTGATATTTTATTGCATTAACTTCATAGACGGCTTCATAAGTTCAATTTACATGTCAAAATTCAAATAAACTAAAACCAAAACATCGTACCGATAGTCCAAAATGAAGAATTCGTCCAGGCGAAGTCAAATCATGTTGCACATAATCAATCAAAATATCACTTACATAGGTTTACAATCTTATCATTTACCAACAGTTTCACGTCGTGCGGCAACCTTGTGTGATTCCATCAACTCTTTTAGCTTTTTGGTAACTCTTGCAGCCTCTTCTGCTTTCCTTTGACAAACCTACAGTTGGTCCGAATTAACCATCATTTACAGCTTCATTTGTGAAAGCACATTTAAAAGTGAAATCGTTACCTGTGTTTGGCGTTGATACAGAGCTTTCAATTTCTACAATTCAATTTCACCGTCATCAGAGTGATTTAGGTTGCAGATAGAAGTAGTCGATGTGTTGATGTGAAGTAGGAGATAAGTCCGACATTGTCTCAATGGCGGAGATAAGTCGGAGATAGAAGTAGTCTATGTGTTGATTTGCAAAAGCTAAAGGCGGCGAAGAAGAAATTGAGAAAGGTGTATGTATGTGCGTGTGTGTGGACTTCTGGTTCTCTCTGCAGCGTAGAAGATTAGAGGCGAGGGTTTGAGGATTCTTCTGGTTCTCTCGTTCTTTCTCTGCAGATGGAAGGTCTCTCATTCTCTCTCTACAGATGGAAGGTTTATATTTAAGAGAGAGAGTGTGAGATTGGTTTGGAATTTGAAATCTTTGTTTGAAATTTGAAATGATATAGAACATTAATTGAGCTTCGTTTTAATAACCCATATTTGCATTTTAAATTTTAAATGGAAAAGTTAATTTAATTTATGTATTTTATAGAAATTAAATGATTTTTTTAAATAAATTAAAGTGATATTAATGATGTAATAATGACACAAGATTGGCATTGTTGGATAGCCTAGATGGCTGCCACGTCAGCATTGTGATGTCATGCTCATCTCTTCTTTTATAGTAAAGGGAGATTGGTATTTACCATTTTATCAAAGTTTGACTATGGTGTAAACGAGCTCGAGCTGCTCGTGAGCTACCTACCTGAGAGGCTTTGATCAGCTTGTTAAAAGTTCAAACCTAAAAATAACATCGTTTAATAAACGAATCTTAGTTTAACTTATCAAACTTGGGACGGGGTTGGGTAATCCCAACTCAAACCCAATTAGATAAGCTTGTCCTAAATCATCCCAAATCCCGCCGAGTTTCTTTTTGGTAATTACCCGCAAGTTTTGGGTAAACCCGTTAATTAAAAAAAATTACCCGCTTACATTTAGCATTGTCACTATAAAAAATTTTCATCCACAATATGTGTGTGTATATATATATACCAAAATGTATGTAAAAACACTAGATTTTGGGAAACAAAATACCACACCATCACCACCATCTACAATCATGTAGCCATTGCCATCGGCCACCGGCTCCGGCCAACAACCACCACAACCAGTCAACGCTCTGTCCTCGACTCACGTTCAACCCGATGCCGCTCCACATCTCAATCGGCCACTCTTCACCCCCTCCCTGGTTTCCTTTTCGATCGGTTTCAACCATCAAGGTGTTCACATTTGTCCTTGTTTTGTTTTTTAAGCTACGGATCAATAAATTGATTCAAAAGTTGATCCAAGAACTCCGGGTTTTGTGAACGTGTCAACTAGCGTGAAGTTTGTTGTTTTCATTGTGTGTGTTCTTCGTTATTCGTCAAAAGGTTATATAAAAAGCAATTGGATCACTGACGAGTATTTAATCGAATTAAATTGTGTACACGTTTCAACCATCATTAATACAAGATATTAAAAAGATATATAAAATATGATTTTATTGAAAAAATATAATTGTATACCGTAAATTCCAACTATATATATATATATATATATATATATATATATATATATATATATATATATATATATATTTAAAAAAATAAAAGAAATTACGTCGTGAACAGGTACACTTTCTCAGGTAAACGGGTAAATCACTAAATTCCGAACCCGTCCCAAATTGGTGAAAAAATAAAAACTAATCTCAAACCGGCCCATACCTGATCACCCATCCCAAAATGTGTCGGGTTTCAGGTTTATCAATCGGCTTCAGATTCGATTGTCATCACTACTTGAGTAGTCTTACGAGCACAAACGCGCCTATTGTTTGTTTTAATTATGAAATAAAATAATTATTCACGATTCTAAAAAAATAAGTAAAAATGAAAATTAACTAACATGCTAGGTTCGACACATTGAAATAGGGAATATTTGGTTTTTAACATATGCTTTTTAAAACCGGACCGGACCCCAATTGTGCTGAAAACCAGGTTCAACCCGTTTGCTTCATTTAGGCCTGGTTAGTACTTGAGAGGATGGTTGTTGTTCTTTATAGAGGAGAGAAGCCTTAGAATTCTTATATTTGCTTGAAACCTGTGACCTTAGATTAAAGATGATAAGAATTTACCATCTTGCTACCATTTCAAGTGATGTAAAATGAAGTAATGTATATCACTAATAGAATAGAAGTAATCTTAAATATATGTTATTTATGAAAACTTTATGTAAAACGTATAATCAAATATACATAAATCATGAATACACCGGTTAGATGGGTTAAAATGAGAACCATCTTGAGTTGTGAGAACCGTAAGAATTAGGTCATCCAAAACGTTTTTTTGAGAAAAAAAAAAATCTCAAAACTCATAAATCAAATCACTTGTTTCGGGGAAAAAAATTAAATGTCGCATACCCACATTTACATGAGGCGTAAAAAAATATCAGCGCATAAAAAAAACTTGGATCAGTCAAAACTAGCAACTTGACAATTTTTTTTTTACTTTTTTTATAGATGTGTTTATAATATTTTCATATCACACAAGGCGAGTTGGAAAGAGTTAATAATAGATCAGGCGAGTTGGAAAGAGTTAATAATAGATGCATTGGACTTTAATACAATTGATCATTGCATTTCGTTATTATGTCTATTGGAGGATCCTGATTTCACACAGGAATTCAGATAGAAGTTATACCCAAAATTTGATAATATGGTTAAATGGTTCCTTTATGAACATTTAAAAATCCAATATCAACGGGAAGTTCCTCCTAATCTAAAAAATGGCACCCCAGTCCAATTAATGGACATGTATCTACTAGTGAAACGTGAAGGGGAAATAAGAGAGTTATTGAATATAATCTATCAGTTCTAATTGCTAAGGATATGAGCTTAGATTGGAACGATGGTAACATGATTCGAATGATATATGCAAAATATCTAGATGTGCTACAATTTCATATCAAGAAACACAAAGTAGAAATGATCAAGGCATGGAATCAAGACTGTGCAAGCAATTCTAGAGATATGGCAGCAAATGACAAAGAATATGAATGTGGGGTATACAACAATACAAGATCTTCACAACTATGAACTATTTATGGGATCAAATTGGAAGGATGCTAAGAAGCTGCTAAAGAGAAAGACGTTTAACTTTGAAAGGGCTACACAAGCCGTCTATGAAGCTAAGAAGACAGGGTGTATTAGGCAGTATACCTGTAATTATTATTATGTAATATTTGTAATATTCGAACATATGTGTATCATTATTTAGAACTAAGGTGCAATGGTTACATGGTAATCATTAATGAATCGACATGAGGCTGCAGTTGTGTCGGTTGGAACTTGGAATGGCGCCAATAACCGTTGTAAACATATCTATATAACTATGCAGATCATCACTTTGTTCAATATCAAGAAATCATAATATTTCCTGCACAATTGTTCTCTATCCGATCATTCATTCAACACACAGACACACGAAACAGTCTCCTTGTTTTCACTTCTATTTCATCACACTTCGGTCTGATTAGTTTTTCACCAACACACAGCCCCTCCTGGTTGAAGAAGCATTTGATACAATCCACTCGCATAACCTACTAAGAAGACAATATTTCAATAAAAAATACAAGTACAAACCGATAGCTTCTCTTAGATAACGTTCTCACAAGACACAAATCATTCAAAGAAAAAATACAACTACTAACAATACACTCGAATCAATCAAACAAAAAATACAAGTTCAAACAGACGGATTTTTTCATAGCATTTGGTCGCTTCTAGATGGCAATCTTTTGAAGAAGTTACTTGGAACTGAAGGTAGCTTGTTCGTCGACCTTGAAAGTTTTGACACATAGAGAACTGTCGGAATTGCCACGGCATAGAAAGGTATGGCATTCAGAAAAATAGCAGCAATGAAACAAATGATTACAAAAATTAATGTAGCCCTGGGGTCTCTCCAGCTGAGTAAAGACTGAAGTTTTTCTCCTTGTGTTGCTAAATTACCAGCCACTGTTTGCATCCTTCCAGAAATAGACCTTAAACGGTCATATCTCCTTTTGATGGTATCGTCACCATGGAGAGAAGTTGGATAGGTGTCGAATTCTTCAGCAGGTTCATCAGGGTCAGCTCGATCTGCATACGAGAGGTGAGTGTCCATGTGGAGAGGATGTCTCAGTCTCCATCTATAATTCCAAACTCCTTTTAAAGAAAGAAAAAGGAAAATGAATGGCAGGATACGCTCTGGATACATGAGCAATATAACGAAAATGAGGAGGACAACACTGTTTTTGGGATTCCTCCAATTATATATCCCGGTTGACCATCGTTCAGCTGCAATCAAATCATCAAAAACCTGCCTTATTATGTAGAAATTGTTGGATTAATCGGTTCGTTTACGGGTCACGGTTCAAATGGTTATTTGTTTCCGGGTGATGCGAGTCGTAGGTCATCACGTATCGGGTCATGGGTCAGCAAGTCTACAAGTGAACGGGTCATGGATCAAAGTTGAGGATCAGATCATGGGCTTAGGAGATTGCAACTGACTTATTTGTTTTATTTCACATGTTTTATTGTAATTTAATGAGTCAAACTTAGTAGGTTTGTTCTCCTAGGTTTTAGGAAGTTCACATGAGCACTAGGTAGTTTTAGTTCCTTTTCTTTAGGATCAAGTTTGTAGGTTTATTATTTAATGTAAATTCTGGAATCAATGAAAAACACTTCAAGCCGTAGAAACAATCATTCTTTTACGTGAGTTTGAGTGTGAGTTTTGAGAGTCAAGTTTGGGGCCTGAACCAACAGAAATTAGCTTTACTTATTCTCATACTCCACATTTGAGATCCCCCATCCAACATGTACTCCACAATCTCATTCCTTAAAGGTGGCTCATCCTGGCTAAGCTTCAAGGACACAATCTGTTTCGCATGGTGTCTCACGAAATCATGCTGCTCGGCAGTTAAGGAAGAATGTAGTGCATTTTAGTGGTTGCGAGTACATGTGCATCATGTTTAGCAAAGAAAAACAATTAAACCTCACTGCTAAACGAATCTCGCCCATTACATTCACCCCAGACGGATCCAAAACAAAAAGAGGGTATGAACTGGTGTACATGCGGTCAGTTTCAAGGGTTGAAAACCCAAATTATCGAATCTCTTTCCCGGTTATCATTATGCTCACCTTGCAGATGGCAGTTATCAAACACACCAATGGTTATAACAGTGCATGGATCAAAAACTTCCCAAGTATAATGCTCATTCCAATTTGGAGCAAAACTGTTGATTACTACTCTTGTTCTGACCCACTTTGTACCATACATGGTGACACAATATGCATCTGTTGTTGCCCTTCCATCTCTTCTCTTCATCGCTCTTAATCCATGAGCACTCAAGATTACCAGTTCAAGAATCCCAATGGTTTTATTCCGTAACTGTCTATCTGTTGGCCTTTAGTCGCTACTGAAAAGAGCAGGTTCAACCTCAACATGATAACCACCTTCCAAGCAAATTCTAATATGAATCATGCCACCAAACATTGCTTGTTCCACGGTTCGCCCTTCAACAAAAGCATCCCTCTGCAGCTTAAACCACTCTGATTCGATATGTCTTTGATCAGACCTCCGGTCTACATCCAGCAAAGGAACTATACAGGTTCCAAGAACTTCATTCTCATCAGGCCCAATCCTATCTACTAGCTTCACACTCAAGGTTTGTTCAAATGGTTCTGCAACTACGAACATCAACTCCTTATCCCAGGAAGGATCCATGGACCCATTCACAGATTGAGTCCACAAATTCTGATTTCCAATGTTGGCTATAACAGAGATGCTAGGCTCTCTAGTTCTATCACTAGGACTCAAGTCCTTCGCTTCAATAACATGAACTCTGACATACCAAAGCCTAGGTAACAGATACACCTTTGATTGACTATTGATAACACCAACAGAGGTAAAGCCATCATGAGCAGATTCATCCGTCATTTTGGGTCTCAACTGAAAGAAGAAAAAATCACTTCTTAATAATGAACAATTTTTAGACCCTAAATTGAATTACAGAACTAACGTCACACCGCACTATTCGAGGGGCAATGTAAGTTGGATCGTGTCTCTTAAATAAAAACTTAACCATTACTATTCACGACGCAAGAACAAATGTATTTTATTTTTTCATAGACTATTGTCGATTACTTAAAGAAAAATGTATTTTATTTTTTCTCGAAGCTTCATTATATGATATATATATATATATAGGGTAAGGTTATTGCTGGCATGTGACTTTCTAAAATTAAAAATATTAATTTTACCTTTATACCCTTAATCTAGAAAATTAATTATTTTAATTGTTATACTATTTACAAGATCGCAATCAAGATCTCAACCATTAGATTAAAGATCTAATGGTTTAGATTCTTTCTTACCCTTCTCACACATTGGGCCTTTTTACAGGATCCTCTACCTATATATATATATATATATATATATAAGGGAAAGGTTCATTTAAGAAGAAAATTTTATTGAGAAGAAAAAGAACAAAAGGTACAATTGTAAAACATTAAATAGTTTTTTTCTGATCTCATTTATTATTATGTTTGACTAATTAATTAGTCATAAAGACTATCATCTTCCACACTAAATTTTTTTTTGCCTACACATATCAAAAGTTATCCTACACATTTCGAAATTTATCTTACACATATTGAAATTTATCCTAAACAACTCGTAATTTATCCTATACACCTCGTATTTATCCTACACTATAAATGAATTTTTATTTTTATTTTTTTGAGAGAAATATATATCTTAAAAATAAGTTACAAATTTAATATAGTTAGCTATTAAAGATGAAACTACCAATTAATAATGTATGTAAGTTTACCAATATACCCTTGTAGTTACATTAAGTGAAAATATTAAATGAAGTCTAACGAAGCATTCCTATTGGTTAAAATTTCATCTTTTTTTCTTCTTCTAAAGAATTTCTTCTCATTTGAACCCTCCATTATATATATATATATATATATATATGTGTGTGTGAATTTTAACTTGTGAAAAATGCATATCTAGATGAATTTTAACTAGTGTAAAATTAGGTTTGTGTTAGCATTCAAAAGAAAACTAACACAGCTAACTAGTTATTGCCAATGATTAAAAATAAACCATATAGACTTAATACATGATTATTATTATTGTGATAAAAGTAAGCAATATAAAGATATCTAAAATTATATTAAAATGACAACAATAAATTTTGACAATTTTATAGCCAACTGGTTGGATTTAACTCGCGTATTGCCGTGAGCCCGAGAGTATATTAAAAATATAATGGAAACGAGTAAGTTAAAATCAAAATATAAATATGGAAACATAGGTGCAATGATTATAATAACATTTCGGTTCGTCGCGGTTACGTACGATACCCGTGCTTGGTGTGAGATACGGTATGGATGTTTGGTCGGACGTGACGTCATACCGATATTGTTGGAACAGTATTAGTACGGTTCGTTACCGGGGTTCGGACCAATGGCGGAACTAGAAGAAAAATTCAGGGGTATCTCAAAAAAGAATTTATCGTTCATTCATACATTGCAAAAGAAAAAAAACACAATCATTGTTCGCTTCAATATCTGATAAACCAAAGGAAAAAACGATTTTTTTCCACCATTAGACGAGCAACGCCACATAATTGTTTACCTCCCCTCGTATGTTATTCGTATAATCATTGAATGGTTTGCGCATTGCCTGGTCATAGACGGAGATTTAACACATTTGATGAAATCTCTATGTTAGTTTGAGATTTTCAAAATAGTTTTCTAAAAAGAGTTCTACACACACCACAAAAAATGAAAACATTTAAAATTATCAAATACATAATTAGATATCTTATATCTATAAATATTTATAGTATAAAATCAAATATGTAAACATTCATTTTCGACACTCGCTATAACTTATAATATAAAAAAATACTTTTGCGCTCCTATAAAGTTATAGGATATCACAGTAGAAGCAGGTTTCTTCAACAACCCTGGTGTCAGTTTTTGTTCGGTTCATAGTTCATAGGATCTTGGTGTTTCACAAGAAATTAAGAGTTGTATGCTTGTTTACTAATTAAAACAAAAAAGATGAACAAGCAAGGAAAATACGATACTGATCAATCTCAGAACTACGAAACAATGTGGTTTTGATAGCAAGAAGCAGATTGGGTACAAGATTAAGAAGGAAGTGAAAATCAAACCAGTAATATCAGAGAGAAGCCAGCATGGACCAAACGAAAAGAAACACATACAAAAATCAACTTGATAAATTACAAATGACAAAGAACAGCCAACACATACAAATGAAGGATGGATAAGAACATTACCTGGAATAACTTGGCCTGGTATTGAACGCTGAATCCCACCGTGGTATGTTATAATTTCCTTTTTAGCGTTGTTGGGTCTCTTTATAAACATATTATTTGGAATACCTCCAAAAAAACGGATGATTTGATCACAAAGACCATATTATGGTCTTCTTTATTAATTATTTTTTTATTATTCATTACGTATTTTTAACTTTCCAGAACAAATGTGAGAGCACTGGTGGTTGATGGGTTTTTTCTTTAATAGTTTTCAGGATGTCAAGTCTTTTTCTATAAATAGTTAATTCTTAATGTAAGACATAGATACGCGTTTGAAGATGACGATGGGTTTTTCCTTAATATTTTTCAGGATGTCCAGTCTTTTTTATAAATATTTAATTCTTGATTAACACATAGATACGCGTTTGAAGATGACGAAGTGGGAAGTGAGTTAGTTTAGGGAGATAGTAAAACTTTATATAATTTTAATAGTTAATTAACTAACACCGGTAGTTTTGGTCTTTCTTTTAATAATTGATAGTTGACATCCTATTATGCATCTAATTCTAGGGAGTTCAAAACCTATAATGCATATTTAACTAGTGTAAAATTAGGTTTGTGTTGGCATTCTAAAGAAAACTAGCTAATTAGTTATTGCCAATGATTAAAAAAAACATATGGATTTAATACATTATTATTTTTAAATTTAAGATATGTGGAAATTACATGTGTACCTCTATGCTAGCATATAAACAATTAAAATAAAACATAATTTACAAAAATGTGAGTATTTAAACTCATTCATCCTAAATTACAATCTAGAGGTCTATATGGCTTCTTAGCCTTGTTAGAATAAACACTTACGTGGCCTACTTTACCCTGTATATATAGGGTTAGGATATTCTACAAATGGAGAAAACGCTAAGGAACGATTTTCCATTGGATGAAACCAATTTAAGGATAAGATTGACACGGTGACATTTTTGTAAGTATCTGAAACTTTCGAAAAATCGTGTAGGGTCATTAAAGGTAAAAAAAAGTCATTTAACAAACAGAAAAGCCAAATACAACTAATCTAATAATGCCGAATGAAAACACCAAAACTCGAAAACGCCATGGAAACTATTAAACCGCCACAACTTTTATAAACTTAAATGTTATTTTCAGAACCATAAATGTTGACGCTTCTGAAACGTCAAATCGGTCAGATTGTCTTTGCAGTTATGTTTTATTCCGCACCAAGAAAATAAGACACGCCAAAAAAATCTATTATATAACAACCCTAACATTATATGAAACACGCATACTAGAGAAAACGCCATATATTATAAACATCAAAAAGAAAAGCACATTAACAACAATAATGGCAAACATCGTCTCGTAGAGGTTCGAATCATCAATTGAAAGATTCGTAATCAGATTTGCAGACAGAAGAAGAGCAACTGTCAGGACCATAAACGTCATAATGAATACAGCCAAAGATGTTCAAAGAGGAATATCCAATCTTGGGGTTCCTCTTGATAACTTATGTGAAAAAAACACAAACCTTAATAAGAAGATTAAGAAGAAAGTTTGGATAACTTGAATCCAACATGCACTCGTATAGGATTCATGTCATTTTGGTAAGGGTCGCTTATCTCAGCAAACATGTCCCTTTTGCTAGGAGCTGGTGCAACAAAATGCATATCTTCAACCTTCTTCATGTAAGATTGAACATGTTCCTTATACAAAGAAAGTTAATCATTTTTGTTTGACAAAGGATTCAAAGTATACTCAGTAGAAAAAATAATGTCTCGCATTATAACTTGAACATCTGGTTCGACATCACATATAAAATCAAGCTCATGGGGAAATTAGTATAACAGTTTGGGGCAGCATCTCTACGCCATCTATTAAGTATATATTGTTTTGGAAATTTCTGTATGTCCATGCTTCTCAAACATAAAAGATATGTCTGCATAACAACCCAAATTGTTTAATACGTTTGCAGGAACAATAGTTGGTACAATTAAGCTTCTGAAACATAACCTGTAAAACAGAATATAAAAACACACAAAGTAAGTATACAACTAAAACGCCAAAAGGAGTAAACAAGAAAAACATCACTATTAAATATTATAAACAAGGCCAGTAGCTCAAAATCGTGTAAACCTCATAACTATTAGCGTAAGAGATAAAACGCCATCATCACACCAAAAAACGCCAATTACCACAAATAAAGACAAACATGGCTACTGAAAATCATTTATAAAAAACTTAACAAGCCCATCAGGTTGATCTTCATAACAAGAATTTATGCAATACCCAATCCTAATTAGTGCAGCCTGTATATCAAGAAAAATACTTTTTGTATATATCTCTGAAGCTTGTTTTTCCAAAACTTGATAGTTACATTCAATTGGGGACATGTATATCACGTGTCATGATAATTTTTCGGTGAGTAATACGTTGTGATTCATTTGTTGTTTCATACTGAGTGATGAACTCCACTAAAGTAAATTCTGAAAATTACATACTTGACCAAAGAAAAGGTTTTCGCTCTCGGGCCTTGAAATCGTACACATTAAACCCGACAAAAATTACATTCTGTAATATATAGGGATCCATGATTCCCGAAGAGAAAAAATATCAGATAACCAATCATTATCAGTGAGATTAAACTCTTCAATAAACTTGTCCCATCCAAATTCAAACTCTTCATGTATAAGGGCATCAATCCAAACAACACCACATATCTATTCCTTAAAATTGGTGGAGTTGCATAGGCTTGCACCCACCTATATAACATAAGAACACGACATAATTTTAATGAGAATGTGATATGTTTTAATGAGTCATTAACTTAATATGAGAAGGTTGAAAACACCAATAATAACAAAACGCTAAAAATAGAAACAATACAGCAAAATACGCCAATGATTGGGAAATATTAGTTTTACCTTAAGTAACAGTTTATGCATCTCATGCCACACGCATAACCTATGCCGAGTGTTAACAAATACAACATAAATAGCTTTTTTTTCATAGTTGGATCTTGATTGGTAACAACTTTTGGTTGCTCACCAACAGCTTTCAAAAAAACTCTCAACAACAATATGTAAAGCCAATAATGCAACACCAAAAGTAACATTTTTTGTGGTGGTTATCTATACCAGTAAAAGGTACAAACACCTTAGAATATCTGCAAAAACATTAATAGCAGATTATGAAAAAAATATTGAGTAGTAGTGTTCATGAAAACGCCAAGACTCATATACTCCATACTTGTTAGAACGTTCTGGTTGCATCAAAGGAAATCACATCCCCAAAAACACGATAATTATGTTTACATTGATCATCGAACCAAAACAGGCCCTTCAAGCAATTTTCATTGTTCGTGAAATAATCATATGATAGATTAGCT
The DNA here is from genome assembly GCA_947069175.1 of Scalesia atractyloides. Taxonomy (NCBI): domain Eukaryota; kingdom Viridiplantae; phylum Streptophyta; class Magnoliopsida; order Asterales; family Asteraceae; genus Scalesia; species Scalesia atractyloides. The sequence goes on from CAMTDV010000024.1 coordinate 70,780,399, forward strand.
TGAGATTATTTCTTCTCGTATGAAATATTAGATGTCTCACAACTATATCAACATCATATTCACCGATGAATAGATTAATTTGCCTCTTGTAATTCTTAAAATCGACTTTAGTTGCACCAACATCTTCAAAACCACCAAAAATTATCTTCATAATATTAAACGCCTTAGCGGGACCAAGATTAATCTTTGATATACTATGTACAACATATTTCTGAAACTGAGTCAGCTGCCTTGATGATGGTAAGAAATGCTTCTCATGTTGATCAACAAACGGGTGATTATGCTCTTCAACAAACTTATAAAGCTTCCAAAATCCATCCGCAAACTCAAGACGAATCTGAGCTTCCCAACCAGTCCTCTTAGAAAAGTTTGCTCTGACACTCGTTTCCTTTTGTGTCTCGTCTAATATATCAACTTTTTTCCTTATTATGTCCCTTTTTAGTACAAATGTAATTCTTAAGTCTTTTAAGACCCTTTGAATTTACTTTTTTCAGCACCCTTACGAACAGTAAAACCACCAGTTGTAGCATACTTATGATACAAAACATAAACTTCATCAAGGCTGTCAATTGTCATCCCCATCGTGGGATTTAAATCTTCTATAACATCGAGAATGCGTAAAGTAAATGCAGTTTTGGACAGATTCTTTCATTAGATGCGACAGTTTCACCTTAACAAAGAGAAAACATAAAAAACGCCATGACATCAAAAAACATTCCTTGATAAGGTAATACATACCATGCATGGATTGCACTTGTTAGAAATCGCCAAAAACATTCCTTAATAAGGTAACACACACTATGCATGGATTACACTTATATTATTTAAAGCTTATATAAAAAGAATTCCCAAAAATACAACACCAAAAAAATACACACCATGGATGAAATTGCAATTGTTAATCCTAATCATATATACAACAAAACGATACATGCCATGAATGGATTAGAGTTATTATAAATGCAAATAATATGTGCGAAAAACGCCACAAAAAGAAACATGCAAACATCGAATCCAGACCGTATGTACAAAACTGAAGAAAAGTAATTATCAAAATCATAATTCAAACAATGATTTAAAATGGCAAGGAAATTAAAAAGCAAACAAACAACATACTTATCTTAGATTAATTAAAACTCCTTAAACACAATAAACAAATGATGTGTCTGAAAGAAAACATGTTTTCATGGTGTTAAAACCCGCATTTTGATAGTTGTTTGTTGCATATATTATTTAAAATGGATTAAATGTTTGTTTCTAAGTTTTTACAGGTCCCTAAGTGAAACAAAGGATTTACATGCCAGAATTGGAAATTACTGATGTTGCGCAAAAGGCATGCCCAATTCACATGTTTACAGGTCGTGAACAAGAGTGCGGACTACGAGTCGTGGGCTCCAAGCTAATGCACCGACCTAAAGATTGGAAACCCTAAAGCGAGAAGAAGACATGTGGCTAACTTATGGGTCGTGACCCGGGTTTTGTTTACGGGTCCTAACCTACCCAAACTACACATTGACCTTAAGGAATAAGACGTCGTTGAAACCCTAAGAAGTGATGAACGCAGAAGAGAATAGCGAAAAAAGCCTTTTGAAGAACAAGGGTTCAAGATCGGATCATTCGGGGGAGGATTCAAGGAAGAATACCGTACAGGAAGGTCGAGAGATCGATCCTTACTGGTTATCGTTTTCCTTTTGATTTCAATCATGTATTTGATGAATTCGATAGTTGTGTTTGTTACTATAAGTATTATGAATAAAATGTTCTTTTGATAACCATAATTTGTGAATCTTGTGGTATACAAAGATATCTCTTTTAAGTTGTGTTAGTAGGTTTGGTTAGTTGAGAAATCCAAGAAGCGGAATACGAGAGATTAGTAAGGAAATTTTCACAATGTCGTTTCTCATTTCTTAAAAAAGAGAAGTTTCCAATTCCATTTTACATTCTGCTTTGCTTTTGTTTTATACATTAAGGGCAATGTACATCTTAAGTATGGGGATGGGGAATTGTTGCATAGAAATGCTACATATGAAATAAAAATTAACTTCTATTAACTTTTTGTTCATTATAATTCACGGAATGTAAAACATGAGACAATGCGATGTTTTGTGCCATGAACTTTTTTGATTGTAAGTTTTAGGATAGATTTTTCCAATCCGAATCGAGTTTTTAAAATGGGGTAAAAGAAGTGCTTAGTTAGTGAAGAAACCTTAACAGGTATTTGCATTAGTACATATCGCCAAACCAGATCCTTCCATTATAGTGAGTGTTTGAGCCTTTTGTATATATTTTTTGTTTGTTGATAGATGCTAGTATAGTTATTCATTGTAGAACTTGTGCATGTTATACAATTAGCTAGTTGATACGGTACTTACTATACAGATATGATTAAGGCTAAAGTAGGATATTTATGAGCCCTTCTATACCATGTTCATTTCATTTTCCTACCTTATAATATTTCCATTGAGTAAAATGCCCGGAAAGTCCATGTGGTTTGTCAAAATTTCACCTTTAGTCCCCAACTTTACAAAAATTACACTCATTCTCCCTATGGTTCGCTCGATTTTTATTGGTTAATCCCTGAAGTGGATGGGGGTTAGTTTTCTCAGTTAGGTCTACGTGAAATTACTAAACTACCCTTACTTATAATTAAAACATTAAAAAATAGAAAAAAGCGGGACCCACCTTCCACTTCTTCTTCATCTTATAACACCACACCTAACCTCCTAAAACCACCATCAGCCACCACCTCCTTAAACTAACACCGACCACCACCTCCTAAAACCACCACCGACCACCACCTCCTAAAACCACCACCGACCACCACCCCCTTTAACCACCACTCTCTACAATCACCCTTTCTCTACCACCCTTGTTTCATCACCACCCCAAAATCAACCACCACATTTGTTTCATCAATCATCACCACTCCAAAATCAACCAAATAATCTTCATTTTCCCTTTAAAATCCCATAAAAACCCACTGAAAGTCCCCGGAACCCCCTGGATCGATGACGAACATCATCCACTACCCTCTAACAAGATGTGAAATCAACAAAAACATGAAAGATAAAAGACGTAGAAGATGAAAATCGTTTATTATTGTATCATTCAACACAGATTTACAACCGAAAGAGTATACATCATCTTCTACAAGCTGGGTTAGATCACTAAGATCTAAACCTAGCTTTCTCTTACAGCCGAAAGAGTATACATCATACTCTACATCTTCTACAAGCTAGTTTAGATCACTAAGAGACTTCATAACACTCATTGTGACAAGTATTTAATAAATCATTTGATTACTAAAATAGGAGTACAATTGTTGGACAGCAAATAAAACAACTGGAACAAACAATCAAATTACAATAACAAGTACCAAATTAAAATAAGTTTCTAGTCATCCTACTAGATTTCATTCATCATCATCATCAATTTCCTGCAATATGTATTAAAGTCCTTGTCAACACATAAAGTATTGGTGAGCATACAAGTTAGAGTATTAGCATAAGTATAAACGTTTTAAACAAATCCACATGACATAATCGTAATCTAAGACTTATCATACAATACTAGAAGCAACTATAATTGTCAACCCAAAGATTTCCGCTAGCGTAATCTTATCGTAGCAACGATAAGACCGTTATGATAATTAACATGACCTCATGAATACGGGCAATGCGTTACTCTTATAGCGCTATACATGTTAAGGGAGACCTGTACAAAGTTAATGACAGTTAGAAAGCATAAGAGTATTCTAGCATGTACGAGTTCTAGCATAACGTATTAAACATGTATGTTGGATTGTTTGTTTGTGTTTTAAGCATAAAGTAGGTGATTGTGTGAGTTTGATAATGTCTACGTATTGCACCCAACATAACGAAAAGTAAAGGGTCATGTACACTCATGGTTATGCAAAGCTTTCTGATTTAACCGAGAGTTGACGAGCATTGACATTAGGACACCTAAGTTACCCTACATGGGTGAAACGAAGGCGTATGAGTATTTGGAGTTCGTGGAGAGTTCGGATTTGGAATTAAGTATAAAAGTATATAAGTACACGAAAATATATCTTGTCTAAATACTCTTTTGGCACTAAGTTTGTATTTGTTTTCATGGGTCCTAACTTGCCCATTAGAATAAAAAACGAGGAATAAAGAACCAAGATAGTATAGCATCATGATTTCTCTATGTTCATAACATTTAATCATAATTCGGTTAGCATCATGATTTCGGCTAAATATAAATATTTTATATTATTAGTATAAGTCCATCATATAATATCATATAAGTCATGTATGTCAATAGGATGAGTAACATATATTAAACCTCTTTGTATAAATTCAAGGTCAGCAACCTAGTTGATGACCCAGTTGGTCATGAATGGAAATAAAATAAAGACTACCTAACCGGTTCATCAAGTAGCCAAGTAAGATCAACTCGGGTGTTTCATACCCATCATGGCAAATGTTTGAGATGCGGCGGGGTTGTGTTACTTTGAATCTAGGAAACTACTTGGAATAATATAGTAAAACATTAAGTGGGGTGGTGGAACAAGTATAGAAAGCTAAGGCTTACATGGTTCACACCTTTACCAAAACACAAGACTCACCATATGAACTATGGTGTTTGTACCTCTAAACTCATAAGAGTCAACCTTAAACAAGTCCCATAACCATAGATGAGCTTAGGAACATGACAAGCATAAGAGTCATGCAAAAAAGTTAAGTTTATAAAAAGTTTAAAGCATAAACTTCAAAACTGAAAGTTTGGACGTCAAAATAGTGATGTTCCACCTTAGTTTACCATGGTAAACTTGTGGAAACAATCCTAGAGGTATTCCAAGCTTTCAAGAAGAAGAAAGGAAGATGAAATGCAAAGAAAAGTGAGTGGGAACTCACTTAGAACACTTGAAACTTTCTGCCAAGTACTTCAAGACTAGAGAAGAGTTGATGTTTTGGAAGTGATTAAAGTGTTCGGAAAGTATTTAGGAGGTGGTAAGGGGTTGTATTTATAGTTGGGATTAGGGTTTGGGTGTTAAATGAGGTGGTTGGGGGTTGAAAGGAAGGAAATGGAGCCAAAATTCGCGTGTTTTAAACATTCTGTCCCCCAGATTCGTAGGCTATGGCTTGCAGGTCGTAGGCTACGAATTGGTCTGTTTTAATTTTTCTTTAGGGAATTTTAAGGGATATATAATTGTGTGAATATCAAGAATTTATATGAGTATGATTCCGAACGTAATTAACATTAAGTATAATTTGGTTTCGTATATAAAGCACGTATTCGAGATTGATTAAGTATCATGTATTTATGCAATAACAAGTGTGAATAAAAATGTATTTTCATTATGATTAATGATGACTGTCGAACGGGTCATGCAAAAATCTAATTAACCTAGGAAGCTAGGGTATCGAATCCATAGGAGTCTGGTGGAAAGTGTTATGGATTAAGTGATGGTTAACTAATTGCAATAATATAGAATTCACTTGTTGAGAGTTTGATTTAACTAACAAATTACTAAACTGGGTTGTAAAACAATGGGAGAAAACAATGGTTCCTCTGGATTTTAGATTCAAAGCAACAACAATTATGTGTTTAATCGTGGCAATCACATAGACATGACTGTTTAATTCAATCAACTGGTCGTGATTACCAAAAGAATACTTACTTCGATTTTAGAACAACGGAAGGTTATCATATAAGTAATCAACTGAATTTACTAACCTCTAACCCTTATCAAATATATCCCAATTACTAGAAATCTCGGGAATTGAATGAGTTCACATTAAGATAAAGCAAAACCAATCGTTTGCAATCAAGCAAATCAAATCAAGGGTAAGAAGCATCGAATGCTTAGATTACCGTGTTCACGAATCAGTTTAAACACATAAAAGTCATTAACTTACAAGAATCCTCCACCCGGAGGAAACCACTAAGAGATTAGCCACTCATCTCGGTTGTATGATCTTCACAAGCTTGATTAACGCTTGATTTCATCATCTTGATCTTGGTTTTAATAAAAGTATGATGATTGATGATGAATATTGGTGCCTCGATGTGTCTTGTATCCCAAAAATCCATCCCAGAGATGTCCCCCCTCGAGTTAGGGTTTTTCCATACCTTTTAAACACTTTTTGAAAGTCAAAACGCATTGCCAGCTTCTCTCCGCCGTAGCCTACGGTCTGATGACTGTAGGTTACGGTCTACACCTGTTGTTCTTTTGTTTCATTGGACCGTAGCTTATGGTTGACTAACCGTAGCTTATGGTTAACTGATTCCTTCCAAAACTGTTTTCTTCATAACTTCTTCGTTTTAGCTCCGTTTTATTCACCGTTTTTGGCAACGTCTTCGTAATTCAGCCCTTTATCTTGCCATCTTCCAATATATACATTTTCACTCCATTAACATCCCCCAAAACACATCCAATCTTCGTGGTTAACCTGCAAAATATCATTTTCTCGTAGTTATCCAATTCCACACGTATAAATGATCAAATATGCATCAGATTAGACATTAACACATATAATCACATTCCTAAACCCATCCATCACATCTCCACACTTATATTTTTTCGTCCCAAAAAATTACTTGCAATGGAATCACAATCAAATCACTGGCTTTCAAATTATTCAGTTATCTTATTAACAAGTCTAATCTCTCATTAACTAAGATTGTGGGTATATGATCCACTTAACCTAACCACCATTTCCAAGACCTTATTCATAATCCATTAAGTTCAATTGCATTATTCATCTATGCACCCCATACTCAAAAACCATACCGCCACCTACTTTCGTATCAAGCTTATGAGATTGTTATCTTATATAACAAACTCTTATATTTCTGATTAAATTATGATGGATAATGGATGATAGTTATGAGCTTCGACATGCTTTTGTATAGGATCAACTTAGCGGACATACCCCACCAAGTCACCATCCAGTGGTTAATGCCATAAGTCTTACATATTTTTTTCTAACTCCACCTAGAGAGTATGTACCACATGAGTCAACCATCCCCGTGGCAATACCATAGGCCTTGTCAAATACACAGCTAGCTCAGTAGATGGACAGATGAAATTTTTCGAGCGCCACTTTGTTTTGGATTTATTTTCATAAAAAGAAACAGATGTGCCATTTAATCGGAATACTTATAAGCTTTTTATTTATAACATCAACTCTTATATTCTCTAAAGTTTCGGTTTTGCTATAGCTCCTAAGGCGAGAACCCACAAGATTCCTAATATTTATGTATTTTATATCAATCCTAAGGAACCTTTCAACCGGCTAGGCCTACCCACATATCCTAATTAGACGCGTTTCGACCGTTTTATCATCTCATATATATAATAATTGAAAGCTAACAATCTAACTATACTTATCATTTTCCATTTTTGGTGCAAAAATCTTATGAGACATTTTCAAATTTTCAATTTTTGCCAATTTCAACCACTTCAAGCATTTGAAATCATCAACATGCCAACCCTATCTTGAGTTACCGCATCCCCACACATGGGATACATTGTCCCAATGTATCGTGCAATTTATAATCTGAACTCCAGATATACCACCTAAAAACCATAAACAGCTAACGAACTAATCGACACAACAAATAACACCACTCCCAACACAGGTTCACACCACCAATTACACATAAACAAATAAAATGCAAGATAGAGAAACACATGCACCTGATCAGTAAATCAGTCAGTGTCTGTAGTGGTGCGGCTGATGCGATCTTACTGGAACGTACGCATCCCATGGATTCTTTGATATCTCAACGGGGATGTTGCCAAACATCCCCACACTTGAACACTTGTGCCCGTCTAGATGGAAGCATAGTAACCTGCTAAAACACAAACCCGCACCAAAACAAATCAACAATACAATAGAATACTCTACATCCTCAGGTTGCCTCCTGAGAGCGCTAAGTTTAAAGGTCTTCAGCCAGACCATACCTGATGTACTCAGGGTGGTTCAGATGCTTGCTTGCCTCCCCACTTCTCTACATATAACCCCATCTAGTTACTCAGGAGGTTTGCAAGGCCAGTTGGGGTCAAATTTAGCTTCATTACCCCGTCCAATTCCATTATCAAGTGATTTCCTTTCATCCATTCTCCCTCTCACATCCACCTTCTTCACCTTAGACCTATCAAACTCAACACACTTCTCATCTAATATGCCCTTGATAACAGGTGACACGTATTCATTAGTAGCAATTGTATGACTCAAATCATCAATAAGATCATAAGAAATGGACTTTAAAAACACATTAAAATACAACTTACGATTCCCGTAGCTATGGTGACTAATGCATTTCTGCAGTCAATCTGTGCATTAGCTGTGCGTAAGAACGGACGACCCAACACTACATGCGGCGGCTCATGCTTCCTCGACGATGCATAATCGATAACCATAAAATCCATCGGGTAGTAAAATTCGCCCAGTTGGATCATCACATCTTTCACAACCCCCCGGGGTTGCTTCCAACTTGCGTCGCGAAAACCGCCATGCTATCTACCGCGTGAAGAGGACCAAAGTCATACTGGTCATACAGGCTACCTGGGAGGACGCTTATTCCAGCCCCATAATCCAGCAATGCTCGATGATCTTGAACTTCCCTACTCGAATTGGAACAACCGATTCCCTGTATCACATCCATTTCCATCCTCAGTCGCACCACTTAAACCTACAATCATATGGGAAGCAATTAAATCATTATTATTATACATGCTTAGGAATGACACTTACCCCACTGATCAGTACGTTCTTCACAGTCTTGGGGTTTGTTTGAGTGTCACTGGGAAGCTTCCCGTTCTGCTACTTCAAATTAGCCACTTCACTCGCTAGCTGCCCCATCTGCGTTGTCAGTGATTGGATCGCTTTATCCCAAATTTCATCCTTTTGTGCCCGTGTGTCATGCAGCTGACTTCTCTTTTGCATTCCCCGCTGCATGGCTTTTAATATCTCCATCACCTCACCATTTCCCTGACCACTTCCCTGCTGGTAATTTCATTGATAACCAAAGTTTTTGTCCCTTTGATAATTAGTTTGATTACGGGGCTGGAAAAATTGCCTTAATATCTATTCCCATTACCTTGCAACATATTTACCTCATCATGCACACCTACAATACTAGGGCACTGATCAGCTATGTGCCCTAGATCTCCACAACGCCCATACATCGGGAACTGTCCCCCAACTTTAGGTGTATTCTCGATTGCTCTTACCACTGCCTGCCGGCCTCTTCTTGATGATTGAGCGTTTCGATTTGAAGTGCTCGCCATCTTATCCAAGTAATCCCAGTCTATATGCTCATAATTCGTACCAAATGTGCCACTTGATACAGAAATGAGATCACAGCATCTTTGTCACACCCTCAAAAATCCACTTGCAGGGTTTTACCGCGAGGCGCGTGACAAACCAGGATCACAGTCATTAGTCATGCTGAAGAACCACTATATGAGTTTAAAAAAATATTCCTGTTTACTCATTAGTGAGAAAATATTGTTTATACAATTGAGTTGCGGAAGCGTAATAATTTCAAAACCAAAATAGTTAATGTAATTTAAAGTTGTGTCTAAATATTTGATGAAATCAATGCGACACCATAATGTATCCTAGTCCTTATGTGTGCTACCTTAGCAACCTGAGAAAACATGTAAAAATCAAGTGTCAACAATTATGATGAGTGAGTTCACAGGTTTTTGTTTACAGATATAAGATAAGTTGTTTCCACTGGTTCAAATCCCAAACCAGTATGTTATGATAGGTAACCCCTGATCTAAACCCGAATTAGAATGTTCAAGTTTCCCGATTCAAAACCTGAATCGTGTTTGTTATAAGTTGTTCCCGATTCAAAACCCGAATTTGTTGTATAAGTTGTTCACAATTCAAAACTCGAACCGTGTTGTTATATTGATTAGCAGTTTATGTTATATGTTTAGGTAGCTAACCTAGGTCATGTCAACAAAGTGTTTGATCCGAAGCTGACGTTTGCTGCCCCTATTGTGCCAGGTCTATCACTAACCATGGCTAAGTGTTAGGCAAATTCTACACCCGTGACCATCAACGTTCGGTCTAACTGGCACGGCCAGTTCAAGTGGGGCTTGTCGGGCCCAGTAGTACTACTAAAAATTCTCTCGATATAACCCAATACTAACGGCATCGTAAGTGTTAAGGGGACTAACATTGATATATGATTCCTTGTGACCATAACCGTATAACATAACTCTAAATAGAAAGACGCTACTGTACCGTAATATATACCACCTATAACTGTAACGTGTACATGTTTTCTCCCCCTGTTTTTGTAAACATTTAAAGAATAGGGGCTGTGAACTCACCTTAAGTTGCTCGGTTAGACTTTTAACGGGAATTAGAGTCGAAGTGGTTCAATCACGTCCTATTATGATTACCACTTAATTATTAGCGTGTTCAAGAAATACACATAGTCTATTCACGCAACTTACACATACCAAGTACCCATGTTGACAACTTATACATATACACATTCGCATTACGTATGTATTCATTAAATCGAGCACGTGTGCACCTACATCTAATCCTTAGAATCCAACTTATCAAAATGTTCACATAATCATACGACAAGTTAAATTGGCACATGATGTCTTAAGCAATACAACTATGAAAAACTGAATTTGTTTATGTTCCAGCCTTGATCAGTGAAACTGACCTGTTTTCAAGAATTTTTATAAAGCAGTTCCCGTACTCCAAAAATTCCAATTAATTTACAGAATGTGTCAAACGGTCTGTAAAGCTTTGTGTAAAATTTTTAGGTCCTAACTCATTCCAATTATTTATAAAAATTTATTTACTAAGCTGCAGTCAGATTCGTCACTTTCTGACTGCATTCTACGGAAAAATTCATTTAAAAATCATCGTTTATCGATTAATGAAATTCTAGTGGGAGATTTTCAAAAACTCTAGTCTGCAGTTACTGTACAAATTTCGTGACCTAACACTACATCGATTATGAGATATAGCCCAGCAAACAACACGCAAATTCTAAAGAAAAAACGTAGCTTCAGCTGCTGCCCAAAATAATCATTTTAAAATAGTAAGCGACCTCGGAAAAATGTGATTCCAGCGTCATTAGAAGCTTTTTTGAAAATATACGTTTTTTACTTCAGAAAATCAATTTTCATTTATAATGATTCGTTTACAGCCAACTGAAGTTGGCTGTTTTCGCGAATCAGCCTACTCTTTTTCCTCTCAACGCCACCTGAAACACTTTTAACGGTCACCACGCTTCATAATAACGATTTGCAGCAGATTATTCATCAATATTACATAACCCTGTTGATAATTTCATAACCCTAATCATAATATCATGATTTTTATAAAGAAAATGCAGCCAACGATCATACATGCAAACATATCATCATAATCTCAAAAATTCGCATAATCCATACGAAACTAATCATGCACAACAAAAACCCTATCATAACATCTACCATACCAACACATAATTATGACCAAGTCTACACAAAATCATATCATGTATCATAAGCATAATCAAAACCCTAACCTTGAAACAATGAGAACTAGAGAATGAGGGAAAACTTGAAATCGATAGGGGGGACTGCTTGCGTGAACAAGAGGGGGGGCTCCTTGGCTGCCGTCGACCTCCACAAGGTATAAGGGGATTAGGGTTTTAATTTTTTTATGAACCTGATTAAAATAAGGCCCCTACTTGTTCTCCAAGTAACTTGTTCCCCAAGAAACTAAGAGGGGCGGCTAGGTGCTTGGGCCGAAACAAGGGAATGGTTGGGGTGTCGGGTTGGTTTTACTTGGGCCGCAAGGTTGACACGGCTCGCAAGCTCGGCTCGGCTTTTTAATTTGAAACTTATTAATCATTAAGTATAACTCGTTAAATAAATAACTCGACAATTATTCGCGACATGAATATTCTGAAATATTAAATCGTGTAATTACGAGGTATGATACCTGATTTTCCGGGATGTCACATTATCCCCAAGTTGAAGGAATTTTCGTCCCGAAAATTGAATAAGCATGAGTTAGAAAACGTTGGAGTAAGAGAGATATTCCTGAGTTGCCACAATCTTCCGGTGTTAACCCCTCGTGAAAAGCATTAAGTAACTCCCACAATTGAATGCCATGATGTGGGCAGTTCTTTCACAACATCTAGAATCGGTTGAAAGATTCATGAAGTGACTCACCTAATTGTTGCTGGAAGTACCGGATGTCTCTACGAGCCTCCTTGACCGCCTTTGCGGCGTATAGAATTCATCCAAATATAGTTGCTGCATGTCGGGCCATGTGAAAATAGAAGCCGAAGGCAAAGTATATAACCATTGTTGTGCCTTGTCTTCTCATGTGAATTGGAAGAGCACCAATTTCACATCATCGGGTGTGAATCCTTGACCCCTAATGGTGTTGCAACGAGCATCGTAAGCGGCTATGTGTAAGTACGGTTCCTCAGTTGCCAAACTATGATACATGGGCAAGCTTTGAATGGATTGTGCTCGTACCTCGAATGACCGACCTCGTAGTTGAGGAATAACAACCAGCGACTGGTTGTTAGCAATCGCAGGTTTAAAATGACTTTCAAACCCCCGTACTGGTCCGCGATCATGACTTCTCGGTATACCCTCAGGTTGATTGCCCAATGGAACTAGGTTTGTTAGGAGTGGTCTTTGCGGAGCAGGCATCTATTGTACCAGTATCTGCTGAACCGGTGGTGGTAACGGAAGTCTATGGGTCGTCCATTACCTAGTCGTTGGTTAATCGGATTAGGTTGATGAACATGCTGTTGATACCCAGCCGTACCCGGATTTCCTCTTTCTAAGAACCCGTATCCTGTGTTATATCTTCCAAAACTTCCCGCATTCACTACATGCCTATTAACTTGATTACCCCCATATATATCGTATTCATCGTATCCTTCAATAAACTCCCCGAGCTATTCCCTTGATCGAACATGGGAAATTGTTGCTCCTAAGCTGGGTGATAATGTGAAGGTTGAGTCGGTAAAGGAGTTGAGGTGGATGAGTTAACAGGTTGTGCTTGGTTTGGTGGAAGTGGGTTCTCATCAGCAACAATTCTCACATACGATGAAGAATGTTGGATAGTAGAGGTTTGGGTGAAGATCGGGTATTGGGAAAATTATGGCTGATTTGAGAACGGTGGTAGGTTGTCTAGATTGGCGGATGGTGGTGGAGGCATTGGTGGAAATTGAGTAGTAACAGGGTTGGGTTGATTGTGGTGGTGGTTGAGATAGTATGGTGGTGTTAGGTGACGGCTGTGTAGGAGTTGGTGAGAATTGAGTTGGTTAAGTGATTTGCTTATCTGGATTCGCTGAGTTCTCCATCGATTGGAGGGTTGGTATTGGTGATTGCAAAATTTTGTTTTCTCGGTGCAAAACTCGGGTTTGCCAAACGGTTCTCTCGATTGTTGGATCAAATACTAGCTTTGAAGACTTCTTGGACTTCCTAGTATGATGCATGCACGTACAAACTCACCTGCACAACACAGACAAGAAACCACGCGTAATTCTGAACAAAAGAAATAACTCTATTTTTGGATTTTTTTTAACTATTTTCTAAAAGACACTTAACGCAAAACACTTTGCGCATGACTCCCCGGCATACGGCGCCATTTTGATAACGGTCGAACGGGTCATGCAAAAACCTAATTAACCTAGGTAGCTACGGTAAGAAAGGTATCGAATCGAAAGAAGTCTAGTGGAAAGTGTTATGGATTAAGTGATGATTAAATAATTGAAATAATATAGAATTCAGAAGTTGAGAGTTTTATTTAACTAACGAATTACTAAATTGGGTTGTAAACAATGGGGGAAAACAATGGTTCCCCCAGATTTCAGATTCAAGGCAACAACAACTATGTGTTTAATCATAACAATCACATAGACATGATTGTTTAATTCAATTAATTGGTTGTGATTACCTAAAGACTATTTACTTCGATTGTAGAACAACGAAAGGTTATCATATAAATAATCAATTGAATTTACTAACCCTAACCCTTATTAAATGTATCCCAATTACTATAAAACTCAGGAATAAAATGAGTTCACATTAAGATTAAGCAAAACCAATCGTTTACAATCGATCAAATCAAATCAAGGGTAATAAGCATCAAATGCATAGATTACCATGTTCACGAATCAGTTTAAACACATAAAAGTCATTAACTTACTAGAATCCTCCACCCGGAGGAAACCACTAAGAGATTAGCCACTCATCTCGGTTGTATGATCTTCACAAGCTTGATAAACGGTTGATTTCATCATCATGTCTTGGTTTTAATGGAAAGTATGATGATTGATGATGAATATTGGTGCCTCGATATGCCTTGTATCCCAAAAATTCATCCTAGAGATGTCCCCCCTCGAGTTAGGGTTTTTCCATACCTTTTAAACATCATTTTGAAAGTCAAATGCTCTGCCAGCTTCTCTCCACCATAGCCTACAATCTGATGACCGTAGGTTATGGTCTACACCTGTTGTTCTTTTGTTTCACTGGACCATAGCTTATATTTTGACTGATTCCTTCGAAAACTGTTTTATTCATAACTTCTTCGTTTTAGCTCCGTTTTATTCACCGTTTTTGCCGACGTCTTTGTAAATCAGTCCTCTATCATGCCATTTCCAATATCTTCATTTTCACTCCATTAACATCCCCTAAAACACATTCAATCTTCGTGGTTAACCTACAAAATGTCCTTTTCTCATAGTTATCCAATTCCACATGTATAAACGATCAAATATGCATAAGATTAGACATTGAAAACATATAAATCACATTCCTAAACCCATCCATCAATTAACGCCTTGAATTGTGATATTGGAATAGAAATACGAATGTAAGGTTTCTACAAATAGGATGCGAATATGAACTTTCTAAAAATAGGAATATGAAAATACGAGGCGTTACTATCTCCCCTGCTTTAGGAAAATTTTTCCCAAAATTTATTTAAGAGGAAGACACAATGAAGAGGTGCAGATACTTGGTATAGAAAAATGAGTGTCGAGTAAATGTATAAGGTATTTGCAAATAAAAAGGTGGCTTGTAAAAAGTAGAAACGGTTATCAGATGTTTTGGTTAAATTGGATATGCTGGGAATTTAAATTACTTGGTTGGCTAAGTATACGGGTGCGAATAAATAGTTTTGGAGGGATAAATGATGGGTATAAAAGAAATTCGTTTGTCAAAGGTGTATTGTGGCATTATACGAGAGTAACTGTAAAAAGGTTGTAAAAGAATACGTGTAAGTGTAGGCGAAAAAAACTTGTTACATAGGCAATCAATAGAAACGTTTACGTAAAGCGGTTTGAGGAGTTAATAAGTGGAAGATCCTTGATATTGAACGTGAAATTTGTATAAATGAGGTGGTTGAAGCCTCTTTAAAAGGTTTTATCGGTTTGGAAGAAGTTTACAATGCGATTTACAAACCGAGTATTAAGTGTTTTGATGTGAGTTCGGGTATAACCGAGGAAAGGATTCTAAGGAACCATAGTTTGTTGTTAGATGATCGTATTTACGAAGGTCCGAATAACACCGAATTTCTCATGGCACGTTTTACGAAAGTTTGGTAACATGGTAGGAACACTTATATATAGGAAGTACCAGCTGCGTATCCACCATGTTCTAACCATGTTACGTCCGTTTTGCTATTCGGTGTCATGTTACGTTCCGTGTTATGACACACAGTAGTGCTTACAATGGTATTCTTGTGCCTACCACTGTAATCCCGTGTGCACCCGCGATTATCCTAGTCATTGCATGATCCGCATAGTCTGGACTAGTAGTGTGTGGGTCAAGGGTACATTTTAGCATTATAAGTGAGGATGCATGTGCGTTAATGTATGTAAGGTTAAGTATGTATATATGATTGTATCAAAGTATGCACGTGTCTAACGTAGGCAATACCACTCGGGTTGTGCCCATGTATAGATTCCAAGTATGACTACCATGTAGTGAGAATGTATGAATTTGAGTTGGATTGATGACCAACACGTATAAGATTAAAATGTAATATCGAGCGTATAAGTTGAAGTATGAACGAGGTTAAGCATGTATAAGTCTACCATATGGTTTTGAGTGTGTAAAACGAAGTGCGAGTAATGGTATATTGTCATGAAACATTGATTGTATAGGTTGAAACGTGTATAACGACATGCATGAATATGTGGTTGTGCGATCTTATGAAATTTTTCCTGCCCACATGTTTTAGATTTAGAGTTGCGTATTAGCGATTTTGAAATGGTTTTAAGCGGTGAGCTTGCTTCGTTGAAGGTATTTTACATCAAAATGAGAAAAAGTTGAGCTTGAAATTCTTGTGGAAAATTTGGTTTTAAAAAGTATTTTTAGCAAAAAGTACTTATAGATAGTCAAGCTTCATTGGCATTGGCGGGTAGGGTTAGGGTTACTATGTCTAGTGTATGTATTGGGAGTTGGTTTGACAGATGAGATGGTTGTGGTAGGTTGATTGAATGGTAGTTTGATCGTAAGGCGTCGGGTTCCGACTATATATACATGGGTTCGATGCTTGGTGCACACGGCACGGTGTATGAGTGGGTTATCGATCATGGGTGTTGGAAGGTTACCTAGGTGCGGTTCTTACCGGGTTTATTGGGTTGTGTGTATAGGAGAGGTTTGTAAGGGTCTTGGGTGTTTCATCCTCGTTCTAAAGTGTTGATAAAAATTTTCGGTAGGAGAGCTAGTTCCGAGTTAAGGTCTATTGTTGTGAATCGAAGACTCGAGTGTGTTTGGATAGGCTATTTGCGTTTGTCGGTTAGGTTAACGATGGGTTAATTACGTCTTAGCAACTAAGTGAGGTTAACAAAGTGACATCTATAAGAATTATACTTAAGTGGAAGGAAATTTTCGGTTCCATATTGGGAACCAAGCGTCTTTAGTATAGTAGTAGAATGTGAACGGGTATTAGCGATTGAATCAATTAGGAAATTTTGTGGGTAACAGATTCATTAGACTGACTATGTTGGTAAGTATCATTTTACAAGACTTAGAAAATCGTGTAAGAAATATTTAAGGTGTGAATGGGATTTTCACACATGTGATTTACATATATGGATTTTATGTTGAAATACGTTTAGTAAAACAATGAGATTTGTGACCCATGCATAAGTGTAAAATTCGACATACTAATGAATGGTTTAAGTATAAGAATTAATCGAGTAGTTGTCATGAAAGTGTTCAAGTTACGATTCAATCTCTCATTGAGATGTGGACATCACTGCTAACTCAAGGATAAGATCTCTTCGAGGAATGGGAATTGGTAACGATCACCGAGGTAAGGAATTTGTGACAACCGGTAATTTCTGGGTTTTAATTAAGCGAATAACAAACACTAGGACGATAATAAATAGCTTGTAAGATGAAAATTAACTTAATTAGGCCCTTGGAAAGCTTAGGAACGCCTATTCGACCTTACAATACGCGTATGGTGATTTGCGGAAAAACTGCGTAACGATAAACAGTTACGAACTGATACCGTTCAAAATACTGGCAACGCCAACAAATACAAATTTTATACGCGTAAAATTTATTCATATGAATTTAGTTCTGCGAATTTATGGTGCCTTCCAACGACACAAAGCGTATATGGGAACGAAAAATGCAACTACAAGAACGCACCGGCAACGAACGTAAGCACCGGACCTAAGCTACGCCTAGATATTGATATATTACCATATATTTAGCATCGTTTTTAATTTTAGTACTTATAGTCGAAACCAGGTCGAAAAACGTATTAATAACGACGAACACGACATTTTACGCGATTTTTACGCAAACGTCAAACGAACGCAACAAAACACCGACCCCAGACGTAATTTTTAGCACTTTCAAATCGATATAAACTTAGTACAATAATTTATGAGGCTCGGGTATGAAGACGGTCATATTAACGCTAATGGGCCACGGAAATAATCTGAAACAAACTAACGGGCCTTTGGCCCAACCCATTTACAAAACCCTAACTATAAAAGTCACACTTTCTCCTTTCCCCTCATTTCTTCTCCACCCCAAACCCTAGCACACCACCTGCACTCTCTCTCTAGAGTTCGGTGATTAGAGTTCCGGCGAGTTTCTCCGGCGAGACACCTCCACCCACGACACCTCCTCCTCCCTTGCACCCTTTCCCCGATAAACAGAGAGGGATCTGAGCGAGAGAGAGAGAGACAGATCGAGAGAGAGAGAAGTAGCAGAGAGAGAGAGATCGTACGTAGAGAGAAAGACGGCGTCGTGCCGTTTTTCCGGCGGCGGTGAGATCCGAGGCGGCGGCAGTAGGGGCCGACCACCATTTTTCGGCGGCACGACAGCAGACAAACGGCTCTGCCGTTTTTCCGGCAACCCGGAACGCCGGAAACGGCTGTGGTGGTTCGGGATTCGACAGGCAAGGTCTGGCAGCAGCGGTTTCGGGTTTGGCTCAGATTGTGGGTTCGGGTTCAAGTTCAAGGGTCAGATTCGGATTTGGTTTGGGTTTGAGAAGATTCAGATTTGGTTAAGGTGGTTTGGTTACAAGTGCGGTTTAGCTTTGTCTCGGGTCACTTGGTTCAACTCGGTACAAAACCGAGTCAACCCGGTCAACACGGACAACCGGTTAACTAGTCAACATCGAGTTAACCCGGTCAAAGCAGGTCAACATCAGTCAACGTATAGCTTCGGTTCAATTTTGCGATTCGGGCCAGATTGGTCAACACCAGATTCAATCTAGTCAACTCAGTCAAAGCGAGTCAACTAGGTCAAAGCGAGTCAACTCGGTCAACGGTTGACACGGAACTTGGTAAAAGCTTAACGAAAATAGTTTCGTTATTTTATTTTATAATATTAGTTTTAATCGCGTAGTCGAGCTCTAAACCGACCCGACCAATGAAAACGATAATTATTTTACGAATACTATTATATACATGGACTTGCACATTACATACATATATAACTTGTGTATGTTGATATAGAAACCGAACCGACTTTTAGTATATATATATATATATATATATATATGTATATGTGTGTGGGTGTGTGTGTGAATTAGACTTAGACACGACAAAATACAATGTTTTGAAGATACGATAGGTTATATATATGTTGATTACCTTGTTCGTTGTATTTTGACAAATTAATCGACAACTTATGTTGTCGGGATCGTCCAAAAACAGAGGAAACTCTGTCCGTTTTTCGTAAGAATCCGCAAAGCGAAACGTGTTTTATTATAAAAAACAAAACCTATCCGATTCAAGTTATTTTTATAAAAATAAATACGAAAGTATATTTATTTGGCGACCCTTTACGAGTTATAAAACAAAGTTATAACGTGTCGACAAGCTTGATTTGCAAGTTAACGAACTTGAAAACTATATGAATAAAGATATAGTTTCGTATTAGTTTCAAACCTCCAAAAAAATCCGAACACTTACTTTAAACGCGGGATTATTTATAAAATAAATATAACGTCTTATACTACTATAAACACCGACGATTCAAATACATTTATTTCAACAAATGAAATGGTTTATAATTATTTCGAACGTTGACGTTTCGGATATTTTTATAAATATAATGGTTTGTAAATGTTTCAAGTGACGGCGATTTGAGTATTTCATAAAATAAATATAATTATCATATTTATTTTTGAACGTCCAACGGAGCCCGACACTTTATAGTAAGAATATAACAAGTGTCAATTTTATAATCCTTATTATTTATTTATACACGAGATACAAGACGCTTATTTTCGGACACGAAGCATCATACATATATGAATATATATATAATGTATATATATATGTGTGTGTGTGTGTATGTGTGTATCTATGAAAAACTACGGAGAGTCGTATTGTCATTATTCATCTACATATTTCTAATTTCGACAACAAACACGACTTCGAAAGTATATTTATATTAAATATATAAATATATATTTTTTTCCAAATCTTTTGGAAATGAGTGTTTCCAAGACTTAGCAATTATCGCCGACAATAAATGGAATTAACTAACCATAGATTAGTTATTCTAAGTCAAGATAACAACACCTTTTAGGAGCGTTTGTTAACGATTCGGTAGAGCTCGGGCACGTAGTTTAGCTACGTTTAATTAGAATCTTATAAGATCGATTTCCTAATAGGAAGGTTATAGTTGCACGCTAGTAAGTTCACGTTCTTGGAACGACATCACGGAATCACATTTAGCTAGCTTTGCACAAGGATATCAAGGTGAGTTCATAACCCCCACTTTTTACCGTTTTACATTTTTATAAATGTTTTCGGGGGTGGAAAGACATGCAAGTTTTGCGAAAGCACACAATATTTCGATAAACGCAAATCATATATATTCCTAAACCATATTACAAACGTATTCCAGAAAACACAAATGGTTTATGAAAAGTTTATAACGAACATACCGGTTTTACAAGAACATACGCGTTTTTCGAAACATACATGAATTTATGACATGGGCTAGGCCCAACAACATGGATAACAAGATAACATGGGCTAATAACAAGGATGACAAGATAACCTGGGCTAGGCCTAATAACACAGATTTATAACAATTGGTATGTAGCTATGGGATTAGATGACAATACGATCAATGTGCGTAAGTAGGATGATGACAACGATAACAATGATAACCATTAATCACTTAGTGACCAAGGTGCAAAAGGTGTAGATCCACTGAGCTTGAGACACACTTCACTCCTAGTTTTTTAACCGTGGGGTGCTTTTGTGAGCCCAATTGATGACAAAGTTGTCTCGGTTTGGTTATTTACTTATGGTACATAATGTTAGGGGGCTCGCTACCCACTGATTGATCCTTAGATTCCATGGGCATTCTACATACTATGATTTTATCACCGGTATACAAACATAACAGTCACATGCATCGGTTTACAAACATAATGGAAAACATTTTAATACCGATATACAGTTATGACATTTCAAACGCTTTGAGATACTATGATCTCACAAACCGGTTTTCAAATGCATGATTTTCAAATGTTTTGAGATTCATTTGAAACAAAACCAACAAACTATGAACTCGCTCAGCTTTATGTTGATTTTTCGCATGTTTCTTTCTCAGGTTATATTGTCAAACTATGGCACGGTTGGAATAGGAGAACCTATTTGGAATTCGATTACCTAGCAGCGTTCAACTTTCTAAAAGTCTTAGCTAATAATTACTTCCGCTGTGGAATGAAGATACCAGTCCAGTCACATCAGCTCTGATATTTCGGGGTGTGACAGAATTCATCCCTAGCTCGTTGGTGTAGTCGTTGTAAGAAAGAGAGGAGTGGAGCCAATCGTCAAGGTAAGGGAATCACTTCTATCTTGATGATAATGCTTCCATTTTTGGGAATACGAGTAGTGTCTTCCTTGTCGGTGATGCTTTGAAATCGTACATATAAATAGCGTGTAAGGTATATGAAAAGGATTAGTATGATATGTATGTAATCGTTGTGAAAAATAATTTGAACTATGAAAATGAGAAGTTTGAATCATGTTATGCATAAAATTGATACTAGTATAACGGTGGTTTGGCTAAAACTTGGATTGTTCCGAAATGGAACTTTGACTAAACCAAAGTGATCGAAAGTTCTTTTGAGTTTGGGAAGCATACTTTGGCCAAATAGGTAAAATAATCTCGCCAAAATTTCGGTTAATGGTATTCACCCTTCCGGTTACTACATGTCCCTAGTCAATCGAAAGTTCGAGACTTGGTGAGATTGAAAATCGAGGAATGGACTAGTTACCAAGATGCAGGTATCACCCCTAACTTGATAACGTTGTTCCCTAAGTGTGGTTGGTACTTACCGAACAAGACAAGGAACTAAATCTGACTCTGGGTAAGGGTCCACTAGAATGGGCACAGTGAAATTTCCATCAAGGTAAGGATGTCACTCCTAACTTGATGTAAAATTCCGTGAAAATAGAGAATAGGGATTGAGAGTCTTTCACCAAAGTGTGGGTTTCACGCCTATTTTGGTGAAATCGTCTCATTTGTATAGTACGAGTGTTTTCTCGCCTTCCCATGGTTGTGTAAATTTGCCATAGGAAAGGCATATGTTTTGAAACAATGAAGTAGATATGAGCACGTAAGAAGACTTTAGCATGAATAATCAAGAATGATCAAATAAGGTACTTAACTATCGACTAGGTCAAAAGCGTTGAAATTTTCCTAATTCCATATAGTTATGGCTATGATACCAATTTGTCACACCCCAACCGATGGTGGAAACATCAGGGTGGGACGAAATAGATTACAAAAGACTTCATAACACTAACTGTGACAAGTATTTAATAAATAAATTTCATTTCATTACTAAAAGAGGAGTACAATTGTTGGGAAGCAAATAAAACAACTAGAACAAAGAACCAAATTACAATAACAAGTACTAAATTAAATGAGTTTCTAGTCATCATGGAGGTAGGATGATTAACATAATGAATTCACCAAAGCACAAGGTCATCAACCTAGTTGATGACCCAGTTGGTCATGAATGGAAATACAATAAAGACTACCTAACCAGTTCATCAAGTAGCCAAGTAAGATCAACTCGGGTGTTTCATACCCATCATGGCAAATGTTGGAGATGCGGCAGAAGTGTTACTTTGAATCTAGGAAACTACTTAGAATAATATACTAAAACATCAAGTGATGTGATGGAACAAGTATGGAAAGCTAAGGCTTACACGGTTCACACCTTTACCAAAACACAAGACTCACCATATGAACTATGGTGGACTTGGATGGTCTCAACACTTGTAGGTTGTCTAAACCTTGTCAAAACAGATAGTTTAGAGGGTGTTTGCACCTCTGAACTCATAAGAATCAACCTTAAACAAGTCCCGTAACCATTGATGAGCTTAGGAACATGATAGGCATAAGATTCATGCAAGAAAGTTAAGTTTATAAAAAGTTTAAAGCATAAACTTCAAAACTGAAAGTTTGGACCTCAAAATGGTGATGTTCCACCGTAGTTTACCATGGTAAACTTCCGGAAACACTCATAGAGGTGTTCCAAGCTTTCAAGAAGAAGAAAGGAAGAAGAAATGTAAAGAAAAGTGGGTGGGAACTCACTTAGAACACTTGGAACTTTCTGCCAAGTACTTGAAGAATGGAGAAGATTTGATGTTTTGGAAGTGATTAAAGTGTTTGGAAAGTGTTAGGAGGTGGTAAGGGCTTGTATCTATAGTTGGGATTAGGGTTTGGTGTTAAATGAGGTAGTTGGGGGTATAAATGAGGGAAATGGAGCCAAAATTCTTGTGTTTTAAGCATTCTGTCCGCCCAGATTCGTAGGCTACGGCTTACAGGACGTAGGCTACGAATTGGTTTGTTTTAATTTTTTAGGGCATCTTAAGGGATAAATAAGTGTGTGAATATCAAGAATGTATATGAGTATGATTCCGAACATAATTAAACATTAAGATAATTCGGTTTCGTATTAAAAGCACGTATTCGAGATTGATGAAGTATCATGTATTTATGCTATAACAAGTGTGAATAAAAATATATTTCCATTATTAATGCCTCGAATTGTGATATTGGAATCGAAATGCGAATGTAAGGTTTCTAAAAATAGGATGAGAATACGAACTTCTTTAAATAGGAATACGGAAATACGAAGCGTTATAAAAGATATAGAAACTTGTTAAGGGGATTAACCTAGATAGTAATTCACTCGATTCGTTAATCTATGGTTGCTAGAATAATATAAGAGCCTCTTAGATCACAAGGGATTAGTAAATGACTTTTTTACTTGGAATCGAATAGTTAGGTATGTCTATAGCCTGGTTATTTAGGGACATGGGGTTAACCTAAGAGGGCTCTGGCTTTTTACCACTACACCCCATCACTATTGTCAACTATGATGAGTTTTTCATAAGAACCATAATGAACTGTTTTGCAAATGTATTAAGTTGATTTCGAACCTAAATGGTTATTTTCTCATAACTGTTTTCTAAACTTAATTAAATAGGTTGTTTAGTGTTTTCTGAATATTAACAGTTACATAGGTTAGATATAACGAAAGAGATAGGTTAATAGATCATAGTGTCGATGGATTGATACTTGGGTACTTACCTAGGCTATACTATATACTGATAGGTACGCTTGCGTAGAACGTGTGTAGTTCGTATCAGTGTTTTATCCTTAAAACTCGATTGTGTTATGTGTAAATTTAATTGTTACTTTCTAAGTACGTCAACAACAACCAAAACGCTTATCGTATATTAATTAAATCGTCTTAAACACCATAAATATGATAACACTACATATAAATAAAACCGCTAATGACGTATACATTACATGGTTTAAAAAACTACAAACCTTTAAAAAAACAAAAAAAATTGCAAAAAAGAAGACATACTATAAGCGACTAATAAGAACCAATAAAAAAAGAATTTTGAAAATGTTCATAAGATAATGAACGATATTACTTTATAACTCATCATCATAGATTGTGGAAACTTGGAGAAGTGGTAAGAGCTATTACGGAATAATGGGATCTCAAAAAGGGTAGGTGAAGAAACGTAGATCTAACAGATCGGAATCTAGTTAGATCTAGGGTTTTGTTCCTTTCATAAAGAGGTTAATCCTTCGTTTGGTTTCGTGATGATGATGATTGCAACTCTACTTCGACTGATCCTGCAAAACAGAACACCGTCAGCTCGCCACGGGGTTTCTCTCCGTGACCACCCTCCGGTGTGAGAATAAGTACAAGTAGTTGGAAGTAAAGTTAAGAGAGAGAATAGTTGAGAGTGAATTCCTTCTACCTGTAGCCCAAGTTACTTATTTATAGCCGGGGTTTGGGCGCCAAAATGAGAGATGTTAATCTTAACGGAATCTTTCGCTGCTCCGTTAAGTGTGGTTATCCGTTAGTGCACATGGATCGTGAGCTCATCAACGGTTAGGGAGGTGCCACGTGTCATCATGAGATCACTACGTTTTATTGATGTGAGCATGCTATCACCGTGATCTTTCTTGGTCATCCCAGATGCTGCCACGTGGCGATTGGTTATAACCTAAAGATGCTTGCACGATTGGGTATTAGTGGCTTCTAGAAGATCTCATAGTTGTAACCTATCTGTTGCTCGCCACGTGTGCATTCTGTTACAACAGAAAAGATTCTCTTTACCTCTGCACCAGCTCAAGGATTTTTGTTAAGGGAAAGCTTCTCAGGATTAACTGTTTCCTTGCGCGAGCGGCGCAAGGTAGTTAACTGATCTTCTTTCCTTTCTCTGCTGTTGGCGCAACGTTTACTAAGCTCTTGCTTTGGTATAAACGTCCGCGCAAGGTTTATGAGTGAGAAGTTATCCAAGGAAATTGATCAAGGTTAACTTTGAACCTTGCGCGAGCCCATGCAAGGTAGTTGGATGATACTTTCCCTTTTTGGATACCTGGCGCAGGGTCCAGTGAGTCTTTCTTTAGCATAGAAACCTACGCAAGGTCTCCTTGGTAGTTAATGGTGGGTATGGTTTTCTTGCTTGGCGCAAGGTTTTTGGGACCATACCCCTTCAAGTCCCCCCAATCCATTGTTGCTCCTATGTAAAAGTAAAAAGTAGGTGGAGCATTGGACTTAAGATAAGTATGCTGCGCTGAATAGGTGCTGGCTCTTTGGTGTTTTTTGCTCCCTGATGACGTGTCATATGTGAACTTTGAAGAATATTTGAATTTCAAATATATTTGGACACGTGTCGTCCATCTAGATAATGTAGTTGGTGAACACACACGTTCCTGAGACGTGGTTATACTGTTGACAGGCTGTCAACAGTATGTGTCTTACTGCATTAATGATAATTCGGCGACACGCGCATGCGTGAGGGTAATTCCTGTTCCCCACTCGCCCTTTCAGTTACCTGGGAAGGTGTGATGGTCGCAAAAGTCGTTGTTGTCATATCGAGCATTAATTGCGATTGGTATATAAAGGGAAATGGCTCTTCATTTGCTTCTTCACTAGATGATATTCTAGAGAGAGAAACACATATATCCTTCATATTTTCCGGCGACTACGGAACTCCGATCATCTTCTTTTTTTCTGAAAATATCCCTTTCTTCAAGAGTTCTTTCAGCAAGATTTTTATGGCGACTGGATCTAGTTCTGGGAGAGTTGAGGCACCGGCGACGTCTATACTTCCACCATTGAAGTGGGGGAAAGAAAACTTCGATGCCCTGATTGATAATTTTCTGTTTGCTAAGTCCTGGGGAGCTTTTTACCCTAAGGAGCGTGCCATGGCGGCGGATGCTCCGGCCGGCTACATTACGTTGTTCTACGATTATTTTGCGGAGGGCAACTTCAGACTTCTGGTGCCCCACTTCATGCTTGAGATTCTAGACTTCTATAAATTCCATATTTCCCAGTTGAAGATCATACCGACAGTTGAGAAGTTCCGGGTATTTTATCAGCTTCACTGCTCATTGGGCTTTTATTCATTCCAACAACGTGTGCAAGCCAAACGATTGTTGTTAGTGCCATCCAAATCCTACCACGACTGGAAGCAGAAGTTTTTTTATGTGAAAGCGGCGGTTGTCCCGATGGCTGTGACGTTTAGGGCCGGGAAGGAGATAGAGTTGGAGACATTAGCTATTCCGACCAACGAAGTGTGGTACCAGAACATAAAAGATGTGCCCAAAGATGTGGTACCAGAACTCGGTGCAGTGGTTTTTGCATTAAAGATATGGCGACACTACCTTTACGGTACTAAGTGTACGGTCTTCACCGACCATAAGAGCTTACAACATATCTTTAATCAAAAAGAACTAAACATGCGACAACGTCGATGGGTTGAACTTCTCAACGACTACGATTGCGAGATACGCTACCATCCCGGCAAAGCAAACGTCGTCGCCGATGCTCTCAGTCGACGAAGCTATGTGTACAGTATTCGTGACTCTCAAGCTTGTACTAAACTTGAAACCCTCATCCGTGCCGCTCAATTCGCATGTTTTAACGAGAATAGCTTGGAAGAAGAAATGAAATGTGGTGTCGAAACTCAGCTTGTATCTAAATCTGATGATATTTATTACTATCTCAACCGCATTTGGATTCCCAGTCGTGATAATCTTTGTAAGTTGCTAATGACGAAGCTCATAAATCTCGATATTCCATTCACCCCGGTGCCGACAAGATGTACCAGGATCTTCGTTCTAAGTACTGGTGGCCGGGCATGAAGAAGGATATCGCTGTGTACGCCTCAAAATGCTTAACTTGTTCGAAGGTTAAAGCCGAACATCAAAGGCCCTCTGGTTTACTCGAACAACCCGAAATCCCGATGTGGAAGTGGGAGAGTATAGCTATGGACTTCGTTACTAAACTCCCGCGTACTTCTTCCGGTCACGATAGCATTTGGGTTATCGTTGATCGTCTCACCAAATCCGCGCACTTTATTGCTATACGAGAAGACTTTAAGGTCGAATGGTTAGCCCGAATCTATACCGACGAAGTTAAATGTCGACACGGGACGCCTCGTGACATCATCTTTGACCACGACAGTCGTTTTACCTCGTGTCTCTAGGAGACTTTTCAATCCGCTCTCGGTACTACTCTCAATCTCAGTACCGCTTTTCACCCTCAAACTGACAGTCAGACTGAACGAACGATCCGCACCCTCGAAGACATGCTTCGTGCGTGCATCATAGATTTCGGTGGTAATCGGGATACACATTTACCTTTAATCGAATTCTCATACAATAATAGTTATCATACCAGCATTCAAATGGCTCCTTTTGAGGCACTGTATGGAAGAAAATGTCGATCGCCTATTGCATGGCACGAGATCGGAGAAGCAAAAATCACCGGTCCCGAGCTAATTCAAGAAACATCCGACAAGATCCTCCAAATCATAGACAATCTCTTGAAAGCTCGGATTCGCCAAAAGAGTTACGCTGATAAACCCCGCAAGCCCTTGCAGTTCGAAGTGGGAGATCACGTTCTCCTAAAGGTTACGCCTTGGAAGGGAGTGATCCGCTTCGCCAAGAAAGGAAAGCTAGCGCCTCGATACGTTGGACCCTTTAAGATTTTAGAACGAATCGGTAAAGTAGCCTATCGTCTCGAATTACCGGAGGAACTCAATAACGTACATCCGACTTTCCACGTGTCTAATCTCAAAAAGTGCTTAGCTGAAGAAAATCTGCATGTCCCTCTCGAAGATCTGCAAATCAACGAGACTCTCCATTTCATGGAAAAGCCTGTGGAAATCATGGACCGAGAGATCAAGAAACTTTGACGCTCTCGCATCCCTATCGTGAAGGTCCGATGGGAGGGCAAACGCAGCGCCGAGTTTACTTCGGAATTGGAAAGTGATATGAAGGCCAAGTACCCGCATCTATTTGTTACAGCTACTACTTGAATTTCGGGACGAAATTTCCTAAAGTAGGGGAGACTGTAACAACTCGAAAATTCGATTGTTATCTTTTCTTTTGTTTTCCGTTTATCTATCCTTTGTAATCCGAGGTCCGGTTAATAATAAAGTTTATGTTAATTAATTATGGTATTGCACGTTATTATCGCATCTAATCGCTTAATAAATCACATCGCTAATCTCATCGCATCGCAAATCGCAGTTATTTATGTGGTTTTATGTTATTTATGTGTTATGTGTGTTTGTGGTTATGATTACGCTCGCTCTCGCACTCTCGAATCGCTAAATCGCACTATTGTATCAACCATAACGCTTAACGTTTTAATTTCGCGCTTAATATAACTATCTAATGCGAACCAAATAACCAAACGAACACTTAACGCGAAATCGGCAAACGAAACTTGGTCACCAGGCCAAGTTCGGCCGAACTTGCCTACCACAAGTTCGCTCGAGCTTGCCTGATGTTCCAAGGATCCCTTGTTGCCATCAAGTTCGCGCGAACTTGCATATATATATGCAAGTTCGGCTGAACTTAGCCATTCTCCCTTGTAAACTCCCCAAGTTCGCGCGAACTTGTACATTCTTGTACAAGTTCGGCCGAACTTCTTGCCAGATCTTGAGAATCTTGACCTCTCCTATAAATACTCAGCTCATTCCTCTCATTTGCACTTGCTGACCAAGTTCGCTCAGAGCTCCCTCATTCCAAATCTCTCGTGTTCTAAGTAATAAACGACCCGATTTCGACTACAACAACGTTTATCAACAACCAACAAAGGTTTACAACGATTTTGCACAAGGATCTACCTTCGTTTTCATCAAAAACCCATCCTTTTACGAAAATCTTCATCTTTTTCTTCAAAACTTCTGTTTTTAACTTAGATCTACACAATACGAGTTCGTTTGGTGTTAGCAGAGGCTTCCCAAACACGAGATCTGCAAGATCTCGGCTTGTAAGTTCTAGATCTAAGAAAACCTTTGAAAAAATCGATTTTGACACAAAATACGGACTTTTAAGGATGTTTTGTTCATTTTCTGATATGAAACGAAGCATCTATCATTCAAGATCCCAGATCTGGAAGCACAAGGACGTTTATGTTGGTTTACACAAGCCGGACTAATCCGAACGAACCCCGTGTTCGCCCGAGCCCACGCTTTTGTAAAACGGCTAAAACTGCTCTAAAAGACCTATTTGACCCAAGTTTGCTCAGTAGCACAGGGTTGGAGGGATGAACACTCGATTTACTTAGCAAACGACGCGAAAACGCAAGATTTTGGACCTGAAACTCATCAAGTTCGCTCAAGAAACAGCAGCTCCCCGGTCAAGTTCGACCGAACTTGTACCTAAATGGGTCAAGTTCGACCGAACTTGGGCTATTCTCATCAGTTTCTTCACAAGTTCGGCCGAACTTGTCTAGTTTCTTATGAAACTATACAAATTCGCCCGAACTTGTCAATTCAGTAGAGTTTCCTTACAAGTTCGCCCGAACTTGACAAGTTTCTCAGGAAACTCAACTCACCAAAACTTATCAAGTTCACTCGAACTTGTGTGTTTACACACAGTTGCGCCATTGTACTTGGTGTCTTTTAAGAGAGACAATGGAAAAATGGTTGCTGTGCCACTTGAGGAGAACGAAGAACCGTGGTTTGATCAGATCTTGGGAAATTTTGAAATCCCTAAGAAAGAAAATCTGAACGCGCAGCCCTCTGCTAATACTACCCTAAGTTATATACTGCGAAGCCTAACTTAGTTATTGCAATATTACTTGTAGATACAAACTCTTTAAGTAATATTGCAATGTAACTTATGGCGCAACGTTTTTCCTTTATTATTGATCATGTAGGTGATTTGCTAAACTTGGGCGTAGGCCCTGACTCCAAGAAGAAAAAGAAGCCAACTGCTGCTGCTGCTGCTGCGCCTCCTACCTCCAAACCAGATCAAAAAACTAAGCCATCTGCAGCTACGAAGGCTGAGGGCAAGAAAGGTACGCGTCTCGTATCTGATTCTTGGTGTGATTACGTGGTGGTGTCAGACTCAATAGAAGGTCGCGCCTGTAGATTTGAAGAAACCAAAGCCAGGGCCTATTGACCTATCATCTGTCCCTGCCTCAAACCAAGATCAACCTTTGGAGATACCTTCAAGCCCAGAGGAGGAGTTGAAGCGTGTCTCAAAGAAAAGAAAAGAAGCTGAAACTGCACCACATTCTCCACCGAAAAAGGTTGTGCGGCCGCGCATCGGCAAGAAGAGCAACCTGGATGCCCTTGCGAAGAAGTTTTCGCCTGGTATGTCCCCTTCTTTGCATACATTGTTGTAATATCTGCGTAATGCCTTATGCATGACATTTGTGTTTATTTTTGCAGATAAACCTGTAAAGGTTGCGCCGGTATCATCTTCTTCCATACCATCACCGCGCAAGCCTGATATCATTGAAGAAGGTGATGTGGACCATAGCGCACCTATTTTTGATGCGGACCCAATCAGTCCAGAAAAAAACTGAAAAAGTGGCTCCAGAAGAAGAGCCCAAACAATTTGTTGCCGAGAATCCTGTTGGCGAGCAGGTTAAAGATACTGCTTCAGATGTGACTAAGAATCCTACTGGCGAGCAGGTTAAAGATACTGCCACGGGTGCTGCTGCAGGAGGGTCTGGTTCTATGGAGCAAGATAACCCAGCCATGCCCGTTCCTGAGCCTTCAACGTTTATTTCTAAGGGTGCTGGCCCTTCCACCAGAGGCGAGTATTTTATGCCAATTTTTGATGATCCAGAGGAGGAGTCACCGATTCGCCCCGAGGAAACGCCTGGGGATTACTATTATCGTTCTTATTCTGAGAAGCAGGCCTCTGAGATCCATCAGCCTATGTGGAAGGTTAAACAGGGTGATGTTTTTACAGATTGGCACTACTGCAGGGAGTGGTATAAGGGCATCTTCCCTTCGGCGGAGGTGAAGCGCCAAGAAGATAAAAACCATGATGTCACTTATCAAACATTCTTACAAGAGTCTGCTCTTGCCTCTTCCACGATGAACAGAATTGTGCGTGAATGGCGCAACATAAACAAGGAGTGGGATGAGGTTGAGATTGACAAGGCAAAGGCCAAATTTGAAAAAGAGAAGACGTTAAAGATGACGGGAATGAAAGCGTTGCTATTCGACATAAAAGCTATCAATGGTGGATATGTTGGATTTGCGGGTAACAAGGGTGGAAGGATAGTCGCCGAGGGAAAACTCTCCAATGGCGTCGTTTCATTCGATCGTGTGAATTATATTGCAGAGTTGGAGAATAATCTTCTGAGCATATCGCAGATTTGCGACAAGAAGTTCACGGTGCATTTCAACGACAAAGAATGTATTATCTTGAAGCCGGGTTTCAAAATAGCATATGAGTGGATCCTGATGCGAGCACCACGTGAGAATGATCTATATGTTCTTGATATGGGCGTCGCTACCACTTCATCAAAATCAGCGCAATGTTTTGTGACAAAGGCTACTGAAAAGGATTCTATTCTTTGGCATCGTAAGATGAGGCATATTCATTTGCGAAAAATAAATTTCTTGGTTCATAATGATCTTGTAGAAGGTGTAAATCTTCGGAGCTTTCATATGTCTGATCACTGCTTAGAATGTAAAAAGGGAAAGCAGATCAAGAAATCTCATCCGAAGAAAATTCTGAACTCAATCAAGTTGCCATTAGAACGTCTCCACATGGATTTATTTGGTCTTGTAAATGTTCGAAGCATCTCAGGAGACTTATATTGCTTGGTCATGACAGATGACTATTCCAGATATTCGTGGGTATTCTTTCAGGAATCAAAAGACGAAATGTTTGAGAACTTGGTGATTCTATTCAAGAAACTCGAGAACATTTATCATCTGCCAGTCAGACGTATTAGAAGTGACAATGGCACAGAGTTTAAGAATAACAAAATGAAGAATTCTGCAACGCAAAAGGGATTCTGCACGAGTTTAGTGCTCTCTATACTCCACAGCAAAACGGTGTTGCTGAAAGGAAGAACAGAACTTTAATTGAAACTGCGAGAACCATGCTTGTAGATTCTAAACTTCCAGTCAGCTTCTGGAGTGAAGCGGTTGCTGTGGCTTGCTACACGCTAAACAAATTCTCACTGTCAAACCAACAAAGAAAACATGTTTTGAGATGATAAACCGACGGAAGCCAAATTTGAAATTCCTTGAGCCATTTGGTGCGCCATGTACTGTAATCGATCAAGATGGCAAATTCGGAGCTAAATCTCTTGAAGGTTTCTTTGTCAGATATGCGAGTCCGTTAAGAAAGTATATGTTCCTTCATTGAGAAAGGTTATTGAAGCACAACACGTGGATTGTTTTAACTATACGGATCCTATTCATAGGAGAGGTGACGCGTCGTTTTTTAACTACCAAGATCTTTGGAAGTCATTTGACGTGCCGGAAGAACCGTCGAAGAAGAAATTACAGCGTTATACTATCTTCAACAGTCGGCGAAAAGAATTATTAGACGAATTGTGGTTAATCAACCCACGTTGGAAACTTCATCTTCCGGAGCAGGTCCAAGCAGCAATAGCGGTGTTCAAGTTGAAAATAGTTCTGAAGCAGAAGTAACACCTGCTACACCTCAAGTGAATGCTTCTAATGAACCAGGAACTACAACATCAGGTCCCAGCATGCCTCAGAATCAGAATTTTGACTCAGATGAAGCACCAACATTTTATGTTGATGGTGAAACCTCATCGGATGAAGAAGTTGAGCAGATATCTAACTTGTTGAATCAATCTGCTAGTTCGAGAAATCAGAACGAAGCTTCATCAAGTACTCCTAATGTTGATGTGAACAGTGATCTGATTGTTTCAAATCAGCAAAGCTCAGTTGATGTTTCAACAGAAGAAATGCCACGATCATATCCGTACCATCCTTCAACGAATATTATAGGAGAACTACAAACTGGTGTGCGTACACAAAGCCAAATCAATAAAGCACTTAGTTGTTTCTACACCCGAGTTGCACCAACTCAGAACTACTGCTACTACTCATGTTTAAATTTCTCAAATAGAGCCAAAGACAGTTAATGAAGCTCTAGCTGACGAGAATTGGGTGATAGCAATGCAAGAAGAACTTTTACAGTTCGAGAAGTTGGGTGTTTGGAAGCTTGTAGACTTGCCACCGAAGCAGAAAGCTATTGATACAAAGTGGGTCTTCAAGTGTAAAAGAGACGATCGGGGTGTAATAGTCAGAAACAAAGCTCGGCTAGGTTGTCAAGGGATTCCACCAGCAGGAAGGTATAGATTACAGGAGGTATACGCACCAGTTGCGCGATTAGAATCTATCCGAATTTTCCTAGCGTTCGCAGCTTGGAAAGGATTTAAGTTGTACCAGTTGGATGTAAAATTTGCATTTCTCTATGGTAAACTTCGTGAACAAGTGTATGTCGGTCAACCACCAGGGTTTGTCGATCCACTGAACAAGAACAAAGCATATCTCCTGAATAAAGCCTTGTACGGTTTACATCAAGCACCGAGAGCTTGGTACGAGACGTTATCGTAACATCTCGTTGGAAATGGCTTTACAAGAGGCACAGTGGAGAGCACTTTGTTTACTAGAGAAGTTGGATCGCATCTGATAATTGTACAAATCTATGTCGATGATATCATTTTCGGTTCTACGGATGACACTCTGTGCAAAGAGTTTGAAAAGATCATGAAGAAGAAATTTGAGATGTCCTCGATGGGCGAAATGAAGTTCTTCTTAGGTCTTCAAGTGGATCAGCTTCCAGACGGGATATTCATTCATCATACTAAGTATGTTCACGACATTCTCAAAAAGTTTGAAATGGATTCTTCGAAGCCGCTTTCGACACCGTTGGCACTGAACCATGGGATTGCGTAGATGAGACGGGAACAAAAGTTGACGACACGCTTTATCGATCGATGATTGGATCTTTGATGTACCTAACGGCATCGCGCCCGGACATCATGTATCCTACCTGCTTATGTGTGAGATATCAGTCAAGTCCTCGAGTGTCACACATGCAGATAGTCAAGCGAATCTTTCATTAGTTGAAAGGATGCCCAAGCACCAGGGTTGTGGTACCCAAAGAACAACAGTTTTGATCTCACAGGATACGCTGGCTCGGACTTCGGAGTGGACAAACTGAACTCCAAATCTACAACTGCAGGATGCCAGTTGTTTGGAACACGTTTGGTAACGTGGCAATGTAAGAAACAGACCACGGTCTCTCTCTCAACCTGTGAAGCGGAATACATTTCTTCTTCCAGCTGTTGCTCACAAATCCTCTGGATTCAGCAAAAATGAGGGATTATGGTCTGCAGTTTCTTGACACGCCTTTATTTGTAGATAACAAAGCAGCCATCAATATAACTAAAAATCTGTTTCATCACTCACGAACAAAACACATTGAAATTCGTTACCATTTCATTCGTGACTGCTACGAAAAGAAATTGTTTCGAATAGAAAAAATCCACACCGACGAACAAAGGGCTGATTTTTATACCAAAGCATTTCCATTAACAAGATTTAAATATCTAATGCGGCTTAACGGTAATAAAAATTTTCTTACAGGTGCGGAAGCTGAGGTTGAATACGGATCGGACGACGAGTTCACGTAATCTGCATTGGTTTGTATGGTTTGTAAATATCTTTCTAGTTTAGTATTTCTTAAAAATCTAACCAAAAATATGTTTTTGATTTTAGGGGGAGAAATATTTGGGAAAATACAAAAACATATGAAAATTTTCAAAAATGTACAAAAACATTGAAAAGGACAAAAAGATTCGGTGTCACAAAAAGGAAATGATAGTACATCAGTGGACTATCACAGTATGCTAAAGAAATGTAAAGTTTAAAAGTAATAACTGAGTCTTACTGTGGATGTATCGATAGGCTTAACTCGTTCAGTAAACTGTTTTTGAGATATAAACTAAATTTTACAACTGCTTAATCTTGTGGATTAGCACATCTTGAATATATGGACTTAGTACTCCGAAATTTCGTTTGAGAGATTGCCTGATTCTGAGATACGAGGTCTTTATAGATAGTTGATATCTGGGGTATTATACAAGTTCTTCTGAATTTGCGGAAGCAATAGCCTAGAATTTCTATAATACTTTTGCTATAAACCCCAAACTGCATGCAATCTTGAAAAGTATCAAAAGATCTAATCATTTGCAGTGCTGAAAAGATTCCTTAAGTGGAACACACCTAAAGATGAGCCTTCATCTCTTTGTCTGTACTGTAGTACTAACCTGAGCTCTCCAGGTCTCGCATTACCCAGATACAGATATCAATTATGCTATATTCACCTGTAAGATGAAATCTAGGGAATCTTAATACGGGAGTATATTCAAGAAGTGGGAACCGCAGATAGTCAAGTTTTCATAAATCTTACCTTAACATATCTTGAAACAGTTGATAAACGTGGTAAAGTTTAAGTGGACAACATATCGACAATCTAGGTAAACAAGCTTAAAGCTTAAAGTCATCTAAAGGCCAACGGTACCCGTGATATGTCTCAATCCACTGATATGATCCTTAGACACGAATTCACAAAAGCATGTCTGTAAATATGTTTGTACATAGTTTATCAGCTTTACAGATTAAAACCAAAAATATTTTCAGTGTGTTTTAGCATAAACTTACAAAAATACAAAAAGATTTTGTTTCTACATTGTTTTCAGCAAACCATGTTGGAGAACGGGTCTTCGAAGTCTGGTAAGGTGCTAGAACTGGTGGGAATATCTTTGACAACGGCTGGGAGCTAATCTGTAAAATCTGAAAATCCAAAATGATGAAAAGTTAATTAATTTGAAACTTTAATTTTGAAAATATCAATAGTTTGTTCGATACGGGTCAAACCGGGGTCATTAATTTGGACTCGGCAGACAATAGGTTAACCAAGGATATTAACTTGGACTTGGTTAAATTGCAAATTTTGAAAAATTTTGATTTTAGGGTTTGGCAAGTTTGGCCGAACTTGCTAAAAGAATCATGTTTAACATTTTAGCAAGTTCGACGAACTTGCAGATGGTTACTGATTGTTATTCGCTAAGTTCGCCCGGACTTCGGATGGGCCCTTTTAGTTGGGCTCAACAAGTTCGCCCAAACTTGTAGGAGTATTTAAACTCAGCAAGTTTGGTCGAACTCACTTATCAGTTGTCTAATCTCTCTAAATCGAACTTGAACATTTGAGAGTCTTGAGCGAAATTGGCATTTTAGTAACGTTATACGGCCCGATTGTGATTTGATTTTGGTGATTAGCACACCAACTTCAATGGATGAGGTACTGATTTGATGATTAAACCGATAAAAGAACCATATGCGATGAGTCAAGATCTAAAATGTTAAATCTAATATATCTAGGTCTAATTAGACAAAATTGAACTTTGAATCTTGTTCTAAAACACAAATCGACCATGTAAATGTTTTGTTTTTGTTTGAAATGGTCATGATTAGAATGTGCAGCTTGGTTGAAGATGATGATAAGTTCGGCCGAACTTGTTATCAAGTTCGACCGGACATGTATCAATAATCTTTATAATTCTGATAAAAGACCATGTTCGACCGAACTTAATGTTTAAGTGTTTTGAAATGTTTGATAACATAAGTTCGCCCGAACTTATGTAAAAAGTATTGAACATGTATATCACATGTTCGGACGAACTTAATTAAACCAGAACATTATATCATTCATTAAGTTCACCCGAACTTGATGAAAGTGTTAGAAAATTTTGAAACTTTTTCTCGAAAAGCGTGCAAATTGTTTTGCGTCGTTTTTCAGGCTCAAGTACCAGGAGGGTAATTGCAATAGAGTTTTCTAAATCTCACAATACGTGTATTACACTCGACAAGACGATATGTCCATCTTTGAGGGAATACAAGAGTAAACTTGAAGTTTTTGAAGGAAAGCCCTATTCATCGAGCTATAACGGAGCATAGAGTATCTTATAGAAGTCACACGTAATATTTCTGGATGAACGCGAGTCTTAGTGATGATCAGAAGACGATTATTTCATCGGTACAAGTTGGAAATGAAGTAAAAGAGATCACTGTGACTGAAGACGATATTCGACGGATCCTACAGTTCAACGATGATAAAGATGATCGATATTCTTGGATGAGAAGACGGTTAGAGGTTGTTTCTTTCGAATGGGATATAAGAGGAGCGTGAATAAGCTAACGTTGAAGAAAGGGGAAGTACCAAACCCCTACAAGCTCCTTATGCATGCGATCATTCATACTTTTAGTCACCAAGGCGGGCTTTGATGATGTACAAGATTATTTGGCCTGTATGGCAACGGCACTGATTCTGAAGAAGCCGTTCAACTTTTCTAAGCTTGTTTTTACTCATATGTCAAAGAATATGGAGGATTCGAGGCTATGTTTGTATCCGAGGTTCGTGCAAATGCTAATAGATGAGAAGTTCACTAATATTGCACGTGATCCGAATGATATGCTTTATCTAAGTCACCTCGATGAAACAACTGTGAAGAAGCTATTAAAATTCCAGAAGCAAGCTTCAGCTCCTGTTGCAAAGCCAGTTTTTAGAGCTATCAAAGATACAAATTACATTGCGCCGCCTGATAATAATGGAGAAAATATGGAAGTGATGATGAAAAAGAGCTTAAATCTGAAAAAAGAATGGTTTAAAGACTTCAAACCAAAGGCTCGAAGCGAATGGTTCTTAAAGGCCGAAGTGGAAAAGCCAAAGAAGAAACGAGCTGCAAAGAAAATTGAAACAATGCTCGTCGATGAAGATGAACCAGAAAATGTTCAAGCTGAAGCTGGTTCGAGCGCAGGAGTTGTTATCGAAAGCCAAGAGACTGAGAAAGTAACGCAGGATGATATTATATTTGCTACTTCAGAGAATGATGATTCTGACGATTCTCTTGAAAGAACTACAAAGAAAACTATAGCAGAGACTGAGGCAGAAAAGGCCAAAGAAACTGATGCTGATTTTGATCCTAATCAAGAGAAAGAATCCGATGAAGAAAGGCCAAAGAAAAAGGCTAGGCGTGCTAAGTATGCAGTGGTTTCAACAACTAAAACCAAAGGATCTCCTCAGACAAAGGGCAAGAAGAAAAAGAAAGCTCAAAAGCCAGTTAGTAAAAGATATAAGAGTGAGCTGAAAAGCACAGAAGTTACACAAGAACCTTCTGGCGCACAGGAGATAGGAGTAACACAAGAACCTCATACACAAGAACCTCCTGTAGTTGTTACAAGTGAAGCTGAACATCAAGAAGCTACACAAGAACCTCCTATGACTGGATTGCTTGAAGTACCGGTTATTCAATCGCCTGTTGCTCCAACAACTTCTCATGTTGAAAGTGCTACTCCAAAGAAGACTACACCACAGACTGCTACTCCAAAGTCTACTCCAAGGGCAAATCTGTTTGGTGATATGCATAATGATCCAATTAGTCTTCAAGAACTAAATGATTTCTTTCCAGAGACGAATGTTGATCTTCTCGAAAAGCATGTAAAGATCTTGGAAGAGAAAGTGGCCAAGAATGAAGAAGAGAAAGCTGAGTTGATTAATAAGATGAATCAAAGTGCAGTAGAAAAGGAGATGTTGGATGATAAAGTGAAAGTGTTAGAGAATGAGCGAGAATATTTCAAAGCTTTGATCGAGAGTTTGCAGGATGCAAATGAAAAACTTCAAACAGAGATTGCAGATCTAAAGTCAATCCAAGCACTAAATGATCGAAGATTTTCCAGGATGCAGAAAGTTTTATCTAACTCTATGGGAATTGATTTCATCAAAGAATATGATTGTCTGGATCAGCAAGAAGCTAAAGAACGATCTGAGAAAGAGTTAGCTGCGAGTGGTAAAGGTAAAAGGGTTGAAGGTGAAGCTCCTAAGTCTTCTGAAGCCGCAGAAAAATCTGTTGAAGATGTTGTTATTGCTACTGAGTCTGATATTCAAAGGTTGACGAATCTGTCAAGCCTTCTGATCCTATAGTTGCTTCTGAAGAAAAGAATGATGAAGAAGCTGAAAAAGAGGATAAAAATGATGAAGAGAAAGATGATTCAGAATATGAGGATTGGAATGTGGCTGATGATGATGATGATGATTATCAGGGTGGTGTTGGAATAAAGATTACTGAAGCTAAGATTGCTGATGCTTTTGATTTTACTTCGCTAATGGATGACGAATCAAATAGAATGGATGATAAAAGTAAGGGGGGTCAGGGCAGAAAGGGCCAACTAATGAGATTGATTTGTCTAATGTTGAAAGATTTGTAAAGCCGGTTGCTGCAGTACCTTCTAAGCCTTTATTGTTGATGTTAGAGCATAATGTGGAGGAAGGCGAGTATGTGCATAATTATACTAAGGAAGATCTTGCAAAGTTAGTTGAAGTTGATGCTGAAGATCTAGAATTTGATTTTGAAGAGGATGTGTTGAATGTTAACACTTTCGAGCCGAATGATTATCAGTATGTTAGAATATTTGAAGCTGACGAGTACAATAGAGTGATTGTTG
Source organism: Scalesia atractyloides (assembly GCA_947069175.1). Classification (NCBI taxonomy): domain Eukaryota; kingdom Viridiplantae; phylum Streptophyta; class Magnoliopsida; order Asterales; family Asteraceae; genus Scalesia; species Scalesia atractyloides. The sequence goes on from CAMTDV010000024.1 coordinate 70,820,257, forward strand.
AAGATTGGTCTTCTGATGATGAAACAGATCAAACTGCGAAGTACATTGGTCCTAGCACTGATAGTTTTCCTACATTTGAAGAGATGTACAAGCAACTTGATGAAGACATGTTGAAAGAAAAGATAAAGGAATCAGTTCGAGAAGGTAAAGTACCAAAGTCGATGACGAAAGAAGAGATAGCTCTAGCAAAGAAGTCTTGATTTAAAGAAATGCCACGTGAACGTAAGTTTTGACGTCCTCTAGCATTCTTTACCAGAGACAAAGATGTGTCATTGGGGGATATCTTAAGCTGGGGTTGGTTCAAGGAACTTAATGTATATGCAATCAAAGAGAATTTGGAGTGCAATACTTCAAGTATCTTGCTGATTCAAGACCTTATCATATTGGGATGTGGAAGAACTGGTTCAGACCGTTAATGTTACATATCACATGAAAGTGATTGATCAGTTATTGTGGAAGTTGATAAAGTATGAAGCGGTTAAAGGATTCAGATATTGGAAACCATTTATTCCAGGTCGCCGAATCAAGACTAACAAGAAAACAGGGGAAAAAGGCATTACTTTGATAATGAAGTGACCAAGGGCAATGAGAAATATGCCATTGATGCCCATTGAGCAGAACTTCTATCCATTGTTCAAGTGGTGGCAGATAGATCCATCTACTTGTGAAGCTGTTATTATTTTAAAGTTTGAAGAACACTTGGATATTACGAAGGAAAGAGTTGAGATACTTGGTTCTCAGGGCATGAGGGGGTTATGAGGACAATCAGGATTCTTGATCTGATGTGGTTGGTTAATTGTTCAAGAGAAGATATTAAATGCTTGTTCTATAGTAAGATTGTGTTTGAAGAACGAGAGAAAGTACAAGCTATGCAGTTTTAGAAAGTTGTTAATGTTTGCTATGCGCATGAAGTAAATTCAGGGAAGATGTGGCAAACAAATTGGAGGGATTTAGAAAGAGTTGAATTTCTGAAAGAGGAGAAGCGTCTCGAAGTTATTCATGAGAAAACTAGGAAGGCAAGTATTAGAAGATTTCAGTACATGAACAAGGTGCCTCCTACAGATAGACGCCGGATCCTAAGCAAGAGCGACGAAAGAAGTCGTTTAAGAACTTCTTTGGTCGTGTACGTTAACGTTTATTATGAAGACAGAGTTTTGAAGACTGATACAAGACGAAGACGATATCCAAGGGGGAGTCTGTTGGTGCATAATGTCTATGTCTTAGTCTTATATCGAGTCTGTATAGAATAGTGATGAATAGGCTAGCAAAATGATATATTTATAATGTTGGAGGACAAGTTCGCTCATGAAGTGTCATCTAAAGACAAGTCCAGCCGAACTAGCTAAGGCAAGTTCGGGCGAACTTGTGTCTCCCTAGGGCGAACTTGTGCATCTATATATAGCTAGCATGCCTCACTCATTTGTAACTTTGGCATTTTGGAGGTGAAGCTCTGTCAGTTTGCACTCTTTACGTTTGATCAAAAATGATGTTAAACTGATTAATTCTTGTCTATTGGTAAACATGACGTTATATTTCTGCTATGATGGACGTTAGATATCAAATTTAGGTTCCTTAGCATCGAGGATCGGTCCTACATAACCCTAGAATGGAATATCATATATAACACACTTGTGAGATGGAAATTAACCGATCCACAATGATTGGTAAGTTTATGAAGGTAATATTTTAATTAAGAAGGCAAGAAATGTGCGTGAAGGCTACTTCTTAGTGAATCTTAAATGTTTTTGTGTTAAAATGAGCATCTTGAATAAATAGAATGCAAAGGTAAGAGTAGATTTGGTCAAGTAAGGAAGAAAGAGGTTTTGGGGACGAAACCTTCTTTAAGGGGGGTAGACTTCTAACACCCCAAAAACGGGTTTGGTAATTTAAACCCGGTTAACATAAAGGAACGGGTAGAGTACCGTTAGTGGTAGAGGTGAACCCGTAAACAGAATAACTAGGAACAAATTAACCTAGTGGTAACATGTATATAAGTAATAAGAGAATGAGTTTTAGTCTCATTTATAATCGAAACGAAACTTGAGGGACCAAAACCGTTAAAAGGGATACATGAGTTTTAATAAATAAAATTAAAACAAAAACACACACACATAGTGTGTGTGTGTGTGTGTGTCGATGTCCAGGAGAAGAAAAAGGGTTCAAACCCTAGTTCATAAAGAATCCTCAAATTGGAAGGGAAAATGAAGTCTTAATGGATGCATGAACTAAGATTGATGATCACTTAAGTGTTCTTAACAACAAGTAAGTTAAATTTCATGATTTGGTGATGAATGACGAAGTGGTTTATGATCAATCCGTGAATTTAATATGAAATTAAGCAGGATTATGTATTAGAATCAAAAAATAGAACTTGTGTTGTGTATGATTTTGAGTAATTTCATAATTAAGAAGCAAAACCCACTTGTTCTAGTAGTATGATGATATATGATGATCTTGTAGTTGTGAAATTTGTGTAATATGGATGAATGAATGTATATGTATTAGGGTAAATGTTAAATGAAATTGATATAGAATGAAGATTTGTGAATCTTGTTGATTTGATGATCCATGGTATGAAATAGTAGGATGATGATTAGAATACTTGTATGCTGTGCTTTGTTAGTGGTACGCACACCAAGTGTATGATGAAATGTCTAGGTGAAGTTAGGATGTGAGATTTTATGAAATGGCTTGACATGAATGAATGAAATATGATAATGATGTAATTAGAGGAAAACTAACTTGGATGTGTTTTAGATGGAACTCGTATAAGAATTTGGGTAAAATGTATGTGTTGGTCAAGACTATGCATTAAGGGCTTGTACATTGAGCTTGAACGGGTGATGCTCGCCATGTGCTCTATTAAGTACTTAATTTCGATTAGGAAGTGAATGTGTGGTAAAAGTAGAACATGTGAACTTACTAGTAAAAGATGATGTTATGATTATGTAAATTGACTAACCTTGTATGTGGTTGTCAAATGTAAAGTAATGAAAGTATTAGTATATGTAAAATGGATTATGTGTATTTGTGTGAGTAAAACTAACAACTAGGTCCTATTTTCTAGGAAGAACATGTCCACTCCCATACCATTGGTGGAAATAGCACATGTGTGGCATCTTGAACGAATATTCCCGAGATTCTTGCTGAGGATTAGTCCACTACGTCCATTACCTGCATATAAGCATTAAAAACGTGGATAATTGTTAGAAATCATAAGTAATGTTAAGGATCCTTGATCCTCCGAGTCCCTGCACCATCCGCTAAGGATACGTGATCCAGGAAACACTTCAGGATATAGGATCCTCAGTTATAAAAATCTATGCCCTAACAATTGCTCCCAAATATGGCAGATAAGATGTGAATCAAGTCGTCATATTTCCATTGGATGCGGACTAGCCGTTGCCGCATGTAACTAGCTGTTACACTGCCTGACGCCATGATAAGACCTACTATAATCATCATCGTGAAATATAGGATTAGAGATAACTCCTCAAGTGCCTTCAAAGATTAGAAGATCCTTCTGTTTGTGGAGGATGAAGCCTTTTACACCCTTCGTTCTTAACCTTCCTGCACTTAAAACAATTAGTAACATCCTGTATCAACCCGAGTGATTGGGCCAAGGACTGTGGCGAAGCTTGGGTTGAGCATATTAGTAACCTTACGGGGTTTAAAATATAATCTTTTGGCTATATCTGGTGTTGTTCATTTGTTTGGTAAAGTTTACTTGATATGCTTGTGTTTCCACATTCAAATAGATTGTTTGGGAAAAATCATATGTTTGACCTTATAAGAATTTAGAAAAATTCAGGTTGTTAAAAATTTGCCAATTCTTGTATATCATAATCACATATTTTATCTGATCGGATACAAGTAAATAAGTTATATACCCTTAATTGCAAGGTTCATGGTGAAGTCAATAAGATAAACAAGTATAAGAATAAAGCATACCAGAAAATCCAAGTTAGGATTTTGTATCCTTAGGAACTACCTTTGTACAAACAAACAAGTCACCGTTAGATAAACTCTAAGGATCGAGATCCCTTTTAAATCAACTTGTGAGTCTCCAAAGCTTCAAAACCTGTTGAAATCAACTTGGGACTAAGCCAAACAAAACAAACTGGGACAAGCCAAATAAACTAGGGACAAGCCCAAATAAACTGGGGACAAGCCCAACAAATGGACACCATTGAATAAATGCCAAAACTTTAGCTAACGTGAAAACGTTAGAAACCTTAGGATACTGGCGTATGGCCCAAACTGGTGACTAGCCCATCGTAAGTGACATGAAAATGCCAAAACCTTAGCTAACGTGAAGACGTTAGAAACCTTAGGAACGGATGTATGGTACGTCTACCATTATACTTGAGATCCTACATATAGCCAACAACAATGAAATTGTCAGCCCCTAAAGCGGGTACTGGGTCCCATTGCCTCGAACTATACTTGGATAGCGTGCGCTACTGGCGGAGTGTCAAAACCCAATTCGTGTGAAAGGTGAAAACCTTTAAACCTTAGAAGGTAATGGATACCTTAAACTGGGGACAAGCCCAATGTCTTAGAGAGGTGGCCAACCTCTTGAACCTTAGTAGAAATTTCTGCAAAACTTAAAACTTGATAAGGTTGAATGTTGGAAATTCAACATCCTTACTTTATAATAAATAATAATAAGTATAATAAGAATGAAAGCATTAATAAATGTTACCAAACCAAGGATCATACATCCTTTGGGGATCCTTTAATCTATATTTGAACATTGGAAGGTTTAAGGATCATTGATCCTCACATGAAATACTTCTTTAGGTGGACCGCATTCCAAGCTCTGGGCAAAAGATCACCATCCATAGTTAGCAAAAGGTATGCCCCCTTTCAAGCTTCAGCTTCGATAAGATAGGGGCCTTCCCATTTTGGTGCTAACTTGCCATCAAAAGGATTCGTGGTATTCTGGAATGCTTTCCTCAATACCATGTCACCAACATGAAATCTTCTTACTCTGACATTATTGTTATAAGCACCAGTAATTTTTTGTTGATAGCTACCCAACCTTATCCTTGCCAAGTTTCTAAGTTCTTCCACAGTATCCAGATCTTGAGTAAGAGTCTCAGCATTTGCTTCAGGATCACGATGCTTGTTCTGGCTGTAGGGACTACCATCTCTGTAGGGATCACTGCCTCCGCTCCAAAGACCAAAGAGAAAGGAGTTTGACCCATAGCATTCTTAGGGGTTGTTGTATCTGCCCATAGGACGTATGGTAACTCTTCAGCCCATTTCCCTTTCTTGGATCCAAGCTTTTTCTTCAAGTTTTGATGATGATCTTATTGGATGATTTTTCTTGTCCATTAGCTTGTGGGTGGACTAGTGTTGATGTAATCATCCTAATCCCCTAGCTATCACAAAAGTTAGTAGTACGACTCCCAATAAACTAGGGTCCATTATCACAAACAATTTCAGAAGGAATACCAAATCTAGTAATGATATTTCTTCTAATAAAGGATATAACTTCCTTTTCTCTGACTTGGGCAAAGGCTTCAGCTTCTATCCATTTGGAGAAGTAGTCTGTCAAAGCTAACATGAACACTTTTCCTCCTGTTGCTTTGGGAAGCTTGCCTACTATATCCATTCCCCATCTCATGAATGGCTAAGAAGAGGATATAGGATGCAGAGGTTCTGCTGGTTGATAAGAATATTATGTGTACTCTGGCAAGCATCACATTTCTTCGCGTATTCCGCTGCATCTTTCTTCATTGTAGGTCGGTAATACCCTGTTCTGAGGATCTTTGAGAATAGTGCTCTGCCCCTAGTGTGATTTCCAACTCTCCTTCATGAAAATCTTTTAAGACTTCTTGAACATCTGGATCCTCAATGCACCTCAAGTAGGGACCTGCAAGAGATCTTTTATACAACATATTATTAATTATGGTGAATTGGGATACCTTAATTTTGAAGGTTTTGGGATTCTCCCCAGTGGGAATTTCCCCTTTCATGATGTAAAATTGGAAGGATCCAGGATCCTGAATTTGACTGCACATCATTACTAGGTACAATTGCAACGTCCTCCACTATCTCCATTGCTTCATTTTCGTTAATTGCAGGAGACAAAACATGGATGATAGGTATCTTGACATCCTCTGCCATCTTTAGGGATGATCCAAGGTTAGCTAAAGCGTATGCTTCTGCATTCTCTTCTTTAGGTACCTGTGTCTAACTGAAAAAAGCAATAGACTAGGGACAAGCCCAAACACTAGGGACAAGCCCAAATAGACTAGGGATAGGCCCAAATAACTGGGACAAGCCCAAAAAAATCTACCAGTTTCCTGACTATCTCTAAATATTTGATTAGCTTTTCTCCTTTGAAAGTATATGAACCATTTAAGAATTAGTAATTAATAATGAATCTACATACACTTGAAGATACATGATCCTTTGCTTAGATAAATACACTTGAAGATACCTGATCTATTATTGGCAGTTTGGAATTCAGATGCAATGGATTGGGGTATAATTTCCCCCGTGTGGCGATTTTAGTAGTAAGCCTAGTCCAATTCCCTTGACATTGGAAGCTCTATCTGTGAAGAGTGTCCAAGGATCCTTGGTCCCGTCGAAATGTTGCACTTCCAATTCAGCTTCCCTTTGTAGGTCACTACTGAAATCAGCTACAAAGTCAGCCAAAGCTTGGGACTTGATGGCAGTCCTTGGTTCATATTTGATGTCATATGCACTAAGTTTAACTGCCAACTTTGCCAACCTGCCAGACATCTCAGGCTTCCTGAGGACATTCTTAATAGGAAAGTTAGTCTTAACAACAATAGTGTGAGTTCAAAATTATGTCTAAGTTAGTAGAAGCCATGACTAAAGCAAGAATTAATTTCTCTAAATGAGAGTACATGGCCTCAGCATCAAGTAGACTTTTACTTACATAGTATACTGTATGTTGTTGGCCTTCATGATCCTTAAATAAAACCGCGCTTACCGCTTTACCTGAGACAGCTAGGTATAAGGAAAATGGTTCTCCATCTTCTGGTTTCATTAAAGCCGGTGCTGAGGATAAGTAATCCTTGAGGGATTTAAGGGCAGCTTCATGCTTCCAAGCGAAGGTAGACCTTCTTCCCTTTAAGAAGGATACCAGATCCTGCTCTATGCTATCCAGGATCCCATATCCTATAAAAACTTTGGATTCAAGATCCTTAGGGTCTAGTAGTATATCATTGACATCTTGCTCCCTTGCCTCCATGACATCCCTTGGAGGATACTTTAATTGCTATGCTTCCTCGGTTTCCAAGCTGGCTTCATAGAAGACGTGTAGCAGTTCTTTGCCTCTGTTGATCACTTTCTATTTTCACCACTCCCCATGGGGTTGGTAGCTTTACACATTGATGGTATGTCGAGGGACTACCTTCATGTCATGTATCCAAGACCTGCCAAGAATAACATTGCAACAGGATAAGCAATCAATAACACAAAATTTCTTAATAGAGTTTACACCCTCTATGTAGATCGGGAGTTTGGTGTCCCCCAATGTATTTTTTGTTTCTCCACTGAATCCTATGAGCACCGACGATCTTTGGACAATTTTTGGATTCAGGAATATTCATTCATTTGAGGACATCCAACTTGATTATGTTCACCGATCTTCCTTCGTCAATAAGGATCCTGCGAACAAAATGGATATAAATAAACAACGTAATGACTAAACTGTCGTGATGAGGATCTTGTATGTCAACGCGGTCATCCTCATCAAAGGATATCACTTTCTGCTGGGTTATAGTCGTTGTTCGAAGAGGTCTCTCTCCGTTCTCCATCTTTGTCTCCTTGGCGTGCCTTTTAGCTGCAGAAAATGAGGTTCCACAAATATCAAAGCGTCCAGAGATGAAGTTAATGATCTGAGCATCTGCTGGCGGTGGAGGAGCTCTTTCAGGAACTTTTTCAGGATCCTGGATCCTTGACTTCTTCCTTCTGAGCAGCTTTTTCAGGTAACCTTTTCTCAAAATATAACCTATTTCCTTCCTTAGTGCTATACATTCATCAGTGAGGAGACCGAAATCCTTATGATAAGCTCACCATTTCGACTTATCTTTCTCGACCATCTAGCCTTGTCACCTAAATTCTGCAAAGCAAGGATTAGTTCAGTGTTATCAGAGAAAAAATAATATTCAAAAATATGAGGATAATCTTTATCGTCTTCCTCTTGTTAATCCGCATGAACATTCTGATTGTCATGCTTGGAGTATTGCTTGGATCGATTATTCTGGTGAAAGGATCCTTGATTCTCCTGTTTTGAGGATTCTGACAACCTATCCTGGATCCTCTTTTCATCCTCTAAACGGATGACCTTAGGGCCTTGTTCCTTACTTCGTCTAAATTCCTGCAAGGTGTCATACAAGATCATCATAGAATGGAGAATATTTAGTAATCCCATTTTAAAGGCTTCCACAGTAGTGGAAATATCTAAACTAGGGATGTATAAGGATTCTCTACTAAATCTAGTGATGTAATCTCCAAGTGATTCATCATGACCTTGGGGATCCTATACAAGTCACTAGTTAATCGTTCAAAGGTTCTCTACACGAGAATTGATCATTGAACAAATTAACTAAATGAGAAAATGAAGTAATTGAGTAAGGAGGAAGACTTAGCCGCCATTTGAGTGCTGATCCAGTGAGTGTGGATCCGAAGCCCTTGCAAAGACAGGTTTCCTTTAACCTTTCTGGAATGGGGTTAATCTCCCCATTCTTTCTTTGTACTGAGCCACATGTTCTTCCGATCAATGGTACCATCATAGAGCTTCATACTCGGAGTCTGAAAACATTTTGGTATCTCGGCATTGCTTATGTGAGGTGCAAAGCGAGACACTTTGTGACTTCCATCCAGGATCTCAAGAATGGGTTTGACCACTTCGGGAACCACTGGATATCATATCCTTGAGTTTTTGTAAATCCCTGGCCATAGCTTAGTTGATACATGTGTCCAGCATGTAAGTAAAGTTAGTATCGAAAGATGTATTGAAATTGTTACCTCCCAATTGATTTGGAACTGGTATCCTAGATGTATATCTAGGGTAAGACATGTCTGGTACAATGGTAGGACCAGATGAAGCTATGGTCTCATAGAATGAAATCCCCTTCATGTACTTCGGAACTTCTGAATGGCTGACTCCTTAAGGATCCTTGATCCTGAAAGATGTTGGATCCTGGATACGTTGGTGCTGAAGGCCTTGGAGGGTAATCCATGGATCCTTGAACATGAGACGAGGATCCTTGATTCTGAAAGTAGGATCCTTGAGCTGGAAACGTCTCCATATATCCTCCCAAATGGAGGAAGGATCCTTGATTCTGAGTTGTCTCCAGTGATCCTTGCTAAAGGATAGAGAATCCTTGAGGCTGCGTCATTGCTAGTGATCCTTGTTGAAGGATATAGGATCCTTGGGGTTGAGTCGTGGATCCTTTGGACTGCTGGATTGTTGATGATGGAGTAGCAAAATCCAATGCTCTAGGCATGAGTGGAGACTGATCTCCACTAGTCTCTTTTGCTTCTTTATTACATCAATCTCGTGAAGGATCCTCTGGTTGGTTTTCTTTTGTTGTTCCATGTAGCCTTTCATCTGCAAAATCAAAGTAGAAACATCATTGTTGCACTTATGCCTTGTGCTTGTAACAATTGATAAGTGAAAGTCAAACGCGAGTTATGAACTAGATATGACTTTGATATATAAAATCTTGTATGCTAACAAGAATGCGAATGTGGTGACATGTAAGGATAAGCATCACGTTAAGATGACGCAAGCATGGAAGGCAAATGAGTAAAAGGAGGCAAGGAAGTGATCACGAATACGGAAGCCAAAGGTAAGTTGATTTCCGAAATCACTTCGTAATTGTTTAAGTAAAGTTACATACTAGTTATTTAAGCATGATAATTGAAGTCGAATAGGGCTTGGTTGCATGGAATCGATGATTTTTTGCGACAATATTTAATAACTTCACAATTTCATTGATACTAAATTGATGATATATTGTTTTGAAAGGAAGTACGACAAGTTTCAACGACATTACACATGAAAAGAAATACAGTAATTAAAACTAGGTGTGTATCTAATCCACCCTAAATATTTCTTCAACGGCATCAACTTAGTTTCCTGCAACATGTATTAAAGTAATATATATCAACAAAAAGTTGGTGAGCATACAAGTTTGGTACATAGCATAATAATGAATAAGTTTGTCTCATATCCAACATGGCAACATTGTATATAATTGTCATAACATACTAAACATGTGCTCTTATATGTCAATCCATAGTCTAACGCAATTGTGATTACCCAACATTGTCATAAAACGGGTGTTTAATAGTTTACTTAACAATATCACAAGCATACGGGCGGGCGTTACTCCTATAGCGCTTTATTTGTTAAGGTTGGCTAGCAAAGTTAATGAGCATATAACACAAGTCTAACATAGCATGCATTATTCAAGTATATAAACAAGTATCATTTATAACGGATAGAGTGAATTTGTAAACAAGTGTTTATTATGTTTTGTACATGTTGCACCCAAATATTAAAGATGGAAAATGGGATCGAGTAACTTACGGTTTTGCAAGCTTATTCCGACTTGAATCCCGAGAGTGTGATTGGTTGATTATCTTGGAGCACCTCGTCCTTCTACAAGAAGTAAGAAAGGCGTATGAGTGTTGGGAGTTTCGGAGGATCATAAATTCGGAATTAAAATAATGTGAAAATAGTTTATGAAAATAATCATCTTTTACTCATAACACTTGTTTTTGACACTATAGAAACCTCAAGGGTTTGGTATGTTTTCATGGGATTCAATGATCCATTAGAATCGTAACAAGGTATGGTCTTAGATGATGTAACGAGTTTCTTAACAAGTAACTATTAAGTTATCATTAAGTCTTAGTTACATCGTCATATATATATATATATATATATATATATACACAACTTAGATAAGATACTTAAATCAAGCATGAGGTAGGAGATCAAAGTCTCCATTTAGGCACCTCTTTGAGTCATAGATTTCATGCATGAGGTAGGAAAAACAAGCTTCCATTTAGGCACCTCAATTGTTCACCACTACACTTGTGTGATACACACAAGGAGGGTCATGAACTTACAAGATTATTAATAATAAGAAATGAAATACATGGTTACCACCATTCCAAATGGCCAAGTAAGCTACAACCTGGTGAGCCGACGTCGACACAAGTCGAAGGCTAGACGGGGTTGTGTTATTTCACCTAGCAAACCACATTGGATTAGTGATGAGAAATCATCAAGTAGCGTGTGGATTTTCATTTAAGATAGCCCAAGCTAGTCCTTACATCACACATTCATCAAGATTAACTTGGACACTACTTGTGGTGTAAACCCTAGTCGAAAACAGAATATATCTGAGGTTCTATCCTCTGATTTAACATGTCTCAACCTTGTTTTTAAGCCTAACTAACCATGGATGAGGTTATAAGCATTTGTACATAGGTTTGAGATGAGATAACTCAAGTTTGAATAAGTTTAACAAGTTTAGATGAAAACAGAAACAAACAGTCCACTTTGGAGCCTTTTTCGTGACATTCCAGGGCATGTTTTTCCATGGAAAACCATTGGAGATGTGCACAAGGTCGATCCAAGCAAGTGGAAAAAAGAATGGAGTGTTTTCGTTGAGAAATGAGTGAGTTACACTCACTTTAGTAAAGGATGAACTTTCTGCTCGAACTCAAGAATTGCATATGATTAGAGGAGGATTTGGGAGTGATTTGATGATGTGCAAAGTGTATGAAGCTTCGGAAATGCTTGGGATTTATAGGGGATGAGTTAGGTTAAGTTCGTGGGGCTTTAATGGAGGTTTAAGGCCATTGGAGGTGGAAGAAGTGGTGGGATTTGTGCATACCCGCGAGCATTTCAAACCTGCTACCCGTCAGTACCTCATGCGGACCACATGAGGTACTCCTTGCGGTCCGTAAGGGTCCGGCCTGTAGGTCCGTTGTACGGATCATTCAGGTCCTAATTTGGCAAACCTAAGGTAAACGAGCGGAATCCGTTTGCATAGGCGACATTGTACACAAGTTTGTTACTATTTAATCATTGTTTTATTGATTAGTAAACGTTACAGCTCCTAGAAACACTTGGACAGAGCTTCGCCTTCCAAGTTACAAAATCCCTGAATGTTTATAAATGAGAACTCAACCCTCCTATTTATAGTGATACAACTTCGCATGGAATGTGTCATGGCCAAGTTCATGCGAACTTGTCCAAGCCATGACAAGTTCGTGCTAGCTTTTCCTAGCTTGACAAGTTCGTGCGAACTTGTCCTTGTACTTTACAAGTTCGTGCGAACTTGTCTCACATCATACATAAACTTAACGTTATACGATGATATAGGCAACAGACATATGCATCAACAGACTCCCCTTGTATGTTGCCGTAGTCATCAGTCTTCAGTTAAGTTCCAGAGTCTATAAAATTCTCTTGATCTGTATTTACTTGAATAACTTTAACATCGATGATCTTCATATCTTCATCAATTCTATTTTCTTTTCTTGAGCTTGTCTTGATAAAACTTTAATCACCATGCTCCCCCTTACTTTGAGCTTTCTGTTATCTTCAACCAACGTGTTTTATCCAGCTCCCCTTTAAAATCTATTTTATGTTTCAAAGTTCCTCAAACTTTCAAATAAACATTTCAGATTCAAACTTTGAAACCTCTAAATACAACCATTTCAAATTTTAATCTTCTCATCAGTTTTAGACCCTCTCAGTTAATCAAGTCCAAATTAATGAACTTGAATATCTGATTTATGTATCAAGTTCAACTTAATGATCTTGATTAAACATTTTGCTCTAAACTGACGCATTTACTCAAATGTAAGTTTCAAATTAATGAACTTTTAAACTTTTCAGATCAATTTCAATTTTTAGATTTTGTTTAGCAACTTTGGACTTTGAAAATCAGCTTTTCATCATCAGTGGTCGAAACTAAAAAAATAAGAAAATCTTTGTTTTTATAAAATAAATATCAAACACTAACTATGTACAAATATATTTACAAACATATTTTTGTTGAGTTTGTGTTAAAGGATCATATCAGTTTTTTAGACACATCACTAGTACCATTGACCTTTTTATGACTTTAAGTTTTAAACAAATTTACCTAGATTGTCGATATATTTGTCCACTAAAACTTCAACACATTTATCAATTGTTCCAAGATATGTTATGTAGAATTTAAGAAACTTGACTTAACTATGGTTCCTATCTCAGAATATACTCCCGTATCAAGATTCCCTAGATTTCATCTTACAAGTGAACATAGCGTAATTGATATCTGTAACTGGGTTGTGCGCGACCTTGAGTTTGTGTACTCTTATCTTAACACATAATTGTATTAAGACTGTTTAAGATAATGGACCAACAGAAATTAAACAAATATATCTATAAGGTGTGAATGAGACTAGCTCAAATTTCAAGTAAATGAAAATGCTATCATAAGGTGTCATAACCAAATAAATGATTCAATGAAAATGAAGACCACCCAAGTCTCTCATGGTTCTGAATAGATTAAATACTTGACAGGATGCATTTATATATAAACTTTTATTTGTTCTAGGGTCAAATAATACCTTAATTTAGATATTACATATCAGCGATTACGTCTGGAATCATTTCTGCTTCTTACGTAGTAAGTACGAAAGCTCGCGCGTTCTTCTTAGCTACGTCTGTTGTTTTTGCCTTGTTGTTGGGTGCTTTGGTCAGTTTCGGGCAATATGGTTTGATGTGTCCTGTTTCTCCGCAATTGAAACAAATATTAGTTTTCCTTCTACACTCTTCCTCTATATGCCGGTCATCTTGCAGAAGTTACAGTAGGGTGTTCTCCTAAAACGGAATTTTCCTGAATGCTTTTTATTATAGTTTCTGCGGTAAGGTTGTTCCAGTGACGTTCAATTCCTTTCTTCTTGAATTCTTGGGAAATTTTCTAGGCTAACTTTTTCTTCTTGTTTTCTTCTCTTGTGCGGATTAGTCCATCTGTCAGGATGTTAGCTAGTTCAACTGTTTCTTCAATAGTCTGTGGTCTAGAGGCCTCGACCATGTCTCGAATTTCACTAACTAATCCCCAGATATAACGAGAAATTAGTACGGGTTCTGGTGAAGCCAGAGTTGGTACCATTCTTGCGTATTCGAAGAACTTTGTCGTATTCGCGACAATTCACATTTATCATTTTATGATTTAGGAACTAGTTAGCCACTTGTTCATTTTCATAAGGGGGACAAAATTTTCTTTCTGTCATTTCCTTGAATTTTACCCAGTTCATGGCATAAGCCATGTTACTTCCTTTTGCCTGAAGAATTGTATTCCACCATTCTAAGGTTTCTTCTTTAAAGAGGTTGGAAGCATACATCACCTTATCTTCTTCGGCACATTTGCTGATTTTAAGGACAGCTTCCGTCTTTTCCAACCATCACAGAGCAGTTGTGGCTCCTTCACTGCCTGGGAACTCAGTTGGTTTACAAGCTAAAAATTCTTTGTAGGTACACCCGAATGTCATTGCCCTCATCTTCTTAAGAAATGGGGTTTTGATAATATCATCATTGCTTCCATTGACGTTGTGGCTAAAGTTGTTACTACGAGTACGCTTGCTGCTCACAGCTTTGGTATGTTCTTCGGGATTTTTAACAGCCTCAACAATTAATGGGATAGCATTGGCTATTCCCTGGGCAATTATATTTTCTATGGCAGCTTTGTCTAACGGATTTTCATTATTAGCATGAATTTCTTAATTATGTGATACTTCATTCGACATCTGAATTGCAAGTATAGTATCATAGAACAGTTAAAACAAAACTTTACTTTCAAGAATCATATGTGCATATATACATATATACATATATTTAAATCTACAATAATAACACATAGGTTACTTTGTATTAATTTTTTAACTTTATTGTTTAAGTTTTAGGTATTAAAAGAACACCTAAATAGCTTAAGCCAGTGGCTCTGATACCACCTTCTATCACAACACCCGACCCACCCTAGGAGCCGGAGCCGTGAACCAGTCAAGTGGTATCGGTGTTTATTAAATACGCAGCGGAAAAATTTTCATCAGGATCATAGTTAGGAAATAATTTCAGAGTTTATAAAACACCAACTTTTGGCTAAAACCCATATTCAATTCGATTATTTTTATAGGGATAAACCCCAAATAAATAAAACATAATTTCTTCTTTTATTCAGGTATTTATAGCCACTTTATTTAAGCCGTCAGTGCTCCATAGCTGGCTTCTATTATCTTTACAGCAAATTACCTGAAACGCATTTTGACAACATTTTATCAGTAATAAATACTGGCGAGTTCATTTCATTTTTATAAATATATTTTGTTATACTTTACAGTATTAAGGGTTTTTATATTTGTTTATATTTACCCAAAACCCAATCAGTATATGTCACATGGTGGCAGTTCTGATGTGACGGTGGCCACTCACTCATTGGCTTACTTTCGTCCAATAGTGAAGATTATCAAGTAATATATATATATATATATATATATATATATTATTATATCTTACTATTAGTCACATGTATCTGTCACTAGGCGATTCCCGTGACGGTGGTCATATCACTGTTGATCATTTTTTCAACTAGTGACCGTGGTCGAATCACTGTTGATCGTTCTTTCAACTAGTGACTCGGGTCATATCACTGTTGATCATTCTCTCAACTAGTAACTTTAGTCATATCATGTTGATCATTCTTTCAACTAGTGTTTTTGGTTATGTCACTGTTGATCATTCTCTCAACTAGTGACGCTGAACTTAGTAGTGTCCCATGACATTACTTTATCAAATATATTTTCTATGGCTCAAAACAATTAGCCAGAAAATGAAATATATCATTTTCTGTCAAACTAGTAGTTATAACTTTATTAAATATAATATATTAAATAATTTCATTATTATTTAATATATTAATGTGACGAAAACTTTATTATAATATAGTAAGTTATAATTATGTTATAATATTAACATATATTATAACGTCGTTCTATATTAATATAACTGTGGACATTTATATTATACTCCGTTTATATACAATGAATAATATATTAATTATATATTATTAATATATTATTATTAGTTATAATGAGATGTCGAATATTATAATATAATAGGTTCTAAATATATTCACAACCAGTCTTTATAGAAATACACTAATATGTGTGTTTTAACTTAATCCCTTCAATCTTGAACCCAGTTAAATCCCCACATACCGATAGCAATTGCAGAATACAAAAACTTTAATCACTGTAAGTACAACTGATAAACATTTTGTAAAGCATTTTTAAATATAACTGTATCACAAAAAGGTGATAAAAAGAAGAATGACTCACTTTGTTACTTTAGGGTCTAACTACAGGCCTCCTGGCATAATCTTGGGCATAGCTCCTAAGCTCTTAATAAAATATATAATGCATTCTGTTAAGTATAATAACCCATGTCACATACAACCCGAGACAGAACCCAACGACGTAGTCGGGCAGAGCCTTGACATGCATTGGTGGGTCCTAATCAATCGGGCAGGGTAACAATTAGTGATCAAGGGTTAAAACACTTAAAACGGGGCAGGACTTTATTATTATTATAAGCTAAATAAAAGAAAAAGAATTAAAAGAAGAGAGGGGCGACAGAAAGAGAGAGCAGAGGAAAGAAGTTGAGCAAATGTTTGGTAAGTCTTTTGGAAAACCTAAGGTAAACGTGCGGAATCCGTTTGCATAGGCGATATTATAGACAAGTTTGTTACTATTTAATCACGGTTTCATTGATTAGTAAACGTTACAGCTCCTGGAAACACTTAGACAGAGCCTCGCCTTCCAAGTTACAAAATCTCTGAATGTTTACAAGAGAAACTCAACTTTATAAGTGATACAAGTTCGCATGGAATGTGTCATGGCCAAGTCCGTGCGAACTTTTCCAAGCCATGACAAGTTCGTGCTAACTTGTCGTAGGCTTGACAAGTTCGTGCGAACTTATCCATGTACTTTACAAGTTCGTGCGAACTTGTCTCACATCATACATAAACTTAACGTTTCGTTCCTAAACACAGACTCGACGTTATACGATGACATAGGCAACAGACATATGCATCAACAGACTCCCCCTTGGATGCTGCCGTAGTCATCAGTCTTCAATTAAGTTCCAAAGTCTTTAAAATTCTCTTGATCTTTATTTCTTGAATAACTTTAACATCGATGATCTTCATATCTTCGTCAATTCTATTCTCTTTTCTTGAGTTTGTCTTGATAAAACTTTAATCACCATGCTCTCCCTTACTTTGAGCTTTCTGTTATCTTCAACCAACGTGTTTTATCCAGCTCCCCTTTAAAATCTATTTTATGTTTCAAAGTTCCTCAAACTTTCAAATAAACATTTCAGATTCAAACTTTCAAACCTTTAAATATAACCATTTCAAATTTTAATTTTCTCATCAGTTTTAAACCCTCTCAGTTAATCAAGTCCAAATTAATGAACTTGAATATTTGATTTCAGATTAATTTAATTTGTAGATTTTGTTTAGCAACTTTAGACTTTGAAAATCAGCTTTTCATCATCAGTGGTCGAAACTAAAAAGATAATAAAATTTTTTGTTTTTATAAAATAAATATCAAACACTAACTATGTACAAATATATTTACGAACATATTTTTGTTGAGTTTGTGTTAAAGGATCATATCAGTTTTTTAGACACATCACTAGTACCATTGACCTTTTTATGACTTTAAGTTTTAAACAAATTTACCTAGATTGTCGATATATTTGTCCACTAAAACTTCAACACATTTCTCAATTGTTCCAAGATATGTTAGGTAGAATTTAAGAAACTTGACTTAACTATGGTTCCTATCTCAGAATATATCCCGTATCAAGATTCCCTAGATTTCATCTTACAGGTGAACATAGCATAATTGATATCTGTAACGGGTTGTGCGAGACCTTGAGAGCTCAGGTTAGTACCACCATACAGACAATGAGATGAAGGCTCGACTTATAAGGTAGTGTTCCAATTTTTGGAATCTTTTGAACTACAATTGTAGGATCTTTCGATGCTTTCAATTTGCTGCAGTTTTAGGTTTTCAAAGCAAAAGTATTCTACAAGTTCTAGGCCATTGTTTATGAAAAATCAGAAGAACTTGTATAATACCCCAGATATCAACCATCTATAAAGACCTCGTATCTCAGAATCAGGCAATCTCTCAAACGAAATATCGGAGTGTGATATCTATGACGATCAGATCATGTAACAATGACGAACAAGATTATCAATGAATGAAATTTTATGTTTTACTTATGAATATTGTTTATTTATTATGTTATTTGCACATTCGATTCTTGCGCAATTCTAAACTCTTGAATCGCTTCTGTAAACGAAACCGTAAACTGATATGCAAACGTAATCCGTTTAACGTGATGTAGGCTCCCGGAACAATAACACAAGCTAAACATATCTTAAATAACCTATCATAACTTAGAAATAACTTTTGAAGGGTTAGGTATGGCAAAACCACACTTTATAACTTCTGGGACTATTTTGCAAACTCTGCGAAACTATGCCTTTTCGCGTATTCCGCTATCCGGAACATGTACGAACATCCAAAAATTTTTGTAATCATTAAAATCTTGTATTTTAATGATTGGAATGCAAAAATATCATTCATTACGCATTTACGGTCATATACGTGTTCGTTAGATTTTCGTCGTAATTAACCAAAACCGCAACCGTACGACCAAATGAACCGACCTCTGAGATATCTTTAGCACATTTCTAGTTCGCTATACTTTATTGTCCTTATAAAGCTTAAAAATGAGTTTAACAGGTGTTAGAAGTGCCAAAACGCGACGAAACGTGTGTAGGGGCCTGTTCTGCCAATTTTCCAAAGTTTCTGCCAGTTAAGGGTCTTACGGATCGTAAGACCAAAGCCCATACAGCCCGTAAGGGTCCCCCAGCACATCAGAAACTTGGCAACAGCTGGTTAATTCCCTTGTTGATTAAGCAAACGAACTTGCCACCCTTCTCCCTGCATCTAACATGTGTTATGACACTAATTCAACTCAATGATGACTCATGGACACATGTAATGCTCTTATAACTTCAATTCAAGTATAAATAGCACTGGGTTCTAGCCATTTGAACTTTTGCAACCCACATCCTTGCTCTCATATGCTATAATCTGAAGTTGCAACCACTTTTGCGGCTTTCCTCTGTGATTCCTTGGCTACCCTAGTGCAAGTAAGTGTTCCATTCATATTTTGTTCAATTCTTTTACATATTTGAGCTAAAAATCTAACAGTTTGACTTCTGTTTGACTTTCAATTCTAACCATGAATTGGTCAATCAAGTTCCAATTGAACTTTGCAACGTGATCGTGATCATGATGGTAATGATCCTTATTGATCATAGCATACTGATTACCACGTTTACTAGTTGTAGTGACGAGTCAAAGTTTTGGTCAATAATGCATAAAATGCGCATTATAGGACGGAACTATTTTCGGGTATCAAAACACTTTGTTTTGATACCAAATCAGTTATGTAAACTTAGTTAGACATGTTTAAAATGTCTAACTCGTCACTTTTATTTTAGTGCTTGTTTAGAGTCGTAAGCCAAAAGGGTTTTGACCACCGCTTTGACTTTCGAATCCGACCCGTTTGGTTTATCTTTGAACCCAACCAAATATATACTTGTGACCATAGTTGAATAGGGAATAACCTCTGAGGTTATACCTTATGGTCATATCATTTGATTAGTGTTATGATAATTAGTTGTTATGATATTCAATAATGACCAAAATGCTCTTTTTGCAAATGAATCAACTATAAGCATATGTAACATAAATTTTGACATGTAATCTGATCGAAAAACATTTTCAAACATGTTCAAGCATTAAAGACTTATCATAACACATATCTAACCATCCGAAAAGTATTTACGCAAATGACGCGTTAAAGTGGCTTAAACTACTTTAACGGGTCATAACGGGTCAAAAGCACATAGGAACCTTTCCAACTCAGAATGTTAACTTTGTTAAACCAATTCATATGAGTTCCAATACTCATTTGGTTTATAAGGTCTCATTCTATCCAAATCCTCCGATTTCAAGTCCCGATATTTACATAGTTATCCGCTTTTAGGACACGCTTGATTTCTCGGATCATTGAGCTGGTTTTCTTTTGATTCAATAATTCTTTGCAATCCCAAGTGAGTACATAGTTCCCCTCTTTTATGTTTTGCAAATGTTTTAGGGTGATTCATATGTGCTAAATTGTTTTCGAGTTTACAAAGTCTATGGTTTATATAAACAATACGATTTCAAAATGTGAACGAACTTGTTGGTGCGTTGTATTCATAACAAGAATGACATTCATTAACAATGGCCAAGCCGACAGTAGTAAGTTACGGCGCCTAGGACTGACAATCCCATTACCAAAATTCCCGGGGTTGTGGGAAGTTTCGGAAGCGACTGAAACTGTATTTGTAACAAACCCCTTTGGTGGTTTGTTATACAATTAAGGGACCCCTTGGGTGGTCTCAAACAAGTCAACAAAGGTTTGAATGTATTCACTAAACGACCAAAATTTTTCACAACTAAAACAAGGAACAATGAACGATTGGTTTATAACAAGGAACGATGAACGATTGGTTTGTAACAAGGAACGATGAACGATTGGTTTACGACAAGGACAATGAACAATGGACAATTGGTTATGATAAGTGATTTAGATAACGGAACATGTGTAATGTGATAAAAGTATGGTGGATACGCCCCCGGTACTTCCTATATATATAAGTGCTTTTATCATATTACATACGTGGCGTTATTTGCATCACTTGGACAAATGTTTTCAAATAATTTTTCGCAACGATTTTCAATTAAGGATATAAACCATACAAGTTATTTCAAGACAATTTACAACCCGGATTTACAAAATAAATGATTTCGAGTCAAGGTTCATGGCTACTAGATTTTACAAATTTTTAACCTCATGTTTTAATCGATTATCTATTGCAATTCAAACATTTTTAAAACAAGGTTTTCACTTACGATTCTAGTATCGAATTATCTATTGCAATATATACAAAGCCATGGACTTGACACACTCACAAAACCTATGTACTCGCCGGCTTTCATGCTTACTCGTTTTCACATATGTTTCAGGGAACAATGCTTGATGATACTTATGCATGCTCACGTAGGAATGGACTTGGACTTTAGTGCCTTAAAAACAAGAAAGACAATTTCAATGCT
Source organism: Scalesia atractyloides (assembly GCA_947069175.1). NCBI lineage: Eukaryota > Viridiplantae > Streptophyta > Magnoliopsida > Asterales > Asteraceae > Scalesia > Scalesia atractyloides. Next base: position 70,841,563 of record CAMTDV010000024.1, read on the forward strand.
TGTTTTGTTTGTTTAGTTTATTTAAAAGTTCTATGACAATATAACAATGTAATCAATGTTTAATATTCAATAAAACGAAACTTCAATTACCATGTGTTGTTGAAACAATCTGTTAACGTGACTCCCTAGTGTTTCCATCGCGGTTTATTGTTTTAACGCGGTCGGGGTGTTACACGGAGTACTAAGTCCATATATCCGAGAGATGTTAATCCACAAATTAAGCAGTTGTAAAATTTAGTTTATATCCATGAAACAATCTACTGAATGTGTAAAGCCTACCGACACATCCATGTAAGACTTGTTTAATCCTTTTAAACTTTACAAATCCTTAGCATACTGTGATAGTCCACTGATGTACTATCATTTCCATTTTACACAAAACTCATTTTGCCTTTTTCAATGTTTTTGTACTTTTTGCATTTAATATGTTTTTGGATTTTCTGAAAATATTTTCTCCCCCTAAAATTCAAAACATATTTATGGAATTTTTGATTTATAGAAAAACATTGACCAACCAATGAGAATCACTTCAATTCGCCATCTATTACTGCTTCACAAATTTTCTTTTAAGCACTCTCCCCCTCATGATGACAAAAAATCCTTAACACCTTTGAAATTTTCAACAGTGAGGGTTCTGTGAATTTTTTTCAAATTTCTTCAAAAATTTGTAAAAATCTTCAAGTAAACGTTATTGGAATGTGTTTTCAAAAAATTTCGACAAAAATTTTCAAAATTTAAAGTAAACGTTTTTGGAATTTTGAAATTTGTAAAAATGGCCTTATATATAACTTGTTAACCCGGCCCTTGTCTTCGTTGTGTGCCACGAAACTCCATTCTCAGTAATTTGCTTTTATCTCGGAAGTTCCTGCACAAAAATTCAAACAATTAGTTGAATAGTGACACCCAAGTCTTTTCAGCCTTAGGCATTATTTCTTCAACCACAATATTGACTTTCTTTTCACAATCAGGTTTATTTTGGACTTTCTCAAGTTTCGGAAAGTCCTCTAAACTTTCAATTTTCACTGATTGTGTAACTTCTTTTTCTTTCACCAACCATGTTTTATTTTTCATTAAAGCTTTCTTGAAATACAATGTAGAAACTTTTTGTTCATTACTATTCATTGATTCACCAGTTTCAAAATTTGAAAACTTAGTAATAACTGGTTTCACCTTGTTTGTAGTTTCTATACATTGTTTCCAAACCTGAGTTGGTACTTTCAAATCATACATAAACTTAACGTTTTGCTCCTAAACACAGACTCGACGTTATACGATGACATAGGCAACAGACATATGCATAAACAGATTTGGCAAACATAAGGTAAACGTGCGGAATCCGTTTGCATAGGCGACATTGTAGACAAGTTTGTTACTGTTAAATCACTGTTTCATTGATTAGTAAACGTTACAGCTCCTGGAAACACTTGGACAGACCTTCACCTTCCAATTTACAAAAATCTCTGAATGTTTACAGATGAGAACTCAACTCTCCTATTTATAGTGATACCAGTTCGCATGGAATGTGTCATGGCTAATTTCGTGTGAACTTGTCCAAGCCATGACAAGTTCGTGCTAACTTGTCCTAGGCTTGACAAGTTCGTGCGAACTTGTCCATGTACTTTACAAGTTCGTGCGAACTTGTCTCACATCATACAAAAACTTAACATTTCGCTCCTAAACACAGACTCCACGTTATACGATGACATAGGAAACAGACATATGCATCAACAAATTTGGCAAACCTAAGGTAAACGTGCGGAATCCGTTTGCATAGGCCACATTGTAGCCAAGTTTGTTACTGTTTAATCACTGTTTTATTGATTAGTAAACGTTCCAGCTCCTTGAAACACTTGGACAGAGCTTCGCCTTCCAAGTTACAAAATCTCTGAAGTTTTACAAATGAGAACTCAACTCTCCTATTTATAGTGATACAAGTTCGCATGGAATGTGTCATGGCCAAGTTCGTGCAAACTTGTCCAAGCCATGACAAGTTCGTGCTAACTTGTCCTAGGCTTGACAAGTTCGTGCAAACTTGTACATGTACTTTACAAGTTCGTGCGAAGTTATCTCACATCATACATAAACTTAACGTTTCGCTCCTAAACACAAACTCGACGTTAACAATGACATAGGCAACAAAACATATGCATAAATAGATTTGGCACACCTAAGGTAAACGTGCGGAATCCGTTTGCATAGGCGACATTGTAGCCAAGTTTGTTACTGTTTAATCACTGTTTCATTGATTAGTAAACTTTACAGCTCCTAGAAACACTTGGACAGAGCTTCGCCTTCCAAGTTACAAAATCTCTGAATGTTTACAAATGAGAACTCAACTCTCGTATTTATAGTGATACAAGTTCGCATGGAATGTGTCATGGCCAAGTTCGTGCGAACTTGTCCAAGCCAGGACAAGTTCATGCTAACTTGTCCTAGGCTTGACAAGTTCGTGCGAACTTGTCCATGTACTTTACAAGTTCGTGCGAACTTGTATCACATCATACATAAACTTAACGTTTCGCTCCTAAACACAAACTCGACGTTATAACGATGACATAGGCAACAAACAAATGCATAAATAGATTTTGCAAACCTAAGGTAAACGTGCAGAATCCGTTTGCATAGGCGACATTGTAGCCAAGTTTGTTACTGTTTAATCACTATTTCATTGATTTGTAAACGTTATAGCTCCTGGAAACACTTGGACAGAGCCTCGCCTTCCAAGTTACAAAATCTCTGAATGTTTACAAATGAGAACTCAACTCTCCTATTTATAGTGATACAAGTTCATATGGAATGTGTCATGGCCAAGTTCGTGCGAACTTGTCCAAGCCATGACAAGTTCGTGCTAACTTGTCCTAGGCTTGACAAGTTCGTTCGAACTTGTCCATGTACTTTACAAGTTCGTGCGAACTTGTCTCACATCATACATTAACTTAACATTTCGCTCCTAAACACAAACTCGACGTAATACGATGACATAGGCAACAGACATATGCATCAACAGATTTGGCAAACCTAAGGTAAACGTGCGGAATTCGTTTGCATAGGCGACATTGTAGACAAGTTTGTTACTGTTTAATCACTGTTTCATTGATTAGTAAACGTTACAGCTCCTGGAAACACTTGGACAGAGCTTCGCCTTCCAAGTTACAAAATCTCTGAATGTTTACAAATGAGAACTCAACTCTCCTATTTATAGTGATACAAGTTCGCATGGAATGTGTCATGGCCAAGTTCGTGCAAACTTTTCCAAGCCATGACAAGTTCGTGCTAAATTGTCCTAGGCTTGACAAGTTCGTGCGTACTTGTCCATGTACTTTACAAGTTCATGCGAACTTGTCTCACGTCATACATAAACTTAACGTTTCGCTCCTATACACAAACTCGACATTATACGATGACATAGGCAACAAACATATGCATAAATAGATTTGGCAAACCCAAGGTAAACGTGCGGAATCCGTTTGCATAGGCGACATTGTAGCCAAGTTTGTTACTGTTTAATCACTGTTTCATTGATTAGTAAACGTTACAGCTCCTGGAAACATTTGGACAGAGCTTCGCCTTCCAAGTTACAAAATCTCTGAATGTTTACAAATGAGAACTCAACTCTCCTATTTATAGTGATACAAGTTCGCATGGAATGTGTCATGGCCAAATTCGTGCGAACTTGTCCAAGCCATGACAAGTTCGTGCTAACTTGTCCTAGGCTTGACAAGTTCGTGCGAACTTGTCCATGTACTTTACAAGTCCGTGCGAACTTGTATCACATCATACATAAACTTAACGTTTCGCTCCTAAACACAAACTCAACGTAATACGATGACATAGGCAACAGACATATGCATCAACAGATTTGGCAAACCTAAGGTAAACGTGCGGAATCCGTTTGCATAGGTGACATTATAGACAAGTTTGTTACTGTTTAATCACTGTTTCATTGATTAGTAGACGTTATAGCTCCTGGAAACACTTGGACAGAGCTTCGCCTTCCAAGTTACAAAATCTCTGAATGTTTACAAATGAGAACTCAACTCTCCTATTTATAGTGATACAAGTTTGCATGGAATGTGTCATGGCCAAGTTCGTGCGAACTTGTCCAAGCCATGACAAGTTCGTGCTAGCTTGTCCTAGGCTCCTAAACACAGACTCGACGTTATACGATGACATAGGCAATAGACATATGCATCAACAGATTTGGCAAACCTAAGGTAAACGTGCGGAATCCGTTTGCATAGGCGACATTGTAGACAAGTTTGTTACTATTTAGTCACGGTTTCATTGAGTAGTAAATGTTACAGCTCCTGGAAACACTTGGACAGAGCTTCGCCTTCCAAGTTACAAAATCTCTGAATGTTTACAAATGAGAACTCAACTCTCCTATTTATAGTGATACAAGTTCGCATGGAATGTGTCATGGGCAAGTTCGTGCGAACTTGTCCAAGCCATGACAAGTTTGTGCTAACTTGTCCTAGGCTTGAGAAGTTCGTGCGAACTTGTCCATGTACTTTACAAGTTCGTGCGAACTTGTCTCACCCCATACATAAACTTAACGTTTCGCTCTTAAACACAGACTCGACGTTATACGATGACATAGGCAACAGACATATGCATCAACACGGCCAGGCATGGGATATTTTATTTTTTTTCCCAAATTGTAACACAATTATATGTCATGCAATGATGTTTTAAGAATAAATAAAGGTTCCTAGGCCTACGCATCACATGTCAAGTGATTTAGATAACGGAACATGTGTAATGTGATAAAAGTATGGTGGATACGCCCCGGTACTTCCTATATATATAAGTGCTTTTATCATATTACATACGTGGCGTTATTTGCATCACTTGGACAAATGTTTTCAAATAATTTTTCGCAACGATTTTCAATTAAAGATATAAACCATACAAGTTATTTCAAGACAAATTACAACCCGGATTTACAAAATAAATGATTTCGAGTCAAGGTTCATGGCTACTAGATTTTACAAATTTTTAACCTCATGTTTTAATCGATTATCTATTGCAATTCAAACATTTTTAAAACAAGGTTTTCACTTACGATTCTAGTAGTCGAATTATCTATTGCAATATATACAAAGCCATGGACTTGACACACTCACAAAACCTATGTACTCGCCGGCTTTCATGCTTACTCGTTTTCACATATGTTTCAGGGAACAATGCTTGATGATACTTATGCATGCTAACGTAGGAATGGACTTGGACTTTAGTGCCTTAAAAACAAGAAAGACAATTTCAATGCTTGTTTTGTTTGTTTAGTTTGTTTAAAAGTTCTATGACAATATAACAATGTAATCAATGTTTAATATTCAATAAAACGAAACTTCAATTACCATGTGTTGTTGAAACAATCTGTTAACGTGACTCCCTAGTGTTTCCATCGCGGTTTGTTGTTTTAACGCGGTCGGGGTGTTACACGGAGTACTAAGTCCATATATCCGAGAGATGTTAATCCACAAATTAAGCAGTTGTAAAATTTAGTTTATATCCATGAAACAATCTACTGAATGTGTAAAGCCTACCGACACATCCATTGTAAGACTTGTTTAATCCTTTTAAACTTTACAAATCCTTAGCATACTGTGATAGTCCACTGATGTACTATCATTTCCATTTTACACAAAACTCATTTTGCCTTTTTCAATGTTTTTGTACTTTTTGCATTTAATATGTTTTTGGATTTTCTGAAAATATTTTCTCCCCCTAAAATTCAAAAACATATTTATGGAATTTTTGATTTATAAAAAACATTGACCAACCAATGAGAATCACTTCAATTCGCCATCTATTACTGCTTCACAAATTTTCTTTTAAGCACTCTCCCCCTCATGATGACAAAAAACCTTAACACCTTTGAAATTTCAAAAATTTGTAAAAATCTTCAAGTAAACGTTATTGGAATGTGTTTTCAAAAAATTTTCGACAAAAATTTTCAAAATTTTAAAGTAAACGTTTTTGGAATTTTGAAAATTGTAAAAATGGCCTTATGTATAACTTGTTAACCCGGCCCTTGTCTTCGTTGTGTGCCACGAAACTCCATTCTCAGTAATTTGCTTTTATCTCGGAAGTTCCTGCACAAAAATTCAAACAATTAGTTGAATAGTGACACCCAAGTCTTTTCAGCCTTAGGCATTATTTCTTCAACCTCAATATTGACTTTCTTTTCACAATCAGGTTTATTTTGGACTTTCTCAAGTTTCGGAAAGTCCTCTAAACTTTCAATTTTCACTGATTGTGTAACTTCTTTTTCTTTCACCAACCATGTTTTATTTTTCATTAAAGCTTTCTTGAAATACAATGTAGAAACTTTTTGTTCATTACTATTCATTGATTCACCAGTTTCAAAATTTGAAAACTTAGTAATAACTGGTTTCACCTTGTTTGTAGTTTCTGTACATTGTTTCCAAACCTGAGTTGGTACTTTCAAATCATACATAAACTTAACATTTCGCTCCTAAACACAGACTCGACGTTATACGATGACATAGGCAACAGACATATGCATAAACAGATTTGGCAAACATAAGGTAAACGTGCGGAATCCGTTTGCATAGGCGACATTGTAGACAAGTTTGTAACTGTTAAATCACTGTTTCATTGATTAGTAAACGTTACAGCTCCTGGAAACACTTGGACAGACCTTCGCCTTCCAATTTACAAAATCTCTGAATGTTTACAAATGAGAACTCAACTCTCCTATTTATAGTGATACGAGTTCGCATGGAATGTGTCATGGCCAAGTTCGTGCGAACTTGTCCAAGCCATGACAAGTTCGTGCTAACTTGTCCTAGGCTTGACAAGTTCGTGCGAACTTGTCCATGTACTTTACAAGTTCGTGCGAACTTGTCTCACATCATACAAAAACTTAACATTTCGCTCCTAAACACAGACTCCACGTTATACGATGACATAGGAAACAGACATATGCATCAACAAATTTGGCAAACCTAAGGTAAACGTGCGGAATCCGTTTGCATAGGCCACATTGTAGCCAAGTTTGTTACTGTTTAATCACTGTTTCATTGATTAGTAAACGTTCCAGCTCCTTGAAACACTTGGACAGAGCTTCGCCTTCCAAGTTACAAAATCTCTGAAGTTTTACAAATGAGAACTCAACTCTCCTATTTATAGTGATACAAGTTCGCATGGAATGTGTCATGGCCAAGTTCGTGCAAACTTGTTCAAGCCATGACAAGTTCGTGCTAACTTGTCCTAGGCTTGACAAGTTCGTGCAAACTTGTACATGTACTTTACAAGTTCGTGCGAAGTTATCTCACATCATACATAAACTTAACGTTTCGCTCCTAAACACAAACTCGACGTTAACGATGACATAGGCAACAAACATATGCATAAATAGATTTGGCACACCTAAGGTAAACGTGCGGAATCCGTTTGCATAGGCGACATTGTAGCCAAGTTTGTTACTGTTTAATCACTGTTTCATTGATTAGTAAACTTTACAGCTCCTAGAAACACTTGGACAGAGCTTCGCCTTCCAAGTTACAAAATCTCTGAATGTTTACAAATGAGAACTCAACTCTCGTATTTATAGTGATACAAGTTCGCATGGAATGTGTCATGGCCAAGTTCGTGCGAACTTGTCCAAGCCAGGACAAGTTCATGCTAACTTGTCCTAGGCTTGACAAGTTCGTGCGAACTTGTCCATGTACTTTACAAGTTCGTGCGAACTTGTATCACATCATACATAAACTTAACGTTTCGCTCCTAAACACAAACTCGACGTTATACGATGACATAGGCAACAAACAAATGCATAAATAGATTTTGCAAACCTAAGGTAAACGTGCAGAATCCGTTTGCATAGGCGACATTGTAGCCAAGTTTGTTACTGTTTAATCACTATTTCATTGATTTGTAAACGTTATAGCTCCTGGAAACACTTGGACAGAGCCTCGCCTTCCAAGTTACAAAATCTCTGAATGTTTACAAATGAGAACTCAACTCTCCTATTTATAGTGATACAAGTTCGTATGGAATGTGTCATGGCCAAGTTCGTGCGAACTTGTCCAAGCCATGACAAGTTCGTGCTAACTTGTCCTAGGCTTGACAAGTTCGTGCGAACTTGTCCATGTACTTTACAAGTTCGTGCGAACTTGTCTCACATCATACATTAACTTAACATTTCGCTCCTAAACACAAACTCGACGTAATACGATGACATAGGCAACAGACATATGCATCAACAGATTTGGCAAACCTAAGGTAAACGTGCGGAATTCGTTTGCATAGGCGACATTGTAGACAAGTTTGTTATTGTTTAATCACTGTTTCATTGATTAGTAAACGTTACAGCTCCTGGAAACACTTGGACAGAGCTTCGCCTTCCAAGTTACAAAATCTCTGAATGTTTACAAATGAGAACTCAACTCTCCTATTTATAGTGATACAAGTTCGCATGGAATGTGTCATGGCCAAGTTCGTGCAAACTTTTCCAAGCCATGACAAGTTCGTGCTAAATTGTCCTAGGCTTGACAAGTTCGTGCGTACTTGTCCATGTACTTTACAAGTTCATGCGAACTTGTCTCACGTCATACATAAACTTAACGTTTCGCTCCTATACACAAACTCGACATTATACGATGACATAGGCAACAAACATATGCATAAATAGATTTGGCAAACCCAAGGTAAACGTGCGGAATCCGTTTGCATAGGCGACATTGTAGCCAAGTTTGTTACTGTTTAATCACTGTTTCATTGATTAGTAAACGTTACAGCTCCTGGAAACATTTGGACAGAGCTTCGCCTTCCAAGTTACAAAATCTCTGAATGTTTACAAATGAGAACTCAACTCTCCTATTTATAGTGATACAAGTTCGCATGGAATGTGTCATGGCCAAATTCGTGCGAACTTGGCCAAGCCATGACAAGTTCGTGCTAACTTGTCCTAGGCTTGACAAGTTCGTGCGAACTTGTCCATGTACTTTACAAGTCCGTGCGAACTTGTATCACATCATACATAAACTTAACGTTTCGCTCCTAAACACAAACTCGACGTAATACGATGACATAGGCAACAGACATATGCATCAACAGATTTGGCAAACCTAAGGTAAACGTGCGGAATCCGTTTGCATAGGTGACATTGTAGACAAGTTTGTTACTGTTTAATCACTGTTTCATTGATTAGTAGACGTTATAGCTCCTGGAAACACTTGGACAGAGCTTCGCCTTCCAAGTTACAAAATCTCTGAATGTTTACAAATGAGAACTCAACTCTCCTATTTATAGTGATACAAGTTTGCATGGAATGTGTCATGTCCAAGTTCGTGCGAACTTGTCCAAGCCATGACAAGTTCGTGCTAGCTTGTCCTAGGCTCCTAAACACAGACTCGACGTTATACGATGACATAGGCTATAGACATATGCATCAACAGATTTGGCAAACCTAAGGTAAACGTGCGGAATCCGTTTGCATAGGCGACATTGTAGACAAGTTTGTTACTATTTAGTCACGGTTTCATTGAGTAGTAAATGTTACAGCTCCTGGAAACACTTGGACAGAGCTTCGCCTTCCAAGTTACAAAATCTCTGAATGTTTACAAATGAGAACTCAACTCTCCTATTTATAGTGATACAAGTTCGCATGGAATGTGTCATGGGCAAGTTCGTGCGAACTTGTCCAAGCCATGACAAGTTTGTGCTAACTTGTCCTAGGCTTGAGAAGTTCGTGCGAACTTGTCCATGTACTTTACAAGTTCGTGCGAACTTGTCTCACGCCATACATAAACTTAACGTATCGTTCTTAAACACAGACTCGACGTTATACGATGACATAGGCAACAGACATATGCATCAACACGGCCAGGCATGGGATATTTATTTTTTTTTCCCAAATTGTATCACAATTATATGTCATGCAATGATGTTTTAAGAATAAATAAAGGTTCCTAGGCCTATGCATCACATGTCAAGGGTATCATAAATATATTTGAATAAAATCAAGTATAAATATTTCATATTGTTTTCATGTTACACGTGTATTTCACATATTGCAAGTATAACAAGTGTTTACGCGTATAGTATATAAGTAGAATATAAATGAGTTTGATGTGATAAAATAGAACATGCGTTTCATTATGATTCAAGTTTCGGAATATCGAGTACAACGGGAAGATGAATTTACAAAAGTTTCTAATAATAGAAATACAACATGAACTTTCGGAATATAGAAAGTTTGAAATAGCAGGGCGTTACAGTCTCCCCTCCTTAGGAAATTTTGTCCCGAAATTTAGGAAGATGTAACGAATAGATGTGGATACTTGGTCTTCATTTCACTCTCGAGTTCCCAAGTAAATTCAGCGCCTCGTTTACCTTCCCATCGAACCTTGACGATAGGAATTCGACTGCGCCTCAATTGCTTGACTCCTCGGTCCATGATTTTCGACAGGTTTCTCCACGAAGTGCAAGGTCTCGTGGATTTGAAGATCTTCGAGTGGAACTGGAAGTCCTTCTTCAGTTAGACACTTTTATTGAAGGTCGAAACGTGAAAGACAGGGTGAATGTTGTTGAGTTCATTAGGCAGGTCTAGTTGATACGCAACCTTGCCAATCCTTTCAAGAATTTTGAAAGGACCTACGTCGCGAGGTGCGAGTTTACCTTTCTTGCCAAAACGAACTACACCCTTCCAAGAGGATACCTTGAGAAGTACTTGATCACCAACGTTGAATTCCAATAGTTGCGTCTTTTGTCAGCGTAACTCTTTTGACGACTTCAAGCTTTGAGTAGGTTATCACATATTTGCAAGATCTTGTCTGTTGTTTCTTGTATGAGTTCGGGACCATGAGCTTCACTAATCTCGTGCCAACAGATAGTGATCGACATTTTCGACCATATAATGCTTCTAATGGAGCCATTTGAATACTGGCGTGATAACTGTTGTTGTATAAGAATTCTACCAACGGTAAATGTGAATCCCAATTGCCACCAAAATCGATTACGCAAGAACGAAGCATATCTTCCAGAGTTTGAATCGTACGCTCGGTTTGATCGTCGGATTGAGGATGAAAAGCGGTACTAAGATTAAGGTGAGTACCGAGGGCTTTTTGGAAGGTTTGCCAATGACGCGAGGTGAAACGACCATCACGGTCTGAGATGATGTCAATGGGGATACCATGACGACAAATAACTTCATCCGTGTAGATACGAGCCAATTTCTTGACTTTATAATCTTCACGAATGGGGAGAAAATGCAAGGATTTGGTCAAATGGTTAATGACGCCCAGATACTGTCGTGACCAGAGGATGTGCGAGGAAGTTTGGTGATGAAGTCCATGGTGATACTCTCCCATTTCCAGACGGAATCTCTGGTTGTTCAAGTAAGCCAGAGGGGCGTTGATGTTCCGCCTTCACTTTGGAACACGTGAGGCATTTCGAGACATAGGGCGATATCCTTCTTCATGCCAGGCCACCAATAAGACGTACGTAAGTCTTAATACATCTTGCCGGCACCAGGATGAATGGAATATCGGGATTTGTGAGCTTCCTTCATCAAGAAGTCACGAAGGTTGTCAAGATTCGGGATCCAGACTCGATTGAGATAGTATAACATACCATCGGCTTTGGACGTGAGTTGTTCTTCAGCACCACATCTCATCTCATTATATATGTTGTTCTCATTGATGGATGAGTGTGGTGCCTTATGAATTCGGTCCTGAAGATTGCTTAGGATCTGGAAACAGTGGATACTCTTCGCATGAGGTTGACGACTTAGAGCGTCGGCTACAACATTCGCTTTATCAGGGTGATAGCGAATCTCGCAGTCGTAGTCGTTTAATAATTCCACCCAACGACATTGACGCATGTTGAGTTCCTTTTGATTGAAGATGTGCTGAAGGCTCTTATGGTCGGTGAAGACCACACACTTGGTACCACAAAGGTAGTGTCGCCATATCTTCAATGCAAAAACAACCGCACCAAGTTCAAGGTCGTGCGTAGTGTAATTTTTCTCATGAATCTTGAGTTTTCTTGACGCGTAAACGATAACCTTGTCCCGTGCATAAGAACGCAACCAAAGCCTCGGTTTGAAGCATCGCAATACACGACAAAATCATCATTCCATCAGGAAGAGCTAGGATAGGAGCATTACAAAGCATGTCCTTGAGCGTTTGGAAAGACTCCTCTTGTTCGGGACCCCAAACAAAAGGTTTATCTTTTTGAGTCAAAGACGTGAGGGGAACGGCGACCTTTGAGAAGTTCGAAATAAAGCGACGATAGTAACCAGCTAGACCAAGGAAGGAGCGAATTTCGGATGGAGATTTAATAGCGGTCCAATTCTTTACGGCTTCCATCTTCGCGGGATCAACATGAATGCCTTTCTCGTTCACAACATGACCGAGAAATTGTACTTCGTTTAGCCAAAATTCACACTTGGAGAATTTGGCGTATAGTTTTTCACGTTGAAGAAGTTCAAGGATAAGACGGAGGTGACGCTCGTGTTTGTCTTGAGTCTTGGAATAGATGAGAATATCGTCTATGAACACGATCACAAAGCGACCCAAGTATAACTTACACACCTGATTCAATTTAAGTCCATGAAGACTGCGGGTGCATTCGTTAACTCGAATGGCATAACTACGAATTCGTAGTAACCGTATCTGGTACAAAAGGCGGTTTTATGTATATCTTCTTCGAGAACTCGAAGTTGATGGTAGCCAGTAACAAGATCGATTTTGGAGAAACAAGTTGCGCCTTAAAGTTGATCAAAAAGGTCATCGATGCGAGGAAGAGGATAACGGTTCTTGACAGTGAGTTTGTTGAGTTCGCGATAATCGATACACATCCAAACGAACCATCCTTCTTCTTGACGAATAGAACGGGAGCGCCCCAAGGAGAAATACTAGGGCGTATAAAACCTTTATCAAGAAGTTCTTGAAGTTGGCTAGATAGCTCTTGCATCTCTGAGGGTGCTAGGCGATAAGGAGATTTTGCGACAGCGTAGCACCAGGAATGAGATCAATTCGGAAGTCAATAGAACGAGGAGAAGGAGGACCTGGAAGGTCTTCGGGGAAAACGTTAGGAAAATCACACACCACTGGAACATCACTTATGTCTTTTCCCTTGCCCTTTTCTTCCACAATGTGGGCTAAAAAGGCAAAGTACTCCTTAACGTAAGTACTTGTTCGCTTGGGTGCATGACATGAGTTTGAGACCTTTTGAGGGTCTTTCTCCATAGACGTGAAAAGTGTCACTGGACGGAAGAGGCAATCGAACGAACTTTTCATGACAAGCGATTTCAGCATGGTTCTTACGAAGCCAATCCATACCTACTATGATATCGAAACTACCCAGTTGCATAGGTATGAGATCGATGGAGAACACATGATTATTGAGAGTGAGGAAACAATCGCGAAGAACAGAGCCAACGGTGATGGACTTGCCATTAGCAACTTCGACGTGAAAGATTTTGGAAGCTTAGAACGTGCACAATTTAACATTGGTTCAAATTCTATGGATACAAAACTTTTATCCGCACCAGTATCAAATAGTAAAGAAGCATATAAGCCATTGACAAGGAACGTACCGTTCACGACTTCATTGTCATGTTGCACTTGATTTGCGTTGATGTTGAAAGCGCGACCACGAGGAGCTTGTTGTTGTTGCTCTTGGTTGATCTGAGGACATTGAGTGCTAAGGTGATTTGGATCACCGCACTTGAAGCAGGCTTGGATGTTGTTGGCAGGAGCATGACGGTTTTGGTTTTGGGGAGGTTGCTGGTTTTGGTTGCCTTGTGGTGCGGGACCACTTCGGCAAGCGGCAGTTACACGCCCAAACCGATGCAATTTGTGCAATGACGGCATGCGATGTTGGCTGGGTGATGGTGATGGCATATGGTACACTTGGGATGCTTCCCAATGTACGGTTTTCTAGCGGGTTCTTGAGCGGGATTTAGGTTTGCAGCTGGTGTACTTGTGTTGCAACTTTGGTTTTGAAACTTTCATTTCTTGCCATTGTTGTTTCGCTGTTGAGATTTGGGTTCATTGGGCTCGGTGGTGGCTTGGTTGGCATATTTGGTGGATCTGGGAGTTTGGTTTATCACGCACGCGATTATCATTGATCTCCGCGGCTAGGCAATAACATAGCTCGATGTTGTCAGGTCTCGAGGCTTGAATGGCGTCAAGTATGGCAGGAGGAAGGCCGTTGAGATATTTCCTAATGGCACGTGCAGGCGTGTTCGCGAGGTGGGGAACGATGATGCTTAATTGTTTGAAACGACTGGTGTAACCAAGGTTATCGTCACCCGCTTGCTTGAGGTGCCAAAATTCATCCTCAAGTTTCTCTTGTTCATGGGGAGGACAAAACTCCAACATCATCATTTCCCTAACCTCGATAAAGGGAGGGCATAGGCTTCTTCGTTGGAGTGGATGTTACGCTCGTTCGTCCACCACTCGAGAGCTTGAGATTGGAAGACGCCCGTTGCGCTCCTGGTTTTAAGGTGCTCAGGACAATCATTGTTGATGAATGTCACCTCGATGCTCTCAAACCATTCGAGCATGGTGGTGACACCCTCGTTGCCAGTGAATGGCTTAGGGTTGCAAGCGATAAAGTGCTTGTAGTTGAAAGAGGTAGGCTTAGGTTGGTCAGCTTTGGAGTTGACAGACGAGTTGGCGGTAGTAGCGGTAACCTTGCTCACAATGTCAGGAATGACTTGAGCCATTTGCTTAGCCATGAACGCAAGTAATTCCTTCTTGCTAGCACTTGACTTTGAGTTCTTCTTGGAGTTGGAAAGACGGTTGGAAGACATCTACAATGGTGATGGTAAAAGATGAGACTTGATCTTAATGTTTTGAGAAAGACATTTTGCATAATTTAGCTGTATTTAGCACATAGTTTCAAATAGTTTATATTGGCAAAATAAGAATTCACATGGTATAATCACAATATTGACATGGAAGAGTGTAAATTTAGTTTGTTCACGAAGAGTTATTGTTGTTTGAGATTGTGAGGAAAGTGCAAATTGTGTAAATGAATCGACGTTACAAACGTTCAAGTATAAAACACATTAAAATTGATTAAACATAAAAGATAGGTTCAATAAAATATTGGAATGTTTCGGGTAGAGAAACGTCGAGTATTCCAAAGTGAATCGAAAATCCTTTCGAGTTAGGGAAACATGCTTTGGCCTAATAGGTAGAATACTCTCATCGAGAAGCGACTAACGGTATTCACCCTTCCAGTTACTACATGTCCCTAGTCGATCGAAAATTCGATACTTTAGCGAGATCGAAAATCGAGGAATGGGACTAGTTAACAAGGTGCGAGTTTCACCCCTAACTTGATAACATCATACCCTAGATGTGGTTGGTACTTATCAGACGAGAAGCGAATTCCGACTCGTTGGTAAGGGTCCACTAGAGTTTGATAGGGAAGTTTCCATCAAGATGTGGATATCACTCCTAACTTGATGGCGTAACTTCGTGTAAAAATCATAAACGCGGAATGAGGGATTTCACCAAGAATTGCGGTCCATTGGGCCTATCTTGGCGCAAATCGTCTCGTTGATGTAATAAGAGTGTCTTCAAGTGTGTAATTTGTGTAAGATGTCTTAGGAAAGACATATTGTAATATTTAGACCAAAGAAGAGATAGAAACAAAGTAGGAAGAATTAACATTTTAAGCATGAATAAAGAATGTTCAAAAGTTGGACACTTAAACTATAGACTAGGTCAAGAGCATGGCAATTTTCCTAATTCCCTACAGTTATGGCTCTAATACCAATCTGTCACACCCCAACCGATGGCGGAAACATCAGGATGAGACGAACAAATTGCACAAAACGTCATAACACTACTTTGCGACAATATTTAATAACTTCAAAATTTCATTGATACTAAATTGATGATACATTGTTTTGAAAGGAAGTACGAAAAGTTTCAACGACATTACAACATGAAAAGAAATACAATAATTAAAACTAAGTGTGTATCTAATCCACCCTAAATATTTCTTCAACGGCATCAACTTAGTTTCCTGCAACATGTATTAAAGTAATATATATATCAACAAAAAGTTGGCGAGCATACAAGTTTGGTACATAGCATAATAATGAATAAGTTTGTCTCATATCCAACATGGCAACATTTTATATAATTGTCATAACATACTAAACATGTGCTCTTATATTTCAATCTATAGTCTAACGCAATTGTGATTACCAACATTGTCATAAAACGGGTGTTTAATAGTTTACTTAACAACACCACAAGCATACGGGCGAGCGTTACTCCTATAGCGATATATTTGTTAAGGTTGCTAGCAAAGTTAATGAGCATATAACACAAGTCTAACATAGCATGCATTATTCAAGTATATAAACAAGTATCATGTTATGACGTTTTGAGAAATTTGTTCGTCTCATCCCGACGTTTCCATCATCGGTTGGGGTGTGACAATATCGATAAAGACTTACTATATAAGAGACTTTTAATCATGATGGAATAATTTTAATAAAAGAAATTTTACGGTACGTATTTCCGCTGCGTCTTTTCGGTTTAAGCATGTTAGGGTCTTACATAGATCGTATATGAAAATAAGCATGAAACGTGTTGTATTTGACCTGAATCATTTCCAAAATCTTTAGGTTGAAATGTGAATTTGTACTGGCCCATACATAAAAAATTACGCGAGGAAATCGTTTCATTTTATGTAAAAGAATGAAAATACATGGGTGAACTTAAAACGTTAAAAACTAAAGGTACATGTTTTATTTGACCCTACTCAGTTCCGAAACCTTAGGTTGAAGCGTGAATTTATGGCGACACGTATATAAAAATAAGCACGTAAGGAAATCGTTTTTCTTTTTTTGCAATTAAAAGAATGAAAATACAAGGTGAAATTGAAACATTAGAAACTTAAGAGGGGGCAAAAGTGACATTTCATAAAAGTTGTAGAAATGTTGGGTTGAGAGTGTGCAATCGGTCAATCACAAAGTATGGGGGTGTTTTGATTTGTGGCAAATATGTGGAGGGTAAAATTGTGAAAATGCAAAATAGAAGGTAGTTTTATCATTTTCTGAAAGTTGGGGTGTCGGTGGCGGAAAAGCCACCGACTTTAAAAAGGGTTGAAAGTGTGCAATCAGTCAATCACAAAGTATGGGGGTGTTTTGGTTTGTGGCAAATATGTAGAGGGTAAATTTGTGAAAATGCAAAATAGAAGGTAGTTTTGTCATTTTCTGAAATTTGGGGTGTCGGTGGCGTAAAAGCCACCGACTTTAAAAAGGGTTGAAAGTGTGCAATCAGTCAATCACAAAGTATGGGGGTGTTTTGGTTTGTGGCAAATACTTAGAGGGTAAAATTGTGAAAATGCAAAATAGAAGGTAGTTTTGTCATTTTCTGAAAGTTGGGGTGTCGGTGGAGTAAAAACCACTGACTTTGTCTTTCAAGATAGTTAGAATTAGAATATATGGTAACATTTATTTCAGAAGCAAATATAAATTAAAAATGTACAAGACTCCTATGTGTGGGTTTCGGGAAGGTCTTGGTGCAATCTGGGAATTCTCTGTTCATCCTGAAACTGTTTCTCTCTCTCTTTCTCTTGATTCTCTCTCTCTCTTCTCTTTTAATATTATTATTGAATGCGGATAGATGGGGAACCCTTTCTTGTTGAAGGGAGAAGAAAAAAAAGAAGAAGAAGTTACATAAAATCCTAATAAATTAAAAAACAACTTAATAAATCCTAAAAAAAATTAAAAAAACAACTTAATAAATCCTAAAAAAACAACTTAATAAATCCTAGAAAATAAAAAATTACAAAGTACGATAAATATATGGAGAACCCAATGAAGTTTCGGGTCCCCATCGTGCCTTTACTCGATTTTGGCGATCTTCACTCGATCGTCGTGGCTAAGGTCGCCCGCAGGGACATGTTGAAGCATGCTTTAAACCAATCCAACTTCGATTTTAGCTCACGCCACTTATGTTGGCACGCGTTCAAGTCGTGGCGAGAGTTTCCAACATGTTTTTTGTATTAACTAAACGCTTGTGTCCAGTACGCGGTTTGACCACGACTTAGCGCACGTTGTGCGGCAACGATCAACGTCACAAGCGCGATCTCCTCCTCTTCGGTCCAAGTAACCATTTTCTTTTTTTGGTTGGTTTTGGATGTGGATTTGTGTTTGAAGAAAGTAAATGTGAAAAAAATTGTTTGGGGTGGGTCTTTATAGGTAAAAAATAGTGAAAAATTTTTAAATTTAATTTGCTAGATAAAATCGTCAGCCCCAAAAGGTCTGATCCAGCCAACGAATCGTAGCCAGCCACCTTATCACCCCAACCCCCCCTACGCCAGGCACCCTAGCCACGCCAGCGGGCAACGCCGCTACCCACGCTGGCTCGGTGTGGCTAAAGCGGCGTTGCTTGGCTAGCCACGCCCCAACCCAAGCCCACACCCCGCGGTCTTAAAAACTCGTACATTGCAAGATTGAATAAACACGTGTATTACACGACTTGAATACAAATAATGTAATCAATTAACACACAGTCATCGATTTATGTTTTCAAAAAAATGAACTTTGATGTATTATATACTTTTTATAACATTTTACTTTGTTTTTTATTTATTATTAAGTTAGAAACTTGTGTATTACATAATTATACCAATGATCTCTTGGTCTAGTGGTTAGGGGGGAAGCTTTGCTTCTCTTAGAGGTCCTGGGTTCAAATCCAGGCAAGGGGATTTTAATTGACTTAGTGACACTAACATGCTACTAACTGCTAACCGGTCAGCGACATTCTAACCGTACGCCGTTAAAAAAACATAAGTTATAACATTTTACTTTATTTTTTACGTATTATGTAATTTTATATACTAATAATAATACATTATATCTTTAAAGGTCTTGTTTATCACACAGGTTGAATAAATGTAATTTTACATATTAAATAATTATAAATATCTTTAAGAACCTCGTGTAGTGTACGGGTTGAATAAATGTAATTTTATATACCAAATAAAAAATATATCTTTAAAACCTAATGTATTATCACGAGTTAAATAAATAAGTTTTGTATACCAAATAATAAAAAAATTTCTTTAAAAACCTCATGTATTACACGGATTATATAAATATAATTTTGTATACTAAATAATAAAAAAAGTTATATTTGAAAAAAAAAACCTCCTGTATTACATGGTTGAAAAAATGTAATTTTACATATTAAATAATAAAAATGTTAAAAGTTAGGTTTGTTTTTATAAACCAAACTCAAATCAAATAAAAACATCTTTCTCAGAGGCTATAACACCTGACCGAGAAGAGCTGATAATATATCATCACATTTTTGGTTTAATACCATGTTTATTATATTAGTACAGTGTCATTATCAAATTATCAATATAATGTTAATGTTATATTAATATTAAAGTATGTGAAATATTAATTTACGTAACATTATGTTACCATGTGAATATTGTATTTATCCAGCAACATTAAGTTTGGTTTTCATCATAGATAATTTGCTTTATTTAAAAAATGTTATCTTAAATTAACAATTTAAATTTGAAGATAATATTTTATTATTAAAATAGAAGATTCTATTTTAATACTAATTCATTATATAATAAATATAAGATAAGTATGAAAAAGGTGAGAAAAAAGAAAATTAGATGGCTCCAATAACACGTCACATATTGGTTTACTTTATTATATACTACACATATAGATTTTAATATTTAATTATCATAATTGCATAATTTGTTTTTTCTTTATTATAACTTTTCAAATTTAAAATAAGTTGTTATATAAGACTGTGAGTACACCGTTGTAATGTTCTTATTTTTATCTAGGCATGTGTATAAACTTTATTCAAAATCGAGTTCTAAGACTGTGTATACTCGTGCAGATGGCGCCCCATCGCGCCACCGCACACCGCCACCGACGACGTTATACGACGGAAACACGGATTCTCACGAAGGTGATAACAGGTGAAACGTGTTGGTATTCAAAATTATTATTGTTGAACGATAATAAACGGTAATATTCTTTTTTCTACAATTAAAACATTATATATTCCTTTCATCCCCATTATTTTTTAAACCACTCTCTCTACCATCATTCTCTCCACTCCATATTTTTATAAAATAACTCAAGATTTTTATATCACTCTCTCTACCATGTACCCCTACAATCACGGTTTCGTTCCTCCTTGATCTAGCGGCGACCCGAACCAAACGAACGCTCCTAACTAACCCGTTGCTCCGATTCCCACCGACCAACCGCCTATGGAACCGAGAGTTTGTCGAGTATAATCACAATCAAACCGGGTTCATAAACCTCTTGAACCATCCCCTTTCGTGGGACCCAAATCAATATGATTGGAATCCAAACTTCAAAATGGGAGGTTACGTCTCATCACAAGGTTTCGGATCGTCACCAAACAAGCCCAACTTCGTCCCGGAGACACAACCGGATGAGGAGGAGCCGGGGACACAACTAAACAGAACCAAACGCAACAAACGTGCGTCCCATAGAAAGAAAGAAATAATCGAGACCCTAACTAGAAAAACTCGTGCAACCATGGGGTGATGAAAAGGAGTACACGTTAGCCCGAGCTTGGGTCAACATATCTGAGGATCCGAAATTTGTAAGATTTTTATAGACTTTTTTATTTTTAATTTATGTATATAATTTGTTTGTTATTATTTGTATCTTTTTTTAGCAAGCTCGGGCTCATGTGCAGGGGGAAGATTATCGGCAAGCGGATTCAATATCGCGCAAGTGGACCGATACTAATAACAAATGCACAAATTTTCAATGGATTTGTCAACGTCAAAGAAACGGTTGGAAAAGCGACGAGAGCGACGAATGTATAATGCAGTCGGATTTAATAGAATATCAAGCGACAGGAGGGAATTTCTCATACTTAAACGTTTGGAAACTTCTTCGTAATAGCTCGAAATGGGTCAATGTCTCTACGACGGTAGGAACTTCTTCCACAAGGTCAGGAAATCGAAGGCCAAAAAAGAAGTAAAAAACCTTCGAGTCGGTTGAACCTGAAACGCTAACGCCCGACGCTTGAAACGACCACTTAAACGATGTTAGTCCGTTATTTATGGGGAGGAAGGGGCGGATGAGCAAGAGACGGACCTACCACGGACCACCCGGTAGAAGAAGTGGTGCAAAATTGAGGAGACCGGAGTCATTGTCGGGGGGATCCAACTTGAGTCAAGCGTTTTCCGAGATGAACAAAGACCTTCAACACATACGAGACCTCGAGGCTCAACGTGCACAAAAGAACCGGGAAGTGGTCAAGCTTATGAAAGTTATACAGTTTGATAAAGACTTTGAGTTTTACTTGAAGCCGCACGACCACCTAACTGAAAAGGCGTTAGAAATGGATCTACAAAGAAAGGCATCGAAAAAAAATATGAACTTTGAGTTTTAGAGAGTTTTTATTTTATTTAATTGTAATGTTTTTTTTAATTTGATGAAATGTTATTTGTTTTTTAATTTTATAAATTTAGAGATTAAATAAAAATTAAAAAAAATAAACGAGTAATAATTGCTAGGGGGTTATGGGCCTCCATCTGCTACACACCCATGTTATGTAACTCTCCGATAACCATCATATTTCACTTTTTTGTACTTAGGGTATAACCGCCCTAAAGGGGGTTATGTAGTGTTACCACTACCCATGACCTAAATACCAATGAACAAGTAATTAAGACACACATCTCCTTCTGGTTAGTTTTCTTTCTTTTTTTTTTTTGTTGCATAAAATGACAATGTTTACTTTTTCGTCATTTTAGTAAGAATAATATAATATAAAGTTTGAAAAAATTCGAATAAATAGTTGCGACATGTTTGCTTTTATTTATGAATCCATATAAGTTTTATCCGAACATGTCATATATAGTTGTTTGTTTATTCTCTACCGTGAAACCCGAACTGATATACTCTGAATAACACTAGTATCGACATTGTATTCGTTTTTATGTTTTTGTCGACGTGGCAATATACAATCTATGATGAGTGCCGGTATGGTAACGATACCGTGCTTAACAGAACCGATACCGGTTAAACAACATTGGTGCCGGAATCAATATTCATTTCTACAATTTTTGATCGATGTAAAACACGTAGCAATATCCTCCTAAGCATATATCTTTCAATTGTCATAATAAGGGTCGGTATCGTACCAATACTGTAACGAACATAATCAATACGTAACAAACCAAACCGACATCAACCAAAATCCCGTCACGGAGATCTCACTAGCTTTAAAGTAATCACAGGGAAATAGTTTTGTGTTCAACCGTTCAAAATCGGTCTTATTGAAAAAGGTTACACATTTCTTTTTCTTACAATTAAATTAAAATCCAATAATGAAACTTAAGATATAATCTTTCCGAAGTCCCAATTCCGTTTCTCCTAAAAATCTTTACCAAGTCCACCAAATCTCATCTCTTTTTCAGGAACGAATCTCGGTACCTCGTCATCAACGACGTCGTATATCTCCCGCAATCACCGGTCAGTATCCTTCATCACGCCCAATACATGAACAAAACTTGTTGATTGTGTTGTCTAAATTAATTTCGATTAACTTAATCTGATTCAGTCGTTACAAAACTGTTCAATTGACGCTTGATCAGTATCTGATCGTGTTTATTGAGAGTGTTTATTGTATTTCAGATCAGTTGTTTTGGTCTTCGTGCTAGGGTTTAATGGCTACTGCTTGTGAATTTGTTTCTGATTGTGCTAAATGAGTTTGTTTTATTGATTGTATGTAATTGAAATTTGATACTTGTAGAAGCACATTTAATTTGGTGTACCAGTTTACATGTGTTTTTATATTTCATTGCTAGGTTAAAACCTAGTATTATACGGGTTGAATAAAAGGAAATATTAAACAGTAAGTAATCAAGATTTAGGAATATTATAAAACAATATAATGATATAATATATGAGAAGTGGAAAAGAATCTTGGGCTCACAGAAGTGTGATATGTGGCGCACCCAGTTAACTATTCATTGGGTACGGATGAACCGAGAAATGTTTTAGTGCTGGAAAGTAGCAAATTTGTTTGCCATTTAATTTGATCTTTGCTCTCAATCCTGTATGTTTGAACTCCATGTCGATTTACGAAACATAACAGTCAGTGAAAATGCCATATTAACTGAGTAAGATAAGATGAATTAGTAACTTGAGCATATGCTATTAGTGATCAGTTTATCTGTTATCAAGATCCTTTATTAGACTAATATTGATTAATGGCTGCATAACTGTATCCAACAAAGCTGTTGAGACTTTTAACTTTACTTCTTGTTTTCGAACTCGGGCTGGTGCATCTAACTCCGCTTATTCGTTAACATAAAATTAATTGTTGATCTTTATTTGTTTTTTTTTTTCAAATGTTAGTAGCATAATTAATGTACTGGTGCTGGTGTATATTTCTTCTTTCTGATACATGAAAGTTGTCTTTTTACTGTTCTTTTGTCCACAAACTCATAGAGTGGGATAAACATTCTGCTACGAAAAAAGACTTAGTGAGAATGTCTGATCAAATAGCAAAAGGTCTGGAGTTTGAAAAGAAAGCCGAGAAGAAGCTCAACGGCTGGGGCTTTTTTGGCTCAAAGTATGAAGATGCTGGCGATTTGTATGAAAAGGCTGCCAACTGTTACAAGCTTGCAAAATCTTGTTAGTATTAATGCTCAAGCATCTCTATTACTCTTTCCTGTGATATAGTTTTTCTTCGCGTGCTAATTCTGACGAATAATTTTTCAGGGGACCAAGCTGGATCTGTATATGTCAAGCTGGCGGAGTGCCATCTGAAAGTAAGTGCTCACTGCTCGTGTTCTTAGCTCATTTGATTGTCCCACTTGCATGATAACCCGTTATTATTATGGATTTATCTTTTCTAGATGGATAGCAAACATGAAGCTGCGAGTGCTTATGCTGATGCAGCTCATTCATACAAGAAAACAAACACCAAGGGTAAGCTTGCATAAAATTGTAGGTTGCATCTGTTTAAATCACCACTACCAACAAATTTCATTTTGCACCCACTTAAGCAAATTAATTTCAATTTGATAATTTTCACGTTCATGGTTCTTCAAAGTTGCAATATCAGTTATAATCTGAATATGATAACCTGATCTGATTAGCCATTTTTTTACTTCAAAAATGTCCCCCACCCATAAGTAAAAGACTAAGAATTTATATCTGCATTTAGAAAAAAAAACTTAAGACATTGTTTTTCTTGTTGATTTGTGCAGAGTGCATAGCTCACCTAGAGCAAGCATTAAATTTGTTCATGGAAATCGGAAGACTCAGCATGTCTGCCAGATATTGCAAGGTACATCATATGTTTGCAGGCGCGTTATCATGCTACTATAAAATATGAATCAACTCTTTTCATGATTTAAACCCTCCCAATTTTCAAAATATAAGTCCGTTCATATGAATTGCCTTTCTCATTTTAATTTGATCTGTCAATGAAATTTGAAGGGATGGATATGTATATATGATTAATTGACTCTTTCTTTTCTTTAGGTCTAACCTAGCCAACATAGTTTATACATTTGTATTTAAACGAGTTGACGCCAGCCCGCGCTTTATGGTGGGATACGAATCATATCCGAACACATATACCTATGTCTTCGAATTTTAAACATACTAAATAACTTAGACGATAAACATGAATCAGTTTATTTTAATTATTTATTTTTTCCAAGCACTATCAAAGTTCTATAATATTATGTTTTACATAGTAAATAAAACCATTCGGTTAAAAAAATAATGATTTATTCAATTAGAAATACATATAAATAATTTTTTGCCTTTCTATACATCTAAACAATATATATTTTGAACTTTGGTATGAATCAAACATATTAGTAGTGTGAAAAGAATACAGATGACCCTAGAGAATTAAGAGTGCCTTTATTTATAGGGTAGAGGGTACCCTTTCAATTTAGTCTCATGCCTTTTCGAATAGTCACAACATCCATTTATAAGTGTAGTGAACCATTGCATCTTTTCGCATGCAATAAATTTAACTAGTATTATGTTTCATGAACCAAGTATTATGTTTCATGAACCATCATGACGGTTTGTTGTTTTTTTCCTATTCGACCCCTCGAAAAGGTGTGAATATATAGAATGTGGCAAAGCTAAAGAGGCAAGATCATTCGATGTTAATCTTATGTGACCCATCATGTTGGTTCAAATAAAACTCCGTAGTCCTTACCATGACATGAAAACATCACACCTTTTCAGATGGAACCATCATAATGCATTTATTTCTTATGGAATCATGTTGCTTTTTGTATATATATAATGTTAAGAAATTTCAAAAACCGGAAGTAAAGGTAACTAGTAAATTGGCATCACTCTGTGCAGGAAATCGCTGAATTATACGAACAGGAGCAAAATTTGGAGCAAGCGATAACTTACTATGATAAAGCAGCTGATCT
Organism: Scalesia atractyloides; assembly: GCA_947069175.1. Taxonomy (NCBI): domain Eukaryota; kingdom Viridiplantae; phylum Streptophyta; class Magnoliopsida; order Asterales; family Asteraceae; genus Scalesia; species Scalesia atractyloides. The sequence goes on from CAMTDV010000024.1 coordinate 70,867,021, forward strand.
TTTCCAAGGTGAAGAAGTGACAACTTCTGCAAACCAGTGCAAACAGAAAATCGCACAATTTTCAGCTCAACTGGAACAGTAAGTCTTACCGTTTATCTGTATGGACCCTGTTATATTTTTAATTAAATAATATAATATTATAACCTCACAATTTGTCTCCAGGTATCAGAAGGCTATAGAGATTTATGAAGAGATCGCACGACAGTCGCTCAATAATAACTTGCTCAAATATGGAGTTAGAGGGCATCTACTGAATGCTGGCATATGCCAACTCTGTAAAGGTGACGTCGTTGCAATCACAAATGCATTGGAGCGTTACCAGGTCAACTTTGACTTTTTTTGCAAACATCTTAATTGTTCTTTACAAGATTTGGTCTGTTGACTGAAAATATCAATTGTTTATGCAGGAATTGGAACCCACGTTTTCAGGAACGCGCGAATACAAATTGCTCGCGGTGTGCTACTGAAAACTTGTTTGTTGTTCTTGGACAAAACGTGCAAAGGTTTTAAGGTTTTTTTTTCCGTCTTATGGCAGGATTTGGCTGCTGCTATGGACGAAGAAGATGTTGCAAAGTTCACTGATGCTGTCAAGGAGTTTGACAGCATGACTAAGCTGGTAATAATAATAACTTTATTGTGGTCATTATATAACACAAGATAGATATTATTAACGCTGCGAATGAACCGAACGTTCAACGAACAGTTCATGAACCGTTTGGCGGGAAGTTCGTTTGAGTTCATTTGTTTAATAAATGAACGACCATGAACAGGAAAATTCGTTTGTTTTAGTTAAAGGAACGACCATGAACATAGGCTGCGTTTATTCATTTATGTTCGTGAACGTTCGGTAACATGTTTGTTTGTGTTTGATAGCTCATTAGGGTTTTTTAGTTTTATATTTTTTTTCTAAATACTTCAACATTTCCACTAATAAACTATTTAATAAATATTAGTGTGCAGTATAGTATATAACTAGTGGGTTACCACCCGCACTTCGCGGCGGGTTCAAACCATAGATAAAAAAAACAATCGCGAATGGACATTTTAGCAAAGGTAAAAAACAACGTCACGTCGGTATATTCGAATGTCACAAAAAGTTATCGGTTCAGTCCGTGATGGTATCGACATTCGTTATAACCATAAAAAAAGAATACTTGCGACAAGTTCGAAACGTGAATAAAATAACCTACTTACGTTGTACATACGGAAGTTAGAAAGACTTTACCTTGAGAAAAAAAAACTAAAAAGAAATGACAATAAATAAGTAAAAGGAAAAAAAACTAAAAGTTTAGGGTCTAAATAGTAATTACAATAAAATGTAAAGGGAAAAACTAAAGTCGAGGGTCAAATAGTGATTGTAATAAAAGCATTGAAAATGAAAAACAGTTATTAAGATTAAGGGCCTAAACATGTTATTACCAAAGTAGAGGGGCTATATGATAAACTTATTAAAAATTAGAGGGTCCAATATCGGTGACGTTTGTTAATATAGTACACATACCAAATATGTTGGTACAATATTAGTGGTAAAACAGAAAAAGTAAACAAGTTTGTGACTAAAAAAATAAAATATAAAAGCTCTTGTAGCTAACATGATTTAGTAAAAAAAGTAAAAAAGTTTGTGGCTAAAAAGATAAATTAAAAAAAAGCTCTGTAGCTAACATGATGATTTTTAATATATATTATAATATAATATAATTATAATATATTACATACCTTTTAACATATGTCCGTTTGTGTTCGTGAACGTGTGTTTGTGATCGTTACCTAAAATTAACGGACGAACACGAACACCCGCATTCCCTTAATGAACAAACACGAACAAAAAATCTTGTTCGGTAGGTGTTCATGAATAGTTCGTAAACGCATATATTTCCTTAACAAAGCAGCCCTAGATATTCTGACTGAATATATATATGTGTGTATCAGAATTTGACATATAAGTTTGACATTTTAACATTTTTGGCTGGCATTTAGGATGAGTGGAAGACGACGCTTCTGTTGAGAGTGAAACTGTTGCTGAAGGCGAAGGAGGAAGAGGATGAGGATGATCTTACTTAAGTCCATTCCGTTTGATGTACGCAACTCGATTTGTTTTTTGTTTTTTTTTAATTGGGTACCATTGTTCTTGTTGTGCTTTTTATGTGTGTGCATTTAAAGTGGGTTTTTCTTTTGGGAGTATGTAATTCCATTTGAGCAAATATATTTGGATTGTGCTGCTGGGCTTTGGGTTTTTCTAGAGGATGATGATAGATACAACCGTCGTGTGCATGTAAAACTGGTGTTTCTTAAATAACAGAATCGTTCCCTGATTTTAGCTCTCATCAACTGTATAACTGAATTTCTCCAACAGGCAATGTGTGTGCATGTTTCACATGGAAGGCACAGATTGAAATTATGTATATGTTTATCATTGCGGTTTTGGTTCTGGTCAACAAAAGTCAAAACAGACCGGTTTTGGTTCCAAACCGGTCTCCTAAGAAAAAGTGATTGGTTCGGTTTCAAACCGGTTCCGTTTTGTTTTAGCCGGTTTGGGTCAATTTAAATCGTTTCAATTAAGGGGATCCCAAACCAGTCTCAAGCCTACATGTTTAATCGTTACAAACCGGTTTCAACTTAAACCGATTTGATTTTAAATTTCAGTTTGGGTTACCAAACTGTTTTTTTTGCCTACCTCTAGAAGATGTTAATCTTGTGACATTTGAAAAGGTAATGTGTTCAAATACATGTGTAAAAAAATTGATTGACAATTAAGTACATATTAATGATAATTAAAATGGTTCAAATTTGTAAAGTATTTTATATTTGTTTTGTAGAGTTTTCACAATTTTTAGTTCAAGGGGTTTACAATTAACAAGATGACTTTGAAGGGGCTAAAACGAATAGTAGTAATTTGAAAAAAGTCGGTGACGTATAAGAAATATGGTTGAATGGTGGTGATTTTGTAGAATCTAATTGCTTTGATGAAAATATAGATGACAAATGAGGGTTATGCACCATCAAAATTATCAAACGCATCAAGACTTTACATTATGATTACACAATAATATGACACTATTAATTTTTTTTATTTTACTAACTTTTTTTTAATATAAAATGTATTTCACATTTTTTTACTAACTTTAATTTCAAATGTAATTTTTTAACATGTAACATTTTTTATTTTACTAACTTTAATCGTCTCTGTTTTAAATATCATATTTTATATAATCTTAAATAGATTGTTATAATCAGTCTGTAAATTGAACGTAAACAAGTTAATCTAGTGAGCTCGAATCGAGATAACTTTAAGCAATTGACCAAGCTCAAGCTTTTAGTGAGCTCAAATGCAGGTTCAGCTTGGCTTGTTTATACCCTCTTGAATCATATTTATTTTTAATTAGTTATTTAATAGTGCATTTTAATTTGAATAACAACATCTATAAACAAAACAAAAACACTAAAATACTAGTTCATCGAGTCCCTTTATTTATTAACCAAATTCTTTTAACTATTTTATTGAAATCCTTTCTTTTGTCACGCACCACAACACTAAAAAACTAAATAAAATAGAGTTAAATGCTTGGTTGTCTCTTGGTTTGCGAAAATTGCAGATTTGGTCCCAATGGCTCACTAATTACAGAGTTGGTCCTAATACTTGAAATTTTTGCACTCGGGTGGTCCTTTCACTAACATCTGTTAAATTACTCGGTTAAGTTGATGCTAAATGACCAAATTGCCCTCAACAATTAAAAAAGTAAAAATAAGAAGCAAAAAATATGACCCACCCCATATCTTCTTCTTCATTACCTCTCCCTCTCTCTCTCTCTCTCTCTTCTCTCCCTCTGAAACAGTACCAATGATGACCAGTAGCCAGCCGATCATACTTGAATCCCACAAAACCCTCATCCTATAAATAAACACCCACAAAAACCAAACCCACAAAACCACAAACAAACTCCATAGATTCCGGCTAGATTCCAGCGACCAAAGCTGCAAGAAAGTCAGCTCCGACGATCGGAGGAATGAAAAAACCCCACAGATTCCGGCTAGATTCCAGCGACCGGAAGAGTGAAAAAATCCCACAGGTTTCAGAGCTCTGTGTGTTTCTGCGTTGCAAGAAGCTTCTGAAGCTTATCTTGTTGGGTTGTTTGAGGATACGGTTGCAACGACCAAAATATATGCAGCTTGCGAGGAGGATTAGGGCTGAGAGGGCTTAGGTGGTTGTTGGTTATGGTACGGTTTGAGGTTTTATGTATATTTCACATCTTGTGAAGTTGTGTCGTTGGTTATGGTTTATGCTTTTGTTATGTTATGAATGGTTGATGGTGTTACCAGTGTTTGAGAGAGAGAGAGGGAGAGGGAGAGATGAAAAAGAAGATATGGGTGGGTCATCTTTTTTGCTTTTTATTTTTACTTTTTTAATTGTTGAGGGAATTTGGTCATTTAACATCAACTTAACTGAGTAATTTAACAGAGGTTAGTGAGAAGGACCACCCGAGTGCAAAAATTACAAGTATTAGGACCAACTCTGTAATTAGTGAACCATTGGGACTAAGTCTATAATTTTCGCAAACCACGTAGACCAACCAAGCATTTAACTCAATAAAATATGAAGGCCACACAGACTTTGCACGTGGAATAGTTACTGACCATTGTTCTCTAGCAAAAACCTAGTGAACTTAAATATGTTTTATCGCCCCAAGACAACTTGTATTCTGAGTTAATATTAATAACAGTCCTCTTACTGTATTTTATTTCACTTTTACCTAGTATACGATTTCAGTTTATGAATACGATAGTAATGAATAACACTAATTATGTATTCAAGAAAGTTTTTTTTTTATCTATTAATCCTTTTTCCTATTTTCCAGTTTTTGAGGTGAAAACCATAGCCAAAAGAGAGCTTATGAATAAACATGAGATAGCGAGAGCAAATATTATATCGTAAAAAATAAAGTTTTAGCAAGCTATATTTATATTTCCTTGTCATATTTGTCTATGATATAGATCACCTTTGACGTTTTATGTGTAGTTAACCATATGTAAACATATGCATAATATAATTAATTTGATTAAGATTTGAAACTTAGATAATTAATTTCAGTCGTAAAAGCAATACTAACTATCTGCTCACATATTGTTAGGTTATGATTTTTAACGGTTAATATGAGCCACGTAACCACGACTACCAAGGTTTCAACTTTCATAGCCACCATCAATACACGTATCATTAAACATCCAATCATTTGCTTCAAGCCCCTTAGAACTACGTGTCACAAATCATAACTCATTTCTCTAGCATTTAACACATCTATAGAAAACTTTATAAAATTAACTAAAATCGATATCCGAATACCATTTTCAAGTTAAATTCTTAAAATTTTCAATTCCTTAAAAAACCTACTGCAAATAATTGTTCTTGTCCTGAAAAGTTGGTCTAGTGGTTAGTCACTTGATTTCTCTCATTGAGTACCCAAGTTCAACTCCCACTAACATCACTTTGAAGGACATTGGTGGTGGAAATGAAGTTTAGAACTAGGTCTCGCAGAAGGTTGCCAATCCGAAACCGAGCCGAACTGTGTTTAACCGCAGTGGACCTTCGGGTGAGCGGGTTTTCCTCGGAACTGGTGGACTCGGTTATGCATCCAACTTTGACCATTATGGAGGAGGATATGCATTTGCTCAATTAAGAACATCCTAAAATGCTTATCCGATGATTTAGTTGGCCAGTAAAAAAAACAAATAATTGTTCCCCTTATATCTATTCCAGATTTGAATCTACTATATACATACAAACATCTACTCAACAACAAAACAGTCTAAAGTGCAAACACTTACAACAACCAAGGGCCCAAAAAAACAACAAATCACAAACTTAAAACCCCAAGATGCAAATAACCCAAGTCTACAATCTTCCTTAAAGAGACAGGAACACAGACAGATATACCCACCACCACCCTTTTTCCTCCTCCGCTTTTCTCTCTCACTCTAGAACCTTGTTTCTCTCTCTCTCTAAAAACATCTGTCACCATTCCACCTATTTCCTCTCAAATCTTTGCCATATTCCCATGAATCTAAACCCTCAAGAAATCGAAAAAAAAAAACTAGATTAAACTGTCGGTGAATTAGCTCATAAATCTTATCAAGATTCCACTCAGATCTATCATGGGATATCTCTTTCATTAGTGTTCTCAGTAAGGTATATAGTATATACACATTCTTTTTATATTCTTTCTTGAATGTATATGTGTAAGTTTATTATTCTTTTAAGATTCATGCATTATTGTGATTCTAGGGTTTTCTTGTTTACTATTTCTTTTAAAAGATTGAATTTTTTTCTAGTGGGTTGAATTAGCTAGCTGAAATTTAGTATTTTTCTGATGTTTTGTGTGTTTTTAGTTTAGGGTTTTGATTTATTTGATTTACTTTTTGCTTACAGGCTAGAAGCACCCAGATCTGAAGCCCTCTGCTAAACTTTTTAAAGTTTATCAGGTATTATATTTTAATAAATATTTTATTTTTTTCACTTTTTAGAAGTTTTCTTTATATGTTTACAAGCTCCACTAGGATCCGAGTATAAATTTATAAACTTTGTATGCTATTAATTTCCATTAGTTCAGTAATGTAAGCCTTATAATTTAGTTATTCAGTTTGGTAGTTGAATTTATAAAGCTTTTGATTTGTTAAAAATTTGATTTTTTTTTTCAGTTGAGATTGAATCAAGATGATGCACAGACCACCACCTGATGATTTCTCCCTCAAGGAGACGAAACCGCACCTCGGCGGTGGGAAAATCACAGGGATAAGCTCACCAGCACATATGACCTTGTGGAACAAATGCAATACTTATACGTTCGTGTGGTGAAAGCTAGAGATTTACCCTCTAAGGATGTTACGGGTAGTTGCGACCCGTACGCTGAAGTTCGGTTAGGAAAACTATAAGGGAACAACTCGTCATTTCGAGAAGAAGTCGAACCCGGAGTGGAATCAAGTGTTTGCTTTCTCTAGAGATAGGATACAGTCGACTATGCTCGAGGTCGCTGTGAAGGATAAAGATCTTATGAAAGACGATTTCATGGGTTGGGTGTTGTTCGATCTATCTGAGGTTCCGAAGCGGGTCCCGCCGGATAGTCCGTTAGCGCCTCAATGGTATAGGTTGGAAGATCGAAAAGGGATGAAGCTGAAAGGAGAGATAATGTTAGCCGTGTGGTGGGGTACTCAAGCAGACGAAGCGTTTCCAGAAGCATGGCATTCGGATGCCGCAACCGTCGGTGGGTCGGACGCCCTTGCTAATATCCGATCGAAAGTGTATCTTTCGCCGAAACTTTGGTATCTCCGAATTAACGTGATTGAAGCACAAGATTTGATACCGAGTGACCGGACTCGGTTTCCGGAAGTTTTTGTGAAGGCACAGCTCGGACACCAGGCGTTACGGACTAGAGTATCGATGAGCAAGTCTATAAATCCTATGTGGAACGAAGACTTGATGTTTGTCGCTGCGGAACCGTTTGAAGAACACTTGATTTTAAGTGTGGAAGATCGGGTTGCACCTAATAAAGACGAGAGTCTCGGAATGACTATGATTCCGTTACAGTACGTCGATCGGAGGCTAGATCAGAAACCGATTCACTCCAAGTGGGTTAATCTCGAAAAACACGTTATGATCGACGGGGAAAAGAAGAAAGAAGTGAAATTCGCTAGCAGACTTCATTTACGGATCTGTTTAGAAGGCGGTTATCATGTTCTTGATGAGTCGACTCACTACAGTAGCGATCTTAGACCTACGGCTAAACAGTTATGGAAGAACAGCATCGGTGTTCTCGAAGTGGGAATCTTGAGTGCTCACGGGTTAACACCGATGAAGACGAAGGATGGAAGGGCAACGACCGATGCATATTGTGTGGCTAAGTATGGTACAAAGTGGGTCCGAACAAGAACGATAATCGACAGTTTTACTCCGAAATGGAACGAGCAGTATACTTGGGAAGTTTTCGATCCGTGCACAGTTTATAACCATTGGCGTGTTCGATAACTGCCATCTGCAAGGCGGTGATAAGGGTAACGGGGCACGTGATTCAAGAATCGGTAAGGTTAGGATCCGTTTATCAACTCTCGAAACTGACCGCGTGTACACCCATTCGTACCCGCTTTTAGTTTTGCATCCGTCTGGGGTGAAAAAGATGGGCGAGATTCATTTAGCGGTGCGGTTTACATGTTCGTCGTTGCTAAACATGATGCACATGTACTCCAACCGCTGTTGCCGAAAATGCACTACATTTATCCGTTAACCGTCAGCCAGCTTGACAGCTTGAGGCACCAAGCCACTCTGATTGTGTCGATGCGGCTTAGCCGAGCCGAACCGCCTTTACGGAAAGAGATCGTGGAGTATATGCTCGATGTCGGGTCGCACATGTGGAGTATGAGAAGAAGTAAAGCGAATTTCTTCAGAATCATGGGGGTTTTCGGTGGTTTGATTGCGGTTGGAAAATGGTTTGATCAGATATGTAATTGGAAGAATCCGATCACTACAGTTCTGATTCACATTCTTTTCTTGATATTGGTTTTGTATCCGGAGCTTATTTTGCCGACCATTTTTCTATATCTTTTCTTGATTGGCGTTTGGTACTACCGATGGAGACCGAAGAACCCGCCCCACATGGACACTCGCCTCTCATGCGCAGACGGTGCTCACCCTGACGAACTCGATGAAGAATTCGACACGTTTCCGACGTCACGCCCTGCTGACATCATCCGCATGAGATACGACCGTTTACGGAGTATATCCGGAAGGATCCAAACCGTGGTTGGTGATTTAGCGACACAAGGAGAACGACTTCAGTCGTTACTCAGCTGGAGAGACCCTAGGGCTACCGCACTGTTCGTCATTTTCTGTTTAATCGCTGCAATTGTTTTGTACGTCACGCCTTTCCAAGTCGTGGCTCTGTTAACAGGCTTCTATGTGCTAAGACACCCAAGGTTCCGCCACAAGCTGCCATCTGTCCCGCTTAACTTCTTTAGAAGATTACCCGCTAGAACCGACTGCATGCTTTGAGAAAACTATCCTGGTAAGATGCATACAATTTTCTTGGAACAATATTTGTACATCTTGTGGTTGGATAACCGTTTGAGTACACAGGGTCTTTCGAAACTTGAATGTGTCGCCTTTTGGTTTGTAGTTTTTTAGGTTATGAGTTTCATTTGAATCTATCGATAGTTGTTATTAGTAGTAATGGTTTCTTGTTAATGAATCTGTCTGATGTTTCTTGAACTAGTGGTTTCTTGTTAATGATTTTTGATTTGTGGAATCTTTCTGCTGCTGGCTGAGACAATGGCACATCATCTTTTCTATTAAATTGGGTGTCTTTTGATTTAGTTTCAGTAGTGAAATGATGAATGTTGGAAGCAGACAAAAATATGCACTCCTGGAATCAACCCATGTGCAAATGAACATGATTTTATTCTTAGGGTATATCATTCTCAGTATATTAGTCTCAGGAATTATCTTACTATCATATGCATTATTACTTTTCATTCAGCCTTTTGAATTTTGATCAAATAAACCTTTCATAATGTCGTCACACTTTTGGTCAGTTTTTAAGAATCTTCTCCAGGCGTTTTTGACCAGTTTTGACCTGCATGTACATAAGGCCATGCGGTGTGGGGGTCGGCATAGGGCCGGCATGGCTCGGCGCCGCCCCCAACACCATCCCCCCCCCCCCCCAAAGGCAACGGCATGCCCGGCCTGGCCAAGCCATTGATGCCGTGAGCAAAAAAACAAAACCACACTCACACACACATATACATACAACTTATATATATATATATATATTAGGCCTATCTTCCATTTCCCCCCTACATCCTCTTTGCCCCATCCTCACACCCGATCTACGTGGCGGGTCATCCTCCGGGCACCATACCGCATAGCCTAAGCACCGCCTTAAGATCTTGAACTGTTGTCATATCACCTCATGCCTTTCAAAACCAAGCACATAACCACCTTGGTTTGAAAAGCTCCCTATAGGCGCACTAAGGCGTAGAGGCTGGCGGTGAGACACGCCTAAAACAGGAAGCGCAGGAAAAAAGTATATTTATAGTTATATTTTGGATAAGAGATGCTAATTGCTATGAAAGGTATAAAAAGTTTACATAATCGCCTTGCGCCTTGGCTACAAAAATCTTGTTGCTTTTGCGCTTTGCCCTTCATGTCTCAGTTCTAGACCCTGTCGCTTTTGTGCGTTTCGCGCTTTTTTAAACCAAGATAACCGCTTACCCACACCAAACGTACCATGAACAAGATGCAAATCAAGCTGAAAGTTATCATTGCGGAATAACCATAATCATGCAACATATAGTGTTTGTAGGTGTTTATGAGATTTAAAGTTGCAATAATAGATTGGATAATCAACCATAGTATGAAGTCTAATTTTGATGTTTTGTTAATTGACATTTACATAAATCTCTAAATATTGAATCTGGTTATGTAGTGTCATCAAGATTTGCAACGCCAATTGTCACAACATTAAATAAAATAAGCATCTACAAACACTTATCTAATGCAATCCATTGTTATATTTTCACATCATATAATCGCTCGCAAATCACAATGTCTTTCAAGTTACCGCGTGTTTTTTTTTTTGGTAAATAAATTGTTGTGGGTAAAGTGGTTATGCTGTTTGTTTTAGCACACTGTCGTCTTGCTTTGTTTTCATTCAAATCTAGGCGTAACTTGTTGCCTTTTTACCTGCCACTTTATTGTAATAGACGGTCACTTATTGTAATTGGTGGTTTTAATTAGAGTGTTCAAATAAAAAAATTACGCAATGTTGTGTTGGAATGTAATGTTAATTTAAGAATCTTGACCCATGTGACCTGTTTTCATCCCAACATGACATTTCTTAGAGATGGTCAATTGAGGATACTCCCACAAACATTGAATGCTTTTTCACTAAAATTATTTTACTCTTAGTATAAAGAATGTTCCATGGTGTCTGATATATTAAATACAACAAAACATGGAAAAAGAGAATAATGCAGAGAAGCATCTTATATAATATAATATTAGACACTTGGTATTTTAATTTGCTAACTTTTCTACTTTTTCAATTAAGATATTGGATTTAATTTAAATCAAAACTCACTTTCGATTAATCCGAACTTTCAATTTGGACACACACTCCTAGCTTTCAGTTTGGCGATAGCACTCCCAAATTCAACTTATGGCCTGGTTTAGCAGGTTCAGGCCGACGGCATAGTTGGTTGGGTGTATGGCTGCATGTTGAAATCTGAAAGTTCAGAGTGTTATCGGCCAATATGTGAAAGTTCGGATTACTTAAACCCAATATCCCTTTCAATTATAAAATGTTTTTTATACTTTTATCATTACCTTTTATTTCTCCTTCACCCACAATCATTTTTAAAAATATTAAAAAATTATATAGATGAACAGTATCTCCTCCAAATTTACTGACAAACAATAATTTTTCTCTTTTTTCTTTCTCCTCAATCACAACCATTTACAATCAATCTAAAAAATTTAGAGGTTACACTCATATTAATTTAGAAGATCCATTATGAATGCTCTAATATTCTTATAACAAATATATAAAACACTGAAGAGATTAAAAAAACATTAAAAAATATCCTTGCACTTTTATTTATCGCAAGAATATTTACCATCTCCTAGCCTTCACCATCTCTGCATAGAAACTACAAAGTCAAGTAGTCAACGCAACACAACACATCTCCGCATAAAAAAAACCATTTTTTTCCCTAAAGAAAAGAGCATAAAAAAACCATTGTATACCCAAAAGAAAAGAGCACACACTTTTTTATACATCTATTTCATGTATTTATACATATATACTAGGTTATCACCCGGAATTATTTCCCGAGTTTGAGAAAGTTACTTATATTAGGTATACATGCACCGCACTAAGTTGGACACCAATTTAAGTCCTCTACACTCCTTATATCCTAATCTATATTATAAAATATCAAACTTATCCGAGATTCAATTTTATACTCACATATACTTATGAAACATCAGGTAATAAATGATATAATCATGAGCATTCATAAACATCCATGCTCCCTCTGTTCATTAACAGTTTATCAACTAAATTTTATGCAATTTGATCAACTTTGTTGACAGTTATAAACATTGTATAAAGGGCTCAAGTTTATAGTTGATACATTTGATTTAAAGGCAATATTTTGCCATTTGATCGCACAATAGTGCGTGTACATATAACCACTAAACAGACATTTATGATCTAGTTAAGTGGTGTCGTTTAACATGCCTACCAAGCTAAATGATTTGTTTTAAAATATATCGTATTGCTTCAGAACTGAGTCTAACAAATATAAGTTTAGATTGAAATAGGTCGTTTTAGAAAAAAAATAAATAAATTAAGTATTAGATGGCTATAAGAACTACAATCAATATTGTAGCATGCAAATAATATGAAATACAACCCCATCATTCTTAAATGGATCAAGCTTTGTAGACTTCACTTTCAACACAGTAATACGGCAAAGCAACATGACAAAATTTCACATAATATCTACTGGGTGTGCACAAAATAAATGATAATTATCAACGAAAAAAAAGCCACAAATTCATCCATCTATAATTACTCATGATAAACGAAAGTACATTTAAGATTATTTACATTATACATCATAAAGAAAATGAAAAAATTACATTTGTTCATAAACCTCAATATATATATATATATATATATATATCCAATCTTGTATCAATAATTTCAAATTTATATAAGTAAAGAGCTGAACTTCATAATAAAAGTCAACCATAAGCTTGTTGAGCTTCTTGTTGCTTGTTATTTTGGCACTATCTTGCTTTTCCCTACTGTAATTCGACATCTACTTTTTACTTGGTCATAAACTCATAATGATAGTTTTTAATAACAAAAGATATATAAAGTAAAATACACAGAATAACGGTTGAGTTAAAATGAGTAACTTTTGTACATGTCAAAACATTCTTTATCCAAAGATCTTTTTTTCCAAATTTAAAAATAACCGGTGTGTCAATTTTAGTTACAAAAGTTATATTGTTCAGTCACAATTCACTTTGGACGACTTTTAACGATTTTAAGATGAAAATGTAAATTTAAGAAAAACGCGAAGCTTACTATTACGAGTAAGATGATCTTCCAAAGATGAAAATGTAAATTCAAGAAAAACATGTGAATCTTACTTTTAGATGCACCCATAATGTGACGTGACTCGGTTCTTATAAATCGAGCTAGGAAAATCATGAAAAGTAGATGTATGTGTTTCACCTGCATTAAAAAGACAACAGCAGCATCTAATCATTTAAAGGTGATCCTTACATTACAATCGGGACAGTTGAAACAAACCTTTTATACAGTTGTTACCTATACAATTGCCAAAAACAAAGCAACAATGAGATTTAAACCCCAGTAAGAACGTTTGTGTCATCCATATCATGTAAATCCAATAGCCCTGCTTCAAACTCACCCCTAAACTTGGATGAACAGAAAACATATAACTATAACTTTAGCCGATTTTGACCCGCTTCCCTTAATTAAATATAACCCGTTAGTTGAAAAATAAAAGAGCAAGCAACGCACCAGTTTCGACTCAGGTAGGAAGAAGGGGGCGTCTTTCAAAACAATCTAAATGATGGACTGAACTTACATTAATCCAAGAGTGATGTAGATTAAAAAAAAACTTGATACAGACACTGCTATATCGGTTATTCCATCGCCAGTCCACCATCATTGTCAATTTGCTTGGATATAACCCAGTAGCAACGTAGAGCATAAGTATTAAAAAGCTCATGATTCAAGGAATAAACAAACCTTGAAGCCGAGTGATTTTATAAAAACACAGGAGTTCTAATGATAATATATACTGAATATTTGTTTAATGATTAACATTTATTTACTACATATAAAGTTAAAGTTCTATAACTCAAATGGTTTCACTATTTGTGATAAAACACAACTATAACCAACCTGTATTTTGTGGCACTGATAAGTTAGTTACCTGAAGAGGAGAAGAAACCACTGGCTTTCTCTTACCACTAATATGAAATGACTAAAGACATAAAGCTGGTTCCAGACACCTCATCGTTTAACCATATCCGGAGGTCTCAAACATTGCAGAACTTCCCCTATGATCGTAATAATTGAGTTCTCATGAGTGACCAAACCTTATTCCTACAAAGCGAAGATCACAATTGGTATTGTAACTTTTATACGTATTTCCTCAAAGTATGTATTGAAATACAATTATGCATATCACATAATTCATGCATAGTTTCCTTTTTATTATCATGTAGCTGCCACAATGGAGATAATAAAAGAAATCTATGTCAATATGCACTCACTAATCAAAAATACCTTTACAATAGCCTCACTTACAAGCTATTTAAGATCCACAAGCTTAATAACCTGCAAAATCCCAAACGAATTCTCAGATTTTTCAAGCTCTTTAATATCTAGCTTAGCAATAACTAATATACCAAAATTCTAATATACAGACAAAAAACTATTTTGTAGGTTGGACCCACTTTTACCCTCGTTATACATGAAAACCCAAAAAAACAAATATTTTTTAAAAACAGGGAGAAGATTCAATACATAGATCCAAGAAAAATGTCAATTACTTCAAATCAATTTATCTAATAAATTTGCTTCCCAGCTATGAAAAATCATATGCAAATCGGTTGATTGATAAGAATTTAACGCCTGTACGTGAACGGATGAGCCAAAATCTCTTATACATAAGTTGGAACATTTTATATGTACATGTATTAGAAACACCCATATTCCAAACACTATTAAATTCAATGACAAAGTCATAAACACAAATGGTTGGCTTACCACACAGTTGCTAACTTTCTTTGGGGATTCAAGGATTGGTTTTGTTCCAATAAAATCCGTGAAGAATAATACATCAGCATAAGCATCATCCTAGCAATGAAGGATATAAACATCATAGATACATGTAACGATGAAGAAGCCGGAAGCATAATTCAACCAATTTTATAAGCAATCAGCAAAAACAATTTTAAATCTATTCGAATAGATATCATCAACATCATTTATACACCTAACAATCAATATGCCAGAATCAATTAACCAATAAATAAAAAACAGTAAGAGAATAACCACCTCACCTCAACATCATGATTCCAAAATATGCAATAAAAAGCTTTCTGTCACCTATCGAAAAGCTCGTTAAGATACTTCTCAAATCAAAAGCCCTGCAACCGAGAAATCGAACAGATAAAAGTGATAGAATTTCAATTAACCATAAAATGAAAAAAGAAACGGTCCTGTTTGAAGAACGGCGACCAGAGAACGACGAAATAGCTCTGACGAAACCACTCCGGCGAGATCATGACACTTTCAAAGGCACAATGTTAACACCATTTTTGGCATAGATAAGAGCTTAAACCATGGTGATGAGAACGATTACCCATAACTGAATAAAAGTACCTTGCATATGAAAAAGTAGTTACAAAAAAGGTCAACACATTCAAAGTCCTTTTGTTCAACACATTCAGAGGACTTGTATTGAAGTCAAATTTTTTTATGTACAGCTACACCCCAACCCTACACCAAAATTATATCACCACAAAATATTAAATAAAAAAACACATATATAAATGTGCAGGCAAAGGGTATGTATAACGGTGAATTCATACATCATGACACTTTCAAAGGCAGAGATCATCTAACTGGTGCATTCAACACTCCTGTCAACTCCTCCATTTGTCATCTTTGCATTATTTCTTCCGCCGGCTTCTTGTAATCTTTGGGTTCACAAACTCAAACCCCTATTTTTTCACATGTTCGCACCGACTTCTTGTAATCTATTGACATGGAGATCAACTCTAATGGTACTCGAAACACACAACAATTCTTGCACCTTCGGTTACCTAATCATACAAAAATCAATAGGCAACTAAATTAAATTCATACAAATTACATGTTTTAAGAAGCAAAACTTAAGAAACTTACAGCAAGTCCCACAACCCCCAAACTAAAACGGCCACAGAAGAGCCTTTTATTGGTTTTAGTCAAAATAAGGTGGAAAAATCCAACAAAAGAAAGGTGATTATGGTCAAATATGTACATGTGAAGATCCCATAGCTGAGGACACAAACATTAGTCAGTGTTGATCGCGAGAAGGTAACACGGGGTTCATGTTAACAAAATTCATCGCCCTGGCTGTAGATTTGTCACTCATTCCCAAGCGTTCTCCATAACCCTATGTTCATGGTAACAAAATTCATCAGATTATGTACATCAAATAAATACAAAATTACACACCCTTTTTAATTTGACATAAAAATGAACTTACCCTATAGCCTCATGTCCTAAATCCGAGGAAATACAAGAACTTGCCCCTGAATAATTGGCAGTAACTTAACATTAGAGATTCGTAAAATAATTATCTTATTTGGAATTTGAAATTAGAATACTTACTTTGCTTCCCAGAAGTAAACATTGGTGTGGAAGAGGATCTTAATTTGGACTTCCATTTTGTGCAGTGGCGCCCCCTCCACTTCTTCAATCACCACTTTCCGGCTTCCAAAGCCACCAGTGCTGTTAAATTAGTTAACTTTATCCATGAGCAGGTTATAAAAACAACTGAAAGAATGAAATAAATGCTTACATTTGCATCGAATCACTTAACCATTAGTGCTGAACACTGTAACTTGATCGTTTACCTTCTATGATAAGACCATAAAAAACTGTTTGAAATATTTGTATAACAAATGAATACAAATGAAACCCTAAAAACACAACCCAGATCTACAAATCAAACAGCAAAAAAATACAAATAAAAAACAATAAACCACCAACAAAGTTGTTCTTTCTAAAATCTATTATTCATCTGGCATGCACAGTAAATATGAACAATAAAACCCAAAAAAACGGTATTAGTTGTAGCAAAAGAAATCAGGAAACTAACAACTATCAAACTCAAAATAAAGGTGCTTAAATCGTTTTTTTTTTTCAACAATCTATTTAACAGATAAATGTTGGTGAAAGTCGATTTGAAGTGTAAAAACCCTAAATTACAAAAAGGAAAAAGAAATGGATAAAAACGATCTCACATGTATTGTAACCGGAAGATCGGACAATGGCGATCTAACTTTGCTTTAAAATACATAACTTGAAACTACTCCTCTGAAGATTGTAGAACAGATTTAGGAAGATGATCATTGTTTGATGTCAATGGGGATTATGATAGAGATATAGTGGCTGATAGAGATGGAATTAAGAGAATCAAGAGGAAAAAGGTGAGAGATATGGAAAATTGTGTGGTTAAAGAAAGCAAGAAATCAGTATTTTTGGATTTAATATTTAATATAATACAATCAGAATAGTGGGGTCAAAAGACCTATACGGAGTGTCTCGTAAGAATCAAAATATCCTATTTTTCCCGCCAAAAGAGAATTCAGGGTGGATGTGGTGAAGACACGTCGGCCCACAAAACCTTTATTTATTATATATAGTAGATAATAGATTATGCTCCATACATGTATTTTTAAGCAAAAGTTTTAGCCCTTGGTTCATTTGGTTATTAAACGAAATTTACCAAACCGACAAATTAACTGAACTGATTAACTGATGACCTCGGTTACGGTTACAGTTAATGCTAATAACTGAACTGTGCACACCCCTACTTGGAGGCACAACCAAAGAGTGGATGGATGGTTCAACTCATTTATCTAAACGAGTCAAACAAGTTAACCGGCTTGCGAGATGTAAACAAATTGTTGTGTTGCTAGATGAGTTAAAATGCTATATGGTTGACGTCTTGACCCTAACACACTTGTTTAGTAAACATGTTAGGTATGACAATGATAACATCAAAGCAGGCCGGCGGACCTACCTTCAGGGAAGGGGTAGCCTCCGCTACCGCTTGGCGCTCCGGCGGTAGTGTAAATTTTGGAAAAATTTTACGTTTTTTCGATTTCGTTACCGCTTTTTTTTATAAAACGTTACCACTAAGAAGATTTTCTAAATCCGCCACGAGGCCTCGCCATGGTTTGAATTTAAAGATTGAAATGATGAATATAAGACCATTGGTGATTCAGTAGTTCAGAATACATATTACTGACTGATTTACTGCAACATGGCCACCATCATCATCTTCAAAAAAGAATCAAATGTTTACTAACCAAAATAATAGCCTTGTTTAAATTCATATCATCAAATTCTGCACTCAAACTATGTACTTGATGAGATAACTAGGAGATCCCAATTATAACTACCCTTCAAAACATCCAACAAACAAGAAGAAAAATCATTTCATACCCAAAAAGGAACAGGCTCTTTTACATCTATCAATTCAAGTAACAACAGTTACTCCATCTGCTACTACTGCACCACTACTTAAAGCAACTAGGCCCAAAATGCAGACTAATGTTATTACAAAATATCGCCTATAGATACAAGAGATATCATCAGCCGCTGCTTCATGTCTATACCAAAAACAAAACTTAACCTTTAAAGAAAAAAGGTAAAAAACTAGAAGCCCAATCATCAATAAATGATCAATCAAACATGCCTACCAAATCATCCTTTCCAACTGTGCTTAACGAGAGCAGAGTCTTCTTTAAGTGTGCACCGAATCTAAGAAAGATTCAATCAATCCCTTCACCGCCATCAGATTCAATCACCTTCTTCTCCCTCTCTGCCTTTTTAGCAGTAGGTGTTCTCTTCAATCTTGTTTCTAGTCTTGGTTATTGTACCCAGATTGCCGGTTATGGTATTGCTGAGCTCCCTGATTTGATACCTAAAAATTAGGCTGATTAGTAGTGCTATTGTACCTAAAATTGGGGTGATTACGCAAACCTGAATGATATGTATTCGAATTCATATCTCTTTTGGCCACCATACACAATGTTGACCTCTTCATCAGCTTCACTGAACTATCCCGGACAATCTCATATAACATGACCCAAATCACCACAAGAATCACAAACCAGAAACGTCTGAGCAGCATGTAATGCATCTCGTCCTCCAAGCCCTTTGAATTTTGCCAATTGACGCTCCAACGCCTCTTTTTCTCTCTCCAGCTGAGCCACTCTAGCACTTGTAGCTCCTGCACTCGTCAGTGTCATCTTGGTATTTCTTATTTCTACCCAACTGTGCTTTTCTTCGAATCCTCCACTACAATCTCCAAGTAATTATTTACATCAACATGATTTCTCAGAAAATTACCTCTAGTTGTAGCCTTAATATATCTTCTCTCATCATTCGAAATCCCGCCATGGAATGCAGTGATCAATTTCCATCTTTGAATGTCATGATGGGGACAATTCCAAATAACTAAACTGGTTGAACGGCTTCCAAGACTCATAAAATAACTCACCTAACATTTGTTGGAATTCTCTGATTTCTGCCCTACCTAATTTGGTTCTCTGAGGAGTGTAACACTCTTCTAAAAATTGTTGTTGCAACTCCTGTCATGTATGAATACTCGCATAGGGCAAGGACGTGAACCAGTCAAGTGCAACATCCTTCAATGAGAACTGAAATAATACCAACTTCACCTCCTCTGGTGTAAACCCGTGTCCACCAATCATACCAAACACTGCCTCGAAATCCGCAATTTGTGTATACGACTCCTCAATACCTTTCCAGTGAAAGGTAGGTAAGATGTTCAGAGTATGTGGTTTTGCCTCAAATAACCTCTCCCATTCAATACTGGCATCACTATCGGGGAAGAGTGTTCTTCAATCTGCAATCAAACGTGGCTTTCCACCCCTAATATTCAGATAAGGAAAACGAGGATCTCATTGCCTTCGACGAGGCATAACCGGTGCACTGTTAGCTTACGGTGGGATTTGGTATCCATCTCCCCCACGTTGGTTTCTTAGACGAAATCCTGGTTAGTTCCGGTTCGCTGCCAAATTTAGATGACCGCCTGGTACCCCATGTAACCATCACCAACACCCAATCTTCTCATCCCGTACCATCATCCCAATTATCAACTCTAGCCCGGTTATCTACCTGATCAAACATATCACCTGCACGATGCGGGTGTGGCTCTCTGTTGACTCTATTAACAGCCCACAACAGATTAGGCTTTGGTGGTTGGTTCTCTAGTGGGTATTTTAGTGGCCCTCCTATAAGGTGAAATTCACCCTGTGGAGGTTGTGCTTGTCGGGCATTCAGGTTTTGTTGTAATGTTCCGTATTTTTTGTTTTATTTTTTATTTATCGTCAATCATATTTGAATTTTCAATCCTTATAACTCCAAGACTTTGATCATAAGAGAAATCACATTTTATATCATACTTGCACAATTAATCTTGCATTATACGCAAACAATTACGAGATACACATTTTAATTAAACATCGAGACGTGAATCGGGATTATATTTTATCAGAATGATATTCATACATATCCACATATTACACATGCTTAATTACACCTTAAAATGCCTAAAACATGCCTAACTATGTAATTATAGCATAAAATCGTACACAACCTAACTGTAGGGATTAAAATTGACATTTTTGAAATTTTTTTTTTAGGTCTTTCGGACCTGGTCTAGCAGACTCCATTTCAACTCACGAATTTTGTCATTTTTAAACCTTCCCTCCACTCCAATTCACAACTACCTTCATTTAAACCCAAACCTAATACCCACTTATAAATTTTACCTTCTCCATGTTGATGCATATGTCTGTTGCCTACGTCATTGTATAATATCGAGTCTGTATTTAGGAGCGAAATGACGAAGTTTATGTATGTTAAAGATCAAGTTCGCTTGTAAATGTAAGGTTGAAGTCAAGTCGCACGAACTTGACTAAGCAAGTTCGCCGAACTTGCATTCCCACGAGCGAACTTGTGATTAGTATAAATAGGAGCTTTGACATTTCATTTGTAACTTCAGAGATTTTGGCACGACAGAGGCGAAACTCTGTCCAAGTGTTTCCAGGATCTGTAACGTTGAATATTAATGAAACGGTGATTAAATAGAAACAAATGAGTGTATCCAATGTCGCCTAAGCAAACGGATTCCGCACGTTTACCTTAGGTTTGTCAGATTAGTGCCCGAACGATCCGTATAACGGACCTACAAGTGGTATCAGAGCAGGATTGGTCTAATTTGAAGACATTGGACATAGAACATCTCATATTCTACTCATTTCTTCTATTTTTAACTTTTCTTGGACAATTCATGGATAAAATGGACTGATTTTCAAGTATAATACGTAAAGTCCATAATAGATAAACCCTTGAAAAGATCAGAGCTTAAAACAAACGAATTCATGTCGAAAAATTGAAAAATCATGTTTTGTAACTCAAGTTCGCTCGAACATAGCATCAAGTTCGCTCGAACTTGATTGAAGAAACTCATTTTTTCAGTGATTTTTCATCAAGTTCGCCCGAACGTGATTGGTTTTTCAGTAAAAATTGTATTAAGTTCGATCGAACTTGCATTATTTCTTTTCATTTTTATCAAGTTCGCTCGAACTTGATCAATTTCATTGAAATTTATATCAAGTTCGCCCGAACGTGCAAATTTTTCTTGAAATCCAACATAAGTTCGCTCGAACTTGTGATTTTTTCATAAAATCTCAACAAGTTCGCCCGAACTTGTTTAAGTAGCTGTTTTTAATAAGCTGTGACAAGTTCGACCGAACTTGTCAAGGTTTAAAAAAAGGCATGAAAATCCCGAAAAACGTCACGAACATTATATATCGTTAGAATCGTATCGACGAGACGATTTTAAAGATCTAATCTGGTAAAAACAGTTTTCCAAAAAAATTTAAACGTTTTTAGCAAACCGAGACGTTAAAATTGTCGATTAAAAGGTCAAATTTTACTAAAATTGTCTGTTTGCTAATCATTTTTTTCAAGTGTTTTGAACGACAGATTAGTTTGGAAAACGAAATGGGGTCTGTGAAGCCGCCAATGTTGATAAGTTTTGATGAGTATGAAGTTTGGAAATGAAATTTTTAGAGTTGGGTCCAAGCTACGTATTTTAGCAGGTGGGTGACGATCGAAACAGGATATGTAGTTCCAAGAGATGAGAATCAGAATATTCTAGAGAAGTGCAAGTATTTTACGCAACAGAAAGAGGCGTATTTTGCTGATAAGAAAATGTTTAATCTGATTCAACAGTCTGTTAACGAACATATCTTGATACTATTGCCGAGTACAAGACTGCAAAAGAACTCTAGATATCTCTGAAAAATAAATATCAGGTGAAGAGAGAAGAGAGTGTAGTAGTTAAGAACTGTGAAGCTCTAGTTTCAAGTATATCCACAAATTAGTCTTCAAGTTCTAAACCAGTCTGCCCGGTCTATAATGTAGACGATTATCTTGCAGATAATGCCAAACTCTTGAATGAGTTGAAGAGTTTGACATTAGAAAATAAAATGTTAAAAGAAAATGATAAGAATTTTGAAAATAAAATAAAAATTTTAGAAAATGAAAAATTACAAATGTTAGTAGATTTTCAAAACGAAATAAAAATGTTTAAAAATGATAAAATTGTTTTTGAAAAATTAAATATAGAAAATCAAATCATATTGAGAAAATAGCTCAACTTGAAAAAGAAGTTGAGACTCTTATAAATAAAGCTGCTAATTCAGCAAAATTATTGAAAGGATTTGTGACCTCCTAATTAAAGTTAGAACATATATGTCCAAAACGGATCAATAATAATAAAAGGAAATTCCAATAAGTGACAATATCACAAATTATGACGATGTCATAATTGAGGATTGTGATGATAATACCGATGATGAAAATGATACAAAAATGATAAAAAGGAAATATTTTTGAAACTAAAAGACAAATTTCAAGAAACTGTTCTACAATCTACTGACAAAGGTGAATGCTCAACGCAAAAACCTTCTAAGCAGAATGGAGAACAAAACCAACATGAAAAACAAAATTCTAAAGATTTTCAAAACAAAAATAAAAGCTCATCGGCACGGTCATCCAATTATTATAAAAACTCACAAAAATTTGAGAATAAGTGGTGCAGGTCGGACCACAGTGCTTCAAAGTCAAATCAATTTTACAAAAGAAGCAGGAAAGATGACTACTGCACGTCAAATCAATGTGCTGGTTTGGGTGTTTGGTATGAATGGAGAGATTGGTACGATAACAGAGTGTGTTATAACTGTGGATTTGGTGGACACCTTGCTGTTAACTGCCTGAAAAAGAGATTTGATACGAGAAGATGCTATAAATGTCAAATCAAAGGTCATATTTTTTGGGATTGTCCGACTAATATGAAAAGAAGATCGGTTAAATCTCAGGGGGAGAAAAGACCAGAGGAGAAGAAAACAGAGAAGAAAAATGAGAAAACTGTAGAGAAGCCCAAAGAACAAAAAGTCAAGTTATCACAAGGGCAAAAAGACAGATTGAGAAAAAAAAAGGAAAAAAGTTAGACAGTATTTGGGAAAGATTTTGTCCTCGGATACGTCTAAAAAATCAGATAAAAGTTCTAATGAATCATTTTACTCACAATCAAGTAAAACGAATTCATCGGATACAAATC
This sequence comes from Scalesia atractyloides, assembly GCA_947069175.1. Taxonomy (NCBI): domain Eukaryota; kingdom Viridiplantae; phylum Streptophyta; class Magnoliopsida; order Asterales; family Asteraceae; genus Scalesia; species Scalesia atractyloides. The sequence goes on from CAMTDV010000024.1 coordinate 70,890,547, forward strand.
TGAGGACAAAAGAGAGATCAATGGAGAATAATTTGATAATTCAAATAGTTAAAAAATCAAAGAAAGTAAAATTTTCAAATAAAGTTTCTATCAAACTGTTTGAATATCAAAAAGAGTGTGAATATTTGTTTACTTCAGATGTTAATAAATTTGGTAAACCTAAGTCCAGAATGGATTGGGTTCCAATTCAAAACTGATTAAAGTTTGTTTGAATGTACAGGATAACCAAGCTTTAACCCAATCGTCATTCAGAAGCAGTGGTTGTTCATGCATAGAGACAAGAGACAGGAGTGATATTCCACACAAACAAAATGGTAGTCTCGCGTTCACATTTGTAAAAAGTCGTTAAATTGTTAAAATGGAAGATTCTTATTTTTTATTTTAATAAGATGTTTCAATTTTAGGGGGGGGGGGGGATTTTTAAAAATTCAAAAAAAAAATTTCTGTAAAATTGAAAAACATCATTTTAAAATGTTTCCAAAAACAACAGAAATCTCAAAATATCAAAAACAATAAAAAATGAAAAATGAAAAATAATGAGATTACTTGTGCGAAAAAATGAAATGATAGTACATCAGTGGATTATCACAGTACACTAAGGATTTGTAAAGTTTAAAAGTGATAAACAAATCTTACTGTGGATGTGTCGATAGGCTTTACACGTTCAGTAAATTGTTTATGGGATATAAACTAAATTTTACAACTGCTTATACTTGTGGATTAACACATCTTAGATATATGGACTTAAAACTCCGAAATTTCGTTTGAGAGATTGCCTGATTCTGAGATACGAGGTCTTTATAGATAGTTGATATCTGGGGTATTATACAAGTTCTTCTGATTTTGCGGAAGCAATAGCCTAGAACTTCTATAATGCTTTATGCTAAAAACCCTAAACTGCATGCAAACTTGAAAAGAATCGAAAGATCTAATCAATTGCAGTGCTTAAAAGATTCCTTAATTGGAACACACTTATAAGTCGAGCCTTCATCTCTCTGTCGATAAGCTGGTATTAACCTGAGCTCTCAAGGCTTCACATTAACCCAAATACAGATATCAATTACGCTATATTCACCTGTAAGATGAAATCTAGGGAATCTTGATACGGGAGTATACTCAAGTGGTGGGAACCATAGTTAAGTCAAGTTCTATAACTCATACCTAACATATCTTGGAACAATTGAGAAATGTGATGAAGTTTAAGTGGACAAACATATCGACAATCTAGGTAAACAAGTTTAAAGCTTAAAGTCATTAAAATGTCAACGGTACTAGTGATATGTCTCAAAAACTGATATGATCCTCTAGCACGTGTTCTCACTAAAAAATATAAACTGTAAATATTACATTTCAGTATGTTTACATTTCTGCTTTCAAAATTCAAAATTCAAAAAAGTTTTCTCATATCTTCCATGGAAACCTAATAATGTTGAATGTGAGCCGGACCAACGAGACTGTTAAGAAACTGTTTGTGTGTGGATTCGTGTGATTGTTCTTAATCGTCAAATCTTAGAGATTCGAAGCATCATTTGAGGGGGAGCTAGATAAACACATTGATTAAAGATACCAGAAAGCTTAAAGCAAGGGGGAGCATGGATGTTAAAGTTATTAAAGAAATAAAGATCAAGAAAATATTAAAGACTCTGGAATTTAACTGAAGAATGATGACTATGGCAACATCCAAGGGGGAGTCTGTTGATGCATATGTTTGTTGCCTACGTCATCGTATAATATCGAGTCTGTATTTAGGAGCGAAATGACGAAGTTTATGTATGTTAAAGATCAAGTTCGCTTGTAAATGTAAGGTTGAAGTCAAGTTCGGTCGAACTTGACTAAGCAAGTTCGCCGAACTTGCATTCCCATCAGCGAACTTGTGATTAGTATAAATAGGAGCTTTGACATTTCATTTGTAACTTCAGAGATTTTGGCACGACAGAGGCGAAGCTCTGTCCAAGTGTTTCCAGGATATGTAACGTTGAATATTAATGAAACCGTGATTAAATAGAAACAAATGAGTGTATCCAGTTTCGCCTAAGCAAACGGATTCCGCACGTTTACCTTAGGTTTGTCAGATTAGTGCCCGAACGATCCCTAACAGACCTACATCCACACCTCCTAATCCCTTTGCACAGCTCCAAAACACTCTCAAATCCTCATCAATCTCATAAAAAAGTGTTGTTAGATTGCTCTTAAGTTCAAAAAAGTAAGTTTTGAAGTCATTTTCTCCAATTTTCTTCTTGTTTCTTGCTTTCCTCCTACTTGGACAACCTCTAGGAGTGTTACCACAAGTTTACCAAGGTAAACCAAGTTGGTACATCACCATTTTGAGGTCTAAGTTGGGTGTTTTTCTTAAAACTTTATACTTGTTCATTTTGTACCTTGTTTCTTGGATTTCTTTGCGTCAAACCAAGTTACCAACAAGTTCTATTGTTGGAAGACTTGTTTTTTGGTATGAATTCAGAAACTTTGAGGTCACATACCCCCTTTTTTCATACAATCTAAGTCACCAAGTAAATTTGAAGTAAACAAAGTGAACAAACTACATTATGTCTCCAATCATAACCATGTTTGGAAGCACTTAGGGGTGTTTAGAAAAACCGTAACCAAATGAAAACCGTAAAACAAACCATAACCGTAACCAAATCAACCGATCCGAATACGAATTCGGTTTTTGGTTTGATTTCTAACCAAAACCGAATTGTGAATATGGTTTTTGGTTCAGTTTATGGATCCACATTTTTTGTTTGGTTTATTCGGTTTATTTGGATAACCGAATAAACAGTTTAACTTAATTAATTACTAAATAAAAATAATAATATTTAGTAAATCATATACAATTTATTAGCCCAAAATAGTTATTTTTTTATGTAACCCAAAATACCAAATGTAAATCTAAAAGCCCAACTCAAACCCACTCATTTATAAAATATTAGAACTTCCGTATAGAAACTAGGGCTTAGGATTGCTATATTTTCTTGAGCCGGCTAGTGTTACTCTCTGCCTCTCTCATTGCTCTTGTTTGAAGATTAATTATATTTGTGCCATTAGATTTTTAACTATTTATAGTTTCTATGATCTATGTTTTGAAGCTTTACTTTGTGGTTGGGTGTACGACTACTTTATGAATGTGTTTGTTTTATTTCGTAATGAAAATTTCTTTTATTTATATATTGTTAGGTGTAAATTATTTGCGATATTCGGAAGTTGGAACATAAACATTAGTATAAATTAGGAAAAAAAGTACTTAGGTACAATTTGGTTAAATTTGGATTCTAACCGAAACCAAACCGAATTGAATTGGTTTGGTTTGGATCGGTTTGCATATTCCTAATTTGATTTGGTTTGGTTTTTGGTTTGGGGTACAAAATTTTGAAAATCGAATAAACTGAACCAAATAAACCATAAACTGAACCGATGAACACCCTAGAAGCACTCGTCTAGTTGAACTCACTTGGTTACATGGTGAATTAGAAGAGTTAGTTTATGTTCTTCATATTATTCATGACCATCTGAATCATCCATGTGGTGATTTTGTGCAATGGTGAACATCATGAAGTTAGTGGATTACTCTACCTCTAATACATGACTATAATATACTTATTAATATACCTATGTAATACTTCCAAAAACTGAACTATAACATCAACCGAGACCATGGTTGAATGTTAGATGTTAAGGTGACACTTATCTTAGTTTTGGACTCCTTGTTTTGGACTTCCAATGAGTATAACACTCATGAAAAACACTAACTAAAAATGGTGTCCAAATGAGTATCTAAGAAAAGATATATTTTATGTTATAAATTCCGAATACATTTCCCGTTATCAAACTCCATGAACTTACACACCTTTGTTTATCCTTTTAGGGTAACTTGGTGATTTCTTCCTCCTGAAATTAACTCACTACATTGTTGGAAATATCTTCCCAAACAATGAGTATACTTGACCCATTTTTACACTTTGAAACACTATTTGGGTTGCAACATGTATCCCTACAAAATACACAATCACACATACAATCAATCAATCACTCAATCCTTAAACATGCTATTTGTTATATTACTTATTTATACATACTATGACATTCGTATGCATGCTATCTATCATTAACTTTGCAAGCCTCCCTTAACATGTATAACGCTTTAGGAGTAGTACATGCCCCGTTTGTTAGGTCATTGTTAAGTATTCAGTCAATACTGTCTTATTCACTTTGGTGATAAGATTACGCTAGTGGAAACTTTGGTTTGATTTATTGTTATTGCAAGCTGGTATGATTATATAACATAGTATACAATTAACATGTGGATTTGAGACTATATTCATATTTATGTTAAGTAGACAAGCTAGTATGCTCACCGACATAATTTGTGTTGACGGGTATTTTATACATGTTGCAGGCAATATTTGATGATGTGAATACCAGATATGAGATATCTATCTAGGGTGAACTAGAAATCACCAAAAATATTCATGTATTTTATGAGTTAGTATGGAATTCCAATTGTTGTATCTTCTAGGGGTGAGCATAAAACAGAATTAACCGAACGGTAACCAAAATAATCGAGAAAAACCGAACAACAACTGAAATAACCGAAGGATCAGTTATTTATATTTTGATAACCGCATGTTGCAGTTCGTTTATGGTTATTTGTAACGCCCATAAAAATATCAAAATATTTAAAATTAATATTTACCTAAATGGTAAATATTATATACATAATACTATTATAACTTAACTTGGTTATTTGCTTGTGGTTAAATAATAAAACATCAAAAGTGTCCCATTTATAATAGACAATACACGAGGATCTGAAATGGGCAATTAGGAAACTAAGTTTAAAGTAAAAAGAAATATTAAAAACCCAGAACACACACTTGTGTGTGCTCAGGGGCGACCAAATAGAAGAAAGAAGGAGAAAACCTTTATTTGAACCAAAATCATCAAATCAAGATCGATTAGGAGCCTAAAATTTGTGCATGAGTATAAATTAACGATCACCTAGACTAGCCATTATCACCTGGGAAAAGCCAACGTAGTGGTAGATGCCAATAGTTGAAAGGGAGACTACGCTCTTATTCGTGTACAGTCTATGCAACTTGTGTCACATCGAGGCTGCTCGAACGAATCCGAATGGCATAAGGTGAAGCCATAAAAGATGAGAATTGGAGAAAAAACATGTGAAAGGGTTAGTAAAAGTTATTGAAGACGAAGAAAATGGGTTGAAATCCCGATTCGGTAGAATTTGGGTTCCGAACACTTGTGGTTTCAAGGACCTTCTACTCGATGAGGCTCACAAATCGCACTATTCGGTTCACCGGGAGCTACCAAAATGTACCGAGACTTGAAACAAAATTATTGGTGGCCCGGAAGGAAAAGAGATTTGGCAAAGTATGTTGAAAAATGCTTAACTTGTTTACAAGTAAAAGCGGAGCATCAAAAGCCTTACGGCAAGCTCCAACCATTAGACATACCCGTTTGGAAATGGGAACATATTTCTATGGATCTGTTAACCAAGTTACCAAAGATGACTCGGGATTCGATGCCATATGGGTCATTGTAGCTTGACCAAGAGCGCTCATTTTATTCCTATCCGCGAAACTTATACATCTGAAAAGATGTCAGAAGTGTATATAAACGAGATTGTAGCACGCCACAGAGTACCGGAAACAATAGTGTCCGACAGGGATACCCGGTTTACTTCAAACTTTTGGCGTGATTTTCAAGAGCAAATGGGTACAAAACTGTTGGTTAGTACAACGTATCACCCACAAACAGACGGGCAAAGTGAACGGATAATTCAAATGTTGGAAGATATGCTTGAGCATGCATCATAGACTCTGGAGGTAGCTGGGATTAACAATAGTTACCATTCGAGTATCGGTATGCCCCGTACGAAATGCTCTATGGTCGAAATTGCCGAACACCGGTATGTTGGGGTGAAGTGGGCCCTCGCGAACTCGCCCACAAAGACTTGATTAGATCCACAAACGAAAAGATTGACACAGTGCGGGCACATTTAAAAGCGGCCACCAGACTAACAAAAGTCCTATGCTTATAAAAGGCGAAGATCTATCGAAATTTCAGATCGGTGATAGCGTAATGCTTAAAGTATCTCCGTGGAAGGGAATCATTCAATTTAGAAAAGAGGAAAGTTGAGCCCCCGATTTATTGGACCTTTCAAAATTATCAATGGAGTGGGAAAAGTGGCTTATCGACTAGAGCTTTCGAATGAATTAAGTGGGATACATAACACGTTCCACGTATCACACCTCCACAAATGTTTGGTGGACGAGACACCTGTAACAACCCAACTTTTTTGGTTGTTCTGTTATTACCGTTTATTTCAATTTGTAACCGTCTTGTAATCCGAGATTCGATAAAAAAAGTGGTTTATGTTACTCTAAACACATTTTCATCACACAACATCACTGCTGCACACTTAAACGCTTTATACTTGTAACGCTAACGCAACAGGAATTGCAGTTAATTATGTTACTTTATGTGTCTAGTGTGTTTGTTTGTTCGGTACTCGCTCACGCCTTCGTCCTCGCTTATCATACTAAATCGCAAACGCAGTTATTTATGTTGGTTATGTTATGATGTGTGTTATGTATGTTTATGTTTTATATGTAGTTGGATTCTCGCTCACACTCGCTTGCTCACGCATCTCGCCTATTTGCACTATTATGTAACGTAATGCTTAACGCCTCGCTAAAACGCTTAACAGAACAAACTAACTGTTACGAAAGATAACATCAAACGAAAACAACCAAAACACGCGAACTCAGCTTGCTCGCATGAGTACCCACTCGTACGAGTGAGGTATGGCTCCAGCAGGCACCCCACTCGCACGAAGACTCGTTCGTACGAGGCGTCACTCGTACGAGCCACCCTTCTGCACTTCTCCTCTCTTTTCTATAAATACCGCACTTAACCATTTGTGCTCTCCTTGCTGTCACTAGCACGAAACCTACTTTATACACTTTCTCTATTTCCAAGTAAGAAGATTATGATTTCCACGCGATCACAACGATTTCTACAACGATTTCGCACGAGATTAGCTCCAATTTCATCTAAACTTCTCTGTTTATGAAATTCTTCATCTTTTTCATAAAACCTTCTGTTTTTATGAAGGATTTACACCTAAACGAGTATGTTTGGTCAAGCTTTGGCTTCTCAAGTTAAAAACTTGTTGTTTCAAACTCACCAAGTGATAATCCTAAAAACTGTTTTATACTCGATTTTTACACAAAAACGGACTAAACCAACGTATGTTTCGTTCACTAGATAGTGGGACGAAACGTTGTCAAAAACATACTTGAAATGGATTCAAAATTACATCTATTCCAAGTGAAAACTCAGTCCCGGTAGTACGAAGACGCAAGAACAGTCACTTGTGCTAACTGGACTAGCTCGCACGAACCACTTCGTGTTCGTACAGGCCCAGTCCGAGTTTCCACAAATGACTAACTCGCTCTAACGACCTCCCCCGCTTTTGGTTTGCTCAATAGCTTAAGGTTGGAAGGATGGACACTCGATTTCCCAAAGAAACAATGCGAAAACACTCGATTTTGGACTCGGAAACAGGTTACCCGCACAAGCAGTCGCTTGTACGGATGATGACTCGCACGAGGGTGATGCCTCGTACGAGCCATCACTCGTACGAGTTATGACTCGCACGGGGGTGATGCCTCATGCGAGTGGTGCTTCGTACGACCCACCTGTTTGTCCCGCACAACACTCTGTTCAACCGTTCAGCACTATGGAAGACTGATGCTCTTCTATTTCTACGCGCAGGCTGATCCGACGCTCTTCTCACTCCATCTCATTCACGGTTACTTTTACGCACTCATTGTGAGTATACTTGAACCCTTTGTACGCTTGAACCACTTTTGGGTATTACATACATTCTCTATCAAAACAACACTACACACAACGCTTAAAACGCTTTAGACGCAACCTGCTTACACATGACTATACGTGAATCGCTAAGTTTTGTATGTTATGCTTGATGACTTGTGACCACCCTTAACATGATAGCTTGCTATAGGTTGACCCGCCACCAGGAAGCCCGGGATTGTTAAGGCTCGCATTTTATTTCTACTTATTTTTCTTTTACGCACGTAGCCACTTGGACAAGTGACGCGCACATCACAGTCAGTTTGGGTACTTGTTTCAATGTTGTCAACTGCAATATTCACATCTCTTGCGTATACATGCTGGTTTGCGAAACATTCTACTACTATTATTATTATTTTACTAAACTTGTGTACTCACTGTTACATTATTGTATTGAACTTTTTTAACGTATGTCATAGGTTGAAGGATTTCGTCTAAAAAAGAATAGGAATGCTAGAAACTCATTAAAATCTAGGTTGTCGGATTTTGAATTGTTTGAGAAACCTGAAATCTGTTTTGACTATCGTGGAATATTTGTTTAATTGTATGGGAAATTGAACTTTATAAATATTGTCATTGTAATAGTCGTTATAGATTCTCTTGAACAATCTAATTCGCCTAGTGCCATGCCCCGATGATTCGCCATCGGTTGGGGTGTGACAACGGCTTGGGAACCACTTGATGATATTGAAGTCGATGACAAACTTAACTACATAGCCAAACCGATTGAAATTCTTGACCAAACGGTCAATGGATTAAGTAACAGGGAGATTGACCAAGTGAAGGTCAAATGGACACATCGGAAGGGATCAGACACTACTTGGGAGTCCGAAGAAGAAATGAGATGACTCTACCCTTCACTTTTTAGTATGTGTACATGTGTCGAGGACGAAACCTCTGTAAGGGTGGTGGACTTGTAACGCCCCTAAAAATATCAAAATATTTAACATTAATATTTACCTTATACATAATACTACTAAAACGTAACTTGGTTATTTGCTTGTGGTTAAATAATAAAACATCAAAAGGGTCCCTTTTATAATATACAATACACGAGGGGCTGAAATTGGCAAGTAGGAAACTAAGTTTACTAAAAAGAATAACTAAAAACCCAGAACACACACTTGTGTGTGCTCAAGGGCGACCAAAGAGAAGAAAGAAGGGGAAAACCCTTCTTGAACCAAAATCATCAAATCAAGATCGATTAGGAGCCTAAAATTCGCGCATAAGCATAAATTAACGATCACCTAGACAAGAGAATCATGAGGTATGCCGAATTTTGATGTTTGGTGATATTATGAAACTACACGAACACCATAAGTTCTAAATTGAGTATAGTTGTGAATGCCATGATAGAATTTGAGATGTATATAAGTCTAGGAATAAACCTTTGATGAAAATTTAGTGATCAAATGCTATGATTTAAGTGTTTGAATGATTAACAATACTTGTGCTAAATGGGTTTTGATGTATATGATGAACACATGAATTGTGATAGTTATATTTTAGTATTTCATGCAAATATGTTGGGTTCTAGATGTTAATCGCACATTCTAGACATAGAGGCTTGAAAGGGGTATTAATACATGACTAGTAACTAAATCATGAAACTTGATAAGAATAATATGAAAATCTTGCCCACAAGGTGCTTGATGTTATGCCTAAGTGATCATGGATTGTTGAAAAGTATGAAAGAATCATATAAATGAGATTTAGACAAGATACACGTCATATGATGTATCATGGGTTCTAAACGATAAATTAGATTGAACTCTATAGACAAATCGGGTGAAACATCGAGTGGCCAAGCGGGACGGATACGCATTTGAAGGGAAAGCTTTAAGGTACGTAGCTTATTGCTTCGAAGAATTCTTTTCATTAGACTTGTATAACAAATGTTGATTATTAATGCAATACTTGTAAAATTTTGGTTTATTCATATGCGATGTGAAGGGGTATGGTCCCAAAAACCTTGCGCCAGAGCAGAGGACCATACCATTATTATTTCCAAAAATCATCCAAGGCAAAGTCTTGCGCGTCTCACATAAGACTAGTTGAATAGGATTTGGAAGAAACAACCATTTGTTACCATGCGCCGGGGTGCTAAGAAGATTAACATTCGTTTAACACCCTTGCGCGGGCTCGCACAAGGGAATAGTTAAGCTTGAAGTTAATCAAGTTCTCACCCGCGCGCAGGGAACTGAAGATTAAACAAAAGAAATCTTTTCTGTTAAAACAGAATAAACACGTGGCAACAGATCAGGGCTCTTCAGCTGCAGACATTCTAGAAGCATTAAATGATCATCGTGCAGGGCCTCATTCGGTTACAACTGAATATGACGTGGCAACATCTTGAGCACTCATCTAAATTCACGATGATGGCATTACCAACGATAGATCCAGATCAAGTGACTTTCCACTGGTAATTCCCCAGCCGTCGATCCATTTGCGATCTGTGTGCATTAACAGTGAAATCACCACTAAACGGAAGCAAAAAATTCCATTAACTCTCCTAATTACATTTTGGCACCCAAAATAACCGGCTATAAATAGGAAGACTTGAGGAAGTCATTGATTCACTTTTATTGACTTTCACTCTCTACTACTATCATTTCTTCGATCACTGTACGTATTCTCACGCCGGAGGGTGGTCACGGAGAGAACCCCATTCTCCTCGTGGCGAGGCTAACGACGCTTCTATTTTGCAATGATTTCCGGCGAACCGACACAATCGGCGAGCAAACCTGAGATAACCTTTTATGTAGAAACCATACCCACAGATCTAGATTGATTATGATCTAATCACGATCTGCTATTTCTTCATTGGCACCCACCGATTATCTTTTCTTTAATTTTCATCTTTTGTTTGCTTTCTTTTCCTTCAGTTTTCATGGCTGATGGTTCATCTCATCCACTAGACCTCGATCTGAAATCCGGAACGTTGCTCATGGTGCTCAGATCGACGGACACGTGGAAGAAGAATTTTTCAGCGAAGCTGATGCTCATCATGACCACGGTCGTGTGAACATTCCAGTAACTCTGGGAATTCAAAATGAAATTCCATCTGTTGCTTCAATATTGCCACCCGGTGAAACTCTGATCTCGTGGTATGTGAAATCTCAGAGTGCTTTGAATGCCATTTATGCACAGCTTTGTGCACACACTGGTACACCTACACCACAAGCTCAATACCTATAACTCAGGTGCGTGCTTCACCTGCACCTCGAGTATTGAGTTACGATTCACCAAACAAAGCACGTGCACCATCGCACGTGTCTGTTGATGAAACAAAGATGTATTCTCAATCTAGAACCAGGTATGACTCTACGCCTTCTGGTGGTAGACGTCAGAAGAACAAACTCAGAAATGTGCATCTGTTCACTCAAGGTTGGGCCCGCGCTTGTCACAAAAGCGGGACACTCAAGACGATGAATATGATAAAACATATGATGAGGGGACAGTGCAAGTGTGTTCAATCGTTTACAAAGGGATCATGCTGATTATAAGCCTAAAGTATGCAAGTGTATAATCCAGAAGCTAAGCATGATTACAATCAGATCTATAGACGGCTGAAGCAGCGGAAGAATCCAAGTTCGGGAAAGAAATTACGTTAGCTCCTCTTGAGCGAGCAAAGTTACCATCAAATGTTGGGAAATTTATTGGTATGACAGATCCAGATGATCATCTACGCCTGTTTACCAGCACATGGCTTATTAGTGGATGGATGCTACCTATGTGGTGCCATTTGTTCGTTCAAACTCTCACAGGTGTTGCTCGCCTATGGTTTGATAATCTCCCAAGAGGTAAGTTAACTTCCTGGAATGATCTCAAGGATAAGTTCTTAGTGCATTTTAGTCAACAAAGGCGATATGTGAGAGACTCCTCAGATGTGATGAACATTTGGCGGAGAGATGATAAGAGCCTCAAAGATTTTATAACCCGTTATAACAAAGAAGTCCTTGAGATTGGTGATGTGCACGAGGATTTGATTCATGCACAGTTTAAATATGTTGTACGTTGTGATGAAATGATAAAGGTGTTGTCAGGTAGCGTAGGTCTACCAATTAGTTGGGAAAAACTTATGGCAGCAGCCAAAGTTTATGTTCAAACCGAGCGCAACTTAAGTTCCAATCGACCTCCCCTGCCTCAGAATCATCCCCAGGATATGAGCAAAGGTGGTCGAAAATTTAAAAAGGGTTGGAAGGATTCAAGTCCAAATGCATATTCACCAATGGATGCTCGCGCAACCATCAACAAAATAGCTTCCCAGAAAGCTATCAAACAAGAATATCGTGAGAGGCAGTGGACGCCTCTAACAAAAACTCTGTGGAGATGCTTAGCACAGATAATTATCAATTTAAGCAACCTCAACAGATGAAAAACAAAAAAAGGTCAAGACCCAAATCTTTACTATGATTATCATAAAGACATGGGTCATATAACCAACAATTGTATAAGTCTGCGTGCCGAAATTGAGAAGGCACTGAAAAGTGGGAAGCTCACTCACTTGTTGCAAAACGTGTCGCAAGGAGGTCAGACAAATTACTCGCGATGACGAAGGCCCGAGTACAAGTCAGTATGATTCAAGGAGGCCCGTTGCGCAAGCGGAATCAGAAACGGGGTCATGGTGAACAATGCGTGAGCAACAAGTAATTTTTCCTGTCGTTCCTGGCGGACCACAAGAAGAGCGACCAGTCGTGATAACTGGCATTTTCGGTCATTGCCGAACTGATTATATGTTTATCGATCCAGCTAATTCAATGGATATTATCTATGAGTAGTGTTTTAAACAACTGGACCCAGAGGATAAGGCGCGCTTAGAGCCAGTTGATTTTCCTTTAACTGGTTTCTGCGATGAAGCCGTCTTTCCGCTGGGATAGATCTCTTTTTGTTACTCTATCTGATGGGAGGAACTCGCGCACCCTTCCAGTCAATTTTATGGTCATGCTCGCTACTTCTCGTCATGATGTATTATTGGGTCGACACACACAGAGGAATTTCAGTATGATTACTTCCACACCACATGCTACTTGTGGTTTTCCCACGGAAACCAACGTGGCGATACTTTATTCTCGAAAGGAAATTATGTATGTGACGATGATCCACCAATGAAGGTTGCGATGCCTTCTACATCAAATGAACGAGAGAAATGGGTACTTAATAGTAAATACCTGGAACAAACAATTTTGTTAGGTCCTGCCATGTCTCCAACAATCCGCGCACAACTTAAGCAACTTCTGTTCAGAAACATGGATATTTTTGCATGGTCTCCAGCTGACATGACTGGAGTTCCAAGAGATGTGGCGGGACATTGGTTGAATACTTTTCCCTCGGTTGAACTAGTGGTGCAAGCAAAGCGCAGTTTAGGTCCATAAAAGACTCGCACAATGAACGAACAAGTGTCCGAGCTTCCCCAAAAGCTGGAATTTTAAAAGAAGTCCGTTACCAAACATGGGTGGCTAACCCAGCAATGGTCCAAAAGCACAATGGTGGTTGGCGTATGTGTGTTGATTTCAAAGATCTTTGGCATCTTTCCGTTGGAATTCTTTCTGGATTGTAAAGGTTATCATCAGGTGCAGATGAAAAAGTAGGATGAAGATAAAACGGATTTTCGCACGGAGAAAGGCATATTTTGCTACACAAAAATGCCTTTCAGTCTCTGCAATATAGGAGCAACGTATAAAGTGATGGATACTGTTTTTGGCGAAGATATCGGTGTTACAGTCGAGGTGTATATCGATGATCTGGTCATCATGAGTCTTGATGAAGAGTTGATGTTACAAAATATACAGCGCACCTTCACGTCTTTATGAAAGGTTAATTTAAAGCTTAATCCTGGAAAATGTTCTTTCGATATGGAAGAAGGGAAGTTGTTGGTATTCATCGTCACCAAAGACAGTTTTAAAGTGAATCCAGAAAAAGTGGAAGCTATACAACGCGTGCCTTCACCAACAAACGTCAAAGAAATGCGGCGATTAGCTGGTTGATTGGCTGCGCTTAATCATTTCCTGGCTAATCATGCAATCTTACCCTTTCATTAGCACGTGCGCAATTGTGTTAAAAAGATCCATTTTCAATGGACTCCAGAAACTGAAAAAGCTTTCAAAGAGATGAAAGAATGTTTGATGCAGCTGTCAACTTTGACGGCTCCGCGCAAGGCAGAAACGTTGATTTTGTATCTCTCTGCGTCTAATATCGCATTCGGCGTCAGTACTGTTAGTTGAACGAGAGGAATCCAAACTCCAATATACTACGTCAGCAAGAAGCTAACTAACCCAGAGACTCGGTACTGGATAATGGAAAAGCTTGTTCTGGAACTAGTTCACGCTTCGCGCAGGCTGCGCAGGTATTTTCAGGGCATGTCATCACTGTTCTCACAAATTATCATTTGTGTCAGATATTGTCCAAACCTGATGTTGCTGGTCGTCTAGCAAAATCGGATATCGAGCTAGGAGGACATAATATCATGTATAAACCACGACCAACCATCAAATGCCAAGGACTAGCCAATTTTGTTACTGAAGTACCAGTGGAAAAGATTCAAGAATGTGAGGCTATTCAAAATCCAGTCCCGGAAGTGGAGATAGCGTTTGGGTTTTGCATACAGACGGCGTATCCAATGATGAGGCGCAGGGGCTAGTCTCTGCTTAGTCAGACCTGAGAATCATGAATTCACTTATGCCATTAGACTTGATTTCAAAAGCACCAATAATGAAGCAGAATACGAAGCTTTCCTTGCTAGACTTCGTCTAGCTGTCAAAATGGGTGCAAAAATCTTGAAGCACATGTTGACTCTTAGCTAGTAGCTGGTCAGATTAATGGCATCTACGATGCAAAAGGCAAAGCAATGGCCTTATACGTGGAACAAGGAAAGTCTTTAATTGCCAAGTTCCAAACATTCAAGATAACTCATATCAATCGTAATGAAAACAAGCAAGCGGATGTGCTTAGTAAGTTAGCAGCTACCAGTTTTCAGCGTCTTGCCAAAGAGGTACGCATTGAGGTTCTCAAAAACCCATCTGTACCACTACGTCATGTCAACATTGTAGAAATCGGGAATCCATCATGGATGTCTCTGATCATCATGTTTTTAGAACACGGATCTCTTTCAGAAGGAAAAGCGGAAGCACGTAAAATTTAGAACAAGGCGTCTAATTACGAGATGGCAGATGGAATTCTTTACCGAAATCATACATGGGTCCTCTTTTGTGTTGTGTAGACAAACAAGATGCTCAATACTTGGTTCGATAAATCCATGAAGGGTTATGTGGTATACATGCTGGTCCGTGCATGGTTGTTGCCAAAATCGTGAGCGCAGGTTACTATTGGCCGGGCATGCATTTGGATGCTGTCGAAATCCTGCGAAAATGCTCCTCATGTCAGTGTCACGCTCCAAAAACATTGCACCCCAAAAATCCATTGGTCCCAGTAACCAGAGCTTGGCCCTTTCAGCAATGGGCAAATGATTTGGTGGGTGCTTTCCCTGATGCGCCTGTCACATTAAAATTCATTGTCGTAGCGGTGGATTACTTTACGAAATGGGTAGAAGATAAGCCACTCGCTTCAACAACAGAAATGGTGATTCGCAAGTTTATATGGGAACACATCATTTATCGATTCGGCATTCCAATGCGCATAGTTACAAACAATGGTCCAAACCTTGACTTAGAGGATCTGCAAAAACGGATGAAAGAGATGAATATTGAGCATGTATTCACTTTTGTTATGCACCCTCAAGGCAACGGTCAAGTTTGAAAGCATCAACAAACAGATTGTTGAAGGTATCAAAGCACGTCTAGGCGTAGCGCACAAAGGTTGGGTGGATGAGCTTCCTAGTATTCTATGGGCTCATCGCACCATGCCAAAAACCAGTACATGCAAAACACCCTTCAGCCTTGTTTATGGAACTGAAGCGATAATCCATGCAGAAAACTATCTTCCATCTTTGCGATGCTCGCACTAGAAAAGCAGAATAACAAAGAGCAGCATCGCTTGGACTTGGACCTGTTAGAGGAGAGATGCGAGAATGCTGCAATTAAAGAAGCAAAGTACAAATCCAAGATGGAAAAGTACTATAATGCTAGGGTTCGCTTATGTACTTTCCTCCTAGGGGATTTCGTCTTGCGCGATAATGAAGCCTCCAACGTTGAAAAACCAGGAAAGCTTGCGCCGTATGTTATACATGAAGTTCTAGGGAAAGGTGCGTACACCCTTAAGCGCCTGGATGGGACCAGTGTTCCCAGAACCTGGAATGCCCAACAGCTGCACCGATGTTATATGTAAACCTATTTTCTTCAAACGCACAGGCCTTGCATTTTATCCATATTTGTGAAAAAGATTGCTATTTACAATAGTTTTATTGGTATGTAATCTTAGCGATTCTGTATCAAATGGTCGCGCGCCTTATCACTAATACAAGAGTCGTTACTTACATTTTTTGCTTTCATATATTTTATTACAAATGCATGCAACTACTTTGGTAGACACAAAAACATCGTGGTTATTTTACATCTCATGGACATAATGGTAACAAATTATTGCAAAAGGATCAATTCCTAGCCCATACATGAGTTTTATACCACATTCATTTGTCTTAACTAAACAAGTAATTGTACCATGCAAATACTGTAGTCAAAATATAATATCATTCCAAAACAAACAGTTACATGCGCTGACGCGCAAAGGAAATTACAATAGACCCACAACCTATTACTAAAAAACACTAACTTTTCAAAGAGGCTCATTCCTATTCAGGAGCTTTCGCTGCCACACCCCTGATTTCCACGTACAACCTGGTGGGCCCGGTGGGGAGTATCATGACGTAGTTGATATCATCATAGTCAATTATACACAGTTATAGCACAGCGGAAGGCTTGGAATAAAATTACTATTACAACCCAAAAGTCCAAAGTACGAATAAAATAATATACAGACGGTTGTAAAAAGGATCCACAGGCGGATCTATAAATGAGTACATAAACTGAGTTCCACAGACTTAAGGCATCTAGGGATTTGCATGATCCTCATATTTAATGCCAAGTAGCTCCAGCCTATTTCGTGAGGTACCTGTCACTTAGTCTTTGGAAAATACTTCAGTTTTCACTGGTAAATACAAATAACTGACTCATTTTGTAAACCTTTGAAAATGTTAATTCAGGTGCACAAGGCACAAAAATCTTTTATAATTTGGGACAATTACTTTTATAATCTTTTATACAGTTTTACATGTTTGTCATACTTTGGGGCCGGTTTGGAAATCGGTCCTGATTAACTGACTCACCACTTATAGAACCCACAAGGAGTTATTCCCAACTTTGTGGGTATTTTATTTAGCATTTTACATCTGTCAGGTGTATGCCTACACCCCGTGTACAGGTCGTGGCCATTAATAACTTAAATGAGCCAAGGATATCCAGGACATGGTCGTTAACCCCCAAAGCTTATGTTATCAAACAAAACAGATTAAAAACGGGTTATGCGTATTTATTAATCACAATCCAACTAAATGATCCCATACCCGACCAAGCGGCAATAACTTACCGTATCCCAAGCCCGTATAAGGGAAAATAAGTTAAATGTATTTTCCTGAGTTTTAAATGCAAGATTCTACTCAGCCATATCTCACTAAGACTTTATGAAGGTATTCTTCTACTGGGCTACTTAATCTGGAAGTAAGGTTTTATATAACCTATTAGGATACTAACGGGTCTTTATTTAAGTCAAAGACTTCGATCGGTTAGTTTAAAAGATGATTTACGGTACAAAACGCTAGATTAAGCGGTGACCGGAAAGGAATGTAATTTAGACCCAACAAGTATGAGAACTTGTATAATATGGGTAAACTAAATACATTCTTGATTTTGAAGCTAAGATGCCAAGGTTAAACCCGTTCCGGTTTGTTTGTGAAAACTAGTCACATAAGCCGAACCGAACGCATAAAAGCACGTACGGATACCGAACAAGACATATACCAGTTCCCTAAGTTTTATGCTTACGATATGTTATAATATCAGTAAGATGTCAACAAGTATGCCCGTAAAGGTTTTAAAGTCGAACTAAGCCCTATAAGGGCGTTTTGGTCATTTTGAAAGTTCATAAAAGGGGTTTTTATGTAAACTGAGGTTCTGGTCATAAACATTATGTGAAAACATTTAATTTATGATATTAAAATGGTAGGATATCATACATATGCGTGGTCAAGGCTTATGGCCAAACTATGCCCCCGGAAGGGCATTTTGGTCATTTCACACATGGTTTTAGGGACTTAATTGGGATTATGAGTTCATGACTTATCCTTACTATAAAAACAATTAAATCCTTTATAAAGTCAGTAAGTATTACGTCTTGGGTTCTAGATATGATTTAAACCATACTATGCGCCTAGTTAGCGCAAAAGTCGGTATATGACGATAATTTCGAAGGGTAAAGTGATTATGAGAATTTGACCAGCTTTGAAGTGTAAAAATAATATAGTAGCAAAAGTTTTACATGTTAATTATTTGTAGAACTCATTTTATTTGCAAAAAGGGTATTATCGTCATTTATAAGCGCTAGTCAAGAACTCAAGGCTATGGTCAGTAACAAATCTGACCCGATATCCCAAAAATTCCTAAATATGATATCATAATAGTAGGTAAAGAGTTTATATTTTATATTTGATTTTCATGCTAAAGGGCATTCTAGTCCTCATAAAAGCATAAATTTCGCTTTTCTACATAACTTCAGTTTATGACCAGGTTTGGAGCATCAAAATACTCTAAATATGTTCACTAATCAGTACCTAGTTTGTTTGCATGACCATTTACCTTAAAAGTGTCGTTCTTGACAAAAAGGGCATACTAGTCAACATAAAGCATAATAACGTAAACAAGCATATAATCTTTGATTACTAAAGGACCATGTAATATAACCTCAGAGGGTTATGATACAACATAATATGGTCCTAAAGGAACCCTAATTCACAAGGGAAATAAGCTAATTCGGGTCAGAACTGAAAGTCAAAGTAAATGTCAAGCTTTTGTGACTTTCGGTTGCGAACCGAGCTTAAACTTAGAATTGTCGGGTTGAACATGTTTAGACATGTCCTAATAACGTTTACCAAGTTATTAAAGTGATAAAACATGTTTTATAGTCTTCACATTATCAGATTTGATTTTTATTTAAAATCTTACTAGTTTGACTTTTTTTTATTTATTTTGACCCGACAATTAACTAAGTAAACGTGGTAATTAGGAGGTGCCCTTTTGAGGGATTAACACCTAACTAATTACGATCACGTAGTCATATTAGCCTCGACCAATGGCTGGACCGTTTAGGTCTAAACCGAAGGTCAAAGCCGTTTTGCGGCAACTTTGACTTTCGGCCTTTAAACGCATAAAAACCTAACGAGAGTGGCTAAGAACACTAACCACTGGTCCTAGCACGAAAATGAAACTTAGAGGGGCTTCCTTTTTTATCAGGAATCCCTGAGAATGCCAAGCAAGAGAGAAAGAAGTGATTTTTGAAAGGTGCAAGAACAATGACCACACAAGGGTCTTATTTATAGTGCAAGAGGCCAACACAAGATCAATCCAGATGTTTCCAAGTGTTGTAGGATGTTTCCAGGTGTCCTTGGACGAGTAATGAGCAAGCATGCATCCCATGGTTTCGAATAAGGCGGTTTGGAAGCTTATGTGTGGAGGCCAAGCAAAATTTCACCCAGATACAGGCCTTACGGACCGTAAGCATAGGACCCTTACGGTCCGTAAGGAGTCTGTCAGCGAACCAGACTTTCTATTTTGACAAGTTTGGCCCCTCAACTTTATATATACGTATCTTGGGACTTGTATCTGTTATTATGCCCTCATAAAATGATATTTGGCATATTTGGGAGTATAAAATAATTATTTTAAATCTCCCGGTTCGACGGTAGACCATACGAAAACACTAGTTTCGCTCGTTGACACTTTAAACCCCTTTAAAGTAGACTTTCAACGTTTAGGGTATAGGACACGTGTCTTCACGTCAATTGTCCTGATTTTGCGAGGTGTTGCATTCGCCTCCGAGATTTCCTACTCCTCGGTAAAGATTTCCTTTAAGCGGTCTACAAAGTTGTCATGTTGTAGCGCTGCATCCACCAAATCCATCACTGGAACCTGAAGATGGTCATACTCCTTCTTTATGACTTTAAATGCAGCACTTGTGTCAACTCCATGAGTAGCGGACTGGCCAGTGTCCCTTTTATTTTAAGAGCATTGGAGACGTGAAGCGCACATTCGCCATATCCTTGTGCATAACCATCACTGCGTGCCGCCACCATCAATTTGGCCACTGCCTCATCTAACTCAGTAGAGTTCAAAATAGAGTTTGCAATCTGCACAAGTACATTACAAAAGAAGTTCATGCGTAAAAATATTCAAAGTATGAGTTTGAGAACACTTACGTTTACACCGCCATACTACTGTAACCAAGTTAAGTTATTCGTTAAGGGTTCTGCCACACTCTCAGCAGTGACACACACAATCTTAGCATCCTCCGCCTTCTTCTCGCTCTTAGATAGACGACGATTTAGTTCAGCTTTTTCAACATTTGAGAGCTGGAAGTCATTCTTCGCAGCATCTAGCTCCGCTTTCATTTGTTCCTAATCAAACAACATAGAGGTAAGATCAGCAATCTCTTTATTTCTAAGGAGAAGGGTCATGCTCATTTCTACCTCTTTCTGCTCACTACGCTCATGATGGGAGCGAGCTTGTAGGTCCCCTTAGTCCTATGGATCTTCACATAATTGTTTATCCAACCTAGAGTGTGGAATCCTCTAGATCAGATTGTCATAGAAAGGTGTAGAATCAGATTAATGTAAAATCAAACACAATGATCTTTATTGATTATTCAAACTAGCAGTGTAACAATCAATCTAGGAACCTAGCATTCAAGAAATTCATCCCACACCTAGTCACGAAATTTTTGTCTCTCTCTAAACTCTCTGTAAACTGATTTCAAGTGCTTAACCCTAACCCTAATGCATAACATTGTTTATATAACACAAGACATGCATTCTAGGCTGGTTTCACATAGACCTGCGAATTGGACATGTCCAATTCGCATACCATTCCCCCAATGTGGGTTTGGTTTGGCCAATCACTCTAAACTCACTAATACAAAGCTCAACCCGCTAATTGTTTATTGTTTCACTAATTACAAGATATCCAAAGACCTGAATCTAAAAGCTGTTGTCACAAACATGCACCATCAGACTTCCCCTTAACAATAGTTTCATAAAACAACTTTGTCTTCAATCATCTTGCATTCATCATGTAATCATTCACGTCTTTGGTCTTTGGATAGTTTCAGCTTCAATAGCTTCTGTCAGCAATAGACTCCCCCTAAGTTGATGCATTCAATCACCAAATCTTCAAAATCGTTAGCAACTGAGTAAACTCCAGTTCAACATTTGTATAGCAATCTTCAAACTCTTCAAACTTTGTCAGCAATGTAGAAAGGAGGTTTCTACCACGCATCCAATCAGACTCCTCTTCACTAAACTTCACAGCAACTCATCACGTTACTTCACTTTGCTTTACTGGAACAAATTGCAACTATTTGTATACAAAACAAACATCTCTAGAAACCACAAGAATTTTTCAACACAAGTTAACAAATTATTATTATTCAAGAGATGCAACAGATTAAGCAATTTTCCATTCTACACCAACACTCAAATGTTTTTCAACATCACTAGAACCTGCAAGGTTAAAAATTAGAACTCATCTTCTAACACTGTCTCCCCATTTCGGTAACAATTCCTCCAAGAACAACCATTTTCCATACGTTAAGAATTTTAAAGAAAAAGAAAATCTTTTTGGATTTTTATATATTTCTGAAAGCAAATAAATAACACAAAAATAAACACTCGGTTTTTGTGAGAATCACTGATTAAGAAGATCATATCAGCATAATCAAACTGTTTCATACTTCAGTTCATTCTTTCTTTTAATTTTCTTGAAAACCAGTTCAAGACGATTACTAGCATTGTTTATCCACTTAAAAAACACATGAACATTTCAAGTACCTTTACCCAGTGATACGTTAAGGTAATTTTATACTGATGTACTAGTGTGTCCCACTTCAAGACATATCCCCACGATCAAGGTATGCACAAAGATTCATCGTAGTAGGTTAGTATACAGAAATTCATCCTTTTGATTTACAATGTCAGATAATTGGTGATCAAGTCCATACTTCCGTACAACAAAGAAACGAATATCCAACGAGGGTTAAGACAAATACCACAGATTCTGGTACGATTATGCATTTTTCACATTTGAATAACTCTCTAGGAGAGCTTCTTCAATTTCTGGGATTTGGCATATTTAGCTCCTTTAAAAATTTTCTGGTTGTGCCAAAGTCAGCATATATCTAGATGCAGCAAAAGGACAACCTTGATACCCCGGATGAAATAACAGTATAAAAACCCAAAACTTCAGATTTTGGCAATCTATCAACACAAGATTTATGGTTATAAAAACCATATGCCACTGATATGTTACCCGCTCAGTTCGTTATGTTTATATCACCATGGTAAGTTGATTATTTCATGTTTCTTGCCTACTGGTACATCATATGATGAAGCTGCTATCGCACTTTGCCATTCAAATTCAATTCAGTGTGACAGTCTAACTTGCTAATGTACTATCATTTCTTCTTTTTCAACACAGTGATAACTCATTTTTTATTAATTTATTTTATGGTTTTCTATTTTTTTATGCTTTTGATTTTTAAAGAAAGCAGTAAACTATTTACAAAATTCTTATGAAAAACTGGTTATTCAGGATCCCTCATCCCGTTGAGTTCAACTAGATGTTCAAATCAAGCCATCTTAAAAGCTTTTGTGTAAAGATTTGCCAGGTTATCTAGTGTGTCAACTCTATGCAGTTCAATCATTCTCTTTTCAGCACAATCCCGTACAAAATGATGACGAATGTCAATATGTTTTGTGCGACTGTGTGTTATGGGATTATTTGTTATGGAAATTGTGGCATTATTGTCTATCATAATAGGGGTGCGAGTGAAATTCAAACCGTAATCGTGCATCTACTGTTGGATCCACAGAACCTGAGAGCAACAGCTACCCGCAACAATGTATCCAGCTTCACACGAAGACGTAGACACACAGGCTTGTTTCTTGCACTACCATGACACAAGTCTTCCCCCTAAGAACTGACAACCACCTATGGTAAATTTTCTAGTTGATTTGCATCCTCCAAAATCCGAATCAGTGTAAGAAATAAACTTCAAGTCACTATCAGCAGGGTACCATAACCCAAGTTAGGTTTTCCCTTTAGGTAACGAAGAGTTCGCTTCACCGCCTTCATATGCGAATCCTTTGGATTTGCTTGGTATTTGGCACACATACATACGGGCGAACATAATGTCTGGTCTTGAAGCAATAAGATACATCAACGATCCAATCATAGCCCTGTATTGAGTAGGATCAACATCGTCCACACTCTCAGTATCTAGACCAATGTTGTGGTTTTCACAAATGGGTGTATTAAAAGTAGCGCAATCCCCCATCTTAAAACGACTCAAAATGTCATACACATACTTCGTCTAATGTATAAAGATCCCATCCTTCTGTTGTTCAACTTGCAACCCCAAGAAGAATGATAACTCACCCATTGCACTCATCTCGAATGTACCCTTCATCACATCTTCAAACTCATGATACATGCTCTCATCAGATGAACCAAAAATGATATCATCGACGTATACTTGTACCAACAGAAAATCTTCCTTCTTCCTCTTAATGAAAAGTGTACTGTTAATTTGGCCTCTTTCAAAACCATTTTTCAACAAATGAGTTGACAGTGTCTCATACCATGCCCTGGGTGCCCGATGCAATCCATACAATGCGTTGTTCAACTTGTACACTCGATCTGGATAGTTTGGATTAGTAAACCCATCTAGTTGTGAGACATACACCACTTCTTGGACTTTCCCGTAAAGAAACGCACTTTTCACGTCTAGTTGGTAAACTTTGAAGTCCCTGAATGAAGCGAAGGCTAGGAACAAACGAATTGTTCCAACCTTGACACTAGTGCAAACACTTCAGTATAATCAATCCCCTCTTATTGATTGAACCCTTTCACACTAACCGAGCCTTGTTCATTGTCATGATCCCTCGATCATCTTTCTTACACTTGAACACCCACTTGGTGCCTATTTCTTTCTCTCCCTCTGGTAAATCAACTAATTCCCAAACTTTCAACTTCTTAAACTGAGCAAGTTCCTCCTGCATAGCTTCTACCCATGAATTATCCTTCAGAGCCATATCAATATTCTCCGGCTCCTCATGAGAAATAAAACAGCTATACAAGCACTCGTTGATGATACTAGTCTTCTTAATCATATCATACATACATGAACCTTCAACGACACTCCTCCTTGTCTGAACACCTGCATTCGGATCACCTATAATATTCTCAACTGGATGATCTTTGTTTGCTCGTGTAGTAGCAATGGCGTCAACTTCCAAGTTATCTGTCACACCCCGACCACGTAAAACAACAAACCGTGGCGGAAACGTCGGGGATTGTACATAATTATTGTTTCACAACCATGGCATAATAAGTTATGTTTCATTAGTTAATATTGTTTACATTGTCTTGGATAAAACGGAAATACAAGAAAAGTTAAACTGCTATTCTGGATTTGATAGTCACTAAGGCCCAGTCCACCCTAAGTGTAGCTAGCTTGACATCAAACATTTGCACCTGAAACATATGTGAAAATAAAGTCAGCAAAGAAATGCCGGCGAGTACCTAGGTTTTGTTATGATGCTTCATGGCTTTGATATTATAAGAAAAGTTCTAAAGTAATACAAAAGTCGCCATGAACCATAAAAAAGTTTCTTTTATAAAAACCATAAGAAAATCAATATGATATAATAGAAATAAAGCTTAGCTAAATAGATAACCAAAAGTAAGTTTTGTCTTGTGTAAAATGTCATGTTTTGTATTTTGTTTAAAAATGATTTAGATAACGCCACGATATGTAAGATAATAAAAGCACTTATATATAGGAAGTACCATCGGCGTATCTACCATGCTTTTATCAGATTACATACGTCAGGTTATTTAAATAACTCACCATAAACCAATGTCATGTAACATCACCAATGTCGAGGTAAACAATGTCAGTAAACCAATGTCGAGTAAACAATGTCATGTAAACCAATGTCGAGTAAACTAATGTCGAGTGAACAATGTCGAGTTTTATAAACCATTTGCCTTTATTTTTAAAACATATATAATGGATTGTTGGCGAATACATTCAAGCCTTGTTGAATGTCGGATAAATCCTTATAAAAATAAAGATTTATCAATATTCATCGGATTCTGTCATTCCCTAAGGTCGCTTCCAAACATACCTAGGAAGTGGGAACGAGATTGTCAATCCTATGGTACAATTTCATACTACCGGTCGGCGTGATCAATGTTAATGAATGTATCAATTTCGAGTTCAACGTACCAAAATGTCAATAACAATGTAAGCATGTCTTGAAAATGTCTTTGAAAATGTCCAAAAATTGTCTTTTGAAAATGTCTTTGAAAACCATGTACTAGTATGCTAGGTCAACATACATAGAAAAAATGTCTTTGGAAACCAATGTGCTAAATATTCTAGGTCAACATATGAAGCAAAATGCAATGAAAATCATGTACTATATATACATTATAATAAGCATGTATAATGTCATGAAAACACGAAAGTAAATCATAGACACAATATGTTTCACCCCAAAACATTTGAAAACGTAAAAGAGGGGACTATGTACTCACTTGTGGTTGCAAAAAGTATCCTTGTTCAAGAAGATAAACCAAGATCAAGAGTCCGTGAAATCAAGCGTGTCCTATAAACGGTTAACTATGTAAATATCGGAACTTGAATTCAGAAGATATGGATAGAATGAGACCTTATAAACCAAGTGAGTTTTGGAACTCATATAATATGGTTTAATAAGTTAACATTCTGAGTTGGAAATATTTTCAAGTGCTTTTGACCCGTTACAGGTAGTTTAAGCCACTTTAATGCGTCATTTGCGTAACTATGCATTCGGACGGTTAAATACGTGTCATAATAAGTTTTAAATGCTTAAACATGTTTAAAATGTTATTTGATCAGATTATATGTCAAAATTCGGGTTACATATATTTTTAATCGATTTTCTTGCGAAAAGGGCATTTTTGTCATTTTTTAGGAACATTACCATTGATTAACATAACACTATCCGAATGACATGACCATAAGGTATAACCTCATAGGGTTATTCCCTATATATTTATGGTCATAATTATGTATTTGGTCGGATCTAAAGATCGGCCAAACGGGTCAGATTTGAAAGTCAAAGCGGTGGTCAAACCGCTAGACTTTTGATCCCAAATGAGCACTTTAACAAAGGTGATGAATTTGAAATGTCTTGCCATGTCTTAAGAAGTTTATAAAAGCATTTTGGCATCAAAAAAACCTGTTTTGACACTTGAAAACAGATTCGTTGCTAGATGCGCAAAAATCGCATTTTGACCAAAACTTTGACTTGTCAAAATGACTAGAAAATGTGGAAATCAGTAGGCATGATTTTTAGGGATCATAACCACCTTGATTACTTTGCACATTTCAATTGTGCTTTATCTTGATCAATTCCTGATCAAAACTAAAAGTCAAACAAAAGTCAAACTATTTGATTTTTAGCCAAATTAAGCTATAGAAATTGAAACATGGCATGAATGGAATACTTACAAACACTAAAGGAATGATCAAGGACCAGAGATATAGCTCCAAGATGCTTGTAATTCGATTAATGGCAGGGTGTTGCAAGAAAGTGATCAAAGAGTTCATGTTTTGCCATGAACTAGGTATTTATAATGATCCAAAGATCACCATATCATGACAAGTGTTATGCCGTGTTAAGGGCTTGATTAGTGTCCATTAGGTGTCAAAAGCAGGAAAGAAGTGATCAAATTCGCGAGCTAAGTGTCCTCAAATGAACAGGCTATTAACAGCTGTTATGGTGAGCTGGGCACAGCCTTACGGACCGTATGGAGTGTAGGCTTACGGTCCGTAAGCCTATGACCTGGGCAAAGTTTGCAGGAATTACAAAACAGGCCCCTGCACTACGTTTTGTCGCGTTTTGGCACTTTTAACACCCGTTAACCTGATTTTCAAGCTCCATAATGACGTTAAAGTATAGGGAACTTGAAAATGTTGGAAAATGTTCAAGAGGTCAGTTCGTTTGGTCGTACGGTCGCGGTTTTCGGTTAATGACGACGAAAATCGAAACGAACGCGTGTATGACCGTAAATGCGTAACGAACGACATTTTTGCATTCCAATCACTAAAATATGATATTTAATGTTTAGAAAAATATTTGGATGTTCATACATGTTCTGGATAGCGATTTACGCAAAAAGGCATAGTTTCGCAAAATTTGCAAAATATCCCTTGAAGTTGCAAAAGCATGATTTTGCATACCGAAGCCTTCAAATCTTAATTCTAAGTTATGTAAAGGTTATTTAAGGTATGTTAAGATTGTGAACCTTTTCCAGAGTGTGTGTCGCTACGAGCACCGGTAGACTTTCATTGTTTGTCGTAAATAGTCCCTGTGATCGAATAAGCTTGTTTTTGACATACCAAACCCTTCAAAACTTATTTCTAAGTTATATAAATGATATTTAGGGTATTTTTAGCTTATGTCACTATCCCGGACTATACGTTGCCTTTAACTGATTTCATTTTGCGATTACACTTCCAGAAAAGGTTTAAAAGATCGGATTTGAACAAGGATTAAAAATACACAAATGTCATAAGTAAATATACAAAACTCATAAAGTGTAACACAAAATTTTTATTGAATATACATTGTCGGATAAAATACAAATGTTGGAAAGCACAGTTGTCACATTATTCTCTAGATTTGATCCAATCTCCCCCTGAACATTTTGATTAGTAAACGGATTAGTAAATCCCCCCATCAAGAGGTTCAGACTGCCTATCACTCGAATCCACTACTTTTGAATTTTCATTTGAGGAAGGTCCTGAGACATCTGCACTTGGAACACTTGAACTCGGACTGAAAGATCTCTCATCTCCATCCTTAGTCAAGCTGTGAATTACCCCTAATCACCTGCATCGAAAAACTCAGGAATTTTAAAAGACTCAAAGCATAGATCATAATCATATAGGATGGCTGGACCTGGGCTGGACTGCATGGGCGAATATGTGATAATTTCAAGATTAAAAAACCGTTTCAATTTGACCATTAGTTTTATTAAAAACTCTCTTGTTTGGTGCACCGTCGACATAACCTAGGAAAAATCCTTCGTCGGCGACTTTACCAAATTTTGGTTGGTTTTTATTTCTAATTATCGTGCATGGAAGCCCAAACGGTTCAAACCCTTCTAAATTTGGTTTACGGTTTCTTAACAGTTCATAACACGTTTTGTTGTGTCGTTTAACTGTCAAAACCCTATTCAGAACATAGCAAGCTGTATTCACAGCCTCTGCCCAAAAGATATAGGAAGCTTAGAATCAGAAAGCATGGTCCTAGCAGCTTCAATTAACATCTTGTTTTTTCGTTCTGCCACTCCATTCTGTTGCAGTGTATATGGAGCACTGAATTGATGCTCTATCCCCTTGCGAAGACAGTACATATCCAGTAACCGATTCTTGAACTCTGTGTCATTGTCGCTTCTAACGTGCTTGATTCTTGTTTCAAGTAGATTCTCCAACTTTGTAAAAAGATTGATCAACATTTCTGTTGTCTCATTATTTGTCACTAGAAAGAAAAAGCAAGAAATACAGGAAAAGTCATCAGTAACAACTAAACAATAATATTTTCCTCCAATACTCCTTACATTGAATGGACCGAACAAATCCATGTGAAGTAATTCGAGTGGAGAAGCAATGGAATTAACGGTTTTAGACTTGTGAGGTTTTCTGTGTTGCTTTCTTTTTTTACCAGGAAGACACTTATCATCCACAGAAAACTTCTGCATAGGCACACCTTCCACTAAACCATTTTTAATTATATAATTGATTTTTCGATAGTGGATATGTGCCATGCGTCTATGCCATAACATCGACTCCGTCTCAGATGCTTTCGACAACAAGCATGTAGTCACCACTGAAGAACCATGTACACTCATGTCCATGACATAGGTATCATTCTTCCTTGGTGCTCGCGTTACTATCCAATCATCAGGAATGATCAAAACCGGTTTTAACACCAATGCCTCAGTCATGGTAAAGTGGACAGAGTAACCCTTGTCACAAACTTGCGACGCGCTCATCAAATTGTGTTTGAGCTGCTCGACATAGTTAACTTTGTCCAATGTTATCTTCCCGTTGGTCACTTTCCCTTGACCTGTGATTTTTCCACCTTTTGCTCCTGCAAAGTTCACGTAACCTCCATTTATTTCTTCAAAATCTTTCAGCAACCTCTTATCCCCCGTCATGTGCCTAGCCCACAAGTTGATCAGCCTCCTTAGAGCTCCTGCACAAACCAAAACAAATTTAGTTAGATAGGGGGACCCAAGCCTTGATGGTCTTGGGACTACCAAATTCATCAACTACCGAAACATCCATCCAATATCCATCACTCCTAGTAGGAGTCTTGGATCTCAGACCTGTTGATGGAAATGGTTTTTGATTTCCACTAGGTCTTTGGTCCTGAGTGTTCCTATACATGTTTGGACTTTATGAACCTTTGGAAATTTTGATTTTGAAAATTCTATTCTGATTCGCAAATTCGGAGTTCTTATGAACTCTCGATTGATTTCCCAAATTTTGATTGTAATAATTTCTAGAGTCATTATTGTAAAAATTTCGACTACCCCTAGTGTGATATCGATTTTGCTTGTGAACTTTGACCTCTGAAATTATTTGACTGACCATTAAAGTTATTCATTTTAGGTGAACTACTCCTGGGTCTGTCGAATCTGCCAGGTGTAGACGCAGGCTGAAACCTTGGTTGATTTCTTTGAAAATGAGGAAATTGTTGATTTCCTGTTTCAGCCATGTCTTCAACAACAGATTTCTTCAGTGAGTTTGATGTCTTCAACTCACAATCACCCTTCTTTTCTGGTGATTTTTTTTCTTCTTATCTTTCAAAGGTGCTTCACCCTTATTGTAAGGACAACAACTGACGACATGTCCCTTTGTGTGACAATTAAAGCACGATCTTTTTGCCAAAGATGTCTTTGGTGAAGCCTTTGAAGTTGATGGTGTTGATGACTTGGGCGACGTTTTTGAAGGACCAACGTTTGTTTCTTTTGATTTGCCCTTGTTCATTTTATCTTTAACAAACTTTTCATTTGATTCTGTTTCAATCACAATTTTCTCATTTTTCATGTCATCCCCTTTCACAAAATTAACCTTTTTAACTAAGGTTGTTTTTTAGATTGGGAAAATGCATTTTATTTTTGAAAACAGTGTCTTGCTTGGTCTCCTTCTCGACATCAGCCACTTCATACTTAGAAACAACATCATTCTTAGATACAGAACTATCAGGTACTTCGACAGTCATCGGCTCAACCACACAGCACCATACACAAAATCTGTTAAATCATCTTCATGTGGTAAAAATGAATAATCCTGATGAACAGGTGGAGGAACTTCATTAAATCCCACCGTTGTTCGATCAGTACTTTTTTTTAAGTTTCCCATCATGTGATTCATTACAAAAGATGTGTTTCTAAATTGGTCTATTTTTCTTTGAAGCTCAACAATCTTAACTTGTGCATCAGATAATTCTTGGCACTTGTCAGATAGTTCTTTTGTTTTATCTCTCATAGTCTCATGTGCCAAATCTATCACTTGAAGCTCTTTATTTAATTTCTCAGTTAAGGTTTTAACTTCAGCTTCACATGATTTTATTTTCTTTAGGTATTGAGACTCTTTTCTTTTTATGAAAAAGTTTGATTCTTTTAGACCATTTAGTTCATTTACCAGACTTTGGTTGTGTGTGGGCAACGGTCAACTGTACCTCTTAGTTCACTGCAACTCATGCAAACAGAACTTACTGGTTTTGAACTTACATCACCCGTAGCTTTATTCAAATCGGCCATAAATGCAACAAAATTGGCTTTTGCTTTCTCTTCTTCGTCAGATTGCACCTGTACATCATCAATCTTTGCCTCTACAGCTGGTTTTTCTTTAGGCTTTACCTGTTCAGCAACATTCTGTTCTTTAGCAACTTCAGTTTCTTCACTTGCAACCTGTTCAGTTACAATCTTCTCTTCAGAACTCTCCTCGTTAACAACATCACTAGCTTCCCCTTCATTAGTTGACCTTCTTCGATCACTGTAACGCTCTCTGCCATTAGAGCTTGTATTATGGTTCAATCATCTTCAAGGTGAAGACTCCAATCATATGAACCATCAGGAGAAGTAGTGGAAACTAGTGCACGTGATGCACTGTTGGATGAACTTTGATTAGATGAATTATGAAACGTTGAAGATTGTTGTGATTCTCCTATTTATCTTTGGCACTCTCTAGCGAAATGCCCAAGTTTTTGACATTTAAAACATCGAACTTTGGATTTATCAAATCCAACCCTTTGGTCCAATGAACTTCCTCCCAGTTCTGTTCATGAATCATTTAGCCCTGAGAGTTATCATGGCCATCTGCCACTGAATATCCATCTCATCCAAATCGTCTGGATCAATCTGCTTATAATCTTCGTCCAATGCTGCTGGATCTGTTATCTTGCCTGTATATAATGCTGATATGAAGCAAGCAACGAGGCAAGGAGTGCCAGCTGATTCTCAGCTGATTTCACACTCATGGGAATAGAGTTGGGAATTCTGCTGTTATTCGATCCAGTATGTTGTTCATGTTGTCTCTTACTTGCTGCTGTACCTCCGGATGAGGCAATAAAGCACAATTCACCATTATCATCAATTAGATTTTCACATTCACTTGAGAGAAATGCTGTCGCTGAGTCACTAGAAGCGTTGTGAGAAGACGAAGATGAAACGACTTTGTAAACTCCCGGATCTTGAACCTGATCATAACCTGTTTCCTTCTTATTCTTCATGTTGAGCTCGTAAGCTCTTAACTTCCCAACAACCTCTTCTAACTCTTTAGTTGCGTAATCTGCTTTACTCTTTATCATGAGAGTGTAAATATCCCATTTAGCAGGTAGGGCATCCAACAACTTGTCATTTATCTCAGTAACTGTGTATCCCTCTATGTTGTAGTTGTCTAACTCCGTCATCAGATGATAGAACCTTGTGATGGTATCTTCAAGGGACTCATTTCTCATGCACTTAAACACAACAAACTATTTCTTCAGCAGATCAGTCTTGTTCTTTTTCACATCAGCATTTCCCTGATAACGCTTCTCTAATGCATCCCACATCTCTTTCGAACTAGTGTACCTCTTAAAAGTGTGTTTAGTTTCCTCAGGTAGAGACATTTTGATAGCAGCTAGAGCACGGTTTTCAGCTTCATACATCTTTTTGTCTGCTTCCTCCATATTAACATAAGTTGTGACCTATTATCTGCCTTCGAACTCATGAGTTGGGTTTGTGTACCCATCCTCAATACAGATCCACATTCGTGTGTCCTGATACTCAACAAAGAATGACTACGGTAATTTTCAACCTTCATATCTTTGGCGGTTTGTTCGTCGTGCCAACTTCATGCTCCAACCTCAACAATTTGTTCAAATTCAACATATTTTACATTTTTTAACGAACCGACTAGCTAAAAACGTTTAAAAGCTGTCCGAAAATTGTTTTTACCAAATTATACCATTAGACTCGTCTCGAGATTACGAATCCAATGATATATAGTCTCGAAAACCTATTTCGGGATTTTCCAGAGTGTCCTAAAAATCACACGAGTCTAACCAGGCAGTCCGTTTGCTAAGATTGTCTAAGGTTCAATTTCGTGTCCGAAATGTATAATTATGGTTACGTCATCTGGTTAACTTTCCACTTTTTTTAATTTCGCTGATTTAAGTCAAAAACCTTGGGTCCAAGTTAATTTCGCTAAGTTTAAGTGTGACAAATGGCACTTTTCAGGTAATATTCGTACAATGTGAACAGTAGTTTGTATTAAATGGTTGTGCATTTTGAACTTATGATGTGCATGATTTTATGAATTATATTGAAAGAACTCACAAAGACATTTCATGATGCATGATGTTTATTATTGTTGAACTTTGAAACGTATACGGAACGAAACTGGTTCTCAGACAGACATGATGAAGGCACTGAATGAGCCCCGGGATCAAGGGTTACACTAGTATGGTATGTAGGTAAGTTGGGATCATGTAACTGCCTTCCGAGTGACGATTTAAGTGTCAGAAAGTGCCCGAAACACACTAAAACTGCAGAATTTAAGCAAAATTCAGCTTTTAAACCCCAAATTAAATGCAGAAATGTGGTTTAATGGTCTAGAATAACTTGTTTAGTGTTGGGAATCAAAACCATTGTGAAAGGTACCTTAAAGCACACTAAACTGTGCTATTTAGCACTTTAACGAGCCAGTAACCTAACGAATAACCGGACACTACCCGAAATACCAAAATCTAGCTAGAAGCATTGTTTTAATGTTATGAAGCTAGTTATAGTCACTAAACATCATAACACATCTTATAACACCTAAACACATTAAACCCCTAACTAAACACATATAGCCTAACTAGATTAACTAACTTACAAATAAAACTCAACTAAAGACCCCCCCATTACGGTTACAAAAGGGTCCCACCCTCTTGATTTACTTTGATCTTCCTTGATCTTGTTAGTAGATATGTTAGCTTGATATGGAACATAAAAACCTATGGTTAAAAGAACGATGGAGGATAAAAGAACATGAACTCCATAAGATGAACACTTATCATAACCATCAAACTTCACCACTTCTTCTCCTCCCATCCCTCTTGCTCACGGCACACACACCACACACATACACATCCATCTTCATCCATCACTCAAGCATTCCAAGGTGATCTAAAGGTGCAAGAAGCATAGTTAAGAAGCTTGGAAGCTTTGGAGCTTGAAGGACCTCCACCAAGAGCTTTTATCCACCTAGTTTATCATCTTCATCATCTTGAGTTCTTCCCTAGCCATTGTGCTAGTAGTAAGCCCTCTTGATCTTGTTTTTACTTCTAATTTTAGTGGTTAAAGTATGAAGTAACAAGATAATCCAAGATCACATCAAAACATAAAGATGAACTTGAACATAAAGCTTAAAAACATGAAGATCAAAAGATGTTAAGTGTATGTAATGAACTTGTTTGTTGATTTCTTGTGTTTATGATGTAGATCATCATAAGAAGCATGCTAGATGATGATTAAACACATGGTCTAGCAAGTATGTGGATAAATCTTGAAAGATCTATGTTGATCATCCTTTATGTTAAGCATGAACTTGAAGATGAACATGATTTTGTGTAGGATGATGATTCCTACAAATTGTTGATCTTAAAAATATGAGATTTCAAAGATGAACATTTCAAGAAACTAAAATTTACTACTAGATTTCACATGACTTGGTTTTAAAGAAAAATGATAATATTTTAAAGGTTAAATAGAACTAGTAAAGTGTATGTAACATGAAAAATGCATGGAGAATGATTTTTGTAAAATCAAGTTGTAAGTTGTAAAGATGGAAATTTTGTAAAAAATGATTTTTATAAAATAAAAATCATGATTTTAGTGTTAGATGAACATATTAAACATCATGTTAAAATACAACAAGATTTTATAAAACTTCAATTTCGTATCATGTTGTAAAAATGCACATTATGGCTTATGGTAAGTAATATGTAAATTGTTGATGATTGATGATGAATTTTTGAAAAGAAAATGATATGATATTAAGCATGGAAACCTCCATTTTTAAGGGGAAACTATGGCAAAATTTTTGTAAAAATTAAACACTTTGAAAGATATTTTTAATCAAGTGTTTACAAGTAATTTTAATCTTGGTTTTAATATGAAAAGTTGCCATAATTTTTGCTATAAAAATTATGAATATTGGAGGTTGATTTTTGGTAATAAAAATGGCTAAGTATATATTTAGGAAAATATATATATTTAGATGTCACAAATTATGTGCTATTTGTATATGGATTGTATTAGTTATATTAGAATTAGAAACCTTGAAAATAATACATCATAAGAAAATAAATGTATATATATCTTATACCCAAATAATGGACAACTTGCGCACTGCACATTTGAAATGTGTATATATATATATATATATATATATATATATATATATTCGGAAATAAATTCACAACTTAACGAATGTAATGAATGGAAATCATGAAACCAAAGTAACGTCAAATGTGGATTTTTATGATTATTACAAAATATATCATATTTTGTCAAAGAAAAAATATATTATTTTGAATGGAGAAAAATATATATTTTCTTAAACTAATCAAGAATATATTATTTAGTGGAAACGAAAAATGCATATTTTCTACGCTTAATCTTAAAAATATATTAGTTTAAGATATATACGAAAATATACTTATTTTGCCAAGATAAATTTATAGATGATTTTCTATAAAGATCCTCTTAAATATAGATATTTTAAGAAAATATTATATGGATGATTTTATTGGTATAAAAATAATATTACGGAAAATTATACATAAATTAAGTATAAAATACTTAATAAACACAAGAAATACGTATTCCTATACGTATAAATATATACCGGAATATACTACCAGTACTTGGTAAAATACGCAAGTACAAGTATACCTATAGTTGGAAAATATTCATGTGAGAAATACATGACGAATCAAGTTGAAAATAAATGATTTTTAACAATAATCCCAAGAACGAGTCTTAATAAATAAATAAGGCTACAAGTCGTTACATGACCTAAGCGTCTAATAAAACCTAACACGTGTGTAGGAAGTTGTACGGCTTGAGGATATCTACTTTGGGTACACGAGATTACGGACGCAAACTTGTGAGTTCATGTCCCCCTTTTACTTAATGTTTTCGATTTACAACTTTCGGGGGAAAATACATGTTAACAAGGGTATGATTGAACTATGGAATGAACTCTTAGATCATGTGAACATAGGCTGCAACTAAGGTGCCATTAATCCTTTTGAGGACCAAGGAACAAAGGTTAGATCTAATGGGTACGGGCGACCCCACTCACGGTCCATGGGTGACAACTTAGAGTGCTGTTGTGTCCACTGTCGAGGGTTCGACACTTAAATTGCCTACACGGGTTGAGTACCTCCTATGTCGTCACACATATTAATGTCCTTGCAAAACATTAATGATCGACATGTTCATAGACGTTTTACATACCTACTTTTGATACCGAAACCTTCAATGTTTTTGAGATTTATTTGATGCGCATATACATAAAACACATGAGCTCGCTCAACTTTTGTTGATGTTTTCAACTTACATGTATTTCAGGATATTAGGCGGATCTTGGTGCTGGCGCGTTACAATCAAGCTTTTGAACTTCAAGTCTAGATGTCATCCACTTTTGGGAGGGTTTGATCCATATATCTCATCCTTGATGAGATATAGGATGCAAAGCCTCATAAAACTGAACTTTTGTAAAATAAGTCCTTTATGGAACTTTAAAAGTTACGTTGGTTGTAACTCAAATTAAATACTCGTGATGGTTGGTAGTTTAAACAACTTATGGTTTGTAATATTTTAAACTTATGAATGGATGAACATCGTTTTTTTATCATATAGTTGTTTATTATAATCGAATGCAATGAAAACTGATCAAGTCACACACACACGCTTCCGCAAAAGAAGGGTGTGACAGGTTGGTATCAGAGCTTCATGTGTAGTGAACTAGGATTCCTTCTCGAGTCTAGACTACAATCACTAGGATTCTCTCACGAAAACATTTTTACAAAAAAGGTTTTCATTGCATTTACGAAAGCGCCAAGATCCATGAATCAAACATTTTTCAAAGGAAAGTCAAAGCAAGGACATTAGTAGGGAGGAGAATACCCCGACTGATGTGCCAAATGAGGTATAGTCAGTCCATGTGGGATAGACTTGCCAAAGATGAAATGTTCTCCGAAAGGACAAACGAGAGTTATATGTGACATGTTGCATTTATTTGCCTGTATATACTAAGTAACATTATTATACATTAATATATATGCATGTATGTGCATGGGATAATTATTGACAGGAACGAGATACCTTCGACTTCGAATCCTATTATTACTCTTGACTCGCACAATGAGGCTATCGACCTCGCTTTTATTGCGGAGCTTATGGCTGACGTAGTTACCATACGAGACCCTGAGCTTGTTTCCGTAAAAGATGGTTGTTCTTCCCTCTCGAATGCAAAAGTTCCTGACTACGGCAGTAACGGCGAGGCGGAGGAGGTAACCTTGGACATTAACCTTATCAGTGGGACGAGGTCCCTTAGGCATTTATGAAACATGATTGACGACACTCCTTTTCCAGACAAAGAAGATGAGGTACTCATCTTGAAGGTGCCCCTCCAACTACTATGGTTAGGAACTCTCTTTAATCTTATCTTGTCCAAGCATTGTGCCACTTCGTGCGTAACGACAACGGATATTAGCGCGTGGACCACCATAAAGGTCCTTTCTATGTCGAAGGTATGAGGACAGTAGTCTCTCCTCTTTGATTGATCAGCTGCTTCGAACGAGAGAAAATTAGGGTGACCATGCAAGACAATTTATTATTACAGGGGCCCATGTAATAACAACTTGTAGTACATGGAAATCCTGGTCGACTCTGCGGGTCAAGCTAATGATCATCACCCATTCGAAATTTCTAAGTTGTTCAAACCTCCATCTAATAGAATGCTAACCGAAATAGTTACTATAACACTCTACAAAGTAGGAAGTCCGACTTTGTCTACTTCGCACCTACGCTTCTACCAGTAGTACGAGTCGTCTGAGACCCGATTTCTAAGCAACTGAAGATGGTAAACACTCGGGAAAGATTTTCCTCAACACCTTAGGATTCTTGTGTTTAAATTGTACAGAGCCTACGACACCTCAAACTTATCCATTATAGTTGCGATGATAGACCCCAACGCTAGAGATCCGTTTTCCCCAAGGAGGTATTGGCGTGAGCTGTAGTATAACCCATTACCGCACTCTATTCGGCATTCATAAAGACGATACAAACCATTGGGACTCTTGGAGCCCCAGCAAAATCAATGTATGCGCTGCACAGTCCAGTGTGGCAAAGGGGTCCTCCATACATCGGACAATCGAGGTTCGTGAAGTATGGAGTACTCATTATAACGACGGAAACGACCACTCGATTCTCCCCTTCTTAACAGATTCCCATTCCATTTAGGCACATGGATGACATATGCAAGAAGGTTCTTCTCTCTCCACCCCATATGCACCTTATCATCCACTAACCATATCACCACCACCAACATCCCTATCAGTAACTCCAAAATCTCTATCCGATAGTGCACTCCATCGTTTGGGTAGTGCATTCGTGCCCGGGAAAACCTCTCTACAGTTGCTACAAGGCACAATTCGGTCCCGAGGAAGAAGTCACGTACCCTCACGACTCAATCTCTGCATTTTCACCATCAACCCCCTACACGTGGTAGCAATGCACAACCCCCCATTTTCTGGGAAGCATACCCGTTTTTGTTAAAATTTAAACTATGGAAGAGTCGGAGACTTGAGGAATAAACAAGGAACAAGGTGAAGGGAAGACCTCACCGAATTTTGTATGACTTGCATCAACTGGAGTAAGGTGACTCCGAGGAGGTTCTCTTCACAAGACTGATTGCAACGAGTTGATATGGTGTATATAAAAGTCAATATATCCTTAGCAAAACTCGGTTCTAACTCAATTTACCTCTCTACAATGACGAGATGATATTGGTGGAAGGAATTGCAGAAGCATCATTAGGAATTACCTTACCCTTATAATCGTAGTACGTAACAAATGAGCTTTGCTCATAAATGACAAAAATTATTTCAAAATAAATATTTGATTTCGTCAATATGAATTATACATACGAAGCACATGGAACCACAGTGAAGGAAACGTTGGCCAAGTCCAATCAGAACCTTTACCTGCATCAAGAGCTGAGCTCGAAGCTCTAATGACCCAGCGAGACGCTAAGGCAATCGTCCAATATGAAGCAAGCAGCACTGCAAACAATGGCGGAATAAGAAGAACCATTTTGGGAATCGCTCAGGCGATAACCCTTGCCCTAGGTCCTGCTAAGGGCCGAGTAACGATGGAGAGATAGAATAAAGTCCAGTGAAAAAGAAGACGCATTTGGAGTCTTCTTTGGATAGAAATAAAAGAAAGTATACGCATTCCAGGAAGTTTTAAATCAAGCAACAAACATAAGGAAACTGCTGCGACTAAACAAAAAGTCAAGGCATTCCTTGCCACAGCTAAAACAAGTGATAAGAGATACCAAGGATAACTACCCAGGTGTGATGGGTGTGGTTATCATCACACAGGTCCGTGCAGGACTCGAAGATGTGAAAATTACGACAAGACCGGGCATAGCAAGGAAGCATGCTGGTCTGGTACGAGGCATGCGAATGGAATTAAGGACAGTAATAGAGACAGCAAGGGCCAAGAATTGCTAGGATGTGGTGATAAAGGATATTATCGGAAGGACTGCCCGGAGAAAAATCACGCTTGTTGGAGTATTTTCACGAAAGGAGCACGCAAGGCATGCCAGGACTCGAACGTAGTTACAAGTACGTTCCCTATAAACCAACATTTTGCATCTGCTCTATTTGATACTGGAGCCGACTTTAGCGTTGATTCTATGGAACTTAAGGATATACTTGGCTTAGAAACAAGTATACTAGACGTCCCATATTCTGGAGAATCAGCAAATGGGAAATTAGTCGAAGTAGGTGAAGTTATTAAGGGTTATACACTTGAACTTGGAGAACGAAAATTTTCTATCAACCTACCACCAGTTGGTTTAGGTAGTTTTGATGTGGTAGTCGACATGGATTGGATGTCCAAGAATGGAGCTGAAGTTGTTCGACATGAGAAAATCATTTGCATCCCTCTTGCGAATGATGAAACACCTATAGTACACGGCCTTCATACAGTTGATGCGAGGACACTGGGCCCCATAAGACGGAAGATTGTGACATCCCACATTGGTTATCAAGGCGTAGAAGTGTCTCCGAAAAGGCTGCATAGCCTTCCTTGCTCATGTTGTCGACAAGGAGACTAAGGAACCAAAGCTAGAAGACATTCTTGTTGTGAAGGAATTCCTAGAAGTCTTTCCCAAAGACTTGCCTGGGTTACCTCCACAACGACAAGTAGAGTTTCAGATAGATCTGGTGCCAGGAGCAGCACCAGTGGCAAAGGCACCACACCGGCTAGCTCCGTAAAAAATGCAGGAGCTTTCGACTCAGCTGCAAGAGCTTCTAGACAAAGGATTTATCAGACCGAGCTTCTCACCCTGGGGAGCTCCAGTATTGTTGGTTTAAGAGAAGGACGACAGTTTTAGTATTGTGTAGAGGCTACAAGGAGTTGAATAAGCTAACCATCAAGAATCGGTATCCCTTGCCGAGGATTGATGACTTGTTCGACCAATTGCAAGGCTCTAGCTACTACTCCAAGATCGACTTGAGGTCGGGATATCATCAACTGTGAATACAAGAAGAAAGTATCCCTAAAACGGCCTTTAGGACTCGTTATGAACATTACGAGTTCCTTGCCATGCCGTTTAGCTTAACAAACTCACCGGCAGTATTCATGGACCTCATGAATCGGGTGTGTAAGCCATATCTGGATAAGTTCGTGATTGTGTTTATTGATGACATCCTTATATACTCACGAACCAAGGAAGAACATGAGCAACACCTACGAACTATCATGGAACTTCTAAGGAAGGAGCAACTTTATGCGAAACTTTCAAAGTGCGACTTTTGGATTCGCGAGGTGCAATTCTTAGGGCATGTGGTGAACAAGGAAGGAATTCATGTAGACCCAACAAAGATTGAAGAAATCAAGAACTAGGAAGCCCCAAAGACGCCAACTGAGATACGACAATTTCTGGGGTTAGCAGGCTATTACAGATGGTTCATTGAGAATTTTTCAAGTATTGCCCAGCCGCTAACATCCCTACCCCAGAAGGATAAGAAATTTGATTGGGGAGAGACAAGAAACAGCTTTCCGGACGTAGAAGGATAAACTCTGCGATGCACCAATCTTGTCTTTACCTGACGGTATCGATGGTTTGTGGTTTATTGTGATGCTTATCGACAAAGTCTTGATTGCGTGCTAATGCAACAGGACAAAGTCATCGCGTACGCGTCTCATCAGTTGAAGGTACATAACACCAGGCACGACCTTGAGCTAGGTGCGGTGATATTCGCATTTAAAATCTGGCGTCACTACCTATACGGTACTCGTTGCACCATATTTACAGACCACAAGAGTTTTCAGCACATATTCGATCAGAAGGACTTAAACATGAGGCAGCGACGATGGGTCGAGTTACTAAATGATTATGATTGCGAGATAAAGTATCACCCGGGCAAGGCGAACGTTGTAGCGGACGCCTTGAGCCGCAAGGAGCGCGCCAAACCTCTAAGGGTACGAGCCCTAGAGACGACCATACAATATGGTCTCACTTCTCGCATTCACGATGCTTAGCAAGAAACACTTAAACCTGGTAATTTACAAGATGAGTCCTTGCAAGGAGTGCAAGCACAAATGGTACCAACGGAAGACGGAACATTGTACTTCATGGGACATATTTGGGTCCCATTCTTTGGTGATCTACACGCACTTATTCTGGACGAAGCCTATAAGTCAAGGTGCTCTATACATCCAGGATCGGATAAAATGTACCAAGACTTGAAGGACATTTATTGGTGGCCTAAAACGAAAGCTGATATTGCTACTTATGTGGGTATCTGTCTTACCTATGCCAAGGTTAAGGCAGAGTATCAGAAGCCTTCAGGGTTGCTACAACAACCTGAGATTCCTGTATGAAAATGGGAACAAATCTCAATGGACTTCATTACTAAGTTACCTAGAACCCAAAGAGGCCATGATATGATCTGGGTTATAGTCGATCGACTCACGAAATCAGCGCATTTTCTACCGATCAGTTAAAAGGATAGCACCAAGAAATTGGCAGAGATATATCTTAAGGAGATTGTAGCACGTCATGGAGTGCCTGTCTCTATCATATCAGATCGTGATGGTCGATTCGTGTCAAGGATTTGGAAAACGTTTAAGAAGGCCTTTGGATCTCAATTGAATCTTAGCACGACCTTCCACCCTTAAACAGACGGCCAGAGCGAACGGACGATACAAACCTTGGAAGACATGTTGCGTGCTTGTGTGATGGATTTGGGAGGAAGCTGGGATACTCACTTGCCCTTAGTGGGGTTTTCCTATTATAACAACTATCACACTAGCATCCAGACCATCCCGTTTGAAGCTTTGTATGGGCGAAAATATCGGTCCCCGTTATGTTGGGCAGAGACCGGAGATAAACAACTTATTGGTCTGGAATTGGTCCGGGAACCACATACAAGATTTCCCAGATACGCGACCGTATCAAGGCGGCTCGCGATAGGCAAAAGAGCTACGCCGAAAAACGACGCAAACCACTGGAATTTAAGGTTGGAGATATGGTTTTGTTGAAAGTCTCGCCTTGGAAAGGCGTAGTATGATTTGGAAAATGTGGTAAGTTGAACCCGTGTTACATTGGACCATTTGAAATTCTGAAGAAAGTTGGAACCGTTGCGTACAAGTTGAAACTTCCGGAGGAGCTCAACAGTGTACATGACACGTTTCATGTGTCTAACCTCAAGAAGAGCCCTACTCAAGAAACAGTCGTTATTCCAGTAGATGAAATTCACGTTAACGACAAACTCCAATTTATCGAAGAACCTGTTGAGGTTACGAGTCGGAAAGTCTACAAGACACGGAGAAGTCGTATAATGCTAGTCAAAGTTCGTTGGAACTCACAACAAGGTCCCGAGTTTACATGGGAATG
Organism: Scalesia atractyloides; assembly: GCA_947069175.1. NCBI lineage: Eukaryota > Viridiplantae > Streptophyta > Magnoliopsida > Asterales > Asteraceae > Scalesia > Scalesia atractyloides. The sequence goes on from CAMTDV010000024.1 coordinate 70,933,459, forward strand.
TGAAGACCAAATTAAGTCTAAATACCCGCACTTGTTTCACAACTCCCCTACAACTGAAAACGCAACTTGAATTTCGGGACGAAATTCTTTAAACGGGGGGAGAATGTGACAAATGGCACTTTTCAGGTAATATCCGTACAATGTGAACAGTAGTTTGTATTAAATGGTTGTGCATTTTGAACTTGGATGTGTATGATTTTATGAATTATATTGAAAGAACTCACAAAGACATTTCATGATGCATGATGATATGTTAATTATGTTGGAACTTTGAAACGTATACGGAACGAAACTGGTACACTTACCAGACGAACTAGGAGTATTGATGGGAGTTCAATACTCAGACAGACATGATGTAAAGGCACTGAATGAGCCCCGGGATCAAGGCTTACACTAGTATGGTATGTAGGAAAGTTGGGATCATGTAACTGCCTTCCGAGTGACAATTTAAGTGTCAGAAAGTGCCCGAAACACACTAAAACTGCAGAATTCAGCAGAATTCAGCAAAATTCAGCTTTTAAACCCCAAATTATAATGCAGAAATGTGGTTTAATGGTCCAGAATAACTTGTTTAGTGTTGGGAATCAAAACCATCATGAAAGGTACCTTAAAGCACACTAAACTGCGCTATTTAGCACTTTAACGAGCCAGTAACAAACGAATAGCCGGACACTACCCGAAACACACTAGCTAGAAGCATTGTTTTAATGTTATGAAGCTAGTTATAGTCACTATACATCATAACACATCTTATAACACCTAAACACATTAAACCCCTAACTAAACACATATAGCCTAACTAGATTAACTAACTTACAATTAAAATTCAACTAAAGACCCCCCATTACGGTTACAAAGAGGGTCCCACCCTCTTGATTTACTTTGACCTTCCTTGATCTTGTTAGTAGATATGTTAGCTTGATGTGGAACATAAAACCTATGGTTAAAAGAATGATGGAGGATAAAAGAACATGAACTCCATAAGATGAACACTTATCACTAACCATCAAACTTCACCACTTCTTCTCCTCCACTCCCTCTTGCTCACGGCACACACACCAGACACATACCCATCCATCTTCATCCATCACTCAAGCATTCCAAAGTGATCTAAAGGTGCAAGAAGCATAGTTAAGAAGCTTGGAAGCTTTGGAGCTTGAAGGACCTCCACCAAGAGCTTTTATCCACCTAGTTTATCATCTTCATCATCTTGAGTTCTTCCCTAACCATTGTGCTAGTAGTAAGCCCTCTTGATCTTGTTTTTACTTCTAATTTTGGTGGTTAAAGTATGAAGTAACAAGATAATCCAAGATCACATCGAAAACATAAAGATGAACTTGAACATAAAGCTTAAAAACATGAAGATCAAAAGATGTTAAGTGTATGTAATGAACTTGTTTGTTGATTTCTTGTGTTTATGATGTAGATCATCATAAGAAGCTTGTTAGATGATGATTAAACACATGGTCTAGCAAGTATGAGGATAAATCTTGAAAGATCTATGTTGATCATCCTTTATGTTAAGCATGAACTTGAAGATGAACATGATTTTGTGTAGGATGATGATTCCTACAAATTGTTGATCTTAAAAATATGAGATTTCAAAGATGAACATTTCAAGAAACTAAAATTTACTACTAGATTTCACATGACTTGGTTTTAAAGAAAAATATCATATTTTAAAGGTTAAATAGAACTAGTAAAGTGTATGTAACATGAAAAATGCATGGAGAATGATTTTTGTTAAATCAAGTTGTAAGTTGTAAAGATGGAAATTTTGTAAAAATTATTTTTATAAAATAAAAATCATGATTTTAGTGTTAGATGAACATATTAAACATCATGTTAAAATACTACAAGATTGTATAAAACTTCAATTTCGTATCATGTTGTAAAAATGCACATTATGGCTTATGGTAAGTAATATGTAAATTGTTGATGATTGATAATGAATTTTTGAAAAGAAAATGATATGATATTAAGCATGGAAACCTCCATTTTTAAGGGGAAACTATGGCAAAATTTTTATAAAAATTAAACACTTAGAAAGATACTTTTAATCAAGTGTTTACAAGTAATTTTAATCTTGGTTTTAATATGAAAAGTTGCCATAATTTTTGTTATAAAAATTATGAATATTGGAGGTTGATTTTTGGTAATAAAAATGGCTAAGTATATATTTAGGAAAATATATATATTTAGATGTCACAAATTATGTGCTATTTGTATATGGATTGTATTAGTTATATTAGAATTAGAAACCTTGAAAATAATACTTCACAAGAAAATAAATGTATATATATCTTATACCCAAATAATGGACAACTTGCGCAATGCACATTTGAAATGATATATATATATATATATATATATATTCCGGAAATAAATTCACAACTTAACGAATGTAATGAACGGAAATCATGAAACCAAAGTAACGTCAAATGTGGATTTTTATGATTATTACAAAATATATCATATTTTGTAGAAGAAAATATATTATTTTGAATGGAGAAAAATATATATTTTCTTAAACTAATCAAGAATATATTATTTAGTGGAAACGAAAAATGCATATTTTCTACGCTTAATCTTAAAAATATATTACTTTTAAGATATATACGAAAATATACTTATTTTGCCAAGATGAATTTATAGATGATTTTCTATAAAGATCCTCTTAAATATAGATATTTTAAGAAAATATTATATGGATGATTTTATTGGTATAAAAATAATATTACGGAAAATTATACATAAATTAAGTATAAAATACTTAATAAACACAAGAAATACGTATTCCTATACGTATAAATATATACCGGAATATACTACCAGTACTTGGTAAAATACGCAAGTACAAGTATACCTATAGTTGGAAAATATTCATGTGAGAAATACATGACGAATCAAGTTAAAATAAATGATTTTTAACAATAATCCCAAGAACGAGTCTTAATAAATAAATAAGGCTACAAGTCGTTACACGACCTAAGAGTCTAATGAAAACCTAACACGTGTGTAGGAAGTTGTACGGCTTGAGGATATCTACTTTGGGTACACGAGATTACGGACGCAAACTTGTGAGTTCATGTCCCCCTTTTACTAATGTTTTCGATTTACAACTTTTGGGGGAAAATACATGTTAACAAGGGTATGATTGAACTATGGAATGAACTCTTAGATCATGTGAGCATAGGCTGCAACTAAGGTGCCATTAATCCTTTTGAGGACCAAGGAACAAAGGTTAGATCTAATGGGACGGGCGAGCCCCACTCACGGTCCTGGGTGACCACTTAGAGTGCTGTTGTGTCCACTGTCGAGGGTTCGACACTTAAATTGCCTACACGGGTTGAGTACCTCCTATGTCGTTACACATATTAGTGTCCTTGCAAAACATTAATGATCGACATGTTCATAGACGTTTTACATACCTACTTTTGATACCGAAACCTTCAAATGTTTTTGAGATTCATTTGATGCGCATATACATAAAACACATGAGCTCGCTCAACTTTTGTTGATGTTTTCAACTTACATGTATTTCAGGAAATTAGGTGGATCTTGGTGCTGGCGTTACAATCAAGCTTTTGAACTTCAAGTCTAGATGTCATCCACTTTTGGGAGGGTTTGATCCATATATCTCATCCTTGATGAGATATAGGATGCAAAGCCTCATACAACTGAACTTTTGTAAAATAAGTCCTTTATGGAACTTTAAAAGTTACGTTGGTTGTAACTCAAATTAAATACTCGTGATGGTTGGTAGTTTAAACAATAGTAAGTTCGATTTTCAGGGATCTGATCATATCTTTTCAGAATTTGAAAAGATCTTATCTCTTCTACAAACAGAATCATGCAAAATCAAACAACCAAAATTAGCAAATTTTACGAAAAATCTGAAGAACACAGTGAAGAACATGAAGAACAAATCTTCGAATCTCCAAGTTTTTCCAGCCAAAATTCTTCCAAAATCCTACAAAAAACAACCAAGACAAAAACGCAAAAACAATATTAAAACGCAGACACTCCAAAATCGCAGCATCCTCCAAAAACCCTAGTTTTCTGTAGAAAACAATACTGAACCAAGTCAATCAAGAGCCTAACGCTCTGATACCAATTGCAGGTCCCCTTAGTCCTATGGATCTTCACAGAATTGTTTATCCAACCTAGGTGCGGAATCCTCTAGATCAGAAAACAATACTGAACCAAGTCAATCAAGAGCCTAAAACTGAACAAAATGATCTTTATTGATTATTCAAACTAGCAGTTTAACAATCAATATAGGAACCTAGCACTCAAGAAATTCGTCCCACACCTAGTCACGAATTTCTGTCTCTCTCTAAACTCTGTGTAAACTGATTTCAAGTGCTTAACCCTAACCCTAATGCATAACATTGTTTATATAACACAAGACATGCATTCTGGGCTGGTTTCACACAGACCTGTGAATTGGACAGGCCCAATTCGCATACCATTCCCCCAATGTGGGTTTGCGTTTGGCCCAATCACTTTAAACTCACTAATACAAAGCTAAACCCGCTAACTATTTATCGTTTCACTAATTATAAGATATCCAAAGACCTAAATCTAAAAGTTGTTGTCACATACATGCACCAACAGAGCTTCATCAGCAGCAGCTAGAGCGTCGGTTTTTTCCTTCTTTAATTTCTCAATCTCATTGGGCAAGGTGATTTTTTCATTGTTGTCCCTTTCATACGCTTCTTTCTTCAACAAGCAGCGCAACCTCGACCTCAGCCTTCTTTTTCCACCCCATCACGGACCATTCTTTGGACTTTTTTCTCGTCCTCGAACTTGGCCTTATCAGCTTCAAGTTCCACTATTAATGTCTTAACACGGGATTTCTCGACTTCTACCCTTTGTTTTGCAACTTCAAATTCGTCCCAATCTTTGTGCATGCTGCGACGCTCGCGCACGATCCTATGGGTGGTGGACGAGGCACTTGCAGTCTCTTGAAGGTATGCGTGGTAAGTTTGGTCATGTGACCGGTCCTCTTGAAATTTCACCTCAGCAGGAGGGTATGCACCTTTGAACCATTCGCGACACGCTTGCCAGTCAGAAAAAATGTCTCCCTGCTTTAATTTCCAGACTAGTTCATGATATCAGCGGCTCTCTTCGAGTATATGAACTAATAATAAACACCAGGAGTCTCATCCGGGCGGATGGGTGATTCTTCAACTGGATTTTCAAAAACAGATTCAAATATGTGCGCTGATGTGGATGGTCTAGTATGTTTAGACTGCTCGCCAGCAGTAGTCTCTGATTCAAGTCTTGATGGAGATGGGGCAGTATCTTTAAACTACTCGCCTGCAGTAACATCAGTTGGAAATTTTGTTGCTTAGTCAACCACTTTCTCTGCTTCTGGGGTTATTTTATCTAGGGAGTTTAGGTTGATAAACTCAACTTCATGCCTTTCCACCTTAGTCCCTCAAATTTGTCACCACCTATGGTGTTTTCTGGAGCAATAGAAGTATGCGTTGTATGGACTGGTGATACTGGCTCTGATGGTTGAGAAGAAGCCCCCACTTTCTCTGCAAAATAAAACCGGTTAGTTCATAGCTTATATAAGTAAAAAGGATTGATATAGACATACCAGGAGAAAATAGCAGCCAAGGCATCCAGATTGCTTTTCTTTCCAATCTTTTTGTCATAATTTTCTTCGGGGGTTGCGTCGGAGGCTCTGGATCAGCAGATTTCCGCTTCTTGGATTTATCTCGAACTAATGGCTCTGGACTTGATTCTAGATCAATGGGATCGTCAGGGTTTGCGGTAGAGATGTCTGCGCCACTTAGAGGTTCAGCTTTAGGTTTCTTCAAACCTACAGGCGTAAGACCTTCTAGGCAGTCAGACACCACGACATAATCAAACCAAGAATCAGATACAAGGGACATACTTTTCTTTGTTTCCACTTTTGGAGCATCAGATTTTTTCGGTGCATTGGTTGCAGAAGCAGGTTTTTTTCTTCTTGGAATCCGAGTCCTACCCCAAGTTTATCAAATCACCTAAAATCAAAACAAGAAAGTATACAAGCCATGAGTTATATTGCAATATTACTTAAGCGCGACAAAAGCAAAACAGTAATATTGCAATATTAACTCAGGCGCAGTACAAATAAGAGCACTTACCAACCGTCGACGAGGGTTACGCTTTCAAATCTTCCTCTTTAGGAAGTTCAAAGTTTACCAAGATATGTTCATACCAAGACGGTTCCGTCGAATCCAATTGAACAGTGCTCATTTTTCCTTTGTCTCTCTTGAAAGGAACAAGATATAGAGAAGTAACTGCAAAAGCGCAAACAAAAAGACAAAACCAACCAACATGACATAAAATTTTGCAGCACATGATTGCTTACCGGTTTTGTCTTCAACGTACACTAGCTTGTCACGCGATCGGCTCTCCAGTGTAAACTCATGCCAGCTGCAACTAATGCCCGCTCAGGTAACATAATACTGCAATGTCTTTCAGATCTTGGTACCATTCTTCGTTTGATGGCATCGATATCGTTTCCAAGGGAATATCCTCAACACCTCGGAAGGTCATCTTCAGTGGGATTACTCCAGCTTTGATATAGAAAAACTTTTGCTTCCAATCGTGGTACGACTTGGGAGGAATAAGTAGAAGTTTCTTCGCTGGTAACCGTTGTTGGAACGAATAAAAACCCAATGAGCAATGCAGCTGATAGAAAACTTGGAAACGATTCACTGTTGGAGTAATTTTCATCGACCGGCATACGAATTCAAAATGTATGATCCTCAACATACCCATAGGATTCAGTTGGGAGATATGAAATTTATAATGATCGAGAAGATTGTGATAAAACGCGTGACCGGTAAACAGAAATTGCCATCGGCAAAATATTCCCAAAACAAGGTAATATAACCAGTTGGTGCTTGTGCCCATGTGTGATTTTCTTCTGGATATCGGGCATCCCAACTCGCATGAAATTTGAAATTCGCCACTAAATTGTTGATAGATTCTCTGGACCATTTTAGTGGTGGAAAAGACGACGACATCTCTACAACATCTTCGGGTTTAATACTGGTCGACATGATGATCGGATTTGTATCAAGTCACTCAGAACAAGAAACGGGATTGAAGGTTGATTGAAATTTTTCAAAGAAGAGGGAAAGCTCAGAAAGGTTTTTCGGGTTTTCTCACAAACATAAGTTGGAGAAGACAAAGTGAGAGGGTATATATATAGTCATCGCAATTAATACCCTAGAAGGACATGCCGCCCCTTTTTTCAAGAAATCTTGAAAACTTAGTCAACAAGTGGGCGAGTGGGGAACAGTAGTCGGCCTCACGCGCGTGTCGTACACGGCGCCGAAAACCAATTAATGCTTGACGTCTGACACCGTTGGCAACATGTCACATAGTGAACAAGCGTCATTTCTACACGTTCTTCTCACCAACCACTGACAGATTGTCCTGTCACAGGCCAGCTTTTTCAAAATTCAAATTTTCACCTCTTATACAATAACCTTTGCCTTCTCCATGAAGTTTTCTTATCACACGGCGCACCAATTCGTTGTGTAACACTTCCAAACAACAAGCGCACACTTTCTATTTAGTCCAGTACTCCACCTATTTGCTATTCGCACATAGGAGTACACTGGACTGGGGGACTTGAAGGGGTATGGTCCCAAAAACCTTGCACCAGAGCAGGGGACCATACCGTTATTATTTTAAAAAATCATACAAGGTAAAGTCTTGCGCGTCTCGCGCAAGGCTAGTTGAACAGGATTTGGAAGAAACAACCATTTGTTACCATGCGTCGGGGTGCTGAGAAGATTAACATTCATTTAAAACCCTTGCGCGGGCTCGCAAAAGGAATGGTTAAGCTTGAAGTTAATCAAGTTCTCAAGAACCAGGTTCACCAGCACGCAGGGAACTGAAGATTAAACAAAAGGAATCTTTTCTGTTACAACATAATAGACACGTGGCAACAAATCAGGGCTCTACAGCTTAGACATTCTAGAAGCATTAAATGATCATCGTGTAGGGCTTCATTCAGTTAGATCTTGAGCACTCATCTAAATTCACGATGATAGCATTACAAACGATAGATCGAGATCAAGTCACTTTCCACGTGGCAACTCCCTAGCCGTCGATCTGTTCATGATCCGTGTGCATTAACAGTGAAATAACCACTAAACGGCAGCAAAAGATTCTGTTAACTCTCCTAATTACATTTTGGCGCCCAAAATAACCGATATAAATTGGAAGACTTGAGGTACAAATCATTGATTCACTTTCACTTACTTTCATTCTCTACTACTATCATTATCTTCAATCACTATATTATTCTCACGCAGGATGGTGGTCACGGAGAGAACCCCCATTCTCCCCGTGGCGAGGCTAAAGGCCTTCTGTTTTGCAGTGATTTCCGACGAACCAGACATAATCAGTGAGCAAACCTGAGATTAACCTTTTATGCGAAACCATACACACAGATCTAGATTGATTATGATCTAATCGCGATCTGGTGTTTCTTCATGATGGATTTCGCACGAATGAACCAGGGGTCAAAATAAGAATTCATGAAAGGTTTGGTTGTTTGAAAGTGATGGATTTCACTAAAACATCCAAACGGGTCAATATAAGAATTTATGAAAGGTTTGGTTGTTTGAAAGTGATGGATTTCACTAAAACATCCAAACAAGTCAAAATAAGAAGTTATAACGCATACCGAAATGGGTGCGTGAAAAGGAACTTCACTGTAAACTCGGTTGTTGGGTTAAATTACAAAGATAAGCGTAAAATGGGTAACGGGAACACGAATTGTAAATAAACGAACTCGGTTAATGAGTCATGATAGAAAAGTTTGGAAATTCTTAAAAGGATTGTGGATTTATCAAAATTGGCCATAAAAAGGTCGAACGGGTCAAATTGCATAATTGCGAACCGGGTAACGGACGCATAAAGCAAAAGAATAGTGACCCGTGGAAAGGGGAAAATTCATAGATGCGATATTCATGTGAAAGGGTTGTATTTATAAAAACTCGTTTGCTTAGAAATGTAAACGGGTCAAATAACTTCATAAATAATTCCTAAGCCGAAATGCTAAAAGGATCCAAATTTATAAATTTGAATGGTGGATATTGAGCCCATGAAATGGGCGATCAAATTACGATCACGTAGGAACAAACGTGGGATTAGACGGATAAACGTACAAAAAGATATTAAAGATTTTGCGAGAAAGGGTAAAACAGAAAAAAGAAAAACAGCAGCACTGAACCGTAACCTACGGTTGGGACCGTAGGCTATTGTACGGCTCTTCTACCCAATTTAGAAGAGATGAATCGTAAGCTTCGGTTAACCGCAGCTTACGGCGTGAATTGTCTAAAAGTTTTATTTTTGTTTCTTTTAGTAGTATAAATCTAACGTTTAACAGTGTTAAATGTTATTTTGGTCATCACTACGATGTAAACGAATGCGATAAAGTTTTACCATAAACGGACACAAATGAAGATGATGCTTCCGCTTTTGTTTCGACCTTTTACTCAAACCGAACAATGTTGATGTTATTTTGTAAATGTTTTTAGTCACTAATGTTTTTAATTAACATGAAATTTTTTGGATGTTTCTTGCATTAATCATATAAATGCAAGAATTTTTGTAAATTCTTAATATTTTAAGAATGGGTCTTATATTATTATTAGGTTCATAATCGCAAATAACCGAACCGAACCGAATGTTTTAAATATGGCCGAATCCATAAGACCATAGGTTTTTAAGTTAGTGTTTAACCATGCCAAATCCATATGTTTTTTTTGGTGAAGTGTTTAAGTCTTTTAACCATGACCCAACCTCATTGAATTTAAAAGTCTGCCACTTTGTGTTCGTATGTAAGCTTCAACATAACATGTGTTACTTTTGTTTTTGGAATTCAGTATGCATGTGGAAGTGAAATATAATTGATACTTCTACAAGCTTTAGCTGTGTATATTTATTTTTTGCGCATGAATTTTGCATAGCCACACATTTAAAGCCTAACTTTAGAAACGATAAAACAACCGAACTATAACCGAATCGAAAACCACATTAACCGCAAATAACTGATTAACCGAAACTGCATTAACCGAAACGAACGGTTATGATTTTTTTGATAACCGAAGTGTGCGATTATGGTTTCAGTTATAGGTAATAACCGAACCGAACTACACCATGCTCACCCCTAGTATTTTCCATTTCATGAACAATGTAAAACTTGATTTAGTGACTTGAAATGAAATTTGAAGGATTCACGATCCTGGAAAATGTTGATCCTTGAACTTGAGATGAGGATCCTTGATGTGGAGCGTAGAATCCTTTGGACTGGTACATCCCTTATGATCCTCCAGATTCATAGAAGAATCGTTGAGGCTCTGTGGTTCCGAGTGATCCTCGCTGAAGGATAAATGATCCTTGAGGCTGGACACTGGATCCTTTAGAATGTTGGATTGTTGATGATGAGGTAGCAAAATCTAACGACCTAGGCATCAATGGAGAATGATCCTCAACTGATTTCTTTCGCTTCTTGATTTCATCAATCTCACGAAGGATCCTTTGGTTAGTTTTGTCGTGTTGTTCCATGTAACCCTTCATCTACAAAATTAAAGTGGAAAGATCATTGTTAGTAGTTGTAGACGAAGAAACAATAGAGGTTTTTAATCTTGTGTAAACATGTGTTGTTTTATTCTGAGGATTCTCAGCACTCTTCTGGTATGAATGGGGGGATAGGAGGCAAAGATTAACTGGTTTGGGATGAGGTAACTGCCGGCATGGCACTTGAAGTAAGTTTTCCCTGAGAAGCCATGTGGTGGATGGAAATGAATAGAAATGAACGAAATTTTTAGAAATGAAGCACCAATTGCCCTACGGTGGGTGCCAAACTGTTTGGTCAAAAATCTGATTAAGGATAATTTAACCAAATCTGATTTGTGAGGTAGTGTGCTTGAATGATGAACAATGAAAAATATGAATGCTTGATGAATGAAATGATGAACACAACGATTTGTACAAGGAAAAGCTCTTGATCACTAGTAGATCTCCGACATAAAAACTTCAGATAGAAAAAACTATCGCTATCGACTATATTAAACAACAAAGGTTACAACTTTCAAAGATGATGAAGCTTAGTACAAATAATTTGCTATGGTGTTGTAGAGAGTATTCAAGAGTAATTAGTCGTGCCAGCGTGTGTTCTAAATGAGCTTTTCATCATATAAAAATAGAAACCTATCCTAAACAAACTATCCGAAATTCTAGCCACTATTCCACGTTCTTCACAACGGCTACATGTTCCCAAGTTTGTGCGAATAGAGAGCATATTCCCTGAGATTCCACCTTGACCAAGTCCCTTTTTCATCCATGACCTGGTTGCTAACGTTAGCAACATAACAGAACAATTGTTAGTAAGCGTATATAAGAATAAGGATCCTTGATTCTCAGACTCCTTGCACTATCTGTTAAGGATAAGTGATCCAGGTTAACTCTCAGGATAAATGATCCAGACTCAATAGAATTTAGCCCCTAACAATTATGGTGATTTTTTCTAAAATGATGTACGAAAAAAGTTATGGACGTTTTAAATTGATGGGGGAATTGACATGTGTCTTGCATATGGAGAAAGAGAGTCAATAAAAGTAGAATTCCCTTTATGCTCTTCCCTTATTTTTTTCCCTAAAACAAATCTCAACCCTCCAAATATAAGATCAATGGCCCTTTGTACTTGATCCTAATCCATATCATTATAATAAAATAGAAAAGTAAATTTGATTATAAGATATTGTCACACCCCAACCGATGACGGGAACATCAGAGTGAGACAAAAACGAGATTGCTCGAGACTTCATAACGTGCTAATGTGACAATATTTAAATATACCATATTTCCTTTCATTCTAAATAGATATACGTTGTCTTGGTAATCAAACTTTATAACATGTTTTTCACTTAAGCATAACAAATCAAATGGAAATGCATAACAATAAAATTGGGTGCGTTTCTAGTTCACCCTAAGTAGTTTTCTTGCATATCATCATCAATTTCCTGCAACATGTATTAAAATAAAATCAACACAAAGGTCGACGAGTATACAAGTTTGATTACATAGCATACGTATAAAAGATTGTCTCAAATCCAATATGGCATTTTGTATACTACGTTAAATTACATACTAGCATGCACAACCTAAGTGTCAAACCAAAGATTCCACGAGCGTAATCTTGTTAACAAGTGAACAAGTCTGTTAACGGTTGAATACTTAACATCGACCACGAAAAAGAGCGGTGTGCTTCTCCTATAGCGCTATACATGTCAAGGTTGGCTAGCGAAGTTAATGACAAGTAGTTTGCATCTATGAATGATTGAATACCTAGCATGAATAACATAAGCATAACAAATAGCATGTTTGATGGATTGGGTGAATTCATAAGTTTAATTGTGTGCATATGTGAATTTGTTTATGTTATACATGTTACACCACAAAAGTGATTAAAGCGAAAAAGGGGATTCAAGTATACTCACGGTTTGTGTAGAAGTTTCTATGTAATTCAGTTGACGTGTTTGAGAGTTTGGGGAGCCATCGAATTATCCCTCAAGGATAAACTAGGTGTATGAGTATGATGGTTTGGGTACTTTGTGGGCACTATTTCGCCCATGGGAACTCCAAGTATGAGGAATCTTAATCCAAGATACTATTTACCATAACACATAATATTCAACCATGAGTTTGGTTGATATTAAGATTCGTTTTGTCTAAACATATACAATACATACTATACATATCATAATAATATATATATATATCGTTGTTACGTAGTATATAATATTGTCATATATGTCTTGTGTTACCATGGAATGGTCATGCAAGGAGGTAGGATGAATTCTATCCATTTAACCTCATTATATGGATTCGTCAAAGCACATACTCATCAACTTAGTTGATGAATTCGGTTGGTCAAGAATATGTAAGTATGTAAAATCATCTGGCCAAATAAGAACAACCCGAACGTGTGCATACCCAACATGGCAAATGTTGAAGACGAGGTGGGGTTGACTTACTTTGATTTCTTGAAAACTACTTAGATATAATAATTGACTAGGTGTGCTAAGTGAGGTAGGTGGAATCATGTTTGGGAAAAACCAATGTTTCCATTGTTCACACCAAACTAAAACACAAGTCTTTCAACATTGAAGGTTGAAGGCTTGGTTTGGTTGCAACACTTTGTAGGTCACTTGGGACCTTTTTAGGGCAGCAAGTATTGGAGGTTTTGAACCTCTAACCTTCTTGAAATCAACCATAACACAAGCCCCACAACATGAGTTTAGTTGGGAACAAGGATGGTGCAAGATTTCCACAAGAAAAACACGAAAGAAAGACAAGTTGTAAAAGTTTTAAGAAAACGGATTTTTAATATGACTTTGGACCTCAAGTTTGGTGATGTCCACCTTGTTACACCTTGGTGAACATTGGGTAACATTTCTAGAGGTTATCCAAGTGGTTTGGAAGAAGAAAACAAAAAGAAATGGAGAAGAAAGTGAGTTGAAAGCTCACTTGAACACTTGAAAGTTTTTTGCCCAAAGTTGCAGAATCTCTTGGAGATTTGAGATGTCTGAGAGAATATTGTGGTTGTGGAAAGTGAAAACGTGATGGAGGAGGCTTTTTTTACAGGGAAGGATTAGGATTTGAGTTTAAAGAGGTTAGAAGGTGATTGGTGAAGATAAGTGGTTGAAAAAGGTGATTTTGGGCTTAATTTCGCGAGCTACCAAAATTTCTACCTGTCAAAACCTCCTGCGGACGGTAAGGCACTTTGTCTTGCGGTCTGTAAGACATGTCAGAAATAATTTTTTATTTATTTTTGGTCCTTATTGTTTGGTTGTTTGTCCAATTATGCAATTTCTTTCAACATATTAAGTGTTTTTAAGGCATTCCAAGGCATGTATGAGTATGTGTATAGTATGAATATTATCACAAACATAAAATAAATGTCAAGTATGATTCGGCTTCGTATATAAAACGCGTATTCGTGAATAAGCATGCATCATGTTGTATGAATTAAACAAGTATGATAAAAATGTATTTTCATTGTGATTAAAGTCTTAAGATTACAAAGAGTAAAATGAAATACGAATAAAAGCTTTCAAAAAATAGAAGATTCAAATTATGGAACGTTACAGATATATAGATAGAAAATAATATTATATATTTTACATCTCTGATATCGGTAAAAAAATAACCAAATCCAATGTAGTTTTGTATTTTATGTTAATTTTTATATTGATTTATACTTGTATTAAGAATTTTTTTTGCAACTTGTTTACTATTTAAGAAAAAAATATACATATATTCTTTTCACTTATTTCTTCCTTATCACTAAGCTATGGAGTGTGGTTCTCCTTCTATTTCAGTGTCACATCACCCTCCCTTCCAAATCATTATTATCTCCAAACAAGTGGTGTGGTTCCCTCTTCTATTTTTATTTATTGTTTTAAATAGCTAAACTCTATAAAATATAAAAAGTTTTCACTAATTTAAAAAAATACATAGCCTAGAAAAAAAACATAATTTGGAAAAGAACATAATTTAAAAGTTTTGAGTTTGGCTAAACAAATGAATACACTGTCAAGGGGTATATGAATGGGGTTGGGTCGAGGGAGTAGCGGGTGTGTTGGGAAAGAATGGATACGGATCGGTCGGCTAGGATCCATGATTTTTTTTGTATAAAATGAAGGTTGGTAAAGAGATTGGAAATAAATTTGAGTTTATGATTTTTAAAATTGAAAAAGGGTTTAAATAGGAATTTATTAATTAATTTAAGGGTTTTTGTTGTTTTTTTCGACCGTTCAACGGATATAATTCAAACGGTTGGATGTTTTTATCATCGACTAGGGTGAGTCCCCAGCTCACCGAAAACTCGAATGGGGAGGTGTTCCCCGGTGAGGAAACCATCCACATCAGATCCCTGCTGATGTCCCTGAGACACCCGACCATATAACAATCAATTGCTTCTAGGATTGGTAATCTCTGACATGATCCGAAATCCAATCTAAACCTTTCTCACTAAAAATTTGGTTTTAGGTCGGTTAACACAACCTGTTTTTTAAATAGGTCAGGTCTAGGTTTGACATGTTTTAAGAAAAAATTAAGTTTGGGCTGACCCATACAAGTATTAAAGAAATAAAAAAACACTTTTCCAAACTTTTTTCTTATCGTTTTTTTCCATATTCTATTTTTCTATTTTTAATATTTTCAAAAGAAACCATTCATATTGTTTATTTTATAGCCCTACTATTTATAACTCATTAACTTATATGACTCATTTAAAAAATATTAAATGGGTCGTATTTGGGTTGACCCGAATTATGTGTTAAGGGGTTAAGGTTAAGATCTTTGACATGAATAATGATATGAGTTGGTTCGGTTAAACATTTCTACGTATCAACCCGCCAGCCCTAACTCGCCAACCTGTCAATCCAACACGATTGACACCCCTAGTTGCTCCCTACTCTCGTTGACTACCCCCTACCGTCAATAATAATTTTTAGGGGGCATTCAAAGTTATTACAAGGGCATGTCTAAAAGGCTGTTTGACAACTTCTAAATGGGTAAATGCTGAATTAGTATGAAGTATAAACCATTAAAAGTCAGTATAATGCTTAACCATTTAGAGGCAAATGTCTGATTAATTCAGATACGAGATCTTAACCATTCAGACAGTGTAATGTTTAACCATCTAGAGGCAAATGTCTGAACCATTCAGACATTTGTTCACAAAACAAACAATATGAACCATTAAGTGCTGAGCTAGTGAAGTTTGAACTATTAAGAGCTCATTAAAAGCTGAAACAAACAACCCCCAACTCATTAGACGGTATCTCCACTTTAGGTGATGTTCAAATTATGTAATTAACCTGACTCAAATACTCTTTCTTAGTGTATGATATTAGCTGGGGGGCCTCATTTTTCGCTTTGAAGCATAAATTTTATTGAAAAATTTATATATATATACAGTTTGGTCCTCATATTTTTTTCGTTATACTCTTGGCTCCCTAGGTTAAAACCTAAAAGTTTAAGATTCATCGCTCTTTCCCAAAAAGATCACACACGTACTTTGTCCGTAATCTTTTTTTAGGTTTGACCGATATATAAACAAGTCAGTTTTGTAGTTTTTCGGCTATGTAAGAACTAAGATGTAATTAGTCGGTCACCAAGAATTAGGAAACCTAAATTCACAAGGACCCGACTCATTGTCATCCCTGATTAAAAGTTTAAGATCCGTCGCTCTTTCCCGTAAAGATCCACATACACGTACTTTGTAATCTTTTTTTAGGTTTGACCGAGGTTAGTTTTGTAGTTTTTCCGACCATGTAGGGACTGAATGTAATTAGTCACCAGGGATTAGGAAACCTAAACTCACGAACTCTGGGTTTACTACTTTTCTCTTTACTCTTTCTTGAATCGGAAAAACCCTGAATCAAAGTAAAGAGAAAAGTAGTTTGTTCTGTGTAAATGGCATGGGAAGTGGTTCTGTGGGTCATCTTCTTCGTAATGAACGTCGCCCTCGTCGCCTCTAATCTGTATCAGGTATCGTAGCATCATTCTTCATCATTGCGCCTTTTGTATTTCTAACAAACGCTCTTACTTGATTTCCATTTTGAATCTAGGGTTTAATTTTATGTAAGCATCTTTACATAGTTACCTTTTGAATCAACAATGAAAAGTCCATCTCTCAGAGATTAGGTACAGTTTTAAGGGTTAGTGTTCAAAGTTACAAACGTTGCTAGAGTTTTAAGCTTTAAGTCGAATCAAAGCTTGTCCTCATATGCACATTGAGTCTTGGTTTTAATTTTTTAAAAAGCGCGCTAGACGCACAGTGAGGCGCAGTCTTGTGATTCTGACTCAGTGAGGTGCAGTCTTGTGTTGTGATTCTGACTCAGTGAGGCGCACAATGTACAAAAAGCGCACGGAATAGTGGCATGAGGGTAGTCTTGAGGCGCCCCTTTCGTATGGGGAAAGGTTTTGTGCATGAGGATCTGTTTGTGAGTATATGTTATTGATGTATCTATAAATAAATTGTGCCTCGCGTATGAAAAGCAGCATGCTTTGCGCCTCACGCTTTTTAAAACAAAGCATTGAGTTATTGAGAAACAATTGATGGATGATAAACCTCATAGAGTGCAAAATCACAACAAATGCAATACAACATAAAAAGGAGCATCCACACGCCTTAAGGCTTGTACCCGACACCTTCCAGATTGCACCGTGATACCAGTTTAATTAACATTAAGAGCTTTAATCGGATAAAACCCACACCTATAAGTATTGTCAAACTAAAAGCATTGTTTGTGCGAGGGTGATGCAGTTCATTATGTTGAGGATGACCTTGGTCAAAACTACGGTAGGTAGGAGGTTTATATGTAAAAACAAGTACAACCTAAGGGATGTAGAAATTGTGAAGGGTTTATGATAGGAGTAAGAACCCAAATCACTGGTTTAAATCAAACAATAAAATAAAGGATAGATCTACGGTTTGTTTTGGATACGGATTCACCACCAAAACCAACGGTAGGGCTGCGAATCACTCCCGAAGATACAGAAATCACCATTCCGGTTATGAATTCGAGTCTAAGAACACCACCCAACATGCCACGGTTGAGCTAGCATAGACACAATCAATTTAACTCAAAATCCTTTGAGATAAACCAACCAAAGAGAATTTTTTTATAATCAAAAAACGCACTGCCTTTTTTTTTCATTTCATTTTCCCAAATACATAGAGTGAAACGAAAAGAAAATTCAGTCCACTTAGCTTGATTCTAGGAATAAAAAAACTGAATTAAAAACCGACTAAACATGGGAATTAAAAGAAACACCTTTAAAAAAACATTAATTCTAATATAACAAATGAAGCACTACGTGGGGTGAACACGCATGGCTCAGAAAAGTTTGTGTTCTTGAATTCACCAAACAAATGAGCTTGTGGTCTTGAACCGTTGTCTTGTAAATTGTAACGATAGGTCCATAATCGTGAGCAGGTCCGTGAACCGATATACAACAGTTTACTTAATAAATAGGTTTATATGTAAAAGAGATGAGAAATATGCAGTTTTCGATTGTAATGTTGTATGTAAAGCTTATTTGGTTGTACATAGATGCGTGTCTCGGCTATTGAGACCAAAACGCTGTGGTGCGCCTCACACTTTTTTAAACCAAGAGGATCACAGTGATGTTGGCTGCTTGTTTGATCGGTTGATCCTTTAACTTGTTAGAAAAAAACTTGAAATCTTGATTGCAAATAAACTTATATTCACGACACAGTGTCAATGAAGCACATGAATTAGGATAGGATTTGTATGTAGAAAATGTCTGCACTTTCCCATTTATTACTTATTGCATTTTATTACATTGGCTCATTTACTCTGTTTTTATCGTGTTTTAAACAAGTTTCTAATAACGAACATGTAGATAGTGTGCCTAACAGACTTGGAGGCTGACTACATGAACCCGTATGATTCATCAGCTCGCATTAACGCAGTAGTGATTCCTGAGATGGTGGTCCATGGTGTGTGGTGTGCTCTTTTCCTTATGACAGGCCACTGGGTCTTATTTCTTCTTACACTCCCCATTACGATATATAATACTATGTTGTAAGTTCCCTTTTGGCGATCTACCATGGTTCATCTATATTATAATGATACATTTTTCCATCTTTTGCTGATCTAAGTCCTTTTCTTGAGTTTACGATTAACCCCTATGTGTTTGTTATATTTATTTATGTTTCAGATACTCGAAAAGAAGACATCTTATTGATGTAACTGAAGTTTTTAGATCCATTGATGCTGAAAAGAAGCTTCGGATTGTTAAGCTCGCCTTTTATTTGCTCCTCTTTGTTCTAGTCATTATCGGGTCAGATGTTTTTTATTGCTTGATTACATTCCCATACATTATATTTGAAAATAGAGATATTTTGACTTTTGTCGTGAAAAACTCTTTTCATACATGTGTTATCAATGTTAATTTATAATTATCCAAAAACAAGTGTATGATATGATCTTAAAAAATCCTACTAATTTGTTGTTGCTGATGATCATGCAGGATGGTAATAGCGATTGTTAACAATTTGATAGACGACAAGGAAGAAGTCTTACATGGGTACGGAATATATTGACTTTTGGGATTGTAACATCAGTTGTAGGTTTTGTGGGGCAGATAAAACCACATATTTTGGACATCTGTTCATCAGGTTTTGTAAAGTTGTTGTACTGTTATTTGTTTTAAGCTGTGTTTGCTAATTATTGCCATGATTGATCAATTTTGACTGTGTTTGACCTTGTATCCTTTGACCATGGAAATATTTGTTTTTAGAATATATCTTTTTATTTGGTGATTTTGCATTCTTGCTGCATAAGGTGATTTAAAAGCAGACTATGGTTGAGCCCAATGGCTCAGTGGCTCGGCCTCTTTACTATTTCTAATAAGATCAAACCGAATGCATATGTATACATCTGTTTTGTAGCCTGTTTGTTGTACTCAAATTCTGCAACATTCAAATGAAAACTTCATGTGACCATGTTGACTGAAACTTTCCTTTAGCTGATGAAATGTTTTGAAAGATTGATTTTTCTTAGGTGACTTGTTTTTCCACTGCTATGAGCTTGTTGTTTGGAAAAATGCTGCATAACTACCTCAACCGGTTTATTATCCATTGCGATAACCCAATTATAATTAGATGACTGTTTAAAATCTTGTACATAGTTCTTAAAAATAAATTTTGAAAGAGAGTTTGTATTATGATTGAAAAATAGTTGCTAAGTGTTTATGTGGTTGTCATAGTTTTCTATTTAGTATTCTACTACTATTCGCAAAGGCAACTATTAACATAGTTTAAACTCTGATTTGTGTTAGTCTTAGACAAAATACAACACATTTCCTTTTTTAAATGTAAGATGTGTTGTTTTGACTTTCGCTGTGAATCTAACCTACATTCGCCTCGAAAATTTGGGCTTCACATCCATGTTGAACACAAACCATCAATGATTCAATTATGATATTCATCTTGTTTGTTCATATTCTTTCAATTGTAGCTAGCACCGTAATTATGGGGTTGGCTAAATGCATCCCTCCTTTACTTTTCATACCTCTTTTCTAAAACGAATTAGTTTTAAAGTTGTTAAATTTCACCCCTATAAAATTCTTATTTTTAATTATACACATAAATAATTAATTAGAGATAATCTACATCAATTCTCTACATATATGAAATTACGCTTCCAATTTGATTTCGTATTGATTCGAGCGTTCGAATACCTATCGTTTCAATCAATTAAGTTCATGAACGAGAGAAACGGTTTTTTTTTTTTCACCCAACATTTTTAGACGTATCGAATCTGATATCGTCGGTGGTGTACGTGCACACGCAACTGTACGAATTCGGTGTCACGTTCTGGCAAACGCTGATCGCCCAGTTTGAAACTGTACACAATGATGTTGTGGAGGCGGCGAATGTAGGTGGAGGTGACTGGATAAGATAGATGCATATTTGTGTAATTTTGTTTTTGAAATAAAAAAATAAGTTTGAGGAAGCTGAGCAAGATATTTATTAGTCAAAATGTAAATGTCTTAAAGCTCCGATATAGATCTTGCTGTGAACCTACGATGTGCTTATTTTCTTGTATGCAAGGTTTTTTTTTTTCCATGAGCATGTATTTCCTTATAGTTACAATATTGATTCTGTGAAACGTCCTAATCTATAACAGTCCTTTAACTATTATTGCTTGGAGCTGTTCATTTGTTCAGAAGGATGGGGAAATAGATAGTGATGTAGCCCACCGCGTCCAGGCGGGATGGTGTAAGTGGAGAGCATCCACTGGGGTATTGTGTGACGAGAGATTTCCAACTAAGTTAAAGGGAAAATTTTATAGGGTTGCTATTAGACCTGCCATGTTATATGAAACAAAATATTGGGCTATCAAGAAAAAACAAGCGCGTAAACTTGATGTAGCAGAGATGAGAATTTGAGGTGGATGTGTGGACACACTAGGTTAGACATGATAAGAAATCAGTTTTTTAGGGATAGATTAGGGGTAGCTAGTATATCAGATAAGATACGGGAGGAGAGGTTGAGATGGTTTGGGCATGTCAGGAGGAGACATATGACGACCACAGTTAGAACTGCGGAAACTCTTACTGTGGAGGGAAAGAGGAGTAGAGGCCGACCGAAACTGACTTGGGAAGAGCGGATTAGAAAGGATTTGATAGACTTGCACCTCTCTGAGGATATGGTCGAGGATAGGTGTTTGTGCAGATGTATGATTAGGGTTAAGGGCTTTTAGGAGAGTGGTATGCTAGGGTATTGGAGTCTTGTCTTAGGAGCCTAGTCTGTTTTTGGTGGCCTATGCATGTTATCGCTTGCTGGTGTGTGTATATGTTGTGTAATTCTTTTATTTTATGCGTTCTCACCTATTTTTTGTGTGCTAGTTTTAAAAAGATTTTTTTGGTACACTATGTTATCTTGTGTGTTTAGTGTAGCTATTTGACTATTTATGTTTCATTTGACTCTTATGGTTGGGTGTGTCTTTGGAGCTGAGGGTCTCACCGGAAGCAGTCTCTTTATCCCCTGCGAGGCTTGCTTACATCCCACCCTCTCCAGACCCTACCAATAGCTTTGCTATGAGTGGAATTATAATGGGTATGATTGATTGCTTGGAGCAAGGTTCATAACAGTTTACTCATCTCTAAATATTAAGATGTCTTGTATTTCAGTTGCCAACACATACACAAACTGCTTCAATAATCCGGTTAAGAAAAAATATGAAGTTTTGTGATGGAACTTTAACTTTTTGGAGATGGATTGCTAGTAATTTTATTTCCAATCGACTAAAACTTGTATGAAAGTCAAAGGTGTAGGAAATTGTTTAAGGAAATCCGTATGTATATATTCAAATTCAAGTTATAGGAAGTGGATAAAACCCTAAACAAATCAGGATGTTTCTTAATGCAATTTAAAAAGAAAATTTAGAAAATAAAAGATTTTTTTGTATTTATTTGAAAACTTCATGGAAGAATGAGATACATTTAGCAACACTTATAAACAAATGAATAATTCTTTGGAATGAAAGAAATACAAATGTTACACTGTAACTGGAATGAAAGAAATACAAATGTTACACTGTAACAACATAAAAACCGTTTGTAACAGAAACGGATATTGTTAAGACTTATTACTTTGACTTATTTGCTTCTGGTCAAAGCCATTTGACTAATTTTACACTTGCACCACATTGACAAACAAACGAAGGGCACTACAGTAACTTCACCTTAACAAAATCACCCCGCCCAGTGTCACAAATTTGAAATTCGAAAACTTCCACTCAAATTTCACTCTCATTCTCACCAAATGAAATGAAATTCATTTCACATTTCGGAATCAGTTCAAAATTCAAACTTTTTGTTTGTTCGATTACATGTTATATAAAAACCACATCAATTTCATTTCAAAATTCACCATTTTCACCTCTCCCAAATCTCTCTCTGTATCATCTTCTTCATTTCACCGTTCTTGTTTCACCTGAACCTCACCGAGATCTGTAATTACACAAGTTATCAGGTAATTTAAAGCTTTGGATTCTAGATCTATGAGAAATTGAGCTTTTATGTACAAGAATTTGGGTTTATAGTGTTCCAATTTAGTTGCATTTGTATGTTTTAGTAGAATGCAAAACCCTAGGTTCACTTATTGATAGATTGCGTGTTGTTCAATTGAATTTGTTTACATATTATCTCACTGTCATTAATTGTTCGCTTGTTGATATATATACTGTATTCAATTTGTAGTTGAACGATTGAAAATGCCGGAATCAATAGATATACTATGAGAAATGGAGATTTAGTTTTATAAATAGTTTTAACTTTCGGCAATGCATATGAATTTCTTTCAGTTGCATTTGTATGTTTTAGTTGAATTTGAAACCCTAGGTCAACTTCTGGATAGATTATGTGTTGTTGAATTTCATTTTTTACATAGTCTTTGATTGTTGATGTATAAATTGTATTTAATTTGTAGTTTAAAGGATTAAAAATGCCGGAATCAAGGGACAGACTATCTAGGCCAGACAATGACGTTGCCGAAATGTACAGTCGTCGTCAAATGGCAGTAGGTAGCATAGGCATACTTCCAGATGTCGATGATGGTGACAGGAGTGTTAGCCGGACTCCTTTTCGGTGGGGGGCTACACCATTGACCGGTGATGGTTCAGGTCAACGGATAGGTGAGGTTGTTGCTACTAGAACTGCAACCAGAGGAGGTGGTTCTGGAAGAGGGCTTTTTGGAACGCCAATGACTGTTAATAGGCGCGGTGGCCGGAGTCAGAACACGCCGCCGGCTGGTAGTGTTCGGAGAGGACGAGGCGGACACTCTAGTGTTCTACCTGCTTGGTATCCACGCACTCCTCTTCGTGACATCACTCATGTCGTTCGGGTATGATGTTTGTTACTTGTTGTGCATTTCTGATATTGAATGAGTCTTTCTTGATCAACAATGTGAATATTAGTCTTTTTATGTTCAGATATGTTAAATAGGCTCTTGATTATTACTTACTGTGCATTTTGTATATTGAATTAGTCTTTCTTGATCAATAATGTTAATTTGTTACCAACTTGTTATATAGGCGGTTGAAAGAAGAAGAGAGCATTTGGGAGATGGTGAAGGGTCGGTTTTGGGGAGTCCAATCCCAACGAATCAGACTGCCGGTCGACAACAATCATTGTCGGGTGTTCAACTTGAGCAGGTTTCCTTCGTGACACCGAATCCAAAACTAGCATACAAGACGCATAAACCATCCACATTGGGAAAGATTCCAATCATCCTAACTGCCATCAGTAATAAAGTTGAAGGAGATTCAGAGTTGTTAACACCTCAAAAGAAGCTGCTAGACTCAATCCACATAGTTGAGAAGGTGGTGATGGAGGAGTTGAACAGATTGAAGAGAACACCTACTGCTAAAAAGGCAGAGAGGGTGAAGAAGGTGAGAACTCTGATGTTGATGAGGTAATTGAATCTGATGTCGGTGAAGGGATTGATTGAATCTTTCTTAGATTCGGTGCACGTTTACAGAAGACTCTACTCTCGTTGAGCACAGTTAGAAAGGATGATTCGGTTGGCATGTTTGATTGATCATTTACTAATGATTGGGCTCCTAGTTTTTTACCTTTTTTCTTTAAAGGTTAAGTTTTGTTTTTGGTATAGACATGAAACAGCAGCTGATGATATCTCTTGTATCTATAGGCGATATTTTGTAATAACATTTGTCTGCATTCTTGGCATAGTTGCTTTAAGTAGTGGTGCAGTAGTAGCAGATGGGTTAACTAACTGTTGGTACTTGAATTGATAGATGTATAAAAGAGCATGTTCCTTTTTGGGTATGAAATGATTTTTCTTGTTTGTTTGATGTTTTGAAGGGTAGTTATAATGGGGATCTCCTAATTATCTCATCAAGTATATTGTTTGAGTGCAGAATTTGATGATATAAATTTAAACAAGGGTATTATTTTGGTTAGTAAAACAGTCAGTAATATGTATTCTGAACTACTGAATCACCAGTGGTCTTATATTCATCATTTCAATCTATAATCTCCAACCATGGTGACATCCTCATAGTCCTAAAACTTTACAAAAACTCTCAAGTTGATATGGGTTGGTTTTCTAGTTCTTCTATGGGTGGGTGCCTTGTAGCATATGACGCCTCTTACTTTCGAGACATAACCTATGTTTTCTTCTTATGGGCCATGCTAGAAACTCATGAAGAAACTTGTTTTCACTGTAAACCAAAAACCAAACCATTGGAAAAAAAGGAACTAAATCAAATGGCTTCGGCCTGATTTGATGGTTTCGGTTTATTGGGGACGGCACAAACTAGCAGCCTTAGGCCGTTCGCTTTTGCTTCATAGCAGCGTTGGCCTTGTAGGTGGGCATCAGCATTAGTACTAGCAGGGTGTCAGCTCCAGACGCAAGACACAACATGAATTGGGGTTGGGTTTGTCATACTAACATGTTTACTAAACATGTGTGTTAGGGTTTGTCTGCTTAACTTGTTTGATTAAACATACCGCGGGCGTGCTCATGTTGGACTTGTATAACTCATTTGAAATTACCATAAGCTTTTCTAGCAACACAACAATCTGTTTATAACTTGCAAACCCGTAAACTTATTTGACTCGTTTAGATAAATGGGTTGAATCAATCATCCGCTCTTTGGTTGTGCCTCCAAAGCAAGGGTGTGCACGGTTCGGTTCGGTTATTAGCATTAATCGTAACCGTAACCGAAGTCATCGGTTAATCAGTTCGGTTAATTTGTTGGTTTTTGGTTAAGTTCGATTAATTTCGGTTAATAACCAAATCAAACAAGGGCTAAAATTTTTGCTTAGATAAACATGTAATGTAGGTATAAATACATGAAATATATGTATAAATAAATGAAATGAATATATAAATAAATGAAAAAGAGGTATAAATAAATATAATGGACGTATAAATACATGAAATGAAAGTATAAAAAATAAAATACATGAAATAGAGGTATAAAAGCTAGAAACATATGAAAATATAAATGGTTCAATTCACTTAATTTTAGTTGCGATTAATTTCGTTTCAGTTTCAGGGGCGGCCTTGGGGGTGGGCAGGGAGGTCCACTGGCTACGTCCCGATATTTTGAAGGGCAGTTATTTTAAAAAAAACCCGATATGTATATGTAAAAAAACCTTTAATAAGGTATACCCATACAAACACCAAAATAGACCAGCTTACAAAACTCTTCTTATAGTTTAGATTAGTATTAGCCCATTGGCATTAGGTTTAAACCTTTAGTGAGCCAAATACTCAATTTCATTAAGCGTTAAGGGCATGTTTTTTCGAACTCGAACAGGGTACACGAATTCCTTAGGTCGGTCCTATTCGGTTACATCGGTTTTCAATTTAGTTTCAGTTAACGGTTCGATATTGATACCTCTACCTCCAATGACATGCTATTTCAGATTTTCAGTCAATGTATTCCAACCAGGTGCTCCACACTCTAGACTATAGCAAAACATGACCCAACCAATATTACACCGCCACATTCAATTTTAAAGATTTAATACATTTAACTTTTTGGCCATTGACAATTTTAAGCATTTATTTTTTCTAATTGTCAACTTCACACTTCGTCTTCTCCAACATTTCAATTATATTTGTTAAATTACTTTTATAAATTTACACTACAACGTGAAAGACATTCTACTTTTTTTGTCTATGCCTAACCACGTTAATGTCATGAACATAACGTGTAATAAATTCAAAAGTGCGCCACGTTACGCGCGGGCACCAGCGGCAGACCTACCTTAGGGAAGGGGTAGCCTCCGCTACCGCTTGGCGCTCAGGCGATAGTGTAAATTTTAGAAAAATTTGACGTTTTTTTCGATTTCTTACAACTTTTTTTTTATAAAACATTATCGCTACGAAGATTTTCTAGATCCGCCACCGACGGGCACCCCACGTTAATATCAACATTGTAACGCATGTAACAAAGTTGCAAACGCAAAGTTGCTGCTGCAACACGCGGCATGGGTAAAAATCTAGTACATATCATAAAATACGACTATGTGATACTAAAAATTTATATCTAACATTATAAAAGTGCAAAAATTTTAATAAATCAAGGTTCATTAGACCATCCGAATTCATGTTGGAATGGCACGAACACCAAACACCGCTCAAGAGACTTGTTGGTGGGGAATGAAGGCCACAAAAGGGAGCGTTGAGAGTCGGGCGCTGATTGATGAAACCATAAACTTTTATATATGCGTGACGTCAGGGCCAGCCCGGAGGGGTGCGGTATGGGCCACCGTTCAGGGGCCCAGTCTCCGGGGGCCCAAATATATTAATTATGTATATATATATTAAGTGTGTATATAAATTAGAGATGGGCATAATAACCGGTTTCAAACCCGACCCGGTGGAACCTACCTGGGACCGGTTCCGGTTCCTACCCGACATATAGTAGAACCGGTTCCGGGTTCAAAATACCCGATGGTTCCTACCCGGTTTCACATTTTTGGAAAAAATAAGTTCCGGAACCGGTTCCAACCCGTACCCGGGTTGTACCCGTAACCGGGTTGTACCCGTAACCGGTTCTTATCATACCCGATTCCTACGGTAACCTTCCAGACCCAGCGTCAATATATTTTTAATGTGAGTTTTTTTATTAGTCTTTGCTAGAACAAGGTATAATACATAAACATAAAACTATTTATTACGAGAAACAAGTACCCGGTTACACAAACAACCTAAACAAGAAACGTTAAACAAAACACATAAAACACTAAACATACTAATCATAAAACACAAATGGGTTTACAATACATAAAACTAAACTTTCGATGACTCGGTCCCGGATGCTTCACCCTTTTCATTGTTTTTCGCCTTTGTCACCGGACAATGGCGGTCGGTGTGTTTCTTGAGCGTCGAGTTGGCCGACGCCTTCATGAACTTCCCGCATCCCTTGCATCTAGCCATTTCATGGCTATCCGACATCAAGCACAAGTCAAAGTGCTTCCAAATAGCGGGGTTTCTTTTGGTTTCCAAAACATCCACGACCTCATCGTTGCAAGCCATCGTTATCTCTTTGATAGTATTAGATTTGAAGTGGTTAAAGTGTTGATTTTTTTGTAGTAAGTAAATGAAATTGGAAGTGGTGTAGAGAATGAGGTTAAATTATAAGAAAAAATCGATTTTAAGAGTAATATTCAGTTTCAATTATTAGGAACCGGTTCCTAATAGTAAATGCAAAGCTTTTTATGACAGAACCGGTTCCTACCATACCCTGTTCCAAATTACCCGGAACCGGTTCCAAGCCGGTTCCACATTTAAAAACTTATACCCGGGTACGAACTGGAACCGGTTCCACAGAGGAACCGGGTCTACTGACTAGCATGAGGAACCGGGTCCAGATTAGAACCGGGTCCGGGATTCAAAAGACCCGATTTTGCCCATCTCTAATATAAATACTCTCTTTCAACCTTGTTAACAACTTTGAATCATGCTCTGGTGATCTATGTTGTTACTTAGAAGGTTTTGACCCATTACTCTCAAGTTCCATTCCCTGATAAAGCTTCAAACCTATTTCACCTACTATTTTCGTTTTTATTTTGTGTTTTTGATTTTGATGTTTTTTTTTTGTTTTCTTCCTATTTAAAATTTCTTTTTCAATTAGAAACTGAAATCTTATATAATTTATTTTTTCATTTTGTTCATTCTTTAAACTAAATACAACTAAACAATTATTTAAATGTTTTTTCCATTTATCTTACAAAAAAACTAATAAATTAAACACGTTTTGAACATATTACGACTAAATTTTTTGGATTTTTTATTTCGTTTGTCATAGTGCATCAAAACATATAAAGTTTTCATCCTTGGCAACGCGTAAGTTTGATCCCACTAGTTTCAATATATTTCTACGTTTTCATATAAATGTATATATATTTTTTAAAAGGTTATATTTTTGCGGCCATTTTTTTCATTTATTCTTAACTTTTATAGTATATAGATGTGTACTGATTCAAATATATTTATCTTAATTAAGTTACTGATTTTATATTATAGGGGCCAGTTTCTTCCATTCGCATAGAGCCTAAATTTTTTATAGGATTTTCAAAGACGGCTGCGTAACGCACAAGTTTCTAACACTTTTTCTTCATATAAAACCATCTTATCGTACCCTCACCAACACATATGTTAGATTGGTTAATCTTCAACACTAAAAAGAACCGACCCTTCTAAATTCATTTTTTGTGGTACTCATTTTTCCACGTAGGTCAAAACTTAGGATTATTATTATAATTTAGATAATAAAATTACTTTTTCAATTATTCGTTTAGCTTGATTAAAAAAGCTTTTACTCACATTCCATAACGATAAAATTATTATTATTTTCTCAACATAGCGTTTATCAACACACTAATTATTTACTAATTACACCACCTTGCCCAAAGCACGTTCGAGACTGTTGCAATCAACCAGATACGCAAACCCATACGCCATATTCTTCAACGTCGCTTCATGCAACTCCTCCGTCGACGTCGCCGTCGCATCCGTCGAAAAAAAACACCCTAAACCCCCTCACAAACGCCTCTCTAGCCGTCGTCTCACAGCACAAATTCGTCATCACCCCCGTCACAATCACCTCCTCCACCCCCATCTCCTTCAACCTCTCTTCCAATCCTGTCCCCCTAAACGCGCTATACGTGTTCTTCTCCACCACCGGATCCTCCGCCCGCCGTCGCACCTCCGGCATCAGTTCTGACTCCGGTGTGCCGTCGATGATCAGGTTGTTGTTCCACCACTCTCCGAGCATGGCGTAGTCCGCGGGGATTTGTGGCAGTGGCGCGTGAAGATGACGGGGATGGAAGCGCCTCGGCAGGTTTGGATTGTGGAGGTGATTGACGGAATGATTGGTTTGGCGATTGTTGAGAAGTAATTTTGCATGTCGATTATTAATAAGACGGAGGTTTTAGGGTTAGGGTTTCGGTTTCTGATTTGGTATTTCTTGTATGAGGAAGTGATTGAAGCCATTGGTTTGGCGAATACGTACCAACTGAAAATGATCGATTGGTATTTGTAGTTATATTGAGGTGTGTAGAAAGCTCTGGAATTTGGGTCGGGTCATGGGTAACGAGCCTGGACTTAAGGATAGATTATATAAATTATAGAATAAAATACAAGTTTGTTTTTATCTATATACTATATATATAGCTGTTTTCTTTGGCGTAAAAGATGACTAGTTCTGTATTTTATGTTTTAAAATTTGCACGGTTTGTCCTTTGTGCCTGACCCAGTTAATTTTCTAGGTAAAGTATGATCACCAAGGGTATTTAAAAAAATAAAACAAAATAATTCAACAACCTCCATTACCACCACCCTCCACCACCATCACCACCACCTTCCACCGTCGCCACCTCCACCACCACCAAAACCAAAAATTCCCACCAATATCGTGCACAGAGTAACCGAAAAATCCATTTCTTTTCACACCTCAACCATAACTTCCCGGTGATACCCATCCAATGATCCACCAAACCCCAATCATAACTCCGCCGATTCACAGCGGCACATCGACAACCTTCCCCCGGCACTTCTCAGGTAACCCCTACGTCAATCCATATCTCATATCATTCCATTTCAATTTCGAACAGTAGATAAACATCAACTCAATCCGGATATCTAGACAGTTTCGATATCGGAATCAATTCGAATCGATCTAAGCCTCTTAATGCTCAGAATAATAATAGTTATATGCAACCTAAACCTAACACCACCTTTGTCCTCCATCGCCGCCCTTAAAACCACACCCACAACTACCAGTTACAGAATAATAATAGACCCACCATTACAAACCGCCATCTACAACCACCCATAACACTACCTCCACCGCCACCCCTAAAACCACAATCACACCACCACCATGACCGTCACGCCAAATCACCACCATCACCGCAGCCCGAAACCACAACCACATGATCCACCATCACAAACCGCCCTAAAACCACAATTACCATCCACCATCTCAGAAGAGAGAGAGATAGAGAGAGGGGGGGGGGGGGGAGCTTAGTTTAGAGAGAGGGAGAGAGATAATGTGCAGAGTTTTTATTTTATATATCTTTTTAAATTTTACACAATAGTCCTTTAATATAAATTGTTTTACACAATAGTCATTGGGGAAGATGAAATGACAAGGCACATGACCATAATTAACAAAAAAATTAATTAGGTTAGGCTCAGAGGATATAACGTGCAAGATTTTGAAACACAACGTACAGAACTCGTCAACTTTTGCGCCAACGAACATCATCTATTTGTATATAGATATAGAACAAAACTTGCAAATTACTCTAAATTTTATTATATAAATCCATTACTTACATTCGGGTGAGGTTGGGTTCAACTGTTGAAATTAATGAAGTTAGGGTGTTTTTTCTTTGAGGTAAAGGGTTTAAGCCCCGTTAAAGCTTCTAATAAAGTATTTAAATTAATGATACATGACATTCTCTCCTTTAATATATTAGTAATTATTAAAATTAATATATTTGACTAATATATAATTGATACTTGGTGAGAACAACGCGTACTACACGGGTTGAATAAATGTAATTATATATAATATCAAATAATAAAACAATATATTTTTAGAAATCCTGTTTATTACACGGGTTGAATAAATGTAATTTTATATATTAAATAATAAAAAAGTTATATCTTTAAGAACCTCATGTATTGTATGGGTTGCATAAATGTGATTTTATATTATGTAATTTTATATATTAAATAATAAAAAGTTATATCTTTAAGAACCTCATGTATTGTACGGGTTGCATAAATGTGATTTTATATATTAAATAATAAAAAGTTGTATCTTTAAGAACCTCATGTATTGTACAGATTAACATAATGTAATTTTATGTATTAAACAACAAAAAGGTTATATCTTTAAGAACTTCATGTATTGTACGGGTTGCATAAATGTAATTTTATATATCAAATAATAGAAGAAGCTATATCTTTAAAAACCATGTGTATTACACGGGTTGAATAAATGTAATTTTGTATACTAAATAGCAAAAGAAATTATATCTTTAAAAAACCCCGTGTATTGTACGGGTTGAATAAATCTAATTTTATATACCAAATAATAAAAAAAGTTATATCTTTAAAACCTTGTGTATTACACGTGTTGGATAAATATAATTTTGTATAGTAAATAATAAAAAAGTCATATCTTTAACAAAGCACGTGTATTACACGGGTTAAATAAATCTAATTTTATATAACAAATAATAAAACAAGTTATATCTTTAAAAATACTAATGGATATACTCGATACGCGATGAATAGGGTGATTGCAGAGATGATTCTTGAAAAGAAGATACATTATTCAAGTATCAAATCAGCAACCATTTGAGTGATAAAATGTTGCTACCAATTCCGACGATTTGATTTAGAGTTAAATGCCATTTTAGTTCCTATGGTTTGGGCCATTTGCGAGTTTAGTCCAAAGGTTTCATTTTTCCCCTATGGGTCCAAAAGGTTCACCGTTGCCAGTTTAGTCCACTAGGTTAACTTCATCCATTTTTTCTGTTAACAAGAAGAGCAATTCGGTCATTTTATATGTAATTCTGTTAACTAGAAAAGCAATTCGGCTATATAAAATGGCCGAATTGCTCTTCTCGTTAACAGAAAAATGGATGAAGTTAACCCGGTGGACTAAAATGGCAATGGTGAAACCTTTTTGGACCCACAGGCGAAAATTGAAACATTTGGACTAAACTGACAAAATGACCCAAACCACTGGACTAGAATGGCATTTAACTCTTTAATTTTAAATTATATAATAAGTCGATATAATAATTTTTTAATAATGAAAATAAAAATAAATAATATATAAATAAAGTTTGGTTTTTGTGATAAATATTTTATTTTATTTAAAAATATCTTAAATTAATAATTTAAATTTAAGAATAATATTTTATTAAAAAATAGAATGATTCTATTCGGAATTCAAAATAGGATAAGATTTATTATCAATTTATTATGTATATGTTAAATATAAGATAAGTATAAAAGAAATGCAGAAAAAATAGATGCCTCTAATGGATGACATGTGTTACATGTCAACTTCTTTTATCATATAGTATAGATAGATAGATAAATACAGATATATATATATAGATATATAACTGAAATTGTGAAAACCCGTAACTTTGAAGTAAAAACCCGTTTGTTTCACTTTTATAAAGCAAATCATACGCTTTTTTTTTTGGTAATTAATTATATTTTATCCATGTCGCGTTGAACCGACCCAAACTGTTTGAACCAAAGTGCATGTCTTGCTTGTCGGTTCAAGCCACTCGTGTAGCTCGGAACTTACAAGGCCCGAACCGTAGCACGAAAATTATACATTTATATTAATTGATTTGTGTTAGTGTTTAGTAAAAAAAATATATATGTAATTATATAACAACATTCAATAACTGCCACGTTTCCATTCTTGTTTTGTAAATTGTAGCGTCACCTCACCTTGCTCAGTTTTTACGGCCCACACACACTCAATCCCAAAACTGCCTTTAGCATTGATCTTTTATACGTCTTCATAGAACAAGCCCAACCCAAACATCATACTACAACCCAATTGATACCCCTTACCATTTCCCTTTAGCTACGACCCAAGCAAAAACCGCTCCACTCCATTTGTTTATGATTTATGTATACATGTATAACTCACAACACTCTCCTCATCTAAACCCTAACCTGTGGCACTCTTGCTCCCTCTGCCTCTCTTCTGTCGACACAACCAAGAGACCCGTGGAAGCCCTTCAAGTACTTCGGTTCAAGCACTAGCGATCCTCACCACTTTTATAATTCGGTAACCTTCGTAGCTATTTTTGATTTCTAGATTTATGGGTGCATACCATGGCTACGTTCTTGATTCCTAATGATTCTTGTTGTTCATGAGAATACTTGTAAGCTAGGATTGCTAGAAATCGCGTTTCATTGGTGATTTGATTGTATATGTGCTTGATAATTAGGGTTTTGTTTTGATTCATGAAACCTGTGTTAGGACTGATTCCCATGAAGTCTCACATATAAAATAATAAATTAGGATGATTGGTGATCATGGAAACGTTTTAGAAGTCACGTATGATGTTTAGCATTATATGTTTGCATAGACACATATATATGGATTAGGGTTCTTGATGAACTTGATGTACATGTTAATGAATCTGATGTAAAATAACCATCAACCTGCTATGAATAAAGTAGAGGCGTTATATAATGGTAAAAACACGATAGAGAAACCCGGAAACTCGTTTTATTAAAGTATAGGCGAAAAACAGCTTCTGCCCAATCGTTACATCCGACTTCAGTTGGCTGTAACCGGATCATAATTTAACGAAATTGGATTTTATTGAGTCTATAATGTGGTATTTCGAAATATAATTCAAATGGCACTAGAATCATGATTTTTGGGCTTCGTTTGATATTTAAAAAAAATGTTTCGTTTTAGAATTAAAGCTGCGTTTTTCTGCAGATTTTGTGTGTTATTTTTTAAGTCATAACATGGTGAGTATTTAGGATTAGATCATGAAATTTATACTGTAGATAGCCTTATTACGTCAATCGGATAACTGTGGATTTTTAAATAAATTTTTCTGTGAGTTGCAGTCAGAAAGTGACGAATCTGATTGCTACTTAGTAAATGCTTTTTACTAAATTTTTGGTAAAGTGTTAGACTCTATGCCACACCCTCAATTTCCACTTGCGGAGTTTTACCGCGAGGCGTGTGAACAAACCAGAATCTGAAACACTAGTACGTCGAACGACTCTACATGGTTTGTTAATACGTTTTCCAAAATCGTTCA
This sequence comes from Scalesia atractyloides, assembly GCA_947069175.1. NCBI lineage: Eukaryota > Viridiplantae > Streptophyta > Magnoliopsida > Asterales > Asteraceae > Scalesia > Scalesia atractyloides. Next base: position 70,967,908 of record CAMTDV010000024.1, read on the forward strand.
TTGTAGATTTTATATCAATTACCAATATTTAGCAGAGCATTATTTTTAAAGTTTGAGCGGAAGCATAAATAAGTAGTGATGCGGCGCCAACACAAACGCCAAAACAAATGAAAAATCTCAAAACAATATTAATAAATAAGACTCGATAAAGTTGTCTTGTTCAATGCATGTGCGTGCACCTAGAGCTCCTAGCGTCCTGAGAAACATGTAAAGAAACAAGTGTCAACATTAAAGATGAGTGAGTTCACAGGTTTTCATAAATTCGTTTGTTCGGTTATAGTTTGTTTTCTCCCGTTATCCCCAACCCGGGATAACGTATCAGTTCCATTATTCCAATCCCGGAATAATAAGTTGTTGCTTCCAATATTCCCATCCCGGAATATTAAGTTGTTGTTTCCAATATTCCATACCAGGAATATTATGTTGTTGTTTCCAATATTCCAAACCAGGAATATTATGTTGTTGTTTCCAATATTCCAAACCCGGAATATTAAGTCGTTCCGTAATTAAGTTCAATATTAATGTATATAGGTAGCTAGCCTAAAGTCATGTCACGTAAGAGTTCGCGATCGAAGCTGACTGTTGTGCCTCCGTTTTGCCAGGCCTATCACATGACCATGGCGGTGTTAGGCCAATTATTCCACCCGTTGACCATACCAGGTCGGCTAGCGCGACTAGCTCGGATGGGGCTTGTCGGGCCCAGTAGTACTACTTATAATTCCCCCGCTATTTAACCCAAATACTAACGATCCGAGGAGATTGTCGAGGACTTAAGTGATAAAGCTGCTTACTGACCATAACATTACATTAATATTAACTTAGTTACCGTATAGTTATGTGACGTTAAATTCGTATAACGTAAAGAGATTGAGTTTGAGAGTGTATACATGTTTCTCCCCCGTTGTTTAAAAACCGGATAAAGTTAGGGGCCGTGAACTCACCTTTATTTGCTCGGTTAGTGTAGCAAAGACGTTATAAGAGATGGGACCGCTAGTTGCGTCCTAACAAACCAATTAATTCCACGTCAGTGTGTAATCACACCAATACAAATTCCACACACAATTTACTCACAAAGTGATACATACCAACAACATATCTAATACTCAAACATGCATGCAAGTATTCTCATGTGATCATAGAAATCAAACAACTTGTCATGAACATGTTTCAATTCCATGCAACACTTTAATGCATACAATCACAAGTTATCAACTTTCTGCTTAACACTCAATTATTCAGCTGTCTTCTAGGATTTTTATAAAATAGTTCTATCATTCCAAAAATTCCCATATTTTTACAGTAGGTGACATTTATACCATAGAAATTTATATAATTTTTCCAAGTCCTAAATCTTTACCAATTAGCCATAAATATTAATTCATTAAGCTGCAGTCAGATTTACCGCTTTCTGACTGCAGTCCACGGAAGAATTTATTTAAAAATCACTGATCGTCCGATTAACAAACTTCCAGTTGGAGTTGCCCGGAAATTTCTATACCTAGTTGCTGTACAAAAATCATGGCTCAACTCCCTACTGATCTTAAAATCTAACCTGATAAACAATCAACAAAATTCCAGCATTTTAACAGCTTTAGCTACTGAACTTGTTTGGCCCTTTAAAAATATCAAACGATTTCAGAAAATTATGAATCCGGCGCCATTAGATTCCTTATTCAAATCTCTACGTTCTAGACATCAGAAATTCCGTTTTTCGACAACTAACGACCAAGTTACAGCCAGATGAAGTCGGCTGTAACTTTTAATCAGCATCCTGTTTCAGCATCTCTTTATAATAAACTCGTATAACTCGTTCATGCGATTAGCCTAGGCGATCAAGAACCGATTTTTAATCATAGATTAATACTAATAACCTATCCATGAAACCCTAGTTCTTACTTCTAGTTATTATAAACAAAACACACTTGCAACCTTATGAGATCCGCAAACAAGTATACATGCATATCAACAATGATCAATTCAGCCGATTACATATGATACATCTAATATCCGAAAACAATCATGCGTATACACACAGTCAATTCAGCAGACTACTTGTAAGCACATATAATCCAAACAAACTAACCACTTCATTCAAATACATAAAGTCTGAACATGATCTTGCAAATCAAGAGATAAACCTAACCTTGAATAACTAGGTAAACAAGCCGGGTCTTGGACAGGGAGTGTCCGGCTGTTCCAGCAAACCGCGACCGAGAGAATGATGATAAGGTAGGCTGTTTTAGTTGATCGACTAGAGGTGAACCAGGACAGATTTTGCGACTGAATGAAGGTGAAGATGAAGACGGCTGCTGCTGCTGCGACCGAGAGGAAGAAGAGCAAGGCTGATCCGCGACCGAGGAATGAGGCTATGCTGTTTGTGATCGAGATGGTGTGTATCAGGACTGAACTATCGATCAAGAGAACAAGAAAAGGGCTGTTTACGGTTGAAGAAGATGAGGACTTCGGCTGCCGACGGCTGTTTTGCCCTTTTAGGGTTTTTGTGTATTTTGAAGGAGCATGCATGATATATATATAGGCGTACAAGCTGATAAGGTCGCGATTTTTGTTGGAGCTTGTGGCCGAGAGACTAGGGCGGTCGGTTGGGTTTTGCTCATGTGGCCGAGGACTTGGGTTTGAACTCGATAATTCCGCGGTTTTGAACTTGATCTCGGCCGAGAGTGTTTTGGTTTAGGGTTTAGGTTTGCTCTTGGTTTGGATTCGATCTTGGCCGAGGACTTGACTCGAGTTAAAGTTTAAAACTTGTTAACTCCTAGGGTCACCATGAATCTCTTCGGTTCGTGTCGCGGTTCGGTTCGTGTACATATCTACAATAATTACTTTATAACTAAACAATCACACAAACACTCATCACGTATTCATTCCATGCACGTTTAATACTTAGCACACATATTATTTGACAAGTGTCACGTGTAAGTTATCCGAAAAACCCGGGATATCACACTCTAAAACTTTAACACAAGGTCAACCTCTCCGAGTGGCACATCACATAAAAATATCATAACTTTTCGAGTTTCGTAATTATGGTAAAAGGACATCCCAAAACAGCTTATTTTTTCATTGAATTTATTTATGAATGATTATTAGTTATAAAGTGTCGAACTTGCTACTTTTAATATCCGCACATGCTTAGTGATTGTGTAACTAATGTATGATGTGTCGTAGGTTTTATTATGAACATGTGCATGAGAAGTACATGGTAAAATATTTGTGACAACTTGACGCATGTTATTTGCTAGATATGTGTAGGATTTGCGTGAATTATATAAACAACCTCTAACATTCTTGGTAACCATAATAGGACGTGGTTGACCATACTAGCTCGCATAACTTAATCTACCACGTGGTTCAACATGATAAGTGGCTGAATCCTGGTGATCGGAGTGTCGCGCTCCGGTCAAAGATAATATTTATAGTCCCAAATTACCCTTAACAATGCGTTAGTGGTAGTAAGGGGTCGAACCACGAAGAGTATGTGGTTTGCGATCGGATATGATTTATTTAAACAAATGCATCACTTTTATGAAGCTTGCTATGAAAATAATAGATTTGTTTGGTTGTTTGAAAAGGATGTCGGATGAACCGACATGTTTGGTTTGATTACTTAGCTACTAAACTTTAAACGATTGCAGAAAAACTTAATTAACGATTGTAAACAATGATGAGAAAACAAGGTTCACACCCGGTTCAACAATTGCACGCCTAGGGTTTCTACGTGTTTTAATTTGGTTTAATCAAATTAGTTCATTAACGATTTAGAATCAGAAGGCTTAGGTGCTAATTGCTATCAACGTCATAGACAATGGACCACAATGCACTTCGTTACCTTGGACAAGTGAAATTTATCAAAAGATAAAGCATAAATATGCATATTCATTTCACAAAGACAAATTTTATAACTCATTTGTCAATTCGCAAATACAATACAAACGTAGGACAACATCAATTGATCAAATGCAATTCAATTAGTCACAAGCCAAATGTTTAACAAATAGTAAACCCTAGAAACCTTACAAAAGTCTACACCGGGGTGAAACCTCCGGGAATTAGCCGCTCATGGTGAACGGAACACGATCAACAATGGATGGAAGCTTGAACTCGGACATCTTGGAACTTTGATGATGAGAGTGATGATGGCTAGGGTTTGTGGTGGTATATGGAGATGGATGGATGATGGTGATGGTGATAATGGATTAGGGTTAGGATTGAATGATTGATGATTTGGGATGATGGAATGGATTGGGAATGATTGTGGATGAAGGTGATGGTGTTCTTGGCTCCAAGGTGAGGTTTCAAACTCCAAAATTGCGTAACTCAAAAATAAGTCAAAAGTGTGTTTTAACCCGTCTCCAAAATCATCAAGTTTCAAAAAATTCACGAAACAGATATAGCGAGGCCATCGCCGAAGGACTGGTATGGCGTCGGCGACGACATGTGCATGTGCTAAATTCCTCCGACGCCTTGGACTGCTGTCTACGGCGAAACCGGACGACGGAAACACACACGGTGCATCGCCGACGGCCCTATAGGGCGTCGGCAATAGTGCTTGGAAGTTCAATTTTCCTGTTTTGCCCATTCCTTGATTCCGGTTGATCCCGTTCACGTCACGATGCTCCGTTTTGCTCCCGATTAGCTCCTTAAACTCCATAAGACCTGCAAAACACAAACCTCATTAAAAGTAGGCTATCCGGAATTAAAGGTCACGTAAAAACATAAACTTAAGCATTAATAAGCACCGGTTTACAACCACGCATCACCTGGTCAGTCGCACCCCTCGCGGTAAAACCCTGCATGTGGATTTTGAGGGTGTGACAGAAATTTTCAGAAAATCGAAGAAGAATTTGATAGAAAAACCAAAGAAAATGATTAAGAATAACAAACAAACCATGAAGAGATGATAGAATAAAGTTCACTTTCAATATAAAAAACTAGATATTAAAGTCATTAATACAAAAAGTTAACCAAAGATTGGAAATCAAAAGTAATACATAAATGACTTGTCTTCACCAAGTGATGTAAGGGTTAGCTAATCATGGCCTTTGTTTGAAAAAAACTCTTACGATAAATCTTGGATCCCGAGGCTACTACACACTCTAAAGATGGATGATGGATGAATGTGGTATTGTGGTGGCAGGTGTGAGAGAAGTGGTTTGCCAAGGGATGGATTGCAATTGAACCAACCACCCCTATTTATAGTTAGAAACAGACAATCTACACGACCCTGTGCCTCCTTTTTATATGTCTTTATTTAATGAGCTGTGTCAGTCTGTATGTTTACATGGCCCCGTGTGTCAACGGCACGACCCTGTGGCCCATGTACTTACTGTACTATCCAAGATTCTGCAAATCTGGGAGTTGACCACGGTTCATGTCCATTTAACACACCTCGTGTCTCTTGTCTGCTTCTATTGTCTTTTTCTTTCTGGAATCTTCAGTGGGGCGTGGCCCCATGCCTTGGTGGCACGGCCCCGTGCTTGTCTTCTGATTCGTTGTTTTTGGTCTTGGGGTGAAGCTCGGAAGGTTGGTATGATGTATCAACTTTCCGTTAGTTGTATTTATGCTGGCTTTTGCCGTTAGTTTGTTCCTTTTGTACATTTAAGCTCTTTTAATCCTGAAATCAAAAGTATACAAAGAAACACATGTTTTTCCAACATTAGTGCTAAAAAGGGTTAATTTTATAACTTATTCGATATAATTTATATTATGTTGCATTTGGTTCATATCAATTACCTCAGGTGGGAATTTAGATTATCCTATTAAATTAGGTGATGGATTGAAATATCAAAATTTGACGGAGAGTAACCAAACTGGAATCTTTAGTTAATCAAATCAAAGGAATGATGACCACTCTGGTGCATAACTCTAAGTCTTCACCAACACATGGAGAACTTGCAGAGAAAATATGGTCCCATGCAAAACCTTATCTCCAATTTCAAAAGCAATTTGCTGGTGCCACTCACAATATGCATATGGAAATGATTAAAGCAAGGTACAATGATACACAAGCAGAGATCAAAACCATTAAAGATCATATCCTTCAAGCAATAGGCAATGCTCCAAAACCTGTGTATCCAGAAGATGATGCCAAAAATAGGAGAATGATAGCATGAGAAAGCTTCCTCCATAAGTCAAAAGAGCTCAAAAGAAGCCAGACACATCTGCAGCCAAAAAGGCTAAAACAGATGCTTTTGAAAAAGAAAAAAAGAAGAGATAAAAGAGAAGCTATCGATATGCTGACAGTGCAAGAGATCCTTTAAAGGCAAAGAGTTCAAGAGAATCTAGGTCCTTTAACAACTGCTCCCACTATAAGACAATCTGCAAGACACGTTTCTCAAAGTTCTATTGCAACTTCCGTTGTTATAACCCAAACCTTTGCTCCTTCACACCAAACATCTGTTGGTACTACGAAAAAAGACAACATATGTTATATCCACAACAACACTTACCACTCTACTAGGACCAATCAAGCCTATTTCCCAAATGGCCCTGTAGGTCTTCTTATCCACAAAGCACCCACAATACAAACTAGAAGTAGAAAAGCTAAATTCATTGTTGTGACAACTCGCATTTTCGGGTTATTACCGAACACATTTATGTACTTTTATACTTTAAGTGAATTGTGAATATTCATACGTGTAACTATTTTAAACATGCAACTTATAATATACGATATGGTTTTGTACAAACATTAAAGTTTATGCGGTTAACTTTCTACATAACCTGGATAGTTTGTACGCACGGGTGGTGTATCTCATCATAAAGCAAAGTTATTTGGAATAACTTTCGATACAAGATATCTCGGTTAACTTCCTACGCAAATTTCAAGGTTTTGAAACTTGAAGGACTAGTATTGTCATAAAACATAAAGTTAATGTATTAACTTTCCATGCAAGTTCAAGGTCTTGAGATTTGGGGTATAATGTGGGAAATAATAAACTTGGAATGATGACCTTTTATGCATGTTTCTAAGAGTTGAAACTTGAGGGACTTGAAGTGTCATTTATCAAAATACAAGTTTGAAACATGTTTTAATAGAAAAAATAAGCCCTAGGTCGCCCCCTAAACTCCCATACGATCATCCTTTAGCTCTCTCTCTCTGCTCCTCTCCAATCGACGAAGAACAAGGCCTCAATTAGTTCGGATTCAAACTAACATCAATCCTCATCATTCCTTTATTAGGTAACACACTTTTAATGTTTAGAGCCTTGTTAATTATATCAATCCATGGCTGCATTGCTGCATAAATCGATGTTCTTGATGTTTATGATGTTACTCATAGTCTACGGTTGCTAGAATTCATACTTGATTGGTGATTGATCGCTTATGTGCTCGGTTAGTCATTAGGGTTTTGATTATTGCATGATCTTGGTCTAAACCTTGTTAGTTCTTGATGAATTAGTTGATGTATAACCTGATTTTTAATGATTACATGTTGTATATGATGCATATGGGTCGTTTTGTTTGCTAAGTAATCGTTTTTGGAAGTCGGGTACCAAAACAGGTTCTGTCCAGAAAGTTACAGCCGACATTAATCAGCTGTAACGGGGTCCAAACTTAACAAAAACGTGCAATTTCTGAACCTATGATGTGCCTCCAGAAATATCTTTCGAACCCACTAGAATTGCATTTTTTCGACGAAAACTGAATGTTTTATGAATTTTTTCCGTATCAAAGGTTTAGGATGCGTTTTCTGGCAAAATTTGCAGCCCATTACGAATATCATAACTCAATGTAGGAATTGAGTTATGATCTCAAATTTTTATTGTAGGTTTCTTCAAGAGGTCATGAAAATCTCCAACTAGAATTACGTCAATCGAATAACCGAGGATTTTTAAATATTTTTTTCCATAAGCTGCAGTCAGAAAATGATAAATCTTGCCACTTCATAGTAAAGGATTTTTTTAAATTTTTAGATAAAGAGTTAAGCCTTCAAAATTTAACAAAAGGCCAACCCCACCGAGTGGTACGTCCAATAAAAAGATCATAATTTTTGCAACATCATAAGTATGGTAAACGATCTTCCTAAGACAGCCTAATTTCAGTGCATTTTGCTATGCCTTATTTTTAAGTCTATAAGCATCGAACTTGCTACTTTTAGCGTCCACACTTGCTTAATGATTGTATAAATGATATATGGCATGTCATAGGTTATAATGTGAACATGTGCACGAAACACATGATAAAATATTATGTGACAACATGTTTACATGCTATGTGTGCTAGATGAGTGTTGAACTTATGAGCTTTGCATAAACACCCTAATAACCCTATGGGTATCTGTAACGCCATCCTTTTCATACTTTCCTTATTTAGAAAGCTAGATTTGTACTTCTATTTTTAGAAAGCTTGTAATCTCGTATTCGCATCTTTCGTTCTAATCGTATAATCCGAGACTTGGATCATAATGAAAGCTCGTATTTTTATTCCTATTCATGTTGTACTTATTCATAATCGTTTTATACTTATACATATTCGTACATTCATGCTCATACTACTTGATACCCAATATACGTGCAAACATACATACTTACATTCTCGATACTTGATATATACTTATACACGTTTATTATACTTGAAACCGAAGTATATGCATGAATGATGAAAAATACGAGTTTAGGGGTCATAATGAAAGAGTACAAACTTTAAACGGAAACAAGGGGCGTCGCCGCACGCGACGCCTAACCCCTTCCAGCCTACGCGCGATGCCAAGGCCCTCAATCCGCAGAAAATTGTTTCCAGCTCACGGGTTGGTCAGTTTTGTGTTTGTTTGGTGTGTTTTCTCTATTAAATGCTCACCAAACTTAACCCTAATCATCTCCTATAAAACCCAACTCATACCCACACTTCTCCACTTTGTAAACTCCTCTAAACACTCTCAATTCAGCTGAGAAATCAGTAGCAAAGTCAGAATTTCGTCAAGTTGCAAAAGTGAGCATAACCTCACTTCTACTTCATCTTTTTCACTCATTCTTCTTTCTTAGCACTTGGAACAACCTTAGGTATGTTTCCAAAGGTTTTCCATGGAAAACCAAGGCTGGAACTTCACCATAAAAGGCTCCAAAGTGCTATGAACTTTCGTGGTTAAACTTCTATGAACTTCTTTGAAACTCATGTTTTCTTCACACAACACCTTTGTACCTATGCTCCTAAATCAAACCTATGATTAGTGAGCTTAAACAAGGTTGTTTCATATGGAGGAGTGGTTAAACACTCTAAACTTTTTGTTTCAAAGAGCTTTAAGCTCACAAGTGTTGCCAAGTCTTGAACTTGATGTTAGTGAGACTACAAGGTTAGCTTGGGCTATCCTACATACAAGTCCACACAACACTTGATGTTTTCTATACCATTAAGGCCTATTCGACCTTCATTGAGTAACAAGGCTACGCCACGTCCCTGACGAATGTTGTACGTGATGCACGACCCTACTTTGCTTACTCGGTTGATATGAAGCCTTAGTGCAGAATCCTTTATTTATGTTTATGATGTTGATGCATAATGTCTATTGTCTAGGTCTTGGATCAAGTCTGTATGTTTAGAGCTTGAATTGTTAGATTTAATGATGTATTTATGGTGTAACACGCAAGTTCGGCCAAAGATGCTGTTGGCTGATCAAGTTCTGCGAACTTGATCTAGCCTTAACACACTTCGAGTGAACTTCATTGTCTATATATAGGAAGTCTAGGTTCTAGCATTGTAACAACTTTGCGACTTCTACGGCGAAGCTCTGTCTGTTTGGATTTCGAGTTGTAATACTTTTGGACTTAATAAACAGACGATTAAATAGTAATTCTTGTGTATTTGGTTAAACTTGTCATATAAATTCCACATATATAGACAATAGATACAAATTTAGGTTCTCGAGCTGAGGAGGACGGTCCTAACAAGTGGTATCAGAGCCTGGATACCTAAATTTGCTGGAATTAACACAAGAATCATTCTATTTCTACTCATTTCTACCATTTTTCTTAACTTTTTCACAAAATTGATGAACTGAAGGACAAAAATGGCTAAAGATTGAACATGTCATGTAAAATCACATAATTACAAACCCCTGAAAGTTTGAGAATAAAAAACAATCGAATTCATGCCAAAAATGTCAAAAAACCATGTTTTTCAGCCAAACTTCAGCCAAGCTTACCACACAAGTTCGCTCGAACTTGATTAATATCAACAAATTTTGTTGATTTTAACCATCTTCGTCCGAACTTGCTCGGTTCTTTAGTAAAATTTGACTAATTTCGCCCGAACTTGTCATTTTTGTGATATTTTCTGTTAAGTTCGTCCGAACTTGGGATAAACTTGGAAATTTTTCAAAACATAATTCAAGTTCGCTCGAACTTGATTAATTGTGAAAAATCTTGAAAATTTCATTCAAGTTCGCCCGAACTTGGTGAAATTGAATCTGAAATCTGTTTCCTGAACAAGTTCGACCGAACTTGTCAGTGCAAGTTTGTGAACTTGTTTTCAGCGATACTCATTTGTTTTCCGCGATGGAAGATATTGATAATGCGTTTATGACAGCCGGGGCTTCAACATTGAATGCCAACATGACGAATCAAGTTAACCTGGATAATGAGATGGGAACATCAGTGAAGCCACCGAAGCTTATGAGCATGGATGAATACGAGGGGTGGAAGGAAAAATTTACGAACTGGGTTCAGGCTACTTTCTTTCACAGTTGGGTTAGGTTACACATCGCCAAGAGATGAACATGAAAATATTATTGAAATGAGTATGTTTTCTACTCAACAGAAGGATGCGTATGTTGCTGAAAAGAAAATGATCAGTCTGATTCAGCAGTCCGTGAAGGAAGACATCTTGGTGTTATTACCAGAGTACAAAACTGCACAAGAGTTATGGAAATCTCTAAAGGCTAAATATCAGGGAGTGTAGAGATGATTAATAGCAAAAAGGCTCTAATCATGAAAGAATTTGACATCTTCACAATGCTGAAAGGCGAGTCGATGAAGCAAATGATAGAGCGATTCTGTCATTTGAAAGTGATAATGAGAAGGCATGGTCTTGATAAGACTGAAGAAGAATATATTGACAAACTGGCTGATGCTTTACCGGAAGGTGAATGGACAACGTATCTAATGGTGCTAAAAGAAAGTCCAAGCTGGGAATTTTTCAAGTTATCCACTTTTATCAACAAGCTGGAGGGGCACGAGATGGAACTGTTGAAGATTGCCAAGTCAAAGAATTCGAATATTGCTCAGGATGTAGGACTTTATTACAAGAGTGGAGCTCAAGAGAATATTTCAAGCCCAAAGATTCAAACTGCTTTCAGTGCAAATATGAATTCCTCGAATCATTCGCCACAGGGCCAAACTCAATCATATCCTAACTATGATCAGAGTCCTCCAAATGCATTATATTCGAGCACGAGTTCTAACTCACCATTTCAGAATTGGACGAATCAGAATAATCAATCAAATTCTGATTCGAACGTCTTTCAGTGCAACATAGCGGTCAATCTGAAGAATATTTTTCCTACACAAGTAGCCAAACAACATATAGCGCTACTTGCAACTGTTCTTGAATCCTATGAAAGCTTAGTTGCCGGGAAGATCGGTAATCGAGAAATGACTGCTGAGGATTACGATCAAGTGGATGAGGAGGAACTTGAGTTGATGGACATTAAATGGTCCTTAGCTTCGATTATCCGGAGAGTTACTAAATTTATTGCACTAACTGGAAAAGACGTCGGAACTCAGCAACAAACTTGGATTCGACAAGACGAAAGTTACTTGCTTTAGATGCAGACAAAAAGGGCATTTCAAACGAGAGTGCAAGAATCCAGAAGCAAGTGGCAACCAAAGTCCTTTTGGAGGCGGCAATGACTACTACAAGAAGGCATTACAATACAAGTCGTTTTCGAGGAAAACTCAATTCGAAGTCCAAGAGAAACCATCCAACACCGTAGAAAAAGCGATGGTTGCTTCTAATGAAGATGATGGTTTTGATTGGAACACATATATTGCCACTGGAGCTGGTCTAATGGCCTAAATCATGGAAGAACAAGATACATCTGCTGAGGATGCAGCTCTGGAGAATGCAATGCTAGAAGAATACTTGCAACAAACAGAAGAAGAGGAGATCTATCATCGTACGAGGATGCAGAGTGTTCTTTATCCTAATATTACTTCTAGTTTTGCAGGTTGCTTTGGTGAAGCATCTTCTGAGCATGTTATTGAAGAAATGAAACCAGTGGTTGAGGAAGTCATTAATGTGAGTAAAGAGATGAATGAGGAAAATCTCACGGAGATCGCCAACAAAGAAATGATGGCAAATTTGACAAAGGTAGGTCCGGTGGTAAAAGCAAATCGTTGAGGTTGAAAAACCTTGCACGAAATGTACTGAGCCTTGTGCGTAATGCGCCAAAAAATCTCAAAACCTAAGTGAACTCATTGTGCATAACAACAATTTTAAATATGATTATCGCACAATGAAGGAAGCTTATGATAAAATGAAAGGCGATTACAGCACTCTTGATAAAAACAATATTGAACAACATGACATAGTAAGAATGTTAAAAGCAACAGTAATGGAAAAACAAAAAGCCATAATATTTACATAAATACCATTGTTGAAACTACACAAGAGCTTCAAGATATGAAAATTGAAACATAAAGGGTGAGACAGCTTTTGAAAAGCTATACCACGAACGCTTACGTCATCGATGATATTCTTCCAACGATTCCGTCGGAAGGAAATGATAAGAAAGCAAAAGGTAAGAAACGTGGAGATTATAGCAATGTTCCACCCTTGTGCGAAAAATATTGTCGCAAGAAAGTTGATGGGATGGAAAAGGCGCTTAATGTTGAACTTCTGACCGAAAAGAAAAATGAGTTGCCTGAGAACATTGACATAATCTATACAAAACCAAACGATGATAGTGAAGCAATGGTGAAAAATGTCGTTGAAATGTGTTGAGTGAATCTGATGATGGCAGCTTTGAGAGCGCCAATGCAAGTTCGAACAGTTCTGAATCACAATCCGAAGATGACGATACATCATTGGAAGATAGCCTAAGTGATGATCCTAACGTTGTCATGTACAAAGTTAAGGAATCTGATAGACTATATTTCGATGACAGTTTTCCGATTCGAAATGTGAAAGAAGACCAAATTGATAAATTGTTCAAACTCGTCGAAGTATCATCAGAGGATTTAGAGAGAAATGAGAGAAAATTTTATTCAAAACCAAGAAAGTTTATAACAACTACCGAAGGAATGGTGGTGACTTTCCTGAACACAGGAGAGCGGGTTTGGTTTTGGAGGTAGAAGATGAACCGAAAAAGAAAAAGTCACCATGTCATGAATACAAGAATAAAACCATGAATTTCATTTATGGGACTAATACGGTCCAGGAAGAGAACTTGATTGGAAAGCAATAAAATGATGAGTTTAAGAAGGAGAAGGAACTTCGTGATAAGGCTAAATCCACAAGTGGAGTAAAATCCACGAATGGACATTCTGATATTCGGACTTGCTTCAAATGCAATGAAGTTGGTCAAATTGCTCGCAAGTGTCCGAAATCAAAGCCTATGTATCAACGAAGAAAGACAAATTCAGATGTTAAGAAACTTAAGCAACCAGAGATTGTAAACCAATCACAATCTTAAAACGAAACAATGAATCTAAAATTGAAATGAAACCTAAAACTGAATCGAAGTTTGAAAATTCAACTTTTGTGAAAGGTGAAACTTTCAAATAAAACGAAAACAAAGATTCAAGATTCTACATTAAGAAAGCAAGAATTAAATCACAATCTTGGTTGCAAAGAAGAAAACAACATCATCTGAAGTTGCAAAGTCTGAGTCAGTTAAAACTAAGGAAGACAAGGTGTCTGAATCAAAGGTTAAAACTGAAATTGACAAAGTTTTTCCTAAACGTTCAAAAGAAAATAAGAAAGTCAAATTTGAAAACTTAAATGTCGATGAAGTCTTGAGGGCTTATGATTATGAAGATTATTATCCCACACCCAAGACCAAAAAGGCTTGGTTGCATTTTTTCACTGAGTTGTTAACATGTGCAGGGGCTCCAAAGATCCATATTATCGAAGTGGATTATGGATAGCGAAGCTTCACGTCACGTGACTGGGATGAAAGCACTACTCTTTGATATTAAAGCGATTAACGGAGGTTATGTAGGCTTTGCTGGTAATCAAGGAGGTCGGATTGCGGCAGAAGGAAAGCTTTCGAATGGTGTGGTGTCGTTTGATCGTGTTAACTATATCGCCGAGCTGGAGAACAATCTTCTCAGTATTTCTCAGATTTGTGATAAGCAGTTCACCGTTCATTTCAACAACAAGGAGTGCATGATTCTTAAGCCGGGCTTCAAGATTCCGGATGAATGGATTCTAATGTGCGCTCCACGCGAAAATGATCTTTATGTGCTAGACATGAGTGTTGCTACCACATCGTCAAAGTCGGCTCAATGTTTTGTAACTAAGGCCACAGAGAAGGATTCGATTCTATGGCACAGAAAGATGAGGCATATACACCTCAGGAAAATGATTTTTCTGGTTCACAACGACTTAGTCGAAGGAGTGAATCTTTGAAGCTTTCATATGACGGATCATTGTCTTGAATGCAAGAAAGGAAAGCAGATTAAGAAGTCACATCCTAAGAAGATTCTTAACTCCACTAAGCTGCCGCTTGAACGACTACATATGGATCTTTTCGGTCCGGTGAATGTTCAAAGTATATCCGGAGATCTGTATTATCTAGTCGTTACAGATGATTATTCACGATATTCATGGGTTTTCTTCCAGGAGAGCAAAGACGAAACGTTCGATAATCTTGTGATTCTCTTCAAGAAGCTGGAAAATATATACCATCTCCCTATTAGACGAATTCGAAGCGATAATGGTACTGAGTTCAAGAATACCCGGATGAAAGATTTTTGCAACGCCAAAGGAATTCTACACGAATTCAGTGTACCTTACACTCCACAACAGAATGGAGTAGCTGAGAGGAAGAACAGAACGTTAATCGAAACATCAAGAACTATGCGTGCTGATTCAAAACTTCCTGTTAGCTTCTGGAGTGAGGCGGTTGCAGCGGCATGCTACACATTGAACAAAGTCTTGACGGTCAAACCGACCAAAAAGACTTGCTTCGAGATGATTAACCGAAGGAAACCAAATCTAAAGTATCTAGAACCGTTTGGCGCACCTTGCACAGTGATTGATTCGGATGGAAAGTTCGGTGCCAAAACGCTGGAAGGTTTCTTTGTTGGATATGCTAGTCCGCTCAGGAGAGTTTACATTCCTACTTTGAGAAGAGTGGTCGAAGCACAACACGTTGATTGCTTTCGGTACACAACTCCTATTCAAAGAAAATGTGATGCGTGGTTGTTCAATTATCAAGAGTTATGGAAGTCATTCGACTTGCCAGAAGAGCCTTCTGAAGAAGATCTTGCAGCTCTTTATTATCTACAACAGTCGGCTAATCAAGAGCAAATTGTCAGACCAATAGTGGTTAATCAACCAACTGTTGGTTCATCATCTTCTTCTAGTGCAGGTCCGAGTACTAGCGGTGTTCAGGAGACTCAAGCAGAACCAGTAACACCTACTACAGAACCAGTAAATTCTACAGTGGAACCCAATCTTTCTCAAGCACATAGTTCCGACTCTGAAGAGGCTCCAACATTTGACGATAATGGTGAATCTTATTCTGATGAAGAATCTGAGCAGATCACAAGCATGTTAAATCAATCTGCTGGCCCGAGTAACCAAAATGAAGTGTCTTCTAGTGCTCCTGAAGTTGAAGCGGTGGTAGATCAGATTATCTCTAATCAAGAGAATACTGTTGATGTTCCAAGTGAGGTGATGCCGAGATCTTATTCATACCACCCATCGAATTCCATAATTGGTGAATTGCAAGTTGGTGTGCGAACAAGGAGCCAGATCAATAAAGCTTTGAGTTGTTTCTATACACGAGTAGCTCCGATTAAATATTATTGTTACTATTCATGCTTCATATCTCAGATTGAACCAAAGAATGTTACTGAAGCTTTGGAAGATGAGAACTGGGTACAAGCGATGCAAGAAGAATTGTTACAGTTCGAAAAGTTGGGAGTATGGAAGCTTGTTGACCTACCAGAGAATCAAAAGGCGATAGATACTAAATGGGTCTTCAAGTGCAAGCGTGATGATCGTGGAGTTATTGTGCGCAACAAAGCGCGGCTCGTTGTCAAAGGATTCCATCAACAGGAAGGAATTGATTAGACAGAAGTATATGCACCATTTCCATTTGCATTTTCCTTGCATTTGCTGCTTGGAAAGGATTTAAAGTGTACCAGTTAGATGTGAAATCAGCTTTTCTGTACGGTAAGCTACGAGAGCAAGTGTACGTAGGCCAACCACCGGGTTTGTCGATCCGCTGAACAAGAAGAAAGCTTATCTCCTGGATAAAGCACTATATGGTTTGCATCAGGCTCCGAGAGCCTGGTACGAGACGTTATCTCAACATCTCATCGGCAACGGCTTTATCAGAGGAACAGTGGATAGTACGCTCTTTACCAGAGAAGTTGGAAATCATCTGATTATCGTACAAATATATGTGGATGACATCATATTTGGTTCAACAAATGACGATCTTTGCAAAGAGTTTGAGAAAATCATGAAGAAGAAATTCGAGATGTCTTCTATGGGCGAAATGAAATTCTTCCTCGGATTACAAGTTGATCATTTGCCAGACGGTATTTTCATTCATCAAACCAAGTACGTTCATGATATCTTGAAGAAGTTTGAAATGGAAAGCACGAAGCCGTTATCTACTCCTCTGGCACTCAATCATGGAATTTGCATTGACGAAACTGGAACCAAAGTTGATGATACTCTTTACAGGTCGATGATAGGATCACTTATGTATCTGACGGCATCTCGCCCGGATATAATGTATCCTACCTGCCTTTGCGCCAGATATCAGTCCAGCCCAAGAATCTCTCACATGCAGATCGTGAAGCGAATTTTCAGATACTTTAGGGGATGTCCAAGCACCGGCTTGTGGTACCCGAAGAACGATAACTTCGATCTAACGGGATATGCTGATTCTGACTTTGGTGTAGATAAATTGAATTCAAAGTTAACTACATGTGGCTGCCAGTTCTTCGGAACACGCTTGGTAACCTGGCAGTGTAAGAAACAGACTAAAGTCACTCTCTCTACCTGTGAAATCTCGGCCTCCAGCTGTTGTTCACAAAATCCGAACAGCAGATGAGAGACTATGGTCTGCAATTTCTTGACACTCCGGTGTATGTTGATAATAAGGCAAGAATCGACATAATGAAAAATCCTGTTCATCACTCTCGAACTAAACATATCGAGATTCGTTACCACTTTATTCGTGATTGCTACGAAAAGAAGTTGGTACGAATTGAGAAAATCCACACTGATGAACAAAAAGCTGATTTTTATACCAAACCATTTACTCTTTCATGGTTTAAATAATTAATGAGAATTAATAGTATGAAAAATCTTTTGACAGGTGCGGATGCAGAGGTTGAATATGGATCGGACAACGAGTTCTCGTGATCCTCATTGGTTTGTTACCTTTTAGGATTAGATTTTCTTAAAAACTAAAATCCAAAAATATGTTTTTGATTTTAGGCGGAGAAATGTTACGAGAAAATACAAAAACATATGAAAAAACCAAAAAGAACATTGAAAAAGACAAAAAAAAATTTGTGTTAAAAAGGAAATGATAGTACATCAGTGGACTATCACAATATGCTAACGATTTGTAAAGTTTAAAAAGTGATAAACAAGTCTTACTGTGGATGTGTCGATAGGCTTTACACGTTCAGTAAATTGTTTCGGGGTTATAAACTAAATTTTGCAACTGCTTAAACTTGTGGATTAACATCTCTCGGATATATGGACTTAGTACTCCGAAATTTCGTTTGAGAGATTGCCTGATTCTGAGATACGAGGTCTTTATAGATGATTGATATCTGGGGTATTATACAAGTTCTTCTGATTTTGCGGAAGCAATAGCCTAGAACTTCTATAATGCTTTTGCTAAAAAACCCAAAACTGCATGCAAAAGTGAAAGAATCGAAAGATCTAATCAATTGCAGTGATTAAAAGATTCCTTAATTGGAACACACCTTAAAGTCGAGCCTTCATCTCTCTGTCAATACGGTGGTATTAACCTGAGCTCTCAAGGCTTCGCATAACCCACTTACAGATATCAATTACACTATACTCACATGTAAGATGAAATCTAGGGAATCTTGATACGGGAGTATATTCTCAGATGGGAACCATAGTTGAGTCAAGTTTCATAATTCTAACTAAGATATCTTGGAACATCTGAAAAATGTGTTGAAGTTTAAGTGGACAAACATATCGACAATCTAGGTAAATGAGTTTAAAATTTAAAGTCATTAAAAGGTCAACGGTACTGGTGATACGTCTCAATCAACTGATATGATCCTTAGACACGAATTCACAAAAATATGTCTGTAAATATGTTTGTACATAGCTTATTTGATTTCAAATTTAAACCCAAAAAGATTTTCAGCGTGTTTTAGTATAAACTTCCGAAAATACAAAAAGATTTTACTTCTACATTGTTTTCAACAGCCAATGATGGAAAGCGGATCTTCGAAGTTCAGAATTGTGCTATGTTGTTGGAATCTTGACGACAACGTGTTGGGAGCTAATCTGTAAAATCAAAATGCATGAAAAACGACGAAAAGTTCATTAATTTGAAACTTTAAAAATTTGAAATTTGAAGAAAAAAATCAGTTTGTTTATAACAGGTCAAACCGAGGTCATTAATTTGGACTCGGCAGATAAATCGGTTAACCGAGGTTATTAACTTGGACTTGGTCGACTGAGTGGATTTTCATAACTGGTAAACATGTGAAAGTTTAGGGTAATGAAAAGTTTTGAAAAGTTTGAAATTGATTTCACTAAGTTCGGCCAAAGTTCCATAAGGAATAACAGTTTTATAATTGTTGAACTTCGAGTGAAGTTACTGGTTTGTTATTGATGGATAATAATCACTATATAACAACCAAGTTCGCTCAAACATTCAGTATCTGCTTACTCTATCTTCGAGCGAACTTAACTAACGATTTGAGAGAAAAGTGAATTTGCTGAAAATAATCCGTTACTCTGCCCGATTTGAACGTGATCATAAGTGATTAGCACACTTATCATCATGGCTGAGGTACTGATTGTGTAAACATCCACATATTGAACTCGTTTGATCATGTTTGGAACGATAATGTATAAATCAGTAGATTTAGGGTGTTTGTGATAAAATTGATCGGTGAAAATGTGTAATAAACATGTTAATAAGCTATACAAATCTTAAAATCGATCGTTTGAAAATGGTTATTGTTGCAGGTTTTGAGGGAAGTGATGACAAGTTCGCCCGAACTTGTTGAAGTTGTTTTGAGACAACTTCGGGCGAAGTTGTCATCATAGTGTTTGAATTTTGTTAATAACTCAAGTTCGCCCGAACTTGGTTAGCAAAATTCATAAACCTGTAATAAATACAAGTTCGCCCGAACTTATCTAAAATGTAAGAAATTTGTTTAGTGAACATGTTCGGCCGAAGTTGTTGATTGTGTGTTATATTTTGGCAATCAAGTTCGCTCGAACTTGATGTGTTTGTGTTGAAATTGTTGAAAATTGTCACTTTTGCTAATTTGATTGATTTCTCTATCCGCAGAATATCAAGCTGTCATTTAACAAGTTCCATAATACTTGTATATCGCTTGACGAGAAGATTTATCCTACGCTAACGGCATTTTCTGAGATCTTGAAGTTTTTAGGCAGAATCCCGATAACGAAGGCGATCACAGATAAACATGTTGTGCACAGATCGCACGTCTATCTATTTTGGAATGCATCATCGTACGACGAGGCAAACAAAGTTATAAAGTCTGCAGTGCGTGTCGGGAACAAAGATAAGGAATTCTTAGTCACTGAAGCTGACATTCAAAGAGTATTAGAGTTTAATGATGACGTTAATGATCCGATAAGCTTAGAGGAGAGAATGGTCAATGGATGTTTCTTTCGAATGGGATATAAAGGGCACCCGAACGAGCCAACGATGAAGAAAGGAAGTGTTCCGCTACCTTACAAGCTACTAATTCACGCCGTTATTCACGCGTTCAGCCATCGGAAAGCAGGGCTAGATGATATACAAGATTACATGGCCTGTATGGTTACAGCATTGATACTGAATAAGAAATACAACTTCTCAAGAGTCATCTTTAATTTCATGGCGAAGAACATGGGAAAGGAACGTTTGGTGATGTACCCGAGGTTTGTTCAAATGCTTATTGACGAGAAGTTCAAGGATATCACTAAAGATCCGAATGATATTTTGTATCTGAGTCACATGGATGAAACGACGCTGAAAAAATTAAAAATTTATCAGAAACAAGACTCTGCTCCTGTTGCTAAACCAGTTTTTGGAGCTATATCGAGTGAAAATTATGTCGCACCTCCTGAAAACAGATGGCGAAAGGATGGTAGTGGTGACGAGAATGAGGAAGCTGCTTTTCTAACGAACTTTAAAGAGAAACGAGGGGATTGGT
Source organism: Scalesia atractyloides (assembly GCA_947069175.1). Lineage (NCBI taxonomy): Eukaryota > Viridiplantae > Streptophyta > Magnoliopsida > Asterales > Asteraceae > Scalesia > Scalesia atractyloides. The sequence continues at coordinate 70,988,496 of CAMTDV010000024.1, forward strand.
ATATAAAGCGCGTGGTTGTTGTAGAGAAGTAGAAACGTAAACGGGCGTCAAAGAAAGCTGATACTTTGTTGATCGATGAGCCTGACGAGAATGTTCAGAATGTTGAGGGCTCTAGCGCTGCGGCTAATGTTGATAGCCAAGAAAAGGAAGACGATGTTATTTCTGCTACTTCAGACAAAGATGAAGAATCATCTGAAGATTCTGTTGAGAGAAGAGAAAAAGTAGCAGAGAAAGAAAAAGAAGAGGAATGTTTGAAAAAACTTGGTGAGTATTCATACGAACCGTCTGCTGAAGAGGTTTCTGATACAGAAAGGCCAAAGAAGAAGTCAAAGCGCACAAAGTCTAAAGCTGGTGATTCTAAGAAAGCTACGGGTTCTCCAAGTACTCGTGGAAGGAAGAAAGCTCCAAGTCGAAGGTATGCGAGTCAAAAGCAGAGAAAAGGAGTTACACAAGAACCTCCTGTTTCGAATCTACAAGAAATTCTTATTGTTGAAACACAGGTGCCACCGATGAGTGTTACACAAGAACCACCATCTGTTTCTATTGAAGTGCCTGTTCAAAGTACACCTGTTTCAAGTCCAAAGATTGCTGGTACTCCAAAAGCTACTTCTCAGAAATCAAGACAATCAACTCCGCAAAGTGCAAGAGCAAGAGCTAGTGAATTTAAAGATGCTTTCGGTGATATTCCAGATAACATCACACATCCTATCACTGCTGATGATCTTTCAGGCTGGTTTGTAGATATTCCAATTGATAAGCTAGAGAAAAGACTCAAAGATCTGGAAGATAAAGTCAAACAGAACGAAGTCGATAAAGCAGCTCTTCAAGAGAAATTAAAGCAAAGTGAAGTTGAGAAAGAAATATTGCAAGACAAAGTGAAATTTATGGAAGATGATCGAGGTTACATGAAAGCTATGGTCGAAAGCTTGGGTGCTGCGAATGCGAAGCTAGAAAAAGAGATAGCAGAGTTGAGAGCTGAACGTGGAATGAATGACAGAAGGTTTGCTAGATTGCCGAAAGTGCTTACTAACAGCTTGGGCATCGACTTCAAAACAGAGTGTGAAAGGCTTGATGTTCAAGAAGCAAAGAAAAAGCTGAGAAAGAGTTGATCGAACAGGGCAAGAGAAAAGTGTTATCAATGGTGTCCCTAAACAAATAGAGGAGACAGTGATAGAAAAAGTTGTTGAATCTGAGAAAGCTCCTGAAACAGAGATTGTATCTGAAGCAGTCCCTGAACAGAATGTTGAATCAGAAAAGAATGAAGAGGAAGAGGAAGATAAAGATGAAAACGATCACGACCCTGCCGATGACACTAAAGACAATTCAGATCATGGTGGTGATGACAAAGATGATCAGGGGGCGTTGGTTTAAAAGTTGATTATGCGAAAGTACATTCAGAATTTGATTTCGAATCCTTAATCAATGACGATGCTAATATGGAGGATGAACCGAGTAAGAGGGAGTCCACAGAGCAAACAGGGCAACAAGATGTTGATGTTTCTGAAGCTATCATTGCTATGCCTTTTGCTGCTATACACGAAAGCCATTGATGATAAGGTTGGATCAAGGTATTGAAGAGGGAAAGTTCGTACATGATTATACAAAGGAAGAGTTGGCAAAAATGTTCGAAGTGGATGCCGATTCATTTGAATTTGACTTCGAGGAAGAGTTGGTGAATATAAAGACGTTTGAGCCAAAGGAATATGTTTACAAACGTGTATCTGATGATGATGATTATGATCGAGTTATATTTGAAGATTCTGATGAAGCTGAAAAGTACTCTAATCTAAACGCTGATAAGTTTCCAACGATTGAAGAGTTGATAAGCCAAATAGATGTTGATTTGTTGAAACAAAAGATCGATGAAGTTGTGAAGACGTGTGACATTCCAAAGCGTTATACTAAAGAGCAGATTGCTGAGGCAAAAAGATCGTGGTTTAAAGAAATACCAAAATAAAGAAAGTTCAAAAGGCCACTAGCGTTTTTCACAAGAGATAAAGATAAATCACTGGGTGATATTCTAAGCTGGGGATGGATACGAGAACTTGATGTATATGCTGTTAAAAGAGAGTATGGGGTTCAGTATTTCCGACATCTGATTGATATCAAGACGTTGCCGTATTGGGACGTTGAAGAGCTCGTACAGACAAAGAATATCAGTTTTCAGATGAAGTTCAGTGAACAAAGGTTGTGGAAGGTTATAAAGTTTGAAGTGTTGAGGGGATTTGAGTTGTGGAAGTCGTTTATTCCTAAACGCAGAATAAAGATAAACAAGAATACGGGTGAAAGAGATATTACGCTAGTGATGAAGCGTCCTCGAGCAATGAAGAATATGCCACTGAAGCCAATCGAACATGATTTTCATCCTTACTTTATGTGGTGGCAAAGGGATCCAGAAACCAGTGAAGCTGTGACTGTTTTGCGTGCTGATGAGATCTGGGATATTACGAAAGAAAAGGATCCAGAACCGATTGATCGAAGAAGGATTTGGGGGCTATGGAGAACGATTCGTACACTAGACCTGATGTGGCTAGTTAACTGCTCGAAGGAAGATGTTAAATGCTTGTTCTTCAACAAGATATGCTTCGATAAACGTGAAGAAGTCCAAGAGAAGCAATACCAAGGTGTGATTAACGTTTTCTATGCACATGGTATTAATTCAGGGCACATGTGGGAATCAAGATGGAGAGAGCTTGAAAAAGAAGAGTTCTTAAAAGAGGAGAAGCGACTTGCAAAGATACATGAAAGGGGTAGAGAGGCAAGGATTAGAAGGTTTCAATTTATGTAGTGGGTGCATCCTTCTGACCAAATGCCTATCCCAAAGCAAGAACGTCGTAAAAAGCCGTACAAGAACTTCTTCGGAAGATGTTAGAGATTGAGGACTGATCAAGACGCTACGACAATATCCAAGGGGGAGTCTGTTGATGCATAATGTTTATTGTCTAGGTCTTGGATCGAGTCTGTATGTTCAGAGCTTGACTTGTCAGATTTAATGATGTATTTATGGTGTAACATGCAAGTTCGGCCGAAGATGTTGTTGGCTGTTCAAGTTCGGCCGAACTTGATCTAGCCTTAACACACTTTGAGCGAACTTCATTGTCTATGTATAGGAAGTCTATGTTCTAGCATTGTAACAACTTTGTGACCTCTATGGCGAAGCTCTGTCTGTTTGGATTTCGAGTTGTAATACTTTTGGACTTAATAAACAGATGATTAAACAGTAATTCTTGTGTATTTGGTTAAACTTGTCATATAAATTCCGCATATATGGACAATAGATACAAATTTAGGTTCCCGAGCTGAGGAGGACAGTCCTAACATATGATTATGTATTCCTATGTTCATGACCCTCCTTGTGTCTCTGACACTTGTGTAGTGGTGAATCCTAAACGAGGTCCAAAGTGGATGGTTAATCCTCCACCTCCTACATGACTAAAATAACTAATCTATACTTATATGAACTATGTAATATACTTAAAAACCAAAACCTTGATGATGACTAAATAATCACTTGTCAAGTTATTAAGTTTATCATCATTGTGTTTAGTTCCTCGTTATGATTCTAATGGGTGTTAACCTATGAAATCAAATCAACCCTCTTGGGTCAAAATAGTGTCAAGAACGAGTGCTAGAACTTGGTGACTATTTTCTCATAAACATACTTTTGGACTTAATAAACAGACGATTAAATAGTAATTCTTGTGTATTTGGTTAAACTTGTCATATAAATTCCGCATATATGGACAATAGATACAAATTTAGGTTCCCGAGCTGAGGAGGACAATCCAAACATATGATTATGTATTCCTATGTTCATGACCCTCCTTGTGTCTATGGCACTTGTGTAGTGGTGAATCCTAAACGAGGTCCAAAGTGGATGGTTAATCCTCCCACCTCCTACTTGACTTATATGACTACAAGAGGTCTTAAGTGGATGGTTAATCCTCCCACCTCCTACATGACTAAATAACTAATCTATACTTATATGAACTATGTAATATACTTAAAAACCGAAACCTTGATGATGACTAAATAATCACTTGTCAAGTTATTAAGTTTATCATCATTGTGTTTAGTTCCTCGTTATGATTCTAATGGGTGTTAACCTATGAAATAAAATAAACCCTCTTGGGTCAAAATAGTGTCAAGAACGAGTGCTAGACCTTGGTGACTATTTTCTCATAAACATACTTTAAACTCTAAATTCCGAATTCCCCATTATTATCCGAATACTCACACACTTACGTTTTCCTCATGTAGGATAACTCGGTGTTCCTCCCATAACCAAACGACTCTTCACGGATTCAAGTCGGAAAGCTTGCAAAACCGTAAGTACACTCGACCCATTTCTCTTTAATCACTTTAGGTGTAACATGTTTACCATATGCAAAATCACAACAATTAAACTTTATGCAAATGCATGAAAACAATCCATTATACATGAATACTTTGATACGTTACATGATGCTTATTATGTGGACATTCTTTATGTGATACTATAGTCATTAGCTTTTTATGAGTCTCCATTCGACGTGTATAGCGATATAGGAGTAACGTACCACCCGTAATCATTGTCATGTTGAATTATCTCTTTATTCGTAAGCAAGAGGGTTGACTAGAAATATTACATGCCATGTATGATGCTCTTGTACAAACTTTGTTGCCATGTGGATTCGTTTTAAACTTATGCTTATACATATGCTTATTCTTAAACTTGTGTACTCGCCTTTGCTTTTGCATTGAAATGTATTTTTAAACATGTTACAGGTTGAGGAGGATGTTGCTATGAAAGAAGTAGCGTTGATGCTTAGATACAAAAATAGACGTATTAGGTTTAAAATGTTTGGATCAGTTTTGTTATGTTATTGTTGTTAAATTTGACATTTCCATGTTGTACTTGTCCTTCTTGTATTGTATTGACAATTTGAGCTTATTAAGAAATTTGATTTGAATTAAATATTGTCGCAAAGTAGCGTTATGTGTGATGAGCAATCTATTTCGTCTCACTCTGATGATTCCGCCATCGGTTGGGTGTGACAGGTTGGTATTAGAGCCATAACTATAGGGAATTAGGTAGAATTGCCATGTTCGACCTAGTCTATAGTTTAAGTACCCAATTTTGACCATTCTTGATTCATGATTAAAACTTTATGCTCCCTACTTTGCTTCTTTCTATTCTTTTGGTCTTAACACTTACAACGTGTCTTTCCTAAGACACTTACACAATACACTTGAAGACTGGAAGACACTCGTAATACAAATGAGACAAGTTTACCAAAATAGGCGTGAAACCCACAATTTGGTGATCGACTCTCAATCCGCTTATTCTTTAGTTTGCATGAAATTACGCCATTAAGCTAGGAGTGAAATCCACATCTTAATGGTAAATTTCTAATTCATACTCTAGTGGACCCTTACCAACGAATCGGAATTTGCTCTTCGTTTGGTAGTAGGAACCACACCAAGGGTACGAAATCGTCAAGTTAGGGGTGAAATCCGCACCTTGTCGATTAAGTCCATTCCTCGATTTTCGATCTCGCCAAACTTTCGATTTTTCCGATCAATTAGAGACGTGTAGTAACTGGAAGGGTAAAATGTCGTTAATCGCTTCTCGACGAGAGCATTTTACCTATAGGCCAAAGCACGTTTCTCTAATTTGAAAAGAAGTTCGATTCAATTTGGAATAATCGACGTTTCTCTACCCGAAACATTCCCATGTTTTACTAAGCCTTACTTTTTATAAGATTCAATTTCTATGTGTTTTATATACTTGATACCTCGTTCGTTTCAAAACCTTTAACAATCGCACGACTATCGCAATAAAAAAAAATAATCCTCGTGAACAAACTAAATTTATACCCCTTATACGCATTCATACGTATTTATCTTTATCAATACTTGTTGAATACATGCAATCTATATGAAACATACGTGAACACTTACATGCTTATACATGCTAAACTTATTTTTACATTATGATCAAGTCTCATCCTTTCCCTTTTACTTCAAACCTCTAGATGTCTTCCCCAAGTTCCTCAAAGAAGTCCAAGAACTCCAAGAAGGGTTCCAACAACAATGAGGACTCCATCTCGAAGAAAGACCTCGTGGACATGGTTGCCAAGCAAATGGCCGACCAAATGGCTAGGATCATACCCAACATCGTTAGCCAAATCCTGTTGGTGCCGAATGTCTATGTCTTAGTCTTATATCGAGTCTGTATTGTATAGAGCTGGATAGGCTAGGTTAAGAAGTATTTATGAAATGTTTGTAGCCAAGTTCGCCCATAATCATGTACTGTACGCATGTTCGGCCGAACTTGCATAGGCAAGTTCGGGCGAACTTGCACCTCATGGGCCGAACTTGTTGTGCTATAAATACCTAGCTTGTGTGTCTCATTTGTAACTTTGGCATTGTAGAGGCGAAGCTCTGTTAGTCTGTAATCTGAACGTTTAATCAATGAAACTGACGATTAACTGATTAATTCTTGTCTATTGGTAACACGACGTAATATTTCCGCTATTATGGACGTTAGATATCAAATTTAGGTTCCTAAGCATCGAGGATCGGTCCTACAAGTGGTATCAGAGCTAGAACAACCTGATTTGATAGTATCAAGACAAGATCACTTCTATTTCTACTCCATTCTTCTTTTTCTTTAACTTTTGATCACAAAATGAAGAATTCATGGTCAAAATCTTTTGAATTTTGAATATATCATGTAAAATACAATAAATATAAACCCTTGAAAGATTGGAGACCAAATTCATGTCGAAATTTTGAAAAAAACCATGTTTTTGAAAACATCCTGGAACAAACTTGTTGGCCATGTTCGGCTGAACTTGCATTAAAACATCACTTTTCAAGTGATTTTTTAGTAAGTTCGCCCGAACTTAGGTGATTTTCAAAGAAATTTGAGTCAAGTTCGCCCGAAGATACTAAATTTTCATTAATTTTACATCAAGTTCGACCGAACTTGTGTAAAATCAAGAAGATTTTAAGTAAGTTCGCCCGAACTTGCTTGTATTTCATCAAAGTTCTTTTGAACAAATTCGCTCGAAGATCTGTTTAATTGGGGTTATAAGTTCGACCGAAGATAAGCGAAAATTTTCAAAGTAAAACTAACAAGTTCGACCGAACTTGTTAGAAAATTTAAGAATTCTTCATTTGTCACTACAAGTTCGACCGAACTTGTAGTAGAACTAATTGTTTTCAAAGTTTTTGAAAGTTTTACAGCGTACACGTTTCGTTATTCACCATGGAGGATCAACTAAGAGCTTATATGTCTGGAGCTAGTTCGTAAAATGCCAACGTGATTAATCAAGTCAATCTTGATAATGAAATGGGAACAACCGTCAAACGCCCAAGCTGTTGAGCATGGACGAATACGAAGCATGGAAAGAGAAATTTACCTACTGGGTTCAAGCCATGCACTTCGCTGGCTGGGTGTCAATTGAAAGAGGCTACACTATTCCGGTAGATGAGCATCAACAAGTTCTTGAGAAGTACAACTACTCGACAGCTCAGAGAGACGAATACATTGCTGAGAAAAAGATGATCACTCTCATCCAACAGTCAGTCAAAGAAGATATTCTGATCTTGCTACCAGAGTATACTACAGTAAGGGGCTTTGGTTATCATTACAGAAGAAATACCAAGGCAGTGCCGAAATGATCAAAAGCAAGAAGGCTCTCATTCTAAAAGAGTTCGATATTTCCAGCATGCTAAAGAATGAGACCATTAAGCAAATGATTGAGCGTTTCTGTCACCTCAAAGTGCAAATGCGAAGACACGGTCTTGAGAAGACGGAACAAGAATACATCGACAAACTTGCTGACGCACTATCAGAGGGTGAATGGACTACGTATTTGATGGTTCTGAAGAATAGTGATAAGTGGGATTTCTTCAAGTTATCAACGTTTATCGATAAACTCGAAGGCCACGAAATGGAGCTTCTGAAGATAGCAAAGTCAAAAAACCCTAATGTAGTTCAAGACATCGGTTTGTACTACAAAACTGGAATGCAAGATAACATTTCGAGTCCAAAAATTGGAACTACTTTTAGTGCAAACATGAATGCTTCTCCACGGAAACCAGAATCATTCACAGCCTCAGTATGACCAAAGTCCACAAAATTCTTACTCAAGCACTGGTTCAAATTCAACATTCCAAAGTCATGCAAATCAGAACCAACAGCAAAGTTCTGATCCGAATGTTTACAAGTGCAACATTGCAGTGAACTTGAACAATGTTGTTTCAGAAGAAGTTGCAAAACAACATATGTCACTACTCGCTACCGTCTTAGAATCTAATGAATGTCTTGTTGCTGGTAAGATTGGAAACCCCGAAATGATCGTAGAAGATTATGACCAGGTTGGAAAGGAAGTACTCGAACTAATGGACATCAAATGGTCCTTAGCTTCGATTATCAGGAGAGTGACAAAGTTCGTTGCACTCACGGGTCGTGACATAGGAAACTCCAGCAACAAATTGGGTTTTGACAAATCCAAAGTCATGTGTTTTAGATGTCGACAGAAGGGACATTTTAAAAGAGAGTGTAAAAACTCCGAGGCAACCGGAAATCAAAGTCCTTTCAGAGGAGGGAATGAATATTACAAGAAGGTGCTTCAATATAAACCGTTCCCGAAGAAAACTCAGATTGAGATCCAAGAAAAGCCAAATAGTAGTACCACGGAGAAAGCCATGGTTGCATCTACAGAAGATGACGGTTTTGACTGGAACTCTTATATTGGGAAAAAGACCGGAGTTGCTTTAATGGCAGAGATAGTTGAAGATAAATCTGCAGAGGAGGCAGCGGCAGCAGCAGAAGCAGCAGCTTTTGAACAAGCTATTCTGGAACAATACTTGCATCAACAGCAGGAAGAAGAGGAATATATCCATATGCAGAGACAATGAATTTTATCCTCTAATTCTTGTGATAGTTTTGCAGGTCACTTCGATGGAAGCACGAAAGAACAAGTGGTTGAGGAGAAAAAGATTGATGAAGTGATTGTTGACATCACTCAAGAAGTGAAAGTCGAAGACCTCAAGGACGTGGCAGATAAAGCTTTAATGGCAAATCTAACCAAGGTAGGTCCAGAGGTAAAGATCATCGAGAAAGAAGTTGTTAAAGTACAAGTTGTAGAGGTTGAGAAACCTTATACAAAATGTACTAAACCTTGTGTCGAATGTGCCGAAAAATCAAAGATCATCGCAGAAAACAATGTGCATAACGATTTGTTAAAATATGATTATCGCACACTGAAAGAAGCGTATGACAAAATGAAAAATGATTATGGCAGACTCGACAGAAATAACACCGAACAACATGATAATATAAGAATGTTGAGTGGTACAGTAGTGGATAAACAAAGAGCAATTAACATTTATATCAACACCATTGCTGAAATCAAACAATAACTTCAAGATATGACAATTGAAACTGAAAGAGTTCGACAATTGCTAAGAAATTATACCACTAACGCGTATGTTATCTATCATATTCTTCCAACAATCTCATCGGAAGAAAAACCTAAAAAGAAAACGGGCAAAGAATATAGCAATGTTCCTCCACCCCTTTGCAAAAAATATTGTATTAAACCTACAGATGGGATGGACAAGGCACTCAATGTTGAATTACTTTCTGAAAAGAAAAACGAGTTGCCAGAGAACATTGATATAGTCTATGCTAAATCTGATGATGATAACAATGCTGTGGTTAACAAAGTTGTTGAAAATGTTTTAAGTGATTCTGATGATGGCAGCTTGAAAAGCACCAACTCGAGTTCAAGGAATTCTGATTCACAATCTGAAAATGACGATAAGTCACCAGAGTCTAAGTGACGATCCTAATATTGTAATGTACAAAATTAAGCATTCGAATAGACTATACTTTGATGATAGCTTCCCGATTCAGAATGTGAAAGAAGAATTGCTTGACAAATTCTTTAAACTCGTGGAAGTCACATAAGAGGAATTGGTAATCAATGAACAAAAATTCTATTCCAAACCTAAAAGAAACAATTACCGAAGAAACGATGGTGATCATCCGGAAAACTAGAGAGCAGGGTTGGGTCTAGAAGAAACTGATGAATGTGTAAAGAAACCGTCACCATTTCATGAATATAAAAACAAAAACATGAAGTTCGTATATGGGACGAATACAGTTCATGAGGAGAATTTGATTGGTAAGCAATCAAATGATGAGTTCAAGAAGGAGAAAGAAATTCGAGATAAAGCCAAGGTTACAAGTGGTGCCAAAACCTCTAGTAGGGAAAAACCACTGGTTAAAGGACATCCACTTGATAATCGGACATGTTTCAAGTGCAATGAAATTGGTCATGTGGCACGACATTGTCCGAAATCAAAACCGGCTTATCCTCGAAAAAGAGAAACAAATGTTGTTAAACCAAAGCAACTAGTGTTTGTAAAACCTGTAAAGATTTTGAAACGAAATGAATCAAAACCAGAAGTTAAACCAAAGTCTGAAAAGATTTTTGAAAATTCCATTTTCGAAAAAGGTGAAACTTCAAGGTCTAATGAAAACAAGTTTTACATCAAAAAGGCTAATATCAAATCTCAAACCTGGATTGCCAAGAAAAGGTCAACAACATCTGGAGTTGTTAAGTCTGAGCTGGTAAAGACTGACAGCACAAAAGAATCAAAGACTGAAATCACTATGTCTGAGCAGGTAAAGACTAGTGAGAATGTGAAAGAAATTAAAACAAATATCAAAAACGATAATGTCAAATCTGTAAAGATAAGAAAAAAGTGAAATTTTCAAACGTTAACATTGTTGAAACAGATGATGAATTTGATTTTGATGATGTTGATGAGTTTGAATATGCTTTTGTTGATGGTTATCCTGTAAAACCCAAGACCAAGAAGGCTTGGGTAGAGCTTTTCACCTAATTTCTGAATTTTGCAGGGGCTCCAAAGATCCTTACTTTCAAAGTGGATTTTGGATAGTTGAGCGTCTAGGCATATGACGGGAATGAAGGCATTGCTATTCGACATTAAAGCTATCAATGGTGGATATGTTGGATTTGCAGGAAATCAAGGTGGAAGGATAATCGCCAAGGGAAAACTCTCTAATGGCGTAGTTTCTTTTGATCGCGTGAACTATATTGCAGAGCTTGAGAACAATCTTCTGAGTATATCGCAGATTTGTGACAAGAAGTTTACAGTCCATTTCAACGACAGGGAGTGTATTATCTTAAAGCCGGGATTCAAAATTCCAGATGAGTGGATTCTGATGCGAGCACCACGAGAGAATGATTTATATGTTCTTGACATGGGTGTTGCTACCACTTCATCACAATCAGCACAATGTTTTGTATCAAAGGCTACTGAAAAAGATTCTATTCTTTGGCATCATAAGATGGGGCATATTCATTTGCGAAAAATGAATTTCTTGGTCAATGATCTTGTAAAAGGCATAAATCTTTGAAGTTTTCAGATGTCTGATCATTGCTTGGAATGCAAGAAGGGAAAGCAGATCAAGAAATCTCATCTGAATAAAATTCTAAACTCAATCAAGTTGCCTTTAGAACGTCTCCACATGGATTTATTTGGTCCTGTAAATGATCGAAGCATATCAGGAGACTTATATTGCTTGGTCGTGACAGATGACTATTCGAGATATTCGTGGGTATTCTTTCAAGAATCAAAAGACGAAACGTTGGAGAACTTGGTTATTCTATTCAAGAAACTCGAGAACATTTATCATCTGCCGCTCAGACGCATTAGAAGTGACAACGACACAAAGTTTAAGAATAACAAAATGAAGGATTTCTGCAACGCAAAAGGGGTTCTGCACGAGTTTAGTGCTCCCTATACTCCACAGCAAAACGGAGTTACTGAATGGAAGAATCGAACTTTGATTGAAACTGCGAGAACCATGCTTGCAGATTCTAAACTTCCAATCAGTTTATGGAGTGAAGCAGTTGCTGCGGCTTGCTACACGCTAAACAGGGTTCTCACTGTCAAACCAACAAAGAAAACATGTTTTGAAATGATAAATCGACGGAAGCCAAATTTGAAGTTCTTAGAACCATTCGGTGCTCCTTGTACCGTAATAGACCAAGATGGCAAATTCGGAGCTAAATCTCTCGAAGGTTTTTTTGTTGGATATGCGAGTCCGTTGAGAAGAGTATATGTTCCTTCATTGCAAAAGGTTATTGAAGCACAACACGTGGATTGTTTCAATTACACAGATCCTATTCAAAGGAAAGGTGACGCATGGCTGTTTAACTATCAAGACCTATGAAAGTCATTTGACTTGCCCAAAGAACCAACTGACGAAGAAGTTGCCGCGTTATATTATCTTCACCAGTCAGCGAATCAAGAGAAAATTGTTCGACCAATTGTGGTTAATCAACCCACGTTGGATCCATCTTCTTCTGGCGCAAGTTCAACAATAGTGGTGTTCCGGCTGAAAATGTTTCTGAAACATTATCATCACCCACTACTCTTCCAACGAATGCCTCTACCGATCCAATGAATACAACAACGGAGCCCAGTATGCCTCAGAATCAAGATTCTAATTCAGATGAAGCACCAACATTTGATGCCGACGGGGAATCAACTTCTTCAGATGAAGAAGTGGAGCAGATAACAAGTCTTCTTAATCAATCTGCAGTCCCGAACAACAGAAATGAAGCTTCATCAAGCTCTCCAAACATTGAATTGGTTGTTGATCTCAACATCACGAATCAGCAAAACTCAGTAGATGTTCCAAGTGAAGAATTGCTGCGATCATATTCCTATCATCCGTCAACAAATATTATCGGAGAACTTCAAACTGGTGTTAGAACTCGAGGGCAAATTAATAAAGCACTCAGTGGTTTCTATACATGTGTTGCCACAACCCAGAACTATTGTTTCCATTCATGTTTCATCTCTCAGATTGAACCTAAAATAGTTAGTGAAGCTTTAGCAGATGAAAACTGGGTACAAGCAATGCAAGAAGAATTATTGCAGTTTGAGAAGTTGGGTGTGTGGAAGCTTGAAGACCTACCAGAAAATCAGAAAGCAATTGATACAAAATGGGTCTTTAAGTGTAAACGTGATGATAGAGGAGTTATTGTTCGTAACAAAGCTAGGCTTGTTGTCAAGGGATTTCACCAGCAGGAAGGTATAGACTACACGGAAGTCTATGCACCAGTAGCTCGATTGGAGTCTATTCGAATATTTTTAGCTTTCGCATCATGGAAAGGATTTAAGGTCTATCAATTGGATGTCAAATCAGCTTTTCTGTATGGCAAATTACGAGAGAAGGTGTACGTTGGACAACCACCAGGGTTTGTCGATCCACTTAACAAGAAGAAAGCATACCTACTGGATAAAGCACTTTATGGTCTACACCAAGCCCCGAGAGCTTGGTGCGAGACGTTGTCGCAACATCTCGTCGGAAACGGCTTTATCAGAGGAACTGTGGATAGTACTCTTTTCACCAGAGAAGTTGATGGCCATCTGATTATAGTTCAAATCTACGTTGACAACATCATCTTTGGATCTACAAACGATAGTCTCTACAAAGAGTTTGAGGAAATCATGAAAAAGAAATTCGAAATGTCCTCGATGGGCGAAATGAAGTTCTTTCTTGGTTTGCAAGTAGATCAGCTTCCGAATGGTATTTTCATTCACCAGACTAAGTATGTTCATGACATCTTGAAGAAGTTTGGAATTGAAAGCTTGAAGCCTCTATCTACACCTCTTGCTCTCAACCACGGCATTTGCATTGACGAGACTAGAGCCAAAGTTGACGAGACGTTATACAGATCGATGGTTTGATCGCTGATGTCTCTGACGGCATCGCGCCCAGATATTATGTATCCAACCTGCCTATGCGCCAGATATCAGTCAAGCCCGATGATCTTACACATGCAGATTGTGAAGCGTATCTTCAGATATCTGAAAGGATGCCCAAGCACCGGCTTGTGGTACTCGAAGAACGACAATTTCGACCTCACAGGCTATGTTGATTCCGATTTTGGTGTAGATAAGATGAACTCTAAATCAACTACAACGGGATGCCAGTTCTTCGGAACAAGAATGGTAACCTGGCAGTGTAAGAAACAGACTACGGTCGCTCTCTTTACCTGTGAAGCTGAGTATATCTCGGCCTCCGGCTGTTGTTCACATATTCTGTGGATTCAACAACAGATGAGAGACTTTTTCTGCAATTTCTGGACACTCCGCTGTATGTTGATAACAAGGCAGCCATCGATATAACTAAAAATCCGGTTCATCACTCACGCACAAAACATATTGACATTCGTTATCATTTCATTCGTGATTGCTACGAAAAGAAATTGGTACGAATAGAAAAAATCCACATCGACGAACAAAAGGCTGATTTTTATACCAAACCATTTTTATTATCTCGGTTTAAATACTTGTTGAGAATTAACGGTATGAAAAACTTGCTGACAGGTGCGGATGCTGAGGTTGAATACGGATCGGACGACGATTCGCGGGATCTACATTGGTTTGTAAATACTTTTCTAGCTTAGAATTTTATTAAAAACTAAGATCCAAAAAGATGTTTTTGATTTTAGGGGGAGAAATGTTAGAGAAAATACAAAAACATTTGAAAATTTTTTTAAAAAATCCAAAAACATATAAAAGCTCAAAATGTTCAAAAACATTGAAAAAGACAAAAAAGAATTCAGTGTCATAAAAGGAAATGATAGTACATCAGTGGACTATCACAGTATGCTAAAGAAATGTAAAGTTTTAAAGTAATAAACGAGTCTTGCTGCGGATGTGTCGATAGGCTTAACACGTTTAGTAGACTGTTTTCGAGATATAAACTAAATTTTATAACTGCTTAATCTTGTGGATTAACACATCTTGGATATATGGACTTAGTACTCGAAATTTCGTCTGAAAGATTGCCTGATTCTGAGATACGAGGTCTTTATAGATAGTTGATATCTGGAGTATTATACAAGTTCTTCTGATTTTGCGGAAGCAATGGCCTAGAACTTCTATAATACTTTCGCTTTAAACCACCAAATTGCATGCAATATTGAAAAATATCGAAAGATATAATCATATGCAATGCTGAAAAGATTCGTTAAGTGGAACACACCTTAAGGACGAGCCTTCATCTCTTTGTCTGTACGGTAGTACTAACCTGAGCTCTCAAGGTCTCGTACAACCCAGATATAGATATCAATTACGCTATATTCACCTGTAAGATGAAATCTAAGGAATCTGGATACAGGAGTATATTCAAGAAGTGGGAACCATAGTTAAGTCAAGTTTCATGATTTCTACCTTAACATATCTTGAAACAATTGAGAAATGCGGTAAAGTTTAAATGGACAAACATATCGACAATCTAGGTAAACGAGTTTAAAACTTAAAGTCATATAAAGGTCAACGGTACTGGTGATATGTCACAATCAACTGATATGGTCCTTAGACACGAATTCACAAAAATATGTCTGTAAATATGTTTGTACATAGTTTACATTGCTTATTTCATTATATTTCAGCTTTACAGATTAAAATCAAAAAGATTTTCGGTGTGTTTTAGCATAAACTTACAAAAAATACAAAAATATTTTATTTCTACATTGTTTTCAGCAAACCAATGTTGGATAACGGATCTTCGAAGTCTGGTAAGATGCTAGAACTGGTGGAAACCTCTTTGACAATGGGCTGGGAGCTAATCTGTTAAAATATGAAAAGTTAGAACGATGAAAAGTTCATTAATTTGAAACTTTGATTTTGAAAATATCAACAGTTTGTTCGTAACAGGTTAAACCGGGGTCATTAACTTGGACTCGGCAGACAAATCGGTTAACCAAGGTCATTAGCTTGGACTTGGTCAACTGAGTGGATTTTCATAACTGGTAAAAAGTTGGAAAGTTCAGGGTTAAAAATGAAAAATTTGAAAAAGTTTGAAAATTTTGAAGTTTGGCAAGTTCGGCCGAACTTGCTGAAATTCAAGTTTAACAAACAGCAAGTTCGACCGAACTTGCAGATGGCTGATTGTTTGTTTTTATGATAAGTTCGCCCGAACTTCTCTGGGCCTCAGGATGGGCTTAACAAGTTCGCCCGAACTTGACATAGTATAAATACCATTCAAGTTTGGCCGAACTCATTTACTTGTTATCAGAAGTTTTGAGCGAACTTGAGCATATTGAGAGAATTTGTGAGAAATTGTCACTTTTAAGCCGTTAAACTGTCCATTTGAAGATAGTTTTTGGTGATTAGCACACCAACTACTATGGCAGAGGTAATTAATTGATAATAAACCATGATTGAACTGATAACAAACAAAACCAAATCAAAAAATTTAAAATCTGATAGTTTTAGGTGTTATTGGACAAAATTGAACATAGATCTTTGATCTATACTTAAAAACGACCGAGAAACTGTTTTTGATTGGACTGAAATACATGTTTGCATGCTGAAACTTGGTTGGTCTGATTGAAGAAGACGACAAGTTCGGCCAAACTTGTTGTCAAGTTCGATCGGACTTGTCCAAAACACACCTGAATGAATCAGAAACATGTTTGACCGAACTTGAGTGTTGAAATACCTTTGATCTAAACATGTTCGACCGAACTTTTGTAAACAAAAATGATTTGTTTGTATTGTAAGTTCAACCAAACTTGTTCTTTAACATGAAACATGTGTCTCATACATGTTCGGATGAACTTAGAAAAATTGATTAATAAAAGCTGTAAGTTCGCCTGAACTTGCATTAGGAAAATTGAACATGTATGTTACATGTTCGGGCGAACTAGTTAAATTCAGGGTGTTTAACACTAATCAAGTTCGCCCGAAAAGTGTGCTAATTATTTTATGTCGTTTTTCATGAACTGATTCCAGCGCGTGTTATCTCAGTTGAGTTTTCCAAAACCCACAACACTTGTATCACGCTTGACAAGTCTATTTGTCCGTCGCTGAAGGAATATGACAGCATTTTGAAGTTTCTTGAAGATTGTCATATTCGCCGTGCAATTACTGAGCGCACTGTATCTTATCGATCTCATGTTATTCACTTCTGGATGAACGCGAATCAAAGTGCTGATGAGAAGACAATCTCTTCTACAGTACAGGTTGGTGAAGAGATAAAGCCGATTACAGTTACTGAAGGCGATATTCGAAGAATTTTAGAGCTTAAAGATAAAGAAGATGATCCGATTCATCTAGTTGAGAAGATGGTTCGTGGATGTTTCTTCCGCATGGGTTATAAGGGGAGTGTGAATAAACCAACGCTGAAGAAAGGTGAAGTGCCAAACCCCTATAAACTTTTGAGGCATGCTCTAATTCACACGTTCAGCCATCGCAAAGCCGGGTTAAATGATGTTCAAGATTATTTGGCTAGCATGGCAACGACGCTTATCTTGAAGAAGCCGTTCAACGTTTCTAAGATAGTGTTCGTTCACATGTCAAAGAATATGGAGGATTCAAGACTGTGTTTATATCCAAGATATATTCAGATGCTCATCGATGCGAAATATCCCAACATTGCTCGAGATCCTAATGACGTTCTTTATTTGGTTCATCTCGACGAAACCACAGTGAAGAAGCTTATCAAGTTTCAGAAACAAGCTTCAGCTCCTATTGCCAAGCCAGTATTCGGAGCAATTAAAGATTCAGATTATGTATCGCCACCTGGAAGCAAACGGAGAAAGGAAGGTAGCGATGACAAAAATGAGCTTAAAGCTAAACGAGAATGGTTTAAAGAATTCAAACGGAAGGCAAGAAGTGAATGGTTTTTGAAAGATGAAGCTGATAAACCAAAGAAGAAGCGAGCATCAAAGAAAGCTGAAAATTTGCTTGTCGATGAGGAGGAGACTGAGAATGTTGAAGCAGTGGTTGGATCTAGCGCTGCAGTCGTTAATGAGAGTCAAGAAACAATGAAGACGACTCAAGAAGAAGTAATTTCTGCTACGTCTGAAAATGAAGAATATGATAAAGAGCCTGAAAAGACAGAGGCTGAAATAAGAGCAGAAAAAGAAAAGAGACTTGATGCAGATTTTTATCCAAATGCAGAAATAGAATCTGATGAGGAGAGGCCAAAGAAAAAACTAAAAGAACAAAGTCTCCTGCAATCGAAATTTCTAAGAAAACTACAGGGTCACCTCACACGAAAGGGAAACGAAAGGCC
Organism: Scalesia atractyloides; assembly: GCA_947069175.1. NCBI lineage: Eukaryota > Viridiplantae > Streptophyta > Magnoliopsida > Asterales > Asteraceae > Scalesia > Scalesia atractyloides. Next base: position 71,006,629 of record CAMTDV010000024.1, read on the forward strand.
AAGAATGCTCAGAAAGCGGTGAGCAAAAGATACAAAAGCAAAGTGAAAAGCACTGAAGCCACACAAGAACCTTCTGGTGCTCAGGAGAAAGGAGCAACACAAGAACCTCCTACACAAGAACCTCCTGTTATCATTCATGCTGAAGCAGAAAGGCAAGGAGTTACACAAGAACCTCATGTGTCTGAGTTTGTTGAAATTCCGATCGTTGAATCGCCGAGTGCTCAAAAGACTTCTATTCCTGAAAGCTCCGCGCCAAAGAAGTCTACACCGAAAACTGCAACACCAAAAGACTTAACACCAAAGACACCAAGGGGAAGTATGTTTGGTGATATGCCACACGGTCCTATAAGTCTTGAAGATTTGGATGAATTTTTCCCTGAAATGAATGCAGAAATGTTAGAAAAGCGTGTGAAGGTATTAGAAGATAAAGTTGAGCAGATTGAGTTAGAAAAGGCTGAGCTCGTAAAGAAGGTGAATAAATGCGAAGTCGAAAAGGAAATTCTTGATGATAAAGTGAAGGTGCTTGAAAATGAATGAGAATATTACAAAGCGTTGATAGAAAGTCTGCAGGACGCAAATGAAAAATTACAAACATAGATTGCAGAATTGAAGAAAATTCAAGCTCTGAATGATCGAAGATTCATCAGATTACATAAGGTGTTATCCAATAATCTAAATATTGATTTTATCACCGAATACGATCGTCTGGATCGTCAAGAAGCTAAGGAGCATGCTGAAAGAGAATTGGCTGAGGGTGGTAAAGGGAAGCAGGTAGATGGAGAAGCTCCTAAATCTACTACAGAGAAGTCTTCTAATGTCCCGAGAAATCTACTGAAGATGCTTCAAAAGCGTCTGAGTCTGATATCCAAAAGGTTGACGAATCTGTCAAACCTTCTGATCCTATTATCATTACTAAGAAAAAGACGATGATGAAGCCGAGAAAAAGGATAAGAATGAGGATGAAGAAGAGGAAGGATATGAAGATTGGAATGTAGGGGATGATGATGAAGATTTTTATCAGGGTGATGATGACTTTGATCAGGGTGGTACTCGCTTAAAGATCAATGAAGCTAAAGTTTCTGATGAATTTGATTTTTCTGATCTGATGGATGAATCTAATCAAATGAAAGATAAAAGCCAGGGGGAGTCAGGGCAAAAAGGGCCTTCAGATGATATTGATATGTTAAATGTTGATCGTTTTGTGAAGCCTATGATTGCAGTACCTACGAAGTCTTTGATATTGATGTTGGAACACAATGTTGAAGAAGGTGAGTTTGTACATAATTATTCGAAAGAAGATCTGGCGAAGCTAGTTGAAGCTGAAGTTGAAAACTTGGAGTTTGATTTTGAGGAGGTAATGAATGTCGTTACATTTGAACCAAAAGAGTATCAGTACGAAAGAAGATTCGAAGCTGATGAATACAACCGGATGATTGTTGAAGACTGGTCCTCAGATGATGAAACTGAAAAGAAATATAAGTATGTTGGTCAGGATTCAGAAAGCTTTCCTACATTTGAAGAAATGTATAAACAGCTGAATGAAGATATGTTGAAAGATAGGATTGCTGAAGAGCTTCGTGAAGGAAAAATTCCTAGGCCAATGACCAAAGAGGAGATAGCTGAAGCGAGAAAGACCTGGTTCAAGGAGATGCCTCGTGAGCGTAAGTTTCGACATCCACTAGCATTCTTCACCAGAGATAAAAATGTTTCTTTGGGAGATATATTGAGTCGGGGATGGTTTAAGGAGCTCAATGTATATGCAATCAAAAGAGAGTTTGGAGTGCAATACTTCAAATACTTTGCTGATTTAAAGACTTTACCGTATTGGGATATGGAAGAGCTAGTGCAAACAGTGAACGTTACTTATCAGATGAAGACAGTTGATCAATTGTTATGGAAAATGATAAAGTACGAAGCTGCAAAAGGATGGAATCACTGGAAGCCGTTTATTCCGAGATGTAGAATAAAGATTAACAAGGTTATAGAAGAAAAGGACATAATGTTGAATATGAAACGTCCTAGAGCCATGAGGAATATGCCACTTATGCCTATTGAATAGAACTTTTATCCTTTATTCAAGTGGTGGCAGATTGATCCAACTACTTGTGAAGCAGTGATTGTCTTAAAGTTTGAAGATCACTTAGATATTGCTAAGGAACGGGTTGAAGTGATGGGTTATCAAGGTATGGGAGGATTGTGGAGGAAGATGAGGATTCTAGATCCTATGTGGTTGGTAAACTGCTCGAGAGAAGATATAAAATGCCTTTTCTACAGCAAGATTGTTTTTGAAGAAAGAGAAAAGGTACAGGCGATGTAGTATCAGAAAGTCGTCAATGTTTGCTATGCACGTAATGTGAATTCAGGGAAGATGTGGCAGACAAAGTGGAGGGATCTGGAAAGAGTTGAATTCTAAAAGGAAGAAACCAGAAGTGGGCGATTAAAGAGAAGATGGAGAAAGCGGTAAGGCAAAGTTCGCTCAAGATGGCTAACTTTAAAAGATCTCCGCCAACTGATCAAACGCCGAATCCGAAACAAGAGAGACGAAAGAAGCCCTACAAGAACTTCTTTGGTCGGGTACGTTAATGTATATATGAAGACAGAGTTTTGAAGACTAATAAAAGACGAAGATAATATCCAGGGGGAGTCTGTTGGTGCAGAATGTCTATGTCTTAGTCTTATATCGAGTCTGTATTGTATAGAGCTGGATAGGCTAGGTTAAGAAGTATTTATGAAATGTTTGTAACCAAGTTCGCCCATAATCATGTATTGTACACGTGTTTGGCCGAACTTTCATAGGCAAGTTCGAGCGAACTTGCACCTCATGGGCCAAACTTGTTGTGCTATAAATACCTAGCTTGTGTGTCTCATTTGTAACTTTGGCATTGTAGAGGCGAAGCTCTGTTAGTCTGTAATCTAAACGTTTAATCAATGAAACTGACGATTAACAGATTAATTCTTGTCATTGGTAACACGATGTAATATTTCCGCTATTATGGATGTTAGATATCATATTTAGGTTCCTAAGCATCGAGGATCGGTCCTACAAATCCAAGTTACTAGTGGTACCCCCAAATCCTCCGTTGATTCCAAGGTGGAAGCACCTAAGCCCTCGTTCCAATTTAAGCAATTCATGGCCTGTAAGCCTATAGAGTTTACTGGCATGGAAGGCGTCACGACCATGATGAATTGGACCGATGCAATTGAACTCACCATCTTTCAAAGCGGGTGCCCTGATGACCTGCGAACCCTGAACGTGCCAGGGGTGTTTCGTTCGAGAGCCCTCGAATGGTGGACCTCCGAGCGAAACAAAAGAGGCAACGATGCGCCTTACGCCCTACCTTGGGATGAGTTTAAACAGTTGATGAAGGACCATTTTTGTCCTCCCACGAAACTAAAAAATTAGAAAATGAATTTTGGACCCTAAAGCAAAAGGGGAGTGACATCGATGGCCTAATTTCGCGCTTTAAACAACTCAGCATCATCTGACCTGGACAGGTCGACACCATCCCTAAAGCCATAGCCAAGTTCATCCACTGCCTTGCACCTGTCCTGGTTAAACATGTAGCCGCAGCCTGCCCTAAAACCATTGAGGACGCCTTTAACATCGCCGTTGAGCTGAACAACAATTGCGTTCTTCAAGGGGCCTACGACAAGGTTCCCACGAGGAATGAGCACCAAGCCCTCACCGACACCGCCACTTCTGAACCCCTCACCCTCCCAAGTTAAAAAGAACAAGAAGCGGAAGGCTTCTGTTCGAAATTGTGCGGTTGTTACTCTGCCGAACCCTCAGCCCATCCAATCACTAGCAGCCATTACCCCCACCACTGACGAACAACCAAAACGAGGCTACACTGGCCCTCATCCTCAGTGTGCTACTTGCTCATACCATCACCCCACCAACACCCCATGCCGCAAGTGCGCCCAATGTCATAGATTGGGGCATTTTGCTAAACATTGCGTTCCCTCAACCCCAAAACCAACAACCCCAAGGCAATCAACCTCAAGCCATCATGTCAAATCCCAACCCTGCTCAACCTCAAGCCATCATGTCAAATCCCAACCCTGCTCAACCTCAAGCTGCTCCTGTCCGAGCTCGTTTCAAATGTGGCGATCCCAATGACCTCGCCAATGTCTGCAATCAGCGATACGCCAACCAGCAACCACAACAGCAGCAGCAGCCTCAGCAAGCTCGAGCAGAGCCTTCGTTACCACTGCTGCTCAAGCGCAAAACAGCAACGACGTCATTACCGGTACGTTCCTTGTAAACGACATTTATGCTTCATGTTTATTTGATACCGGTGCCGATAAAAGTTTTGTATCGTTTGAATTCGAACATATGCTTAAATGTGAACGTTCTAAGTTTCCCAAATCATTCGTTGTCGAAGTTGCTAATGGTAAATCCGTCATAGTCAATTCCGTTCTTTCTAATTGTTCCTTAAGTCTTAATGATCATACGTTTTCAGTCGACCTCATACCTATGCAAATGGGTAGTTTCGACATCATAATAGGCATGGATTGGCTTAGGCGAGTTCATGCTGAAGTGCTGTGTTCCGACAAATTTATTCGTCTTCCTCTTCCAAACGGTGATTTCTTACACGTCTCGGGCAAGAAACCTTCTAAAGGTCTCAAGCTCATGTCGTGTATCCAAGCAAACAAGTACTTACGTAAGGACTACTTCGCCTTTCTCGTCCACATTGTGGAGAAGAAGGACAAGAGTCCAAGCATAAGTGATGTTCCCGTTGTTCATAATTTTCCCGACGTATTCCCAGAGGATCTTCCTGGTCCTCCTCCTCCCTGTTCCGTTGACTTTCGTATTGACTTCATCCCTGGCGCAACTCCCGTTGCGAAGGCTCCCTATCGTCTAGCACCCTCGGAAATGCAAGAGTTATCGAGCCAAATTCAAGAGCTTTTTGATAAAGGCTTTATACGCCCTAATACTTCTCCTTGGGGTGCTCCAGTTTTGTTCGTGAAAAAGAAAGATGGGTCATTTTGGATGTGCATCGACTATCGTGAGCTGAACAAGCTTACAGTCAAAAACCGATATCCTCTTCCTCGCATCGACGACCTTTTTGATCAACTCCAAGGCGCAACCTATTTCTCGAAAATCGATCTTCGATCTGGCTATCCTCAATTTCGAGTTCTCGAAGAAGATGTTCCCAAAATCGCTTTTCGCACACCTTATGGACACTACAAGTTCGTGGTCCTGCCTTTTGGTTTGACCAATGCACCTACAGCCTTCATGGACTTGATGAACCACGTGTGCAAACCTTACCTCGATCGTTTCATGATCGTCTTCATAGACGATATCCTCATCTACTCCAAGACGCAAAACGAACACAAACGTCACTTGTGTCTCATCCTTGAACTCCTTCGTTCCCAACGACTCTACGCCAAATTCTCCAAGTGCGAGTTTTGGCTAAAAGAAGTTCAATTCCTTGGTCTTTCCAAACGCTCAAGGACATGCTTTGCAATGCTCCTATCCTCACTCTCCCCGATGGTAACGACGATTTCATCGTGTTTTGCGATGCCTCAAACCAAGGTCTTGGTTGCGTCCTCATGCAACAAGACAAGGTCATCACCTACGCGTCGAGACAACTAAAAATCCATGAGAAAAACTACACTACTCACGACCTTGAACTTGGTGCAGTTGTTTTTGCATTGAAATATGGCGACACTACCTTTATGGTACCAAGTGTGTGGTCTTCACCGATCATAAGAGCCTTCAACACATTTTCAATCAAAAGGAACTCAACATGCGTCAACGTCGCTGGGTAGAGTTGTTAAACGACAACGACTGCGAGACTCGCTACCATCCTGTTAAGGCTCATGCGAAGGGTATCCACTGTTACCGAATCCACAGTGATCTTCATGCCCACATTCGTAGAGTGCAAGACGCATCCGTTAATGAAAACAACGTGCACTATGAAATGAAGGGTGGTGATGAAGAACACCTTGCATCCAATTCCGATGGTATGCTCTACTATCTAGACCGTATTTGGATCCCAAAACGTGACGACCTTCGTAACTTCTTGATGAGGGAAGCTCACAAGTCCCGATACTCCATTCATCCTGGCGCTGACAAGATGTACCAACATTGCGTGCATCCTATTGGTGGCCAGAAATGAAGAAATATATCGCCCTTTACGTTTCAAAATGTCTTACGTGTTCCAAAGTCAAAGCCGAACACCGATGTCCCTCTGTCTTACTTGAACAACCAGACATCCCTTTTTGGAAATGGGAGAGCATAGCCATGGATTTTATCACGAAACTTCCTCGTACATCTTCTGGTCACGATAGTATTTGGGTCATCGTTGATCGTCTAACCAAATCCGCTCATTTCCTCGCCATTCGTGAAGATTAGAAAGTTGAGAAATTAGCTCGTATCTACACGGACGAAATCATTTGTCGTCATGGTACTCCCATTGACATCATCTCTGATCGTGATGCTCGTTTCACCTTTCGTCTTCGGCAAACATTCCAATCCGCTATGGGTACTCATCTGAACCTTAGCACCGCTTTTCATCCTCAAACCGACGGTCAAACCGACGGTCAAACCGAGCGTACTATCCAAACCTTGGAGGTTCTTCGTTCTTGCGTAATTGATTTTGGTGGTAACTGGGACTCGCACTTTCCTTTGGTTGAATTCTCGTACAATAACACCTATCACTCGAGTATTCAAATGGCACCCTTCGAAGCATTGTATGGTCGTAAATGTCGTTCGCCGATTTGTTGGCACAAGATTGGTGAAACTCAAATCACTGGTCTCGAGCTCATACAAGAGAGGACGGATAAGATTTTACAGGTTCGAGGCAACTTACTCAAAGCCAGGAGCCGACAAAAGAGTTACGCCGACAAGTGTCACAAACCTTTGAAATTCGATATAGGTGACTTTGTACTTCTCAAGGTATCCCCTTGGAAGGGTGTAGTTCATTTTGGGAAGAAAATAAACTCGCACCTCGCTACGTAGGCCCTTTCAAGATTCTCGAAAGGATTGGCAAGGTTGCGTATCGACTAGACCTACCTGAAGAGCTCAAGGTTAGATGGGAAGGAAAACATGGCACCGAATTTACTTGGGAACTCGAGAGTGATATGAAGACCAAGTATCCGCATCTCTTCGTGGCATCTTCCTAAATTTCAGGACGAAATTCCCTAAAGGAGGGGAGACTGTAACGCCCTGCTTTTCATACTTTCCTTATTAGAAAGCTAGCTTTGTACTTCTATTTTCGGAAACCTTGTAATCTCGTATTCGCATATTTCGTTGTAATCGTATAATCCGAGACTTGGATCATAATGAAAGCTCGTATTTTTATTCTTATTCATGTTGTACTTATTCATAATCGTTTTATACTTATACATATTCATACATTCATGCTCATACTACTTGATACTCAATATACGTGCAAACATACATACTTACATTCTCGATACCTGATTTATACTTATACACATTTATTATACTTGAAAACATGTGAAATACCAAAGTTTATGCATGAAATGATGAAAAATACGAAGTTTAGGGGTCAAAATGAAAGAATTCAAACTTTAAACGGAAACAAGGGGCGTCGCCGTACGCGGCGCCTAACCCCTTCTAGCCTACGCGCAATGCTAAGGCCCTCAATCTGCATAAAATTGTTTCTAGCTCACGGGTTGGTCAATTTTGTGTTTGTTTAGTGTGTTTTCTCCATTAAATGCTCACCAAACCTAACCCTAATCACCTCCTATAAAACCCAACTCATTCCCACACTTCTCCACTTTGCAAACTCCTCTAAACACTCCCTTAACACTCTCAATTCAGCTGAAAATTCAGTAGCAAAGTCAGAATTACTTCAAGTTGCAAAAGTAAGTATAACCTCACTTCTACTTCATCTTTTTCACTCATTCTTCTTTCTTAGAACTTGGAACAACCTTAGGTATGTTTCCAAAGGTTTTCCATGGAAAACCAAGGCTGGAACTTCACCATAAAAGGCTCCAAAGTGCTATAAATTTTCTGTTTTTGGTTAAACTTCTATGAACTTCTTTGAAACTCATGTTTTCTTCACACAACACCTTTGTTCCTATGCTCCTAAATCAAACCTATGATTAGTGAGCTTAAACAAGGTTGTTTCATATGAAATAGGAGTGGCTAAACACTTTAAACTTTCTGTTTTCAAAGAGCTTTAAGCTCACAAGTGTTGCCAAGTCTTGAACTTGATGTTAGTGAGACTACAAGGTTAGCTTGGGCTATCCTACATACAAGTCCACACAACACTTGATGTTTTCTATACCACTAAGGCCTATTCAACCTTCATTGAGTAACAAGGCTATGCCACATCCCTGACGAATGTTGTACGGGATGCACGACCCTTGTTTGCTTACTCGGTTGATATGAAGCTTTAGTGCAGAATCCTTTGTTTATGTTTATGATTATGTATTCCTATGTTCATGACCCTCCTTGTGTCTATGGCACTTGTGTAGTGGTGAATCCTAAACAAGGTCCAAAGTGGATGGTTAATCCTCCCACCTCTTACTTGACTTATATGACTACAAGAGGTCTTAAGTGGATGGTTAATCCTCCCACCTCCTACATGACCAAATAACTAATATATACTTATATGAACTATGTAATATACTTAAAAACCGAAACCTTGATGATGACTAAATAATCACTTGTCAAGTTATTAAGTGTATCATCATTGTGTTTAGTTCCTTGTTATGATTCTAATGGGTGTTAACCTATGAAATCACATCAACCCTCTTGGGTCAAAATAGTGTCAAGAACGAGTGCTAGACCTTGGTGACTATTTTATCATAAACATACTTTATTATGCTTTAAACTCTAAATTCCGAATTCCCCATTATCATCCAAATACTCACACACCTACGTTTTCCTCATGTAGGATAACTCGGTGTTCCTCCACAACCAAATAACTCTTCACGGATTCAATCGGAAAGCTTGCAAAACCGTGAGTACACTCGACCCATTTCTCTTTAATCACTTTGGGTGTAACATGTTTACCATATTCAAAATCACAACACTTAAACTTTATGCAAATGCATGAAAAAAATCCATTATACATGAATACTTTGATACGTTACATGATGCTTATTATGTGGACATTCTTTATGTGTTACTATAGTCATTAGCTTTATATGAGCCTCCATTCGACGTGTATAGCGCTATAGGAGTAACGCACCACTTGTAATCTTTGGTCATGTTGAATTATCTTTTTATGCGTAAGCAAGAGGGTTGACTAGAAATATTACATGCCATGTATGATGCTCTTGTACAAACTTTGTTGCCATGTGGATTCATTTTAAACTTATGCTTATTCTTAAACTTGTGTACTCGCCTTTGCTTTTGCATTAAAATTCATTTTTAAACATGTTACAGGTTGAGGAGAATGTTGCTATGAAAGAAGTAGCGTTGATGCTTAGATACAAAAATAGACGTATTAGGTTTAGAATGTTGTATCAGTTTTGTTATGTTATTGTTGTTGTATTTGACATTTCCATGTTGTACCTGTCCTTCTCATATTGTATTGACAATTTGAGCTTATAAATGAAATTTGATTTGAGTTAAATATTGTCGCAAAGTAGCGTTATGTGTGATGAGCAATCCATTTCATCTCACTCTGATGATTCCACCATCGGTTGGGGTGTGACAGTATCATAGTAGGTCGTGGCTGACCACATCAACTTATAAAGCATTTAAGTCTTACCGAGCAAATCTAAGGTGAGTTCACAACTCTTTTCTAAAAGCATGCATCCCTGGTTTGGGACAACACATTTTAGGTAGCCATGGTTTGGGCTATGCGCGCGTTCCTTGTGAGAACCACTGAAACGTACGATCCACTAGAGGTTGATAGTACACTTGGACTAAATGACAACTCTATCATGAAATTCCCTACACATTATACAGATTAGCTTGTCGGGTTAGCAGACGGGGTATTAGTTGATAGCACTATTAGGTTTGACAAACCTCACACCGTGCTGGGAGCAGGGCGTGAACTATTGACCTTTCCTATTGCATCAATGTGGATAGACATTGATGAAGGGCACAAAAACTTACTACATCAGTTTTCAGTATCTACACAGTTTAGTCATGTGATGAGGGTTAGCTACCCGAGTCATACGTAAATCAGAAACATTGTGAACTTTACTTTTGTTAAACTCAAATTTGTGAATTCGCTAACTTTATTGTTGACACGTTGTTGCATGCTTTGCAGGTCGTTAGGTACAGCTATGGACGGATGTTGCAATCGGTTGTAGTGTGTGGTTCGTAAAGCATTATATTTTGTGTATTTATTAAACTTGTGGTTTTAAGGTTTAATGATTTTACTTTATTTTTCCGCTGCTAACTTAAAATGTGTTTTTGGACCTTTAAACATGGTCATTAATCGTGTTGATTGTGATGATTTTACTAACTTAAATATTTGGTTCAACATGATTAATGGCTGGATCCTGGTCAGTCACACGCCTCGTGGTAAAACCCCGCATGTGGAATATGAGGGTGTGACAATTGTCCAAGAGGATGATGATGAAACTCCTCAAACCTCACCCATCAAAAACACATCATCACCTCCATTATCATACCTACCAAACATCCCATCCATAACCATTTCCACGCATCCATTGGAGCTAACCACTAAATCCCAAGTCCTTCTACTCCACAACTTCTCACGAAGACCTTCCAAAACTAACCAATGTCAAAGAATATTTGGAGCTCAAAATGAAGCCGGCTAAAAGGATTACTCAGGAAAGAAACAAATGGAAAGATGACAAGCAACTACAACAAATCCTGTATGAGAAATACAAAAAAGTAAATGCCTTGGAGGATTATGCAAGAGATGTGTGAAAAAATCTCTCCCATGCTCCAATAGATGATTCAGATCTCAGAAAGACTTTGAGGGATGACTATTTAAACCACATCATGGAAAAGAAGCTTTACAATGCAACCATATATCAATTTTCAGGATGGCCAACTGAATCCTTGCTAGATGAAATAGTAAGGACTAAAAAGATGAAGCTAAATCTGGATATTAAACCTACACCCCCAACTGGAAAACAGGAAGAAATCCCAATGACAAAGGGGCACTTCAGTTAAGGAGGATGAAGGAGGAAATGGTTGCTGCAAAGTTTGGCTCTGTGAGATCAATGGAAAAATGGGACGAGCCAACAATCTTTGAGAACCGCAAAAGGATAGAAATTTTTAGAGAAAAGGACCCCTCAGTTCCTGGAAAACCAGATTATGAACAAGTAGACTTCCCCATCAAAACTTTAGTTGATCCTTCAGAGCTTCCATCTGTAAAGAACATCTCAACAGCTACAGGAAGCTATCTCAAAAGACCAAAAATGATGTTAGAAGAAGATATGAAGATGTATCAAGATGAGTTCAGGAAAGAAGTAATCAGAAAAGAGTTAATGTATGGGCATCCAGATGCAAATCTAGAAGATCTACATGGTAAAATTTTGAGAAGACCAGTTCCCCCAACTCATCTACAATAACTCTAGTCCTAGTAATCCCACCTAAGACAAGCCATGAATTGACTTTACTCAGGGCTATTGGGGAAGTGCACAAGATCTCAATGCATAGTGCATTTGGGCTAAAAGATGCAGATATGCAAGACTTAATAAGTCTTCCACTTGAAAGGGATCTAGAAGATAGCTACTTCATGAACTTTGAATTACAGTTCAAGGGACAAATCAGTGAGAAGCTGATGAGGAATAAAAACTGATCAAATAAACATCTGTTTGGGCATCATCTATTCTAGGGGAGAAATTTGTTGGACCTACAAAAGAACATATGATTTCAAAAGCCAAAACATGACTTCCTGATTAAGAAATAAACAAATAATGAAGCATTCTCCTCCCAAAGATAGTTAATCTTGAACACTAATCATAATATTTGTTGAAGACATCAAAGATCTATTTGAAGGCATGGAATGTCTGTTGAAGAAGAAGAAACCTCTGTTGATGGCCAAAGCCCTGTTGAAGGCAAAACACAGATCATAAAGACCAAACATTTGTTATGGCCAAACAAATTTTTGGTACAAGTCAACAGCGGTTTGAAGAACAATGGTTTAGTCAATGTAATAATGTTACTTAGAACACATGTTTTATAGTAATTAATCAAATGATAGATTTCAGTAGATGTTTGTTAACATTTGAGGATCTTTTGGTTAGGAATGTTAGTGCCACTATCAGGGTGACGTCAACTGATTGCAAACATACCTTTCGTACCTGTATAAATAGATCACATGTGTTAGAGATCTCTTTTATCACTACACACATTCCTTTTGTACAAACAATTTTGTGTGTGATCAGGTGGAGGGGGAGTTTGTAGCATCATTACTGTAATTTGTAATCATTTGGTTATTAATGCAAAACCATTTTGATATAACTTTCCACTCTTGTATGCTCCCTGTTTCCATTTAGATAGTGTGTTTACATCCATTTTTGTTCATCTAAAGCATACAGTTAAACTAAGATCCTAACAATTGGTATCAGAGCTTGGTCACATTAAACTTGATTTCTCAATCAGTTTAATATCAAAAGATCAGGTCACAATTGATATCCAACTTTTTGTTGTATCGAATTTCAGAGTTTAAAGTATCAAATTCAATTATCTTTTTGTACGTACTCTGTTTTTCACAAAGATCAAAATAATGGCTCAAAACATTCACTGTTCCCATAATTCTGGTTTTTGCAACAAACCACCGATGTTTGTCAGATCTGAATTCAATAGTTGACAACATCGTGTGGTTCATCTTCCACTCAAGAGAACACTGGATATTGGAGATCTGTTACGTTAATATGTTCCAATGGTACCGGGCACAGAAAATCCAAATGTTCAAGAGCTAAAGAAACCAGAAAACTACTCTGAGCTGGATTTACAAATGTTTGAGATAGATGCAAAAGCATTTGTTTACATTGCTACAACTCTACCAAACGAAATATATGCTAACTTATTACATTGTAATAGTGCAAAAAGATTTATGGGATGCTCTTAAAGAATATTTTAGTAAACAGGGGATGTGATTAAAAGCACTCATAAAACCCTCAACTAAATAATGAGATCATATGTCATGAGGATAATAAACTCAACAAAACATACACTAATGATGAAAATTAGAATGTTGAGATTGAGGGTGGAGTCAATTAGTTACATACATTTATTTGTAAAAAAGTTGATGAAAATAGGACAAAAAATTATGTGTGACAAATGACAAAAGATTCGGTAATTGTGTACAACTTATCAATATTTAAATTTATATATTGCTCGCTATTGACTTAATAATTATATTTAAGTCTCATTAGTCTAGGAATATACAATATCATAGGGTAGTATGATAACAAATTTGCACAATTCGAAACAGTACAAAACTATGTCCTAGACTGGCGGCAGAAATGCGAACACACTATTCATACCAAACTACTCGCAGTACAACCCAAAAAATGGCAAAAAGAAAATATGGAAACATACCCACACCAAATAGTTATTAATAACTTATAAATTTCACGTTTTGGAAAAATTACATAAACATTTAATTGTCCGATCCGACTAAAATGCCACAATGTACATGAACCGACACTAATTGTTTTAACATTATAAGTCCAACAAAACATAGTAATGGTAGTCAAATACGTAAGGGTATTTATTTACCACAAACATTTGTAAATATAAATCATTCCAATTATTTATATAAATTGCCGGGAAAATGACCCGTTAGTGAACCAAGTGCCTATTTCATTATTTGAAACACAACTTAGACGAGCCCAGTGAACTAGTTAATTAGTTTTGGACATCAAAAATATCTCGTAGATACATATGAATATATTTCCATACAAGTTTTACAAATGAATCGCTAACGATCTTATAACGAAACTAGTGTCAAATTTATCACCAAAACAACAAATTAACTAGTTTAGTGAACTAGTTAACATATTTTTAACATCATAAACACTAATTAACATATTGATTACTTACAATTAAGATAATTATATTAACACCTAATCACCATTAAATCCTAACTAGATTTACCAACTAACCATCAAAATCTAACTAAAACATACCCCCCGAAATCGGTTATGTGCGCCCTCCCCACTAACCTAATATTTGATGTGTTGTAAGATTATCATGCATGCTTAGTGTTGGTTATATGGATGACTAAGTGTATGAAACTTATAACAAAAATAACCAGAACCATTCACTTTCATTTTTTCAACAAAAATCTACAACACATCCACCTCCTTCCTCCTTCTCAGTTTCGGCCAAGAACTGTCACATCACAAAAACGTCGCAGCGGAAATACAAAGCGTAGTAATGACGGAAGTTGGTGCCCATAAATATCTTGGTGGATGATGCATCATTAATTTTGGACATTCAACTTAAATTAAACATAATTTAAAGTTTAAAGTTTAAACGCAAACCATAACCATAACATAGTTAAGTTGTCTCAATCCTTATGGATCATAATATATTTGGTCCCAAATAGTTTTAAAAGTTGTCCAAATTATTATAAAACATGATATGCATCAACAACCACAAGATACGCCAAAATCCCGAAGCCGAACTCATGTACCTGAAGAACACGTTAAAATCAAGTGTCAACACAAAGGAGGGTGAGTTCACATATTCCAAATTATAAATAATTTGATCCAAGGAAAACTTTCTTATTATGTGTTTAATAATAAAACATCCATATAATTTAAGAAAGCCAATTTTTATTTCCTTTACAAAAATCCGACGGTCAGTCATTGCAAGCGTTTTTTCGATATTAAGACATCTTCCCAAGGTTTACATATTAAATTTCTACCATCAAATGTTCAGATTCTTAAGTTTGCAAAACTATACGAGCTACATATTTACAATAAGGGTATAATCAAAGCTAAACAATACAAAACGTAAATTCGTCGCTTGAATTGACACGGAGCTACAGGTCATGACGGGGTGGTCAACCCGATAGATCTATTAACAATTCCACACATGCCATATTATTGACTAAACGGAAAATTTGCGCAAGTGCCACGAAATGGGCCACTTATAATGCCTTCCTTACGTACAATACATATATCCTACTAAAATGATAAATTTAATATTTTGTGTTGTACGAATTCCCCGAAGTCCCCACTGAAACGTTAGCCAATACCGATGTTTACTCTCTTGAGACCGAGCAAATTCGTCACAACCTTAAATTAAACATTTTTAAATCTACACGGTCGTTCTACCCCCAAACACTGTAATAATCCCTGTTTTTTTCCGAAACATATACATTAGTCAAATCCCGTTTCATCCCAAAACATATACATCAATCAAATCCTGTTTCTTCCCGAAACATATTTTATATCAATCGAACCATATATTTTCCATGAAAATATATTAATAATTTGTTTAAAGGCATATTTTATACAAAAACGTATAATTATCCTTTTAAGGCGTGTTCTTCCCCCAAAACATTATATAAAACCATAAAAGAGGGGTTAGTACACTAACCTTTGGGTGCGTATTTATATTTGCGCAATCCCACAAATTGATCTACATGTCCTTTCAAGAAATGATCAAGGAAAAATAAAAGTGGAAAGGTGGGTGTGGTGAACGGCCATATGAGGGAAAAATGTGAAAATGGTGTCCAAAACTTCTTGCATGAGGGACAAGTGTCTAGTGTGTAAAATTGCATGAATTATTATTGGTGTTGGATGTTGTGTTTGTAATGATTATGTCAAGACCTAAGCAACACTTAGTCCATTTTAGAATTTGGTGGGCACCCCATGTGCCGCCACCATCACGTGCACACACATACTTTATGTATACATACATACATATATAATATATCTAGTTAAATACAAGTATTTAACTGGCTACCGGGATATTATCTTGCGTTTTAATCCCCTTTTAAGGCGTTTTAAATTATTTTTATCACTCTATAAAAATAAACCCGCCATAATATTGCTGAACAATATTTTATTTGCCTAGACTGGCTGTCTTGCCTGTATTTCGCAGTATACGTGCGGTATTGCTAGTACGCGCTTAAACTCGAAAAACAGAGTTTTTAAGCGTTTAATTAATTCTTCCTCACGGATATGATTAAAAATAGCATTTCAATCATAACGGAATATTTTTTGGATTCTAACACTAATCGGGCGGTCACCAACGTTCTTTTCGCATTTTATCCGTTACGCGATAAGCGTTTATCTATTACAACATAATTTTTAAAAAGTTTGGATTTACCAACACATCAAATACCATTAATTAACACCAAAATTCAATAAAATATTGCCTTTATTTATTCATAACATGTGTCACACTAGCACGGTACAAGCTCAAAATAGCCGGGTGTCACAGTCTCCCCCTATCTAGGAAATTTCGTACCCGATATTTTACACTACAAGTCTTAGTTTGGCACTAGGTGGAAAGATATGGGGATATTTCTGTTGCATCTGGTCCTTCGTTCCCATGTGAACTCAGGTCCACGCTTAGAATTCCAGCGAACCTTGGCCAACTTAATCTGACTCCTCCTAAGCTTCTGAATCTTCCAATCCAGAACTTCCACAGGTTCTTCGATAAATCTAAGTTTATTGTCTACTTGAACCTCATCAGGGGGTATAATCAGTTTCTCATCCAACAGGCACTTTTTCAGGTTGGAAACATGAAACACGTCATGAACTCCATTCAATTCCTGAGGTAGCTTAAGCCAATAAGCGACTAGTCCAACTCAAGATGCGATTTCAAAAGGACCTATATAACGCGGGCTCACCTTTCCCCTTTCCCAAACCTAACAACACCTTTCCAAGGTGACACCTTCAGCAGAACACGATCACCGACCTGAAACTGTAAAGGTTTCCTTCGGTTGTTTGCATAACTATTTTGTCGATCGGCAGCGGCTTTCAACCTCCCTTAATCTAGACAACCTTATCAGTGGTTTCCTGGATTTAAGCTCGGGTCTGATTAGTTGCCTTTCGTCAACTTCAGCCCAACAAAGGGGTGATTGACACTTCCTTCCGTACTAGGCTTCAAACGAAACGGCTTTCATACTCGCGTGATAACTATTGTTGTAGCAAAACTCAGCTAATGGTAGGTGAGTATCCAACTTCCACCAAAATCGATTGCACACGCTCTCAACATATCCTCTAATGTCTGAATGGTTCTCTCACTCTGACCATCCTGTTTGAGGAGGATACACAGTACTCATGTCCAAACGAGAACCCAGCGACTCCTGAAGAGATCGCCAAAATATGGAGTCAAATCTCCATCTCTATCAAAGATAATTGACACAGGCACTCCATGTGGGCTACAATCTCGTTAAGGTATAACTGGGATATCTTTTCCGTCTTGTCTGTTTCCTTAATTGGTAAGAAATGAGCAAACTTTGTCAATCGATCCACAACTACCCATATGGTGTCATGTCCACATGACGTACAGGGTAATTTGGTGATAAAGTCCATAGTAAGATGCTCCCATTTCACCTTAGGAATCTCTGGTTGCTGCGGAAGCCCAGACGGCTTCTGATGTTCAGCCTTAACCTTCGAGCACATCAGACATTTACTAACATACACTGCAATATCTTTCTTCATATTCGGCCACCAATAAAATTACTTAATGTCCTGAAACATTTTGGTAGAACATGGGTGAATGGAATATCTGGACTTATGAGCTTCGTTCATTAACCAGTTCCCGTAGGTTAGATCTAAGCGAACCCAAATCTGGTTCATGAAGTACATCACTTCGTCCGCTTTTGGTATCAGTTCACATTCTAAACCTCCCAAACCTTCTCTGCTCAAATTCTAATCCCTTAATGACTCTCGCTGTGCATTACGAATTTGAACAGTCAAACTCGTTTGTATGGCTAAACCCAAAGTACGAATATGAAGAGGCTTTTCCCGCTCTTTCCTACTGAGCACATCAGCAACAATGTTAGCTTTACCTGGGTGATAGCGAATATCACACTCGTAATCATTGAGTAAGCCTACCCAACGCTGTTGTCTCATGTTGAGTTCCTTCTGATTCAAGATATGCTGGAGGCTCTTATGGTCTCCAAATCTTCAAAGCAAACACAACAGCTCCTAACTCCAAGTCGTGAGTTGTGTATTTCTTCTCGTGCACTTTTAGTTGTCTGGACGCATAGGCTATCACTTTGTCCTTCTACATAAGCACGTAACCAAGGCCCAAACGTGACGCATCGTAGTATACAACAAAATCGTCATTTCCCTCAGGTAGGGAAAGAATAGGTGCACTACACAACCTTTCCTTTAACAACCGAAAAGCTTTCTCCTACTTTTCTGTCCAATCAAACTTCTTGTCCTTTTGGGTCAATAGCGTCAATGGCTGCACTATCCTGGAGAAATTTCTATAAATTTCTGATAATACCCTGCAAATCCTAAGAATTGTCGCACCTTTGAGGGAGTCCTCGGTGCTTCCCAATTCTTAATCGCTTCAATCTTCGATGGATCTACATGTATACCTTTCTCATTTATGACATGTCCGAGAAAATGAACTTCATGAATCCAGAATTCACACTTAGAGAACTTGGCATACAACTTCTCGTTCTTCAATAGCTCCAAAATTTTCTTCAAATGTTTCTCATGATCTTCTTTGGTTCACGAATAGATAAGTATGTCATCAATGATAAGTATATCATCAATGAATACCCTGTTCATGAGATCCATGAACACTGCAGGAACATTAGTTAAGCCAAAAAATATGACTAAAACTCATAATGGCCATAACATGTTCTAAAAGCAGTTTTTAGAACATCTTCATCAGCAATCTTCAATTGGTGATATCTTGAACGCAAATCAATCTTCGAGTAGTAGTTGGATCCTTGCAATTGATCAAATAGATCATCGATTCTCGGTAGTGGGTACCGATTCTTCATAGTTAGCTTGTTCAGCTCTCGATAATCTACACACATCCTAAAGGAACCATCCTTCTTCTTCATAAACAAAACTGGTGCTCCCCAAGGCGAAAAGCTTCGTCGAATGAAACCTTTGTCTAGTAGCTCTTGAAGCTGATTTAACAATTCTTTCATTTCAGAAGGCGCTAATCTATAAGGAGATTTTGCAATCAGCGCTGCACCAAGAACAAGATCAATTCTAAACTTGATGTGTCTCGCAGGGGGCAATCTAGGTAAGTCTCCAAGGAAAACTTCTGGATACTCACGAACTATAGGAATCTCTTCAATCTTTCTTCCTTCAATCCTCTTTTTTTTTCCTCTCATGAGCACTAGACTTTTGCATACCTAACCCAGAGGTTGTTCAAACTAGAGTCACCATCCCTAGTAACGACAGCATGAGCTTCGACAATTTGGCATTTTTTATAACTTAACCTAGAGGAAATCTAAATCAGAGTCACCATCCCCAATAAAGATTACATAGGCCTCATTTTTATATCAATCTAGCTCATTTATCCAATGGTACATATATTTTTTATTTGATAAATAATTCTAAGACTTCTAGCTTATAACGGTATTCTTATACTATTTTTGGCGGTTTCAGCTTCTCCACTTCTCCTAGATGAGTACCCACCGGTATCCTAACATATTAGGTATTGATATGCGCCAAATGCAACATATAAATTGTATCAAATACGGTATAAAATCAACCCTTTTTAGTACTAATGTTGGAAAAAGTGTGTTTCTTTGTATAGTTTTGATTTTCGGGATTAGAAGAGCTTAAATGTACAAAAGGAAGAAATTAACGATAAAAACCAGGATAAGTACAGAAGACGGGAAGATAACACACTATACCAACCCTCTAAGCTTCACCCCAAGAACAAAAACAACGAATCAGAAGTCAAGCACGGGGCCATGCCTAGTCGGCATGGGGTCGCACCCTTTCAAGATTCCAGAAAAGAAAACGACAAACAGAAGCAGACAAGAGACACGAGGCCTTGTCCCTTGGACACGGGATGTGGTCAACTTCCAGATTTGTGAATCTTGGATAGTACAACAAGTACAATGGCCATGTGGCCGTGCCGGTGACACACGGGGTCGTACAAGCATCTGGTCTGACAAGAACATTAAATGAAGTCAGAGAAGAAGGAAGACACGTGGCTGTGCCCATAGGGCACGGGGCTATGTGAACTGATATGCGTCAAATGAAACATATAAATTATATCAAATATGGTATAAAATCAACCCTTTTTAATACTAATTATGGAGAAAGTGCGTTTCGTTGTATACTTTTGATTTTCAGGATTAAAAGAGCTTAGGTATACAAAAGGAACAAACTAACGACAAAATCCAGCATAAGTATGAAAGACGGGAAGATTGTCACACCCTGGTCGTAGCTGAAGCGCAAACGTGTGACTTAAAGGTAATCATTGCAATCAATCGTGTAAACAATAATAATTAACAACGATGCCATGTTATACATAAGTTTTGAAATCCAAGTTTACAAGTTCCAAAAGTGATGTCCCATGTTTTCAAAAAGTTCATAATTGTTATCCAAATCAAAATTCAAGTTTAAGTTACATCACAAAATAAGTTTGTTATCTTCATGAGTTATGTCAAGGCTTTGGCTCCCATATACCCATACGAAGTTGGGATATAAGAGACAAACCCTTCAAAAGTGGCATCCGTTGCTAAGTTGTTTCCAAACTTCTGAGGCCTATCACCGTTCATGCTCTATTTCCTGAAATACATGTAATTTGAAAAATCAACAAAAGTTGAGCGAGTTCATGTAGTTTTGTTTTCGAATAAGTTGTCATAATTGTAATCCAATATTGAAATCCAGGTATGTTAAATAATTATGGAATATAAGGATCTATCAGTGAGTAGCGAGCCCTCCGATACTATGCATCGTAAGTATATAACCAAACCGAGACACTTTGTTCTCAATTGGGATCACAAAGGCACTCCATGGTATACAACTAGGAGTGGAGCGTGCCTCAAGCTCAATAGATCTATACCTTTTGCACCTTGGTCACTAAGTGATTAATGGTTACTAATGTTATATTGTTATCAATCCTACTTACGCACATCGATCTTGTTGTCATCTAACTCCATAACTAACATACCATATGTCTTGACATGTATTTCCCTCGAATTTTATAAAACCGAAAGCGTTTAAAAGGAAAGGGGGACATGAACTCATGGATTTGCATTCCTTGCGTTTCGTGTAAACCCACAAATGTTCTCTTGGTCTCGAACCGAAACCAACAAGTGTTCTAAATTCCATTAGACACTTAAGTCTATCCTTGTTCTATGTACAAGTTCTCATTTTATGTTAATTGTTCTTAGTTGTATTCTTGATTAATTATTTCTTGACTTGTTAATATGTATTTGTTATCAAGTCTTGAATTGTGTGTGAACGGCATCGCCCGTTCCTTGTCCTCGTGTCTAGCACGCATGTCATTGGGCCTAGCCCATGTCCTTGTGTCATTGGGCCTAGCCCATGTCCTTGTGTCATTGGGCCTAGCCATGTCCTTGTGTCATTGGGCCTAGCCCATGTCTTTGTGTTATTGGGCCTAGCCCAAGTTATATTTTCCAAGATAAGATGGGTTGTTAAAAATAATATGATTTTTAACTTATACTTGTATTTGTATACTTATACTTTTCTAGGTATTCTTGTGTTATACTTATTTGATCAAGTCAAAGTATATGTTTAGTTATATTTATTTTTCCAAAATAAATATGTATACTTTGTAAATAATATTTCCAATATTATTTTTAGTATAAGTATATTTGTTATTCACCAAATGTATACTTAGGCAAGTATACATGTATTTATGTATTATTGTTCATGTATTTCTCATTAAGTGACAAAAATCCTTTCTAGTAATTTTTATGTTTTCCGGAAATTAGTTTACTTAAAATAATATATTTTTAAGGCTTGTATGAAATATATATATTTCTACCAATCTTGTTAAATATACATATTTTGTGTATAAGTCCATCCAATTGTCCAAGTCTATATAAAACAAGAAATATATATATAATTTATATATATATACTTTGTTGTATTTGTCCAAGCACCAAAGTATGGGCATTTTTGTGTATATTCTTCCTTGGTATTTTGAAGGTATGTGTGTTTATACTCCATTGGGAGTATTTATTTTTTTGAATGCCCTAGTTTGTCTACTACCATATAATACACTTAGTATACACATAGCACACAAATACTTGGTGACTTCTAAATATATATTTATACTTGTTTTTATACTTTAAGAAATCTTTATTTTCTTAACTTGTATTTTTATATAAAAATAGGTCATGGCCATGTTTAATTTATTTAAACATCTAAAAATCAAAAGTTTAGTAGTAAACTTTATATTTTTCTAAGTGTTGAATTTTTATAAAAATTTGGCTATAGTTTCCCCTAGGTTTAGGAGTTTTCCCATGTTTAAAACATGTGTTTAAGCTTTACAAAACTCACTTGATTAAACACAATAATTTCTATAAGTTTAAACAACTTCATACATACACTTTTCACATGATGATAAACTCATATTTTCACAAAAACATGTAGTCTTTTACATCTAGGTTTAACATGTTTATTAAAGTTCAAAAATGCTAATTATCCACTAGTTACACAACTTTTGTAGAAATTCCTCTTTAACAACTTGTTCATATATTTTCAAGAAAAGCTTTAAATTCATGTTCATGACTAGTAAACCATTTTAACTAGTTTATTAGTGGAATATATCAAGTTCATCAACTTTGTTCTTCATGGATCTTTCTAGTAATTTTTATATTTTTCGAAAATTAGTTTTCTTAAAAATAATATATTTTTAAGGCTTGTATGAAATATTTATATATATATATATATATTTCTACCAATCTTGTTAAATATATATATATTTTGTGTATAAGTCCATCCAATTGTCCAAGTCTATGTAAATCAATAATATATATATATATATATATATACATATAAGTTTATATATATATTTTGTTGTATTTGTCCAAGCACCAAAGTATGAGCATTTTTGTGTATAATCTTCCTTGGTATTTTTCTTGGTATTTTGAAGGTATGTGTGTTTATACTCCATTGGGGGTATTTATTGTTTTGGCCTAATTTGTCTACTACCATATAATACACTTAGTATACACATAGCACACCAATACTTGGTGACTTCTAAATATATATTTTTTCTAAATATATATTTATACTTGTTTTTACACTTTAAGAAATCTTTATTTTCTTAACTTGTATTTTTATATAAAAATAGGGTATGGTCATGTTTAATTTATTTACACATCTAAATCAAAAGTTTATTAGTAAACTTTATATTTTTCTAAGTGTTGAATTTTATAAAAATTTGGCCATAGTTTCCCCTAGGTTTAGGAGTTTTCCCATGTTTAAAACATGTGTTTAAGCTTTACAAAACTCACTTGATTAAACACAATAATTTCTATAAGTTTAAACAACTTCATACATACACTTTTCACATGATGATAAACTCATATTTTCACAAAAACATGTAGTCTTTTACATCTAGGTTTAACATGTTTATTAAAGTTCAAAAATGCTAATTATCCACTAGTTATACAACTTTTTTAGAAATTCATCTTTAACAACTTGTTCATATATTTTCAAGAAAAGCTTTAAATTCATGTTCATGACTAGTAAACCATTTTAACTAGTTTATTAGTGGAATATATCAAGTTCATCAACTTTGTTCTTCATGGATCTTTCAAGATCCATGTATACACTTGTTAGATCTCTACATCTAACAAGTCTACATATGATGAGTATCAAACTAAGCACAAAATAATCATATACAACATCATTATACTTCAACGTTATGTTGGTTTTCTTTAGATCTTTAGTGTTCTTCATGTGTTCATCACTTTAAAGTTTATGTTTCTTGATGATTTCACTTGTATACTTACAACATACTAGTAACAAAAATCAAAATAAGGTTCAACAGGCTTACAACTAGCTCTAGTGGCTAGGGAAGTGGCAAATGAACACTAGAAGATGATGGTGAAGAAACAAGGTGGATAAAAGCACTCCAAAGAGGTCCTTCAACTTCTAGCACTTGATCCTTC
Source organism: Scalesia atractyloides (assembly GCA_947069175.1). Taxonomy (NCBI): domain Eukaryota; kingdom Viridiplantae; phylum Streptophyta; class Magnoliopsida; order Asterales; family Asteraceae; genus Scalesia; species Scalesia atractyloides. The sequence continues at coordinate 71,030,598 of CAMTDV010000024.1, forward strand.
CTTAATCACCCTTGGGAAACCCTAAAGTACACTTGAAATGGCTTGAAAGTTGCAAGAAAATGGAGGTGTAGTGGGAGGTGGTGGAGCCGTGGATATGGAGGAAGGAGAAGGAGGTGAGTTTGAATTTTTGGTGTTTGGTGAATGTTGTGATAATGTTGGGATAAGGTTGGTCTTATAATCCATGTAAGTAATCTTCCCACTAAATAACCCTTTTAACCAACAACTCTTTATCCAACATTAGGAGACCACATGGGGGCTAGTGGGGCCCTCACGTTGACCGTCCTTTCATGGTGGGGGGGGGGGGTAAGATGTCAAGTCTTGGTAGTTTAGGGGCTTAGGTGTAAAGGTTAAGGATTAATTATGTTTAGATGGTTTTAAGTGTTTTTAGTCAACATGAAATGTTCAATAACCATTACTAGTCTTATAACATCAATTTAATGTTAACTAGTTCATAGGATGTGTCTAGTTATGTTCGGGTGTTCGTTTCGTTACCGGATCGTTAAATTGCCAAGTTGTGTACCTCATATGACTATTTATTTTTGTGTCACTATTTAATTCCCAACACTTTTGTAAGCATATCATGATGCTTAAACTTATTCCTGAATATTACGTTAGATAGTAAAAGCTGAAATGCAGAATTTTTGCTGAAAAGGTTAATTATTGTCCGGTTCGGGCACTTTTAGGTGCTTATATTATTTTCCGGAAAGTGTCATCTTAAATCCTTGTTTTCCTCACTTAGGATTTATTATGCCCTTGCTATTGGACTTCCATCTAAATCCTAAAACTTTCGTTATGCTTGGTACCGGAATAGTGCTGACACAGCTAGTCTAACCGGCAAGCCTACTAGTTGTTTTAGTGCATTGTCTAAATTGTTTTCAAACGGGACTATCCATATGAATAATATGCACTATTTAAATGTTTTCATGACAGTTTCAAACGTATGAGATGCAAGTAAGTACTTTATAATTGCATGATTAAATGAATTGCTTAGTTGTACGAAAGTTACCGAAAAGTGCCAATTGTCACATACTCCCCCTGTTAAAAGGACTTTTGTCCCGAAATTCAAGTTGAGTTATCCATTGCAGGAGTCTTCTCAAACAGGTGAGGGTATTTGACTTTGAGTTGATCTTCACGTTCCCAAGTATACTTGGGTCCGTGTCGAGAGTTCCAACGGACTTTGACTAGTTTGATACGACTTCTCCGTGTTTTCTGGACCTTCCGGTCCATAACCTCAACATGTTCTTCGGTAAATTGGAGTTTGTCATCTATATGAATCTCTTCCGCAGGGATGATAACTGTCTCTTTAGTTGGACTCTTTTTGAGATTAGACACATGGAATGTGTCGTGTACATTATTGAGCTCTTCGGGTAATTTTTGCTTGTATGCAACAGTACCAACTTTTGCCAGAATTTAGAAGGGTCCAATGTATCGTGGGTTAAGCTTTCCATGCTTACCAAACCTAGCTACACCCTTGCAAGGCGATACTTTCAACAAAACCCTGTCTCCGACCTCGAAGGATAATGGTTTACATCTTTTGTTCGCGTAGCTCTTTTGTCGATCACGAGCTGCCTTAATATGCTCACGGATTTTGAATATCTTGTCGATGGTTTCTTGAACCAGTTCGGGACCAATGAGTTGTTTGTCACCAACTTCTGCGCAGCATAGCGGAGATCGGCACTTGCATCCATAAAGTGCTTCGAATGGTGCGGCCTTAATGCTAGTGTGATAGCTGTTATTGTAGGAAAACTCAACGAATGGTAAATGAGTATCCCAGTTTCCGCCTAAGTCCATCACACAGGCGCGAAGCATGTCCTCTAAAGTTTGGATGGTTCGCTCGCTTTGTCCATCAATCTGCGGATGAAACGCTGTGCTTAGATCAAGACGAGATCCAAACGAAGCTTGAAATGACTGCTATATCCGCGACACAAAGCGACCATCTCTGTCTGAGATTATGGAGACTGGCACTCCGTGACGTGCCACAATTTCCTTAAGATAAAGCTCAGCTAGCTTCTCAGTACTGTCTTTCTCCCGAATTGGTAAGAAGTGAGCCGACTTGGTTAACCGATCTATGATAACCCAAATCATGTCATGTCCTCGAGAGGTTCATGGGAGCTCTGTTATGAAATCCATTAATATCTGTTCCCACATCCAAACAGGAATCTCGGGTTGTTGTAATAATCCAGACGGTTTCTGGTATTCGGCCTTAACCTTTGCACAAGTCAGGCATTTCCCAACAGAGGTTGCAATGTCTGCCTTGAGATTCGGCCACAAGTAATACTCCTTCAAGTCTTGATACATCTTATCCGATCCTGGATGAATTTAGTACTTTGACTTGTGTGCTTCGTCCAGTACCAAGTCTCGTAAATCTCCAAAATAGGGAAGCCGGATTCTTCCCATGAAATATAAAGTTCCATCTTTTTTTGGTTCCATTTGCTTTTCCATTCCTCGTAATGATTCCACTGGGATGTTTTCCAGTTTTAAGGCTTCTTGTTGTGCCTCACGCACACGAGTTGTAAAGTTTGTCTGAATTGTCATCTCCAAGGCTCGTACTCATAATGTCTTGACTCGTTCCTTGTGGCTCAAGGCGCCTGCTACAACATTTGCCTTGCCCGGATGATACTTGATCGTGCAATCGTAGTCATTCAACAATTTAACCCAACGTCGTTGACGCATGTTCAATTCCTTCTTGTTAAATATATGTTGAAGATTTTTGTGATCCGTGAATATCGTACATTGAGTACCATATAAATAATGTCACCAAATCTTCAAAGCGAATACCACGACACCTAGCTCGAGGTCATGCGTGGTATAGTTTTTCTCATGAACCTTCAATTGGCGTGACGCATACGCGATGACTTTTTCTCGTTGCATAAGCACGCAATCCAAACCTTGATGCGAAGCATCACAGTATACCACGAAGTCATCGGTACCGTCGGGAAGTGATAAGATTGGCGGGTCACATAGCTTATCCTTTAAAAGTTGAAATTCCTCCTCTTGTTTTTCATCCCAAACAAACTTCTTGTCTTCTTGCGTGAGAGTCGTGAGTGGTTGAGAAACTTTAGAAAAGTTCTCAATAAATCTCTGATAGTAACCCGCTAATCCCAGAAATTGTCGAACTTCGGCTGGAGTCTTGGGCGCTTCCCAATTCTTAATGGCTTCAATTTTTGACGGGTCCACATGAATGCCTTTCTCGTTCACCACGTGTCCGAGAAATTGTACTTCGCGAATCCAGAATTCGAACTTCGAAAATTTCACATAGAGTTTCTCCTTCTTTAGAAGTTCAAAATGGTCCTCAAATGTTGCTCGTGCTCTATCTTCGATCGTGAATATATTAAGATATCATTAATGAATACTATCACGAATTGTCGAGATACAGCTTGCACACGCGATTCATTAAATCGATAAAGACCGCCGGTGCATTCGTTAGGCCGAATGGCATAACAAGAAACTCATAATGACCATAACGAGTCCTAAAAGCCGTTTTGGTATGCTTTCTTATTGTATCCGCAACTGGTGATATCAAGACCCTAAGTCTATCTTGGAATACAAGCTCGAACCTTGTAGTTGGTCGAACAAGTCATCAATTCTCGGTAGTGGTTACCGATTTTTGATAGTAAGCTTATTCAACTCTCGATAATCAATGCACATTGTGCATGTTTCGTCCTTCTTCTTCACAAATAAGACCGAGCTCCCCAAGGTGAAGAGCTTGGTCGAATGAATCCCTTATCCAACAACTCTTGGAGTTGTGTGGATAATTCTTGCATCTCAGAAGGTGCTAAACGATAGGGAGACTTGGCTACTGGCGTGGCTCCCGGTACCAAGTCGATGTGAAACTCGACTTGTCGTTGAGGAGGCAATCCTGGCAAGTCTTCAGGAAAGATTTCAGGGAATTCCTTCACGATTGGAATGTCTTCGAGCTTAGGTTCCTCGGCCTTCTTGTCAACAACGTGTGCTAGGAAAGCTATACAACCTTTCCTTAAGCACTTTTGGGCCTTCATGCAATTAATAATTCATAGCGGCGTGTCGTGTTTCTATCCGTGCACCAAAAGTTGTTCTTTGTTAGGCGGAGGGATGCAGATGGTTTCTTCATGACAAACCACTTCTTCCTGGTTGTCAGACGACCAATCCATGCCGAGAACTATGTCAAAACTACCCAAACAACGGGCAAAAGATCGACATTGAATTTCCGCGCTCCAAGTTCAAGTGTATAGCCTCTAATGACTTATCCTGACTTAACTAACTTATTGCCAGTCGATTCTATAGGACGAGGGGATGTCTAGCTTACTTGACCCTAGGCCAAGTATATTTTGAATTCTATGGAGGTGAAGCTGAAATCGACGTCGTATTCAAACAAATTGGATGCGACGTGTCGTTGATAAGAAACATATATGTGACACTTAATGACTTCATATGACCCAGCTAATTTTCCATTAGCTAACTTGATGGGGTAAGGTATGTCTAACGTACATGGCCTAATTCCGCGTACATGCTTAATACCTAAAGATGCGTTGGTATCAAATGAATTGACACCTAATGACTGCAGAGTAGAATGTACTAATGACCAAATTGGGTTCTTGTGGAGTATCCATAGTTCTAATCACTCACACACTGGTTTATAGGCTTGACTCATTCTTACGGCATTCATGCTGGAAGTGGCCTCTATGTCACACTTAAACGTCGGTATTCTTCCTTGATTCTTAATAACTTATTAGTTTCTGATTGTGCCCGGCCTCACCACACTGCTACTCTTGGTACTTTTGCAAGTTCCCTCATGAAGAAAGTTTTTCGCTTATCACATTTAGGATTTCGGCAAGTGATCAACATACTTGTTGATTCCAGTTTCGTTTATAGAAGCAGTTGCCTTGTTTTGCTTTTTGCGTGAGTTTCCTCTCGTTTTTTACTCACTCTCGGACCTTTCCTAAGGTGTGAGAACTAATTGTGAGAGTTACTACTAGAGTGATCGTGGGAAGGTGGGATAGTGTGATCTTGCTTCTGCTCCTAGGGGCTAAACCCCAGATGTAGAGCTTAAGGCATTTGAATTCGGGTGTTACCTAATATGGAGCAATCCTTGAGGGATCGCGAAAAGGTCGAGTGTAACCAATAACATTGGCTCCAATCATGGTCCAATTCTAGAATTTCGTTTCCCTCCTTTGGATTCCGGTCAGAGAGCAATGCTCATCTCGCATAAGATCCTTAAGTTCTTCGTGCGATAACCTCTTGGTCTTATCACTCCCTAAAGTTCGTACTTGTAGATTCCACCAAGTTAATGTTGCCTTCAACACGGGTCTCCTTGTTCACCTAATCATGTATTCAGGAATACATTTACTAGTACAGCAAGCCAACTTCATTGTCTTTATTTAGCAGGCATAACCTACCGCACCTCTCGTATCTACGAGGTTTAGCAGCTTACTGTTCAGGAAAGCCTTAGAATTATAACCTTGTGTGATTACATCTTCAAGTGTGGTATTGCCACTCATTCCCAATCCATCGGGTTGTGAACCACTTGAACTACCGGTACCATTAGTACCGTCACTAGTGTCGACTCATTAACTTCATGTTGTGCAATTTCCACAACCTCATGCTGTTCCTTAAAAACTATAGTTCGACTCTAATAGTAGGGTGTGGATTCTGTTTTCGGTGCCATGTTTATTTTGACACATAATATCAAATGGTCTAGACTTATATTTAAGCATATATAGTCCACGAAGCGCCTAAGAAATTAGAATGTAATCGGTCTTGGAAACCTCAAGATCGCATTGTTCATAAATGTTTGAAACAATGATACGTGAATAACCGCAATCCAAAACGCATAGTACTTCTTGCGTGTATCGGCCATATGTCTAAGTGGAAAAGAAATAATTCGTCGAGGAGGGAAAACCAAATAGTCGTCTCCATCCTTACAGCATGTACTCCATACCTCATGGACCTTGATAGTCCAAAGTAGGAAAATCCTTTGTCGCACTAACCCGTGTGACAAATACATTGATATCCCTTGAGCTCCACAACCTCCAACAAAATTGTTATAATTTCCACAGATGTCGAATAAAATGTAATGAAGGGGTTGTAGCATGGCTCATGCCATATCATCCCTTGGAATAAGATAAATGTCAACGGCGGAGTTTAATGTAATCATTTCCAATAATTAAGAGAAGGTAAGGTGCCATAGCCACCAAGGTACCAACCCATGTACAAGAATTCTGAGGATGTTGAGGAAAATCCTCCATGGGTGGCTAACAAGTTTTGTTTGTTTAGATGACGAGCCTCAAATGACTCGTGTTATAGAACGAATGGTAGGTGCGAAAAAATATGTGTGATCTTTCTGTATCGTAGGGTGTTATAGTAAACATCCCAGTTAATGTTCTACTAAATTGAAACTTGGACAACTTAAGGATTTCGAATGGATAGTGATCATTAGCTTGACCTGCAGAGCCCACCAGGATTCCCATGCACTACAAGTTGTTATTACGTGGGCCCCCGTGATAATAACTTGCCTTGCATGGTCACCCTAGCATTCTCTCGTTCAAAACAGACGATGAGTCAGAGAGAGGATACTATTATCTACATACCTTCAACATGGAAGGGACCTTCGTGATGGCCCCCATGCTAACGTCCATTGTCATTACTTGCGAGGGGCACGACGTTAGACGAAATAGGGATAGAGAGAACATGTAACAATAACAACTAGAGGGATGCTTTTAAGATGAGTACTTCATCTTCCTTGTATGGACAAGAGTGTCATTAACCATGATTAGTATGAGTCGCAGGGACCTCGTCCCACTAACAGAGTTGTTGTCCAAGGCTACGACCTCCGCCTCGTCGTCACTACCAAAGCTAGGCCTCTCCGCATCTACTTGTAAAGTAACCATTTTATATGGAATCGAGCTTAAGGTCTCACTTAGGAACCATGCCTGCCATAAGCTCCACAATAAACGCGAGGTCAATACCCTCTTGTGCGAGTTCAAGGATAATAATAGTATTCGAAGTCGAAGTTATTTTGTTCTTGGCAAATATTCCGTACAATACATATATAAATAAATTATATATATAATCACCATTTCTCATGCAAATTTGTTCTTTGCTTTCACGTGTAATCCTAGTTTCTGCGTCTATCCAATTACAGACTAAGCATGAATACGTCTTTGCTCATTACCTATGATTGAGCTCTTGTGATAGATCCTCATGTTATCATGACATTTTGTAATACTTTTGTCATATACTTGAAAACAGTTTTGTAATGTTATAGACTTTGTTTTCATGTGAGAGCCCTTGTGTAACACCCCGACCCGCAGCGGAAAAGGTGATCGGGGCATGATTGGGTTATCATCAAAGCTCATGACATTTATTAAACGTTTCATATTCATTAATACAAATTAAATGGAAAATTACAACGATTGCTACAACATGATCTAACTAACAATCTAACTTCTTTGTTCTCTTCTAAGGCATATCCTATGTTTTCCTTGCTTCAACCTGTTCACCTGTATCATGTGTAAAAAGGTTTTTGGATCAACATAATGTTGGCGAGTGAATCCTATGGAAAACATTTTAACAATTTATTTAAATTGATTATGAAATATGTGCACAACCAAACATGAGTAAAATTAGATGTAACTTGATCAACAATCATAAGATGTTAAATGAAACACTCATGAACAATAATGGAACAATTAAAGGCACGCGATGCTCAACTCGTCTCTCACGAGGAACTGATGGGCCTGATGAATGAATTGCATAAACATGATAATATGAATAACACAACTACAAAACAATAATGAAATAGATATGAAGCACGCGATGTTCTACTCGTCTCCCACGAGGAACTGATGGGCTTAATGTATTAGTTTCATATGACTTGACAAATGGCAATAAGTAAATCACAACAATAATAACAATCTAAGTTTAAGTCATGATGTGGTATGGCACAAGTTTAAATAAATAAATTAATTAATTTCATAACACATGACACACCCCAAAACGTGTAATTTAAAAAGGGGGAATTGTAAGATTCACTCACAGTGGGTGCGTTCGGTTGATGACGTTGAATGCACGCGAAGTGGTTTTAACCACGAGTGAGATTTAACCTAGATAAATTGCATTATGGTTTGGTAAGTAAACAGATTTTATTAAACTAATTTAGTAGGATTGTTGGGTGCATTTTTGTGAGTTTGAGGCTATTTTCTAATCTTAAAAATGTTATTTTTAAGTATTTATAATTGATTTTTAATTAAAATAATTAAATAAAAATAATAAAAATATTTTATTTTTTTCTGACCGTTGACTGACCAGTTGACCGTTGACCTGACCGTTGACCGGTTCGATGGCAGATTATTATGCGCTGAGTGAGGCTCGAACCCGAGACCTCTCGTACGCGTGCACGCAGCTCTACCAACTGAGCTACGTGTCTAACCCGTTATATATCTGATTTTAATTATATATATATACTAATTAGTTAAACTGAAAATCATTTTATTTTAAAAATAGATTTGAGCGAACCGGACTTGCACTCCACAGGTCTCGAACTCGGGACCTGTGGTTTAATCTAACACACAGTCCACCGCTGGACTGTGTGTTCAACATGTTATATCATTCGATTTTTATTATACTTAAATACTATTTATTTATTTCCTTTTCTGCCTTAATTAAAAAGGGAGATAATTGTCCGAGTCGGTGCTGAAGACCGGACTCGAACTCGTGACCAGCGATATAAACAAACACACAGTCCACCGCTGGACTGTGTGTCTAACTCGGTTATTATTCCGGTTATTAATATACTTAACATATATCTAAGGCGACTCCGGTTCAGTAAACAAAAATGGATTTTTATTAAGGCAGCGTGTGTGAGACGGGAATCGAACTCGAGACCTTTGCATGTTTAACGCTTTATGTGCACACAGTCCACCGCTGGACTGTGTGTCTAACCCGAGTAAAATCCTGATTTATATTATACTTATATGATAACAAAACATCGTCTTCTTCACTGAAAAATAACCAGAAATCGGAAATCGACTGGTTCGAGTTTTATTCAAGTTTCATTAGCGAATTACTGTCCATTAGGGTAAGATAAAAGTGAAAAGAAAAAGAAACTGGGCGGAGAAAGTATACCGACAGGACTCTCTGTTTTCCGGCAGAAATCCGGCGACAGAATTCGACTCCGGCGACAGGTTCCTTATAGCAGCTAGTCTCCGGAAAGCTTGGAAAAGGTAAGGGTGACTTCGGTATAAACTTAGGAGGTTCAGAAAAACTCGGCAGTGGGGAAACCGGTTTTCCGGCGACGAACAGGTTTATTCCGGCGAGTGGAATTACGCCGAGAAAAGGTGTGATTTTTGAGCGAAAGTGTTTGTCGTCGGTTGTGGGTCAATTTATAGGAGAAAAACGAGATGTATTTGGTCTGATTTCGGACTGTGTTCGTTATTTAAAATTTCCGGCGGTTTTGAAAAGTGTCGCGGACTTCAAACATCGGTTATAACCGATGTCTGGTTAATGGTTTACGTTATAACGTAAATCGTAGTTAAGACTCGCGAAAATTCCGGGATTCCGACGACTGAACTGATTGGGCGCCGGTTTTGAATTCGTAAAGTCATTTTATGAATTAAATGATTCTATTAATTAACAAACGGAACATGTGGCGCAGTGGTTTGTGTGTGCGGTGATAAATCGTTGAACTGACTCGGTACAGACCCGGGTTCGAAACCCGGCATAGGTAATATATTTTTATTTTGCGATTTTTGACTGTTTTTCAAAAACTAAATAAATATTCCCGTATAATAATTGATTACGGATCGTTTAAAAATATTTTGGGCATTTAATTCGCAACGAAAATTTTGACTGACTGTTCGGTTGATAAACGGAGCGGGTTTGGTAAATCCGTTTTTGACGGATGTTACAGTATCCCCTGCTTTTTAGAAATTTCGTCCCGAAATTTAAATAATGATATATTTTGACTAAAAGGATGATGATGTTTTGTTTGACAGTTGTATGCTTAACAAAATAAGGGCTTAAGTTTTTGTTCGAGGCGGTAACGTTCCTTGTAAGGGTTAAGTACCCTATTCAGGAATCGCTTTTTGTTGCCTACTGTATAAGTATTGATAAACAGGAATGATTCGCTAAAAATGATATCATGCATAAGAGTTTAGATACGTTTGGGAAAATATGGTTATATCCTAAGGCAAAACCTTTAACACTACAATCTACATGGAAAATAAATAAAAACACAACAGCTGATATTTGAACATAAGTAAGCACAACAGCTAATATCCAAACATGAATGAACACATCAGCAAATATTTGAACATGAATAAACATAACAGCAAATATTCGAACATGAATGAACACATCAGCAAATATTTGAACATGAATAAACACAACAGCAAATATTCGAACATGAATAGACACATCAGCGAATATTTGAACATGAATAAACACAACAGCAAATATTTGAATCCACATTCTGATAACATATATGTTTGAATGATGGAAGTTCCTCTCTCGTTTGTTATGATAGAGAGGTTAGTTTATGTAGAAATGGAACACAATCCAATCTCTTTAAATAACATGATGATATAAATGTATCACAAATTCCAACCAAGGCAATACTAACTCCTACATGGAACTTCTCATAACCACCTGATAATGCCTCTGATCCTTTGGCAAGAATACTTATTATATAGGAAGTACCAGTGGCGTATCCACCATATTCTTGCCAAATTTTCATTAGTTTTATCCACAAGTTATGATTGGTTACCAAGAAACTAATAAATCCTACATAGAACTTCTCATAACCGTCCGATAATGCCTCTGATCCTTTGACAAGAATACTTATATATAGGAAGTACCAGCGGCGTATCCACCATATTCTTGTCAAATTTTCATTGGTTTTATCAGTGAATTATGATTAGTCCTATAATTCTACAATCAATACAACAAACATAAATTACTGAAATGAAATATATCTGTGCGATCAAGGCTCAATCGAACGGAGCCGATCGTATTGCATGTACTGAAAATGAGATGGATGTGCGCTCAAGGCTCAATCAAACGGAGCCGAACGTATTGAATATACTGAAATTGAAATTGTGTGCTCAAGGCTCAATCAAACGGAGCCGAGCGTATTGCATGTACTGAATATGAATAACTTAACCACACAAACAGCCTATGCATGGAACCTCTCATAACCGCCTGATAATGCCTCCGATCATTTGACAAGAATACTTATATATAGGAAGTACCAGCGGCGTATCCACCATATCCTTGTCAAATTTTCATTGACTTTATCCGTAAGTTATGATTAGTTCTATGCGACTCTACAACAAACACAACAACCACAAGATACTGATAATGAAATTGTATGTGCGCTCAAGGCTTAATCAAACGGAGCCGAACGTATTGAATGAAATTGTATGTGCGCTCAAGGCCCATTCAAACGGAGCCGAACGTATTGAATGTACTGAAATTGAACAACTTAATCTAAACAACCATCACACAAACAGCCTATGCATGGAACCTCTCATAACTGCCTGATAATGCCTCCGATCATTTGACAAGAATACTTATATATAGGAAGTACCATCGGCGTATCCACCATATCCTTGTCAAATTTTCGTTGACTTTATCCGAAAGTTATGGTTAGTTCGATGCGACTCTACTACAAACACCACAACCATAAGATACTGATAATGAAATTGTATGTGCGCTCAAGGCTCAATCAAACGGAGCCGAACGTATTGCATGAACTGGAAATGTAAATTGAAATGTGCGCTCAAGGCTCAATCAAACGGAGCCGAACGTATTGCATGTATTGAAATGTAAAATGAAATAACCGATCAAGGCTCAAACAAACGGAGCCGATCGTGCGGGCACGCCCTGATCAACCCATAATAAAATGGGGATCAAACTCAACCTCGATGGATGGGGAGCTACGGCCTCGGCAAAAGCATATACTGAAAACAATATATAATATTTAATATCCAATAATTTCTCTAACAGTCTACACATGTGATAAAGAAAAAAAACATAAGTCTAAACAATAGGAGTTGAATCTGGATCTTCGGCGAAGAGGACTAGCTGAGTATCTTCGTTTGGGCCGTCATTATCTTCGACAGGATTGGCGTTGATATTGAAGACTCTTCCTCTTGCTGGTGGCATAGTGGTTGGGTTTTCTTGGTTTACTTGGTTAACTGGGTTTGATTGGGCTTGAGTGTTGATAACGTTAACCAATTGAGGGCATGTGTTTCTAAGGTGGGTAGGGTCGCCACAATTAAAACAGGCTCGCGCATATGGGAACATGGGGTATTGGGGTTGGTGATAAGTTTGGGCCATGTTTTGAGTAGGGGAAAAGGTTTGGTCTTGAAAGGTGCGACAAACATTGCTCAAATGACCATAGCGTCCACAAGTTGTACATAGCCGGCAAGGTAAAGTAATGGGATGGTGATAAAAACAGTTGTTGCATCGAGGGTGAGGTCCAAGATATGGTTTCTTATTTGGGTAAGCTGAGTTGGGTGCCACTTGGGTGATTGGGATAGCTCGGATGGGTATGGCATGAAAAACGGGTTGATTTCGTTGGGTAGCAGCGAAAAGTCGCCCGACTCTTCTTCTCTTAGGATTGGGTTGAGAAGGGGATTCGGTTTGGGTGGAGTCGGAGGTTTCAGTCGATTCTTTATCCTTCTTCTTCTCCTCCTTGAAGTCTTTGTTTCGGATTCGGTTCTCGGTGAGCTCTGTTGCTAGCTCCATTGCTGCTTCCAAAGTTGCAGGCTTGGTACTTATCACAGGGTCTTGAATCTTTGACGGAAGACCACGAATGTAGTGCTCGATCAAACGGTAGAGGGGAGTAAACATGTTGGGAACCATTTGATGTAATTCGAGGAACCTTTTGTTGTAGGTGGTGTGTGTCTCCTTCCATTTGCTTCAATGAGTAAAATTCATCTTCTAATTTCTTGATTTCGCTCCTTGGACAAAATCGTCTGGTCATGATTTCCTTCAATTCGTTCCAAGTTAAGGACATAGCATCTTCAACACCTCGTTTGGCCTTCTCTGTATTCCACCAAGTAAGTGCTATCCCATATAGTCGACCGGTAGCATAACGCACCTTGCGATCATCAGGGCAATCGCAATTTAGAAAAGTGTTCTCCATTTCTTCAAACCAATGGAGAAGAGCGGTGACGCCTTCAGTCCCTTTGTATTTCGGAGGGTCGCATGATTTGAAATGCTTGTAGGTGCATTTAGTGGTATTTGGGGGAGAGTTGAAAATGTTTTGGTTTGCTTGATTGACAGGATTATTGGTAAGTGCTTGTTGAACTTGGATTACCATGTTGGGTATTACGGCAGCCATTTGTTGAGCGATTAAGGTAGCCATGCGTTCGCGGGCTTTTCTTGCTCTCGTCTTCCTACGGGCGAGGTTAGAAAACATCTACAATGAATACATGACAAGAGTATGAGTTGGATGCTTTTGGGATCATGGGTCGCATTCAAGAATGAACATTCATAAAATAATTATACAAAAATACTACATCCATAGGATGTCTTGGGCTTTGCTCGCTGTTAGGCCCGTCATGCCGCCATACTTTACCTGTGTAATCATGTGGGCCCCCATGAATACCGGTTTTTCATATGGTTCGCACGGTTTCTGCCTGGTTGCGTATACAAAACCCGAAGAAAATCGAGAAATATGTATACAACGTGTGATGTTCGGAATGTGTCCAGGTGTAGACACGGTGACACCTCAAAGTAGGGTTAGTTCGAACGACGTTTGGTGTGGCATGCTTTGGCCTAATAGGTCCTTCGTACTCTCATCGTTGGTCCCCAGGTAGGCAAACTGGTCCGTTATATTGGATTTATACGAATGCCAGCCTAGACAGGACGTTCCGACTACCGGTACTTGTACCCTTCCAGTTACTACATGCCCGTCGCAGAACTTACTTTGATGAGATTTGAAAATTGCATAAAATCTTTGGATAATGAGAATATGAAAATAAATTGAATTCATGAACATCGATATGTGTATAATGAATATGTATATATGTATAATGAATATGTATATAAGCATGTATGTTTGACTGAAATGTAAACAAATATGAAACAAATAAATATCACAAGTTTGTATGTAACCACCTAATCAATTTAAAATTTAGGCAGACTATAGTATAGGCTCTAAGGGTCTAATAACCTATCCTATATCCCTATAGTCATGGCTCTGATACCAATCTGTAACACCCCGACCCGCAGCGGAAAAGGTGATCGGGGCATGATTGGGTTATCATCAAAGCTCATGACATTTATTAAACGTTTCATATTCATTAATACAAATTAAATGGAAAATTACAACGATTGCTACAACATGATCTAACTAACAATCTAACTTCTTTGTTCTCTTCTAAGGCATATCCTATGTTTTCCTTGCTTCAACCTGTTCACCTGTATCATGTGTAAAAAGGTTTTTGGATCAACATAATGTTGGCGAGTGAATCCTATGGAAAACATTTTAACAATTTATTTAAATTGATTATGAAATATGTGCACAACCAAACATGAGTAAAATTAGATGTAACTTGATCAACAATCATAAGATGTTAAATGAAACACTCATGAACAATAATGGAACAATTAAAGGCACGCGATGCTCAACTCGTCTCTCACGAGGAACTGATGGGCCTGATGAATGAATTGCATAAACATGATAATATGAATAACACAACTACAAAACAATAATGAAATAGATATGAAGCACGCGATGTTCTACTCGTCTCCCACGAGGAACTGATGGGCTTAATGTATTAGTTTCATATGACTTGACAAATGGCAATAAGTAAATCACAACAATAATAACAATCTAAGTTTAAGTCATGATGTGGTATGGCACAAGTTTAAATAAATAAATTAATTAATTTCATAACACATGACACACCCCAAAACGTGTAATTTAAAAAGGGGGAATTGTAAGATTCACTCACAGTGGGTGCGTTCGGTTGATGACGTTGAATGCACGCGAAGTGGTTTTAACCACGAGTGAGATTTAACCTAGATAAATTGCATTATGGTTTGGTAAGTAAACGGATTTTATTAAACTAATTTAGTAGGATTGTTGGGTGCATTTTTGTGAGTTTGAGGCTATTTTCTAATCTTAAAAATGTTATTTTTAAGTATTTATAATTGATTTTTAATTAAAATAATTAAATAAAAATAATAAAAATATTTTATTTTTTTCTGACCGTTGACTGACCAGTTGACCGTTGACCTGACCGTTGACCGGTTCGATGGCAGATTATTGTGCGCTGAGTGAGGCTCGAACCCGAGACCTCTCGTACGCGTGCACGCAGCTCTACCAACTGAGCTACGTGTCTAACCCGTTATATATCTGATTTTAATTATATATATATACTAATTAGTTAAACTGAAAATCATTTTATTTTAAAAATAGATTTGAGCGAACCGGACTTGCACTCCACAGGTCTCGAACTCGGGACCTGTGGTTTAATCTAACACACAGTCCACCGCTGGACTGTGTGTTCAACATGTTATATCATTCGATTTTTATTATACTTAAATACTATTTATTTATTTCCTTTTCTGCCTTAATTAAAAAGAGGAGATAATTGTCCGAGTCGGTGCTGAAGACCGGACTCGAACTCGTGACCAGCGATATAAACAAACACACAGTCCACCGCTGGACTGTGTGTCTAACTCGGTTATTATTCCGGTTATTAATATACTTAACATATATCTAAGGCGACTCCGGTTCAGTAAACAAAAATGGATTTTTATTAAGGCAGCGTGTGTGAGACGGGAATCGAACTCGAGACCTTTGCATGTTTAACGCTTTATGTGCACACAGTCCACCGCTGGACTGTGTGTCTAACCCGAGTAAAATCCTGATTTATATTATACTTATATGATAACAAAACATCGTCTTCTTCACTGAAAAATAACCAGAAATCGGAAATCGACTGGTTCGAGTTTTATTCAAGTTTCATTAGCGAATTACTGTCCATTAGGGTAAGATAAAAGTGAAAAGAAAAAGAAACTGGGCGGAGAAAGTATACCGACAGGACTCTCTGTTTTCCGGCAGAAATCCGGCGACAGAATTCGACTCCGGCGACAGGTTCCTTATAGCAGCTAGTCTCCGGAAAGCTTGGAAAAGGTAAGGGTGACTTCGGTATAAACTTAGGAGGTTCAGAAAAACTCGGCAGTGGGGAAACCGGTTTTCCGGCGACGAACAGGTTTATTCCGGCGAGTGGAATTACGCCGAGAAAAGGTGTGATTTTTGAGCGAAAGTGTTTGTCGTCGGTTGTGGGTCAATTTATAGGAGAAAAACGAGATGTATTTGGTCTGATTTCGGACTGTGTTCGTTATTTAAAATTTCCGGCGGTTTTGAAAAGTGTCGCGGACTTCAAACATCGGTTATAACCGATGTCTGGTTAATGGTTTACGTTATAACGTAAATCGTAGTTAAGACTCGCGAAAATTCCGGGATTCCGACGACTGAACTGATTGGGCGCCGGTTTTGAATTCGTAAAGTCATTTTATGAATTAAATGATTCTATTAATTAACAAACGGAACATGTGGCGCAGTGGTTTGTGTGTGCGGTGATAAATCGTTGAACTGACTCGGTACAGACCCGGGTTCGAAACCCGGCATAGGTAATATATTTTTATTTTGCGATTTTTGACTGTTTTTCAAAAACTAAATATATATTCCCGTATAATAATTGATTACGGATCGTTTAAAAATATTTTGGGCATTTAATTCGCAACGAAAATTTTGACTGACTGTTCGGTTGATAAACGGAGCGGGTTTGGTAAATCCGTTTTTGACGGATGTTACACCTTGGTGATTGTAGACCAAACTTAGTAAAAGTTTGTCCCCGGTTCACTACAATTGAAGCTCTGATACCAATCTGTCACACCCTGGTCGTAGCGGAAGCGCAAACGTGTGACTTAAAGGTAATCATTGCAATCAATCGTGTAAACAATAATAATTAACAATGATGCCATGTTATACATAAGTTTTGAAATCCAAGTTTACAAGTTCCAAAAGGATGTCCCATGTTTTCAACAAGTTCATAATTGTTATCCAAATCAACATTCAAGTTTAAGTTACATCACAAAATAAGTTTGTTATCTTCATGAGTTATGTCAAGGCTTTGGCTCCCATATACCCATACGAAGTTGGGATATAAGAGACAAACCCTTCAAAAGTGGCATCCGTTGCTAAGTTGTTTCCAAACTTCTGAGGCCTATCACCGTTCATGCTCTATTTCCTGAAATACATGTATTTGAAAAATCAACAAAAGTTGAGCGAGTTCATGTAGTTTTGTTTTCGAATAAGTTGTGATAATTGTAATCCAATATTGAAATCCAGGTATGTTAAATAATTATGGAATATAAGGATCTATCAGTGGGTAGCGAGCCCTCCGATACTATGCACCGTAAGTATATAACCAAACCGAGACACTTTGTTCTCAATTGGGATCACAAAGGCACTCCATGGTATACAACTAGGAGTGGAGCGTGCCTCAAGCTCATAGATCTACACCTTTTGCACCTTGGTCACTAAGTGATTAATGGTTACTAATGTTAGATTGTTATCAATCCTACTTACGCACATCGATCTTGTTGTCATCTAACTCCATAACTAACATACCATATGTCTTGACATGTATTTCCCTTGAATGTTATAAAACCGAAAGCGTTTAAAAGGAAAGGGGGACATGAACTCATGGATTTGCATTCCTTGCGTTTCGTGTAAACTCATAAATGTTCTCTTGGTCTCGAACCGAAACCTACAACTGTTCTAAATTCCATTAGACACTTAAGTCTATCCTTGTTCTATGTACAAGTTCTCATTTTATGTTAATTGTTCTTAGTTGTATTCTTGATGAATTATTTCTTCACTTGTTAATATGTATTTGTTATCAAGTCTTGAATTGTGTGTGAACGGCATCGCCCGTTCCTTGTCCTCGTGTCTAGCACGCATGTCATTGGGCCTAGCCCATGTCCTTGTGTCATTGGGCCTAGCCCATGTCTTTGTGTCATTGGGCCTAGCCATGTCCTTGTGTCATTGGGCCTAGCCTGCCCTGTCTTTGGAGCATGTCTTTATGTTATTGGGCCTAGCCCATGTCTTTGTGTTATTGGGCCTAGTCCAAGTTATATTTTCCAAGTTAAGATGGGTTGTTAAAAATAATAGATTTTTAACTTATATCTGTATTTGTATACTTATACTTTTCTAGGTATTCTTGTGTTATACTTATTTGATCAAGTCAAAGTATATGTTTAGTTATATTTATTTTTCCAAAATAAATATGTATACTTTGTAAAAATATTTCCAATATTATTTTAGTATAAGTATATTTGTTATTCACCAAATGTATACTTAGGCAAGTATACATGTATTTATGTATTATTGTTCATGTATTTCTCATTAAGTGACAAAAATCCTTTCTAGTAATTTTTATATTTTCTGGAAATTAGTTTTCTTAAAAATAATATATTTTTAAGACTTGTATGAAATATATATATATATATATTTCTACCAATCTTGTTAAATATATATATATTTGTGTATAATCATCAATTGTCCAAGTTAGTAAATCAATATATATATATATATATATATTATATATATATATATATATAAGTTTATATATATATTTTGTTGTATTTGTCCAAGCACCAAAGTATGAGCATTTTTGTGTATAATCTTCCTTGGTATTTTCTTGGTAGTTGAAGGTATGTGTGTTTATACTCCATTGGGGGTATTTATTGTTTTGAATGCCCTAATTTGTCTACTACCATATAATACACTTAGTATACACATAGCACACCAATACTTGGTGACTTCTAAATATATATTTTTCTAAATATATATTTATACTTGTTTTTACACTTTAAGAAATCTTTATTTTCTTAACTTGTATTTTTATATAAAAATAGGGTATGGTCATGTTTAATTTATTTACACATCTAAATCAAAAGTTTAGTAGTAAACTTTATATTTTTCTAAGTGTTGAATTTTTATAAAAATTTGGCCATAGTTTCCCCTAGGTTTAGGAGTTTTCCCATGTTTAAAACATGTGTTTAAGCTTTACAAAACTCACTTGATTAAACACAATAATTTCTATAAGTTTAAACAACTTCATACATACACTTTTCACATGATGATAAACTCATATTTTCAAAAAAACATGTAGTCTTTTACATCTAGGTTTAACATGTTTATTAAAGTTCAAAAATGCTAATTATCCACTAGTTACACAACTTTTGTAGAAATTCATCTTTAACAACTTGTTCATATATTTTCAAGAAAAGCTTTAAATTCATGTTCATGACTAGTAAACCATTTTAATTAGTTTATTAGTGGAATATATCAAGTTCATCAACTTTGTTCTTCATGGATCTTTCAAGATCCATGTATACACTTGTTAGATCTCTAATCTAACAAGTCTACATATGATGAGTATCAAACTAAGCACAAAATAATCATATACAACATTATTATACTTCAAAGTTATGTTGGTTTTCTTTAGATCTTTAGTGTTCTTCATGTGTTCATCACTTTAAAGTTTATGTTTCTTGATGATTTCACTTGTATACTTACATCATACTAGTAACAAGAATCAAAATAAGGTTCAAGAGGCTTACAACTAGCTCTAGTGGCTAGGGAAGTAGCAAATGAACACTAGAAGATGATGGTGAAGAAACAAGGTGGATAAAAGCACTCCAAAGAGGTCCTTCAACTTTAGCACTTGATCCTTCCTTAATCACCCTTGGGACACCCTAAAGTACACTTGAAATGGCTTGAAGTTGCAAGAAAATGAAGGTGTAGTGGAAGGTGGTGGAGCTGTGGATATGGAGGAAGGAGAAGGAGGTGAGTTAGAATTTTTGGTGTTTGGTGAATGTTGTGATAATGTTGGGATAAGGTTGGTCTTATAATCCATGTAAGTAATCTTCCCACTAAATAACCCTTTTAACCAACAACTCTTCATCCAACATTAGGAGGCCACATGGGGGCTAGTGGGGCCCTCATGTTGACCGTCCTTTCAGGGGGGGGGGTAAGATGTAAAATTTTGGTAGTTTAGGGGCTTAGGTGTAAAGGTTAAGGTTTAATTATGTTTAGATGGTTTAAGTGTTTTTAGTCAACATGAAATGTTCAATAACCTTTGCTAGTCTTATAACAATTTTAATGTTAACTAGCATAGGATGTGTCTAGTTGTGTTCGGGTGTTCGTTTCATTACCGGATCGTTAAATTGCCAAGTTGTGTACCTCATATGACTTTATTTGTTTTTGTGTCACTATTTAATTCCCAACACTTTTGTAAGCATATCATGATGCTTAAACTTATTCCTGAATATTACGTTAGCTAGTAAAAGCTGAAATGCTGAAGTTTTGCTGAAAAGGTTAATTATTGTCCGGTTCGGGCACTTTTAGGTGCTTATATTATTTTCCGGAAAGTGTCATCTTAAATCCTTGTTTTCATCACATAGGAATTATTATGCCCTTGCATTGGACTTCCATCTAAGTCCTAAAGCTGTCGTTATGCTAGGTACCGGAACAGTGCTGACACAACAGTCTAACCGGCAAGCCTACTAGTTGTTTTAGTTCATTGTCTAAATTGTTTCAAACGAGACTATCCCATATGAATAATATGCACTATTTAAATGTTTTCATGACAGTTTCAAATGTATGAGATGCAAGCAAGTAGTTTAGGATGTTTTAACACATAATTGCATGATTAAATTAATTGCTTAGTTGTACGGAAATTACCGAAAAGTGCCAATTGTCACAAAGATAACGTACTAAACCAACTCACCAAGGTTCAACCCAAAGACAAAAACAACAAGTCAAAAGACTGGCACGGGGTCGTGCCTAGTCGGCATGGGGTCGTGCCTCTTCAAGATTGCAGATCAGAATAAGACAAATAGATGCAAACAAGAGACACAGGGCCGTGTCCCTCAGGGCACGGGCCGTGGTCAACTCTCAGATTTCCGAATCTCAGAAAGTACAAAAAGTACAAGGGCCAAAGGGTCGTGTCGTTGACGCACGGGGCCGTGTCGCAGGCTGATCTCACATCTGCATTAAATGAAGACAGAGAATGAAGGAGACATGAGGCCGTGCTCTGCAGGCATGGGGCCGTGTGAAGGGACTGTTTTTGAGTATAAATAGGGGTGCTTGGTTTCACTCCAACTCATCTCTTGGCAAACCATTTCTCTCATAGTTTCCGCCACTCCACCATCATCTTCCACCATAATCATTAGATTTTAGAGTGTGTAGTAGTTTCGGGATCCAAGATCGATTGTAAGAGTCTTTGTCAAACTATGGCCATGCTTAGCTAATCTCTTACATCACTTGGTGAAGACAAAATATTTTATGTATTACTTTTGATTTCCAATCTTTGGTGACTTTTTAACTGGGTTTGTATTAATGACTTTAATAAATAGTTTCTTTATATTGAAAGTGATTTTTATTCTATCATTCCTTCATGTTTTGTTGATTCACTCATTCTTGTCTTTACGGTATATATAAAGCATGTTAACTGTCTGGAAGGGGGGTTAGAAGGATGGTTTGGGTAAAGTTCTTGCCTCTTTTAGTGTATAGATCCTGTGAGGACTTGGTTCAAACTTATTAGGACTTCCCTTGAGGTAGATAGCATCAAATCTGGGAAGTAATAATAGCTTGAACCCCTTATTTATGAACTACTATTAAAACTTTAAACCGGCCTTGCGGGACTATATCCCTGCTGACTCAGACCAATATGGCCGAGGGTAGCGTTGCCTTCAAAAGAGGGGCATGCCACATTTTGCATTAATAACTCACTTAATTTTCTTTCAATATTTCGGCCTTGCGGGACTGTATCCCTGCTGACTCAGACCAATATGGCTGACGGTATTGTTGCCTCCAAAAGAGGGACACGCCACTTTAACTAAGATACTATCTTGAAAACCCCAAAGTGCGGAAATCATCAAAGGATATGTAAAAGACGAGTCGGAGCCAAGTGATTCTATCTTGTTTATTTGTTTTTTTCTTTCTTTTTATCTTTATATATTTTACTTAACAAAAAAAACCTTTATCTCAAAGTTTGGGTTGATTAGACGTTGACGATAATCCAGTATTAAAAGCTATTGTTGTAACACCCAGATCGCGTAATACAACAACACGCGACGGAAATATCGGGAAATCACCTTACAAATTGCTCACAAAAACTGGTACTAAATTGTTTCATTATTTTTAACATTGTTTTACAATACAAAGAATACATGAAATTGTCTTTTGTTTAAAGAAGTCTAAGGACCAGATGCATTCCTATGTGTAGCATGCTTGAATAATCAAGACCTAAAACATATGTGATAAAGACCTCAACAAATAATGTTGGTGAATACATAGGTTTTGTTAGCCAATTTAATGGCAAAAGGGTTAGTATTGCAATACTTTGACAACTACAAGATTCGTCAATTGAAAACGGACTCTTTGACGCCAAGGAATGGCAAAAAGTTTAGCATTGCAATACATTATCTTGATTGTGAAAACTTGTGACAAAGAGTTTTGCATATGGCAATATGATTATTATTAGGTAATTTTATGCCACTGAAAATTATACTTTGGTCCTTGTTCTCTTGTATAACATTGAAATCGGTCATAAACTTGTGAGAGTATTATTATTTTAATCAAATCAATGATTTATAATAATACTTTGTATATCCTTCTAAGAATCTAACATATGAAAATATGAAAATTTCTACAAGGATTTGGATAGTGAACATTTGAATCAACTAAACACGAAAATCCTAAAGTGATTCAAATAATGCTACAAGGGTAATACAATAAGAACACTTATATATAGGAAGTACCAACGGCGTATCCACCATGTTCTTATGGTCTTACACTCGTTTCGTTATCTAAATCACTACTAATCACATAAACACATAATCATCGACTTCTACACACGCATTAAAGTACACAAAGAATCTGATCAAGGACTTCAATTTAGTACTTTAAACATCCCACAAGAATCTAACTATGAAGATAGATAGATACTATAAGGATCCGGTTTGGTCACAGTGAATCATAACATACGCATTAAAGTACATAAAGAATTCAAACAAGGACTTCAATTTAGCACTTAAATATCCCATAAGAATTTAACTATGAAGATAGGTAGATGCTATAAGGATTTGGTTCGGTCTCATTGAATCATAACATACGCATTAAAGTACACAAAGAATCCAAACAAGGACTTCAATTTAGCACTTTAAACATCCCACAAGAATCTAACTATAAAGATAGGTAGATGCTATAAGGATTTGGTTCGGTCTCCTTGAATCATTGAATCACAAGTCCTAAATCAAATGGTGATTCGGATAATGCCACGAAGGGTAATACAATAAGCACACTTATATATAGGAAGTACCAGTGGCGTTTCCACCATGTCCTTATCGTACTCCTCTTTTCGTTATCTAAGTCACCAACAATTTCTACCCATCAGCGTGTAAAGCACTTCTTAGATATCTCACTATGAAGATGGAAAGATTTAAGACTGTACTTCAAATATCCTACAAGAATCTAACTATGAAGATAGAAAGATCCTATAAGGATTTGGTTCGTGTTCTCAATCGTCTTGTTTTGTATAATAGGAATACTACACAAAAAGCACTTAGTAGACACATATACGCCATACATTTGAGAAAATTTGATTACAATATGAAACACCCCAAAACATTTAAAAAACAAAAAGAGGGGAACTATATACTCACAGGTTTACGTATAGATCTTGTTCAATCGAATAGCAAAGCTCAATGTTCAAGTGTTGAAGTGGTTCCTAGTGTATCAGATACAATGTATTAGTGTATCGAAACTTGAAACGGGAGATCGGATAGAATGAAGTCTTGTAAACCAAACGAGTGTTGGAACTCATGTGATATGGTTTAACAAACTTAACATTCGGATTTGGAAAGGATCCTAAGTGCTTTTGACCCGTTATGACTCGTTAAAGTTGTTTATGCTACTTTAATGGGTCATTAGCGTATTTACATGTTCGGATGGTTAAATATGTCCTATGGTAAGTCTTATATGCCAAAACATGTGTGATAATGTTGTAACATCAGTTTATATGTCAAAACTTTGGTTACATATGCTTAAAATTGATTTACGCGCAAAAAGGGCGTTTTGATCATTTTTAAATAACATAAAAGCGACTTATCATAACACTATCCAAATCTTATGACCATAAGGTATAACCTCAGCAGATTATTCCCTATACAACTATTGTCGCAACAATGTGCTTGGTCGATTCTTAAGGACGACCAAACGGGTCGGATTCGAAAGTCAAAGCGGTGGTCAAGACAGCTCGACTTACGACCCTAATAAAGCACTAAACTTAAAGTGACGAGTTAGACATGTTAAAACATGTCTAACTAAGTTATAAAACTGATTTGGTATCAAAACTTGGAGTTTTGATACCCAAAAATAGTTTCATCATAAATGCACATTGTGCGTATCTTTGACCAAAACTTTGACTCGTCACTTCGACTAGTAAACTTGGTAATCAGAAAGTGTAATCGCAGGGCATTATAACCTTTGTGATTATGATCACGTTGCAAAGTTCAATTAAACTTTGACTTGATAAAAAATGGTCAGAAATAGAAAGTCAAATTGTTTGACTTTTAGCTCAAACTAGCTAAAATAAATGAAATAGACTAGGAGTGAGCACTTGCTTGTGTTGAGGAACACTTAAGAGCTCAGTAGGAGGCTTCCATATGATTGGAAACAAGCTCCAACTGAGTGGGAGAAAGAAATGAGAATTGAGCAAGTGAAAATGAATGAAATTAATGGCTATTTATAGTTGTTTAGAGGCTCTAGGATCATCACAAGTGTCCCAAGAGGTGGCATGATCAGGGGATAGCTTAAATACATGTCAAGAGCAGGTAGAAACCAAGAAATTTCGAGTTCTTGGGCTCCAAGCATTCAAAACAGATGGCTACACATGAGCTGTTTGGTTTCAGCGTTTCTATGTTTAGGAGGGGCGTCGCCGACGGTGCCTAGATTCTTCAAAATTTCCAAAGTTTCATTTTTAGGCAGGTTTGGCCCCTTGACTTGTATTGATGCGTTTTGTCACCTTTAACCCCTTTTAACCCACTTTTGTGTAAATCCCAAGCAAACAAAGGGGTGTACATTTAAGCCTAGCCATATGTACACGGTTTCTAATGTCCCACGAGGTACATCCCATGTACCATGAACGTCTCATGCATAGGAGACAGGTCAACATACCTATGACATCAAGATTGCCACTTTTAACACCATAATATACTCCCAGTCGGCTCGATTAGAGTTAATGAATGTACTCGGTTTGGATAGTGCATTCAATAAACACATATAACAAATAATCACATAATCACATTGAGGTCCAAGATAACACAAAATCTTCAAGTGATCCGAGTAGCGTTATGATGAATAACAGAATAAGAATACTTATATATAGTAAGTACCAGCGGCATATCCACCATGTTCTTATTGAGTCATACCCATCCCGTTACTTAATCATTCTAGATTTTATGCTACCATACTTAACAAGGCTTACTATGATTTCCATTCATCGAACCTCATAATTATGTGTGCACCCATAATTACTCGTTTCGTTGGATGGTCCATATAGTTCATCTTTTTAAGTGAGGGAAACAAATAATAAGGTTGAAGTAACCTCTAAATCAAATAGCACAACATCTCTTGAAATAAGACGTGTTTCATACTAGATATGATAACACTACTTGTTCCGCATTCAGTAAAAATCAGTAGCAGGTATTTCCTTCTAGTACAAATTGATAGTGTGCATCATATATTGGGCATGGATTGTCATACGTGTTTTGCATAGAAACAAACTCATAGTATTTGTAGAAAGTGTATTGTAGAGGTTGTGTGGACGCACTATAATATGCTAAACTAAGAGATTTAGTTCATAATAATAAAGAACATAATCCTCGAAGTCGGTATGTAACTGTATATTACACATAGTGTAATCACATTGGAATTTGTAAATGGAATACGAATAACAAGAATGAAGAAAACTTCTTGAAATTTATTTTGTCATTACAAATATAATATGTTCATAGTTTTTGGATGATAATAAGAAAATGTAGAGGTTCAAATGATCATAAGTGCTTGATTATCAGCTTGAGCCTCATTGACATTGAATATTCGTCCATTAGCATTAGCAAGCTTAGGGGAGTTTCGCTTGAAATGATTTAAATCACCACAGTTGAAACATGCTCCAGCTAGGTAGCAAGGGCGAGTTTGAGTAGGGGTAGTTTTGTTTTGGATGCGACAGGTCACAGCTAGATGGCCAAATAGACCACAGATTGTACACCAGCGGCATGGAGAATTAGCATGGTGATGATAGTTGCAACGATTGCACATAGGTTGTTTCCCACAATAAAACCCCCTAACGGGTACTGAGTTAAGTGGGATTGATGCAGCAATCATATAATTCTTGAAGTTTTACGCTTCTTAAAATTTTTGGAGGTTTCGGCCTTTGTTTCCCTTGGATTCTCCTTAGTAATTTTAGTGGTTTGTTTCTTGTCTCCCTTTCAAAAAAGTTTCCCTTTTCTAACTTGGGAGTCAGTTAGGGTAATGGCTAGTTCGATAGCCTCCCTAACCGTTGGAACAATATCTTGGACTAGATCAGGTAGACCATCAATATACTTCTCAATGGCTCGATCCAAAGGTGTGACCATAGTGGGACAGAGTAGGCTCAACCCTTCAAATCGGTCTGTGTAACACGGTTTTCACCACTATCTTATTTGAGTTAATAAAATTCGGTTTCGAGTTCCCTCATTTCGCTTCGTGGACATAATTTCTTCATAATATTTTTGAATTCTTCCCACATTTGTGCCATCGCTATGTCTGCACCTCTGTCTCTCATGACTCCGTTCCACCAAGTGAGTGCTCTCTTTTGGAAAACACTCGAGGCGAACTCTACCTTGCGCTCACTAGGACACTGAACATGGCGAAATGTGCTTTCTATATTCTCAAACCATTGTAGGAGCCCAGTTGCTCCTTCAGACCCATTAAACTTGACTGGTTTAGCCGAGTTGAAATGTTTGTAGTTGCAGGGCGTGAGAACATTGTTGTTGTTGTTGTTGTTGTTATTGTTGTAGATTTGATTAAGTTGGATCACAAGGTTTGGAAGTATAGCAGCTATCTGCTGAGCGATCATTGTCGCCTTTTCTGCATCCTGAGTGGCGTCACGGTGAGGAGACATCTTTTGAAGAAATAGCTATAGTGAATCAAATAAGTGAGATCCATAGAAATGTCATAAGTTTAAAACACCACAGTGAAGTGAAAATTTCGACTTAGTATTTGTTCAAAAATCTTGTTCTTGGATTTAGGAAAAATAGGGTTGTGGGTTTTGTTTTGAAATAAGAAATGCTTAAAAATGAACTTTTGTTATATTTTTGGATGAGAAAAGACAAACTAAGTTAATGGTTTGTGTTCTAAATTCCTTACCTTTAAAAAAAATCTTTTTAAGATGAAAATATTTTTAATTGAATTTTTGAAATAAAGAAATTATATATATCGTAAAAATTTAAAATTCTCATCCAAATGATAAATTTTTTGTATTTATGAATGCCAAAAGATAGTATTTGAAAATAAAATAGGATTACAAAGTGTTGTGAGATGAAATGAAATTTGTTTCGAATGATGGAGTAGTGTCATAAAGGTTGTAGTGTTTAGAAATTGTTCGACTGATCAAGGTAGATGGGCTTTCATAAGGTTTCGAGAAGACATGCTTTAGCCTATAAGTGGACACTCACCCTAGGAGTTCCCAGGTAAGAGTGACTGGTTCGATAATACGGATTTGTACGTACACTCTAGCCTTAGACAGAATACTCGGGGTACATGCATTCACCCCTTCGAGATTGCATGTGTTCACATTATTAAAACCCAAGATTTTGATGAAATGTTTGAGTAAAAAAATTTTAGGAACACCTTAAGGCATAAAGCCTAAGGTTTAAGATAAATCATCTAAGGTTAGATGATTTATCAATCATAGAGTAGTTGTGTAACACCCCGATCGCGTTTAATACAACAAACCGCGACGGAAACATCAGGGAGTCACGTTACAAGAAATTGTTTCACAACACATGGTATTTAAAGTTTTGTTTTATTAAATTATTGAATTACATTGTCTTGGAATAACGGAAGAAAAATACAATCAAATTGTCTTTCAAGTTTTAAAGTCACTAAGGCCCGCGTCCATCCTATGGGTAGTATGAATTCATGTCATCAAACAACAGTTCCTAAAACATATGGAAAATAAAACGTCAGCATAAAATGCCTGTGAGTAACATACGTTTTGTGATTTAGATTCATGGTTATAGATATTTAAAGAAAAGATTAAACGGTTTCAAAATAGCCATGAATCCTTGATAAAAATTTTGTATCTAAAATACTCTACTTTTAAAAGATTTATAGTATATACAAAAATATACTTTGGTTTTGAAATAATAGAATCGGTAGTATATCAAAATATACTTTGGTTTATGAGCAATAGAGTTTGTAGTATATCAAAATATACTTTGGTTTAAGAACAATAGAGAGTATATCAAAATATAAAGAACAATTGTGTTTGTAGTATATCAAAATATACTTTAGTTTAAGAACAATAGTGTTTGTAGTATATCAAAATATACTTTAGTAGCATATCAAACTATGCATTGGTTTAGTATATCAAACTATATTTTGGTTTAGTATATCAAACTATACTTTGGTAAACAATATCACATTGGTAGCATATCAAACTATGCTTTGGTAGTATATCGAAATATACTTTGATTATGATTTGGTAGTACAACAAACTATAATTTTGTTTAGGAAATCAATAAAAGATAAGTCTTTATGGCTTAATTAGAAAACCTTTGTAATAACACATTGTGGTCGTTTGGCAATACATTCAAACTTGAGTATATCAAACTATACTTTGGTGACTCTAGATTTACCAAGAAGGCAAAATCTATTTGGTTTAATCCTTGGTTTCTGACATTCCTTAAAACGGGAATGGGGTGTCAAGTCCTATAGCGCTATATCGTACTACCAATCGGCTTGATCATTGTTAATGAATGTATAAATAAATACGCACCACCAATATTCTTACAAACTTTGAAAATCATTAATTAAGGCATAGGTAACGGTTTTAAATTCGTTAAAGGATAAGTATCATGTATGCGAAATCATATAGCTTTGAAATCGTGAAAATACTGAACAGGCACATATGAATCACCCCAACACATTTGAAAACGTAAAAGAGGGGCTATGTACTTACTTGGGATTGCGTATAAGCTTTGTATGGATGTGTAAACAAAGCCCAAAAGATCAAGGAATCAAGTGTGTCCTAACATCAGGTAACTATGTTAATAAGTCGGGACATAAATCGATGGATCAGATAGAATGAAGTTTTATAAATCAAATAAGGGTTGGAACTCATATGGCATAATTTAATAAACTTAGCATTCTGATTTGAAAGTGATCCTAAGTGATTTTGACCCGTTATGACTCGTTAAGGTAGTTTCCGCTACTTTAACGTGTCATCTGCGTAAACGCGTGATCGGATGGTTAAATATATCCTATGATAAGTCTTTAATGTCCAAACATATTTCAAAATGTTATAACATCAGTTTATATGTAAAAAATTTGGTTGCGTAAGCTTAAAATGAATTTATGCGCAAAAAGGGTATTTTGGTCATTTTTAAAGAATATAAGAGTAACTTATTATAACACTAACCAAACGACGTGACCATAAGCAGGTTATTCCCTATGCAACTATGGTCACAAATATGTGTTTGGTTGGATCCGATGATCGACCAAACGGGTCGGATTCGAAAGTCAAAGCGGTGGTTAAGACAGCTCGACTTACGACCCTAAATAAGCACTAAACTAAAAGTGACGAGTTAGACATGTTAAAACATATCTAACTATGTTACCAGACTGATTTGGTATCAAAACTTATTGTTTTGATACCCGAAAATCGTTTCGTCGTAAAATGCACAATTTGCGCATTTTTGACCGAAACTTTGACTCGTCACTTCGACTAGTAAACGTGGTAATTAGAAGGTGAAATCGCAAGGGATTATAACCTTCGTGATTACAATCACGTTGAAAAGTTCAATTGAACTTTGACTTGACGAAAAATGGTTAAACAAAAAGTCAAACTGTTTGACTTTTAGCTTAAAATAGCCAAAATAAATGAACAAGACTAGGAAAGAACACTTACTTGTGTTCTTGGAATTCTTAGAACTCAGTAGGAGGAATGAGCAAGTTGTAAGTGAGAATTTCATGGCTATTTATAGTTGTAGAGGATAAATATGATGATTACAAGTGTCATGGATCAGTTTAGGATCACTCCACATGTCCATAAACGTGTCAAGATCAGGCTAGAACTTGAAGAACACGGATATTGGGCCCCAAGTCTGTTAGAACAGCTGGCTGCCACAGTTTGCTATTACTGGGCATCCCACGTGCGTCACGAGAGATCAGGCTGAGTCTCTCGCGTGGCGCCTGGGACTCCAAAGTTTCAGAATTGGCAGAACATGCCGCTACACTTGTTTCGTCGCGTTTTGTCACTTCTAACACCCGTTAACCTGATTTTTAGGCCCTATAAGGGTGTTAAAGCGTATGTGACTTGAATTATGCCCAAAAATGTCGTGGATATCGGTTTGTTCGGTTGTACTGTTGCGTTTTTCGATTAATTACGACGAACGCTATAACGAACACGAAAATGACCGAAATTGTGCAACGATTGATATGTTTGCATTCTTATCAATAAAATACAAGATTTTATTGATTACAAAAATTTTGGATGTCTACACAAGGTTTGTATTTAGAAATACGAGTATCGGCAGACTTTCGCAGTTGTCGCAAATTTTTGGACGTCTACACAAGGTTCGTATTTAGAAATACGTGTTTTTGACTTTTGCTTTGTTTGTGCAGGTTTGAATTGTACCACCCGTACGCAATCTCCATTAGGGTTAATTTGGAGTTGTTCATCAGATTTAAAGGCATTTACCAAGCACGCTAGTTGTCAGAGCCGATCGCGAATGAATACTATACGATCGAGCTGGATTGGACGAGAGTGTTTGGAGCTTATGCGTTATATCACCAGCTAAGTCTCTCTTTTTAGAAGTTTGCAATATAAAAACGGAAAATGATAGAAAAAGTTGGTTGTGTTCGGGTTTAAAATAATAATAATATGAAAATAAAGTTGAACTTGTGTCTAGCTTGGGATATGTGAGTAGGCCCGACTCGGTTGTTAGGTTCCTTTGATAGTAATATACACTTAATTGTTATTTTCTCTGGGTACTCATCTAGGAAAAGTGGGGAAGCCGAAACCGCCAATAATAATATAAGGAATGCCGTTATAAGCTAAAATTATTAGAAATTTTAATCAAGAAAAAATAGAATAAACTGAGCTAGATTGTAAAAAGACGAGGCCTATGTAATCTTTGTTGGGGATGGTGACTCTGACTTAGATTTCCTCTAGGTTTAGTTAAATAAAGTGAAAAATTACTGACACTCATGTTGTCGCTCTCGGGGATGGTGACTCTGGTTGAGACAGCCTCTAGGTTAGGTATGCAAAGTCTAGTGCTCAAAAGAAAAAAAAGAAAAGAAAGGAAAAAAAATGATGTTAAATTCTTTTGATTTTGGTATACAACGGTTAGGAAAAAGTCCAGTGATTGGTCCTTTTATTTCATGAGCTTGAAGCGGGATTAAGTAAACCTGCGGCTTTTAGTGTGAGACCCTAGGTAGATTGACTTAACTTGAACTTAAATTGCATGACAAGGGCTTGGAACCGGGTTTGGGTTTAAGTGGACCCATATACTTGCAATCACGGTTAACACGAGTTTCATTTTAAATAAGTAAATTAGATCTTTGAACCTGAATATTTATCTGATTCTGATTCCGTTTGCATAGTCTTTTTCGGGGATGAAAAAAGGTTAAGTGTGGGGATATTTGATGTGTGGTAAAACATAAACTTTTATCCTATATATTTTGTATAGTTTAGTAGTTAATTAGAGTTGTTTGTATTAGTTTTTTTGTATACTTTATTATTTTATATTGTTACAGGTGCTGATGCAAAATAGAGCGAAAACGAGCTAAAACAATCCTATTAACCTAAACTTGAAAAAAATAATCATAGTTAAAGTTCTGTAACAGCCCATCGTATCCGCACCATGATATTGTCTGCTTTGGCAGCCAACACGCCCTCAGCTCTTGCCCCTCACGGTTGTTAAAACGCGCCAATGAAATCGTTGATCATTAATGTTTTGTAAGGACATTAATATTTGTGACGACATAGGAAGCATCCAACCCTTGATGATTTTCCGTCGAATACCCTCGGCTGGGACAACAAATGCACTCTTACGTGTGAGTCCATGACCAAGAGTGGGGCTCGCAACACCCGCTAGATCTAACCTTTGTACTGTGGTCTTAAACAAGATGAATGGCACTTAAGCTCCACCCTATTCGCACATGATCTAAGTTGTTTAATTCCCTAGCTTATCATACCATTGTACATGTATTTCCCCCGATAGCTGTAAAACTGTAAAAACGTTTAAGATGAAAAGGAGGACATGAACTCACGGAGTTCGTCTGCCTCGCACAAATGAAATGGGCCTTACCCGTTTGAGTCTGTAAGCATGAACTACCAGTCCCTTTGTTTGTATGTAGGACAACCCAGTCCCATTGTAACTAGGACA
This sequence comes from Scalesia atractyloides, assembly GCA_947069175.1. Lineage (NCBI taxonomy): Eukaryota > Viridiplantae > Streptophyta > Magnoliopsida > Asterales > Asteraceae > Scalesia > Scalesia atractyloides. Next base: position 71,063,325 of record CAMTDV010000024.1, read on the forward strand.
CTCCCGTTCTTAAGATGTATGTAACTCGTGCTCGTTTCGAAAATAGCGTGTGTTTTGTAAACCAAGTATGTTTAGCATAAACCTTTTGTAAACCATTTGAGTTTGTTGGAATTCGTTCGTATCATCGTTTAGAAACATATAATTTTCGTTCATCGAAACTTAGTGTACTTTTGTAAAACTTGCATGTCTTTTACCCCCAAAAACATTTGTAGAAAATGTAAAAATATAAAAAGTGGGGGTTATGAACTCACACGTAAGAGTGCATTTGTTGTCCCAGTCGAGGGTATTCGACGGAAAATCGCCAAGGGTTGGATGCTTCCTATGTCGTCACACATATTAATGTCCTTGCAAAACATTAATCATCAAGGATTTCATTGACGCGTTTTAAAAACCGTCAGGGGCAGGCGCTGAGGGCGTGCTGGCTGCCAAAGCGGACAATGTCATGGTGCCTTTACGCTAGGCTGTTATAGATGGTATCAGAGCCAGGGCCGGACCGGTGGTGCTAGGTCCCGTGGGGATGTTGGACCCCTTAAGGGGGTAGATTGTGATATCCCAATCGGTTGTGAAGGGGAACGAAGGCTTCCTTATAAGGAGCTGAATACCTTCACCATCATGACGCGTTTTAAAAACCGTGAGGGGCGGGGCGCTGAGGGCGTGTTGGCTGCCAAATCGGACAATATCATGGTGCGGTTACGCTGGGCTGTTACAGATAATATCAGAGCAGGGTCGGACAGGTGGTGCCAGGTCCCGTGGGGACGCTGGACCCCTTAATGGGGTGGATTGTGATATCCCACATCGGTTGTGAAGGGGAACAAAGGCTTCCTTATAAGAGCTGAATACCTTCACCATCCTAACGCATTTTTAAAACTGTGAGGGGCGGGCGCTGAGGGCGTGCTGGCTGCGAAAGCGGACAATATCATGGTGCGGTTACGCTGGGCTGTTACAATGACTGATATCTGAGACATTTCACCAGCTTTGGACATTCGAAGACCTTTTTTAACACTTCCTACAGACAAAATGGATTGATTTTTTCAAGAATTGTTTAAAACTCTTTTTTAACCAACCTATTAAAAATTCAGCTTAAAGTTATAACGTTACCATGCCAAAATTTTCGAAAAATTGGAAAAACCAAGTTTTTGTCCTTCGTACGAACGAACCAATTCGCACGGACTAACCTTCGTCCACATGAATCAAGTTCGTCTGCACGGAAGAACATTTTAATCAATTTGAAAATTTCTGGTCCACATGAGTGTATCTAATCAGTTTAACTTTTTGTTGTTGATCCGTACAAACCAGGTACCATCGCACCAAATTGTTCATCCGTACAAGGGACTTCTTGTTCATTTGATCTTTGTTCATCCGTCCAAAATTTCATTCGCATGATCATCCGTTTGAACAGTCATCCGTCCCAGATTCTTACATTCGTTCCAATTTTTCTTCATATGAACCAAGAAGCTTATATCATGGAAAACGAGTTTTATAACGCGTTTGCTACTACACCTACTACTGTTGTCCAGAATCTTAACCTAGATAACGAGATGGGAACCATGACGAAACCTCATAAGTTGATGAATAAAATTTCAAGGAAACTTGTCTATGCAAAATAGCAAGAAATCACTCCTGAAGAAAGAATTTGATATCTTTAGTTCTCTAAGGGAGAAACCATGAAGCAATTAATCGAAAGATACTGTGATTTGGTCGTAGATATGAGAAGAATGATAATTACAAAAGATGATGATGAGTGGGTGGATAAACTCGCAGATGTTTTACTGCAAGGAGAGTGGTCTACATATCTTCTGATTTTGAAAAGTAATACACAAGAATATAACAGACTAACTCTGCCTAAGTTCATCGAGAAGTTAGAAGCTCACGAGCTTGAGCTAAGAAAGATGGCAAAGATGAAGGGTGTAAGCGTGCAACAGGAAGTCGGTTTATATTTCAAAGGAGGTGATTCTGCAAATATCCAGAGTCCTAAAATTCAAACAACATTCAGTGCTGAGACATATTCTGGGAGTTCATCAAACAGCAACAACAGTTACTCAAGTAATGGTGGTTATTCATATTAGAATCTGAATACTCCAATTCAGAGCCCACAGTCTTATCAAAGTTCAAACAATTTTCAGAACCAAAGCACTAATTCTCATGTTCTGCAATGCAACATTGTTGTCAACTTACAGAGTATTCAAGGCTTTACCGAGTCCACAATAAAGGAACACATGACATTTCTGGCTTTGATACTCGAGTCTTATGAATGTTTGATTGCTGGAAGAATTGGCAATTCAAATATGACCAAGGAAGACTACGACCAAATTGATCCGGAAGAAATGGAGTTGATCGGTATTATATTGTGCATGGCTAATGTGGTGAGAAGAGCGCAAAGGTTTATGGAGATTACATGTGTAGCAGCATTGGAGGGTCGGATTCTAAGTTAGGATTTGACAAGTTAAAAGTTACTTGTTTCAGTTGCAAAGGAAAAGACCACTTTAAATGCAAATGCACAAATCGTGAGGTAAAGGATAACAACAATCCGATTAGTGGTGATTATTATAAGAAAGCTATCACCATAGAAATTCACAACACCCACCAATCAATTCAAGGCCAATTCAGACCGAAGAAGGTTCGACATCTAAAGACAAGGCCTTAGTTGTTTTACAAGAGGATGAGGGGTACAACTGGAACAACCTAATTCCAAAAACCAATAGTCTTGCTTTAATTGCCGAGATAGTTGAGATGGGTGGATGAGAGAATAGAGAGAATTGAATTAACTAATATTTAGGGGGGGGGGGTGTTCAGTGATAAGTTTAGAGAGGTCAGAATTTGCAAAATGAGGGGGAATAATTTTCTTCAAATATTAGTCATTTTTGGAAATTCAGACGGGAAAAGACTTACAACAGTATTCAGGTGGTTCCGACTTCTGATTGTCGGTGTATGCATAGGATCTAGATTCGTTAGTCCGTGATCATAGGAAGTTTAGATTCTTCAGATCGTGATCAGATTAATGTCTGAGGGTTTAAGTCTCAAGTCTTCGTACAAGCCGGTTAGCAGGATTAGCATCAGGAGGATGCATCTGTATTGTCGATACATAAAAGATATCAGAGGGCATTCAAAAATTTACCTGATAGTTTTGTGATAGTCTGAAGTGTCAAAACGGTTAATCTTTGAGCAGATGAGTTGTTTTTCGGACTAACAGCTAGAGAATGAGAATGTTTGTTGATTAAGTTGCTGCCGAGACTAACGGAGAAGGCTATACATATGTTATCATGACTGAAGAGGAAGAATGTGAGTTTGATCGTGGAAGAACGTTTCTTAGATCACAATGTGTTACCAGAAGATTTGTTATCCGATGAAGATTTGCTGATTGTGGAGATTATCGTTTAAACTGATCAATCATTCAAGAGTGTGTATAAAGGTGATTACGGAAGATGGGATTTCAGGTTTTCGTGGGTATTCACAGACTTGAAGTTTACCGGTGTGGTGTTAGAAGTTTCTATCAGTTGCCAGTTGGGTTTTTGAAGATTAAGAGATTGAGCTAAAGTAGTAGATCCAAAAGCAAATGCGGGTGTGGTTAACGTTGAAATGGAGATGCTACATTGTGTTATTTTCAAGTTACTGAATATTCATGAAGATTACAACTAAGCAAATCGGAGGAGGCGGGGAACCGTGCAAACAAAGACCTAAGATTCATTTCATGGGGAACTTGTTAGAGATAATACAAACCTAAATCATCAATCAAGGGGGAATTATTTAAAGATATCAAATGCTTGATTGAAGTTGCAGAATATTCCAACACGGCTTACATATTTGAAGATCAAGATTCGACAGTGACAGCTAAGGGGGAATTTGTTGGTGCATATTATGTATGCCTGCGGCTATACGAATAGGCTAGATAGAGCGTGTGTTGAATATTGTATAGTTGCATGTTAGAAACGAACACAAGACAATTTGGAGAGGACGAGACTGATTCATACGGATGAGTCTTATCCGCACAGATGAAGCTCATCTGCACGGACAAGCCCATCTGCACGGACAAGCCCATCTGCACGGATAAGCATGGTCTATCCTAAATGTTCATGTCTATAAATAGGGTCATGTGTTCAAAGTTGTTAAGTTTTAGTGAATCGAGGGGAAATCCTGGAGAAATTTCTCAAGCTTGTAAAATGATGTATGCTCTTTCGGTATGAATGGAAGCTCTCTACTTTTGACTATTCTTACAAATTTTACCGAATTAGCTTTATCCTACCCAAACTTCCATCTAAACCTGTTAGGATCTGAGTTTGAATTACTTGTAGTTTTGTTTCAAAAATGGAAAATGATTGAATTAAAAGATATTTGCAGCGGAATAAGATGGAAAACTTTTACTACAAGCAATGGTCGTTTGTTTTCATCATCATCATGCTTTCAAGTTGATTAACTTGCATGTGATTCACAAACTCCTCCTCAGCCTTGCAATTTCAGTTTAATGATAAGAAAATGCAGAGAAGATGATATGCGAAAGTTGATCTTTTAATAGACAAGTTTAAAGGTTACATGAGTTGCCTATTTATACTAACTATCTAACCTCTGAGCATCTTTGATGACGTCAGGGTTGATAGCGACAGGAAACTAATATGTAACTAACTCTAAACACTGCTAATACTAAACAATCAGTGCTTGGTACTATTACATTAATTAACTAAGCTAAAGACTAAATTCTGATCTCTATCCTCTGACCCTTGTAACTCTGGTAGACCTTGAAGCTTTGTGTAGGCAGATGATAGGATGAGCAGTCTTTATGAAAAGCAGTGTAAGTACATCAGAGGTTGTAACCTCTGATAGTTGAACCAAAGCTCGGATAGTGTTATTTGGCTTTATATCATCTGTTCCTTTCATAGGGTTCAATCCCAACAATCTCCCCCTGCAAATGATGCCAAAAACACTTTATTCTTGGTTTTTATTCCTCAAAAGAAATTCTCTTATTTGACCTTTGAATTGAAGTTCAAAGTTAAGAGATTCCATGTCATCAGCATCTTTCACCAGCTCTAAACATAGTAGTTCTTGGAAGTCTTCTACTGTAAGCTCATAAGCAGCTTCCAGGATAGTTTAGTGGTTGCACATCGACTTGAGCAATGTCGATTCATGGGTGTCTTTATCGACCTCCATTTTAGAATTTTTTGGTCTGATGGTTTTCTTGAAGGAGCTTTTATTGCTGAGGTTTGTGAATGAGCAACTTTGATAAGACTTTAGCCAGCTTGGCACTTGTATCATCTGTGTGATAATCAATCATATTCTGAATCCCTTCTTTGATAAATATATCCTCAATCTCTTTGTCAGTCTTTTCATTCATCCCCCTTGCTTTTTCCTGTGTTGCAGGGCAAGTGTGGAATGGGCAGATGTTGAGCTGGACCTTTTGGAGAGTTGAGCTCTGAGGATAGCATCTTCTTTTGAGTAATCAGGCTTGGGAGGCATGGATGGATCCTTTTTCCTTCTCTCTTCCAAACTTTGTAGGTGTCTATCACCCTTACCTCACCCCATCTCATCACTTGGTTTTTGGAACCATAATGATTTTGGATCAGTTCTTTCTTCATTCTCTTCAACTTCAAGGCATTTTCAGAGATATCTTTCTTGTATAAACCCCAGTTGGGAGGAGTTGGCTTTTTGCGAGGGTCTTTCAACATTTCTTGCATTCTATTGATTTCTTCTCTCAGCTCATCTAAGCTCCAATCCCTGAACTGAGGCCTTGTTGCCTTATACATCTTCTTTTCCATGATATACTCAATGAGTTCACTCTTGAGCAACTTATCTTCCCTTACTGACAACTGATTGCTCAGATCCTTGACAAAGTTTTGCAGAATGGTGACCTTACCCAGTTGAAAGGACATGATAATCTGTATTTCTCTATCATTTTTACCAGCTGATTCTCTTTTGGCAATATCCTCTGCTTGCTTCTTTTTCAATTCTAGATATGTATCAACATTTGCTGATCTTGGATAGCCATCAAGGGATAGAATTGTTCTTTTGTCAGGGTCATCCTCTGAAAAGAAACTTAGGATCTCTTCCCTGACTGCTGGTAAATCAAAGAGGGTACAACTTTGCTGCAGGAATGACTTTAAGAGTTGAAGAAGTTGTAAGCACTGATGTGGGATCACTTTGTGTTGATGATAGTGGAAGAGGTGCAGAGATCTCATCATCATTTATCACTTTTGTGATTTTCCTCCTTTTAAACCTTAAGGTGGGTGATGGTGGTTGTGGGATTTTTGGTGGTGTAGATAATGGTTGAGTTGATGTGGGAAATGTGATCATGGCAGTGGATAGAGATGCATCTGTTGCAACCTCTGCTGTATCAACAGATGTTGACACAACAGTTGCTGAACATCTGCTTGTGTTGATGTGGGTTGTGGTTTTGAAGATGTGATAGGTTTTTTGAGAGGCAGAGGTTTTAATGGTTGGATTGGTTTCAGGCTTAGTTTTAGGAGGTGTGGATGTTGGTTGCATGGCTTTTCTAGCAGGAGCTCTTTTTGAAGAAGTACCAACCTCTCCTTTTTCTTTTTGCTGATCAATCTTTTTCTCAACCAACACTCTGCTCTCCTCAATCACATTCTTCTTGTGACTAGCCCTTGCCTTGGCCACAATTTCATCAGTCAAATCAATCTTCTTTGAACCATCAGGCCTTGGGATATTTACTATTGGTCTGGCCTTATCATCATCTATTGTTAACTTCTTTGGACCCAAAGGTTTCTCCCCCTTTTTGCTTCATCTGTTGTAACAAATATAACCGTTGGAGGTGTATGGCCAGTGGTCGTGAGTAGATGTGCTTTGATGGCTTTAATGTATGCTGCAGTGTCTTGATACCTTGATTCAACCATGTTTCTAACTTCATTCATCTGATGTTTATGTTGAAGTTCCAAGTAATGTTGTTGTTGTTGAAACAGAGGATTGAGAGCATCTTTAAGATCAGCAGTGGATAGAACAGAGGGTTGACTTTTGGTAGCTATCATCTGCTTTAGTAAATCTTTGATTTCACCAGTAGAGTTTTCTATTCTGGTCACTCTCTCCGTCAAATCTTGGTATTTTAGATCATCACCTAATCTAATAGGATCATCTGAACTCCTACCAGTGGTGGTAGTTATATCTATGTTATAACGAGAAGTGGTTTTAGGACCAGCTTCAAACATAGATGCCCTTTGTCTTGGTACTGAGGACTTCCTACAATAGAGGTAACAGTTGTTGCCTCAGCAGTGGTTGCCTTCAACCAAGTCTTATTAATGAAACCCCTGTCCAATTGAGAACTTGGGAGTTCAACAATTGTAGTGGCTGCTTGTGTTGAACTATCACCAAGGGTTACATGTAACCCAAGAGATGTATCCTCTTCATTTGCTGATGGGCTAGCAATGAAAAAAGAATCAGACCCAACCTCTGGATGAAGTATATTCTCAGTAATAGGTTGTTGAGAAGTGCTGGTTTGTGTCTGAACTAATTCAATTATATTCAGCAATGGTACAATTGTGGGTGGAAGTGAAGGTAGTGGTGAAGGTGGTTGAGTAGAAAGCGACATTGCCCTGGGAGAGGGGCTGTGGAAGATAGAACCAAGTGGATCTAGAGCTTCATAAATTGGTGTCCCTGTGTCTACAACCTTTTCCTTTTGTGAGGAAGAAGGAGGAGTTTCAAAGCCGGTAGGAGATCTTTGAACCATCTGCTGTGAAGAAGTAGCAGCAGTGGTTTGTGACTATGGTGCTGTCACAGGGTTAACCTCTGGGATCTCATCTTCCAAAGGACCCTTTTTAGGTTTGGTGGGCTTTTTGGAAGTCGTTTTGGTTTTCTTTTTGGAAATTTTTGGTGTGGGTTTGAGGGCAGCGGTTGTGGTGCCCTGATCACTAAGAGCAGTGGGCTCAGTAGCAAGAGGTTGAGTTTGAACATTTTGTTCAGGTAAAACTTGCTCAGCCTCCTCTACTTGTGTTTTCTCAATTTTATCTTGGTTTGTTATTCTGGTGAAAGTTTCATGATTTAGGCGGCCTGTCACACCCCGACCCGCAGCGGAAAAGGTGATCGGGGCATGATTGGGTTATCATCAAAGCTCATGACATTTATTATAACGTTTCATATTTATTATTACAATTTAAAGGGAAAGATACATTCATAATTACATCATGTTCTAAACATCATTCTAGACTTCATTATTTTCTTCTAATTACATCATGTAAAAATGGTTTTTGGATCAACAAAAAGTTGGCGAGTGAATCCTATGAAAAACATTTGTACAAGTTTATTGAATTGATAAAATAAAGTGCGTAACCACATATGAGTAAATATGGATGTAAACTTATTCACAAAACACTTAATATTAAATAATGCACAACATATAATAATAGATTGTTTTGAGGCACGCGTTGCTCAACTCGTCTCCCACGAGGAACTGATGGGCCTAATGAATGATTTGCATACAATCTTGACAATATGAAATACATAACTACAAACAACATTTACATTCTAAGTTTAAGTCATAATATGGTATGGCACGAGTTTAAATAACGAATTAGTTTTAGTGACACATGATACACCCCAAAACGTGTAATTAAAAAGGGGAGTTGTAAGATTCACTCACATTGGGTGCGTTCTGTTGATGATGTTGAATGCGCACGAAGTTTGATTTAACCACGAGTGAAACTAACCTAGATAATAACATAATGGTTCGGTAAATAAGCGGATTTTATTAATCAATTTTAGTAGGATTATTGGATATATTTTTTGTGAGTTTAAAGCTATTTTCTAACTTTAAAAATGTTATTTTTAAGTATTTTAATTGGTTTTTAAATAAAATAAATAAATAAAAATAATAAAAAAATGTTGACTTTTTGACCGTTGACCGTTGACGTGTTGACCGGTTTTATTGTGTAAATGTATGCGCCGGGCAGGACTCGAACCCGAGACCTCCCGTTCGCGTGCACGCAGCTCTATCAACTGAGCTACGTGTCTAACCCGAAATATTTCTGTTTTTAATTATATTTATATACTAATTGAATTAATCCGAAAATCATTTATTTTAAAAACGATTTTAATGCATCGGCTCGGTGTTCGCCACAGGTCTCGAACCCGGGACCTGTGGTTTAGTTTAGCACACAGTCCACCGCTGGACTGTGTGTCTAACTTGGTAAATAATCTGGTTTTTATTATACTTATATACAAACTAGCTAAATTTATTTCTGTCCTTATATAAAAAGTTTGATAATTGCCAGAATCGGTGCGGTAGCCTAGACTCGAACCCGTGACGTATGATTTACACGCGCACACAGTCCACCACTGGACTGTGTGTCTATCTTGGTTATTATTCCGGTTTTCATTAAACTTAAAATCTATTTGCGAGTGAATCCGGTTCAGTTTTAAAAAGGAACATTTTTATTAAGACGAGTGTGCGTGTGACAAGAATCGAACTAGGGACATATGCGTGTTTATTTTGCACACAGTCCACCGCTGGACTGTGTGTCTAACCCGAGATATAACTTGATTTAAATTAAACATATATAATACCGAAACTTCATCTTCTTCGTTAAGCTTAACCCAGAACCAATGTCCGACTGGTTCGACGATTTAATCAAGTTCTTTAGTGGGTTGTGATTAGCTACATGTGAGATTAATAAAAACGAGAAAGATTAGGTGTAAGATATACCGAACAGAGATCCTCTGTTTCGCCGGCGAAATTCCGATGACAGCGGGTTATTCCGGCGACGTGTATCTCGCCGCAGAGGGTCTTCAGGAAGCTTGAGGTGAGTGTGGGTGGCTTCGGTATGAGCTCTAGGTATTCTGTTTTTAGAAATGGCACAAAGGTGAAGGGGTTCGGTTTTCCGGCGAGTTGCAAAAAGTTTTCGGCGAGTGAAATTTCGTCGGGAATGGGTGTGATTGTGGGCAAAAAGGCTAACAGAGGTTAGAGGGTGTATTTATAGGGAAGGACATCGATGAATTTAGTCCGATTACCGTCTGGATTCGTCGGTCAAATATTTTCCGGCGGTTATGACTGATGTCGCGGACTGGACATCGGTTATAACCGATGTTAAGGTTAATGCTTCGGTTAAATCAGAAGAAACCGTCCAATCTCGGCGAAATCGTCGGGATTTCTGACGACTGCGATTTGGGCGTGTCAGTTTTGAATTCGAGTTTGTGTATTTGAATTAATTGTTTCTAATAATGAACAAGAAACACAAGTGGCGGAGTGGTTTGATGGATGAGAGTTAAGTCGTTGCTGTATCTAGTTGACCCGGGTTCGAAACCCGACTTCAGCCTTTTATTTTTATTTCATTATTTTTAATACTTTATCAAATGTAACATTTATATTCTAATATACTTATTAATTATGTATCGTTTAAAATTAATTTGGGCATTAAATACGCAACGAAATTTTTAACTGATTGTTCGGTTAATAAACGGAGCGGGTTTGGTAAATCCGGTTTTTGACGGATGTTACACGGCCTGGGTTAATCACAGCGCCTTGTTTACTTTCAGGACCTTTGATTTGATCCTGCAAGTAAACACTCAAGAAACATGGATGCATCAAAAAAGCTTTTCTTTTTTCAATATTTTTAAATTATTTACAAGATCATTGAACAATATCTGCGAGTAGTTAAAATCTGTTTCAGTTAAAATTGCATACCCCAGATATTGCATGTTCAATGGGATTTCATTGAAAGTAGTGGATTTTACTGAGAGACAAGTAAGAATTGTGTGAAAGAAAAATCTCATCTCAGCAGGAAAGCTAGGTTTAAAAATGGTCATACCTTTCATCTGGCAGATATAACCTCTTTCCAGAAACTCTGCTTGGATCTCATTAATGGGAAATGACACAGGGTGTTGTATGTCATTTAACTTGAAAACTTGAGAGATCGATTGGGGGCTAATTTGCATCAACACCCCCTACTATTGAAATTATTGTATAAGGAACACCATCAGCAGATGAGTGAACCTTTGCATTTTTTCAGAAATCACGAAGAGCAGCAATGTAAATGGGGGCTTTGACGGTTAACATGTGCAAGAATTTTGACTTTTTCAAAATTCGAATCATTGGATGATAGCGAGTATTTGCATCGTTTTCTTCAAGTATGGCAGTATAATTGTGTGGGTTTTTTTATTATGAGAGTGAAAGGTGGAGGTTCTTCCTGCGATTTTGCTTTTGATTTTGAAGATTTTGATTAGGGAGCCATGGTGTTTGAGAGAAAAACTGTTTTGAGATTTTGAAATCGACACAGTTTTAGGGTAACCACTAGTGAGATAAAACAGGGGTTTTTAAAGGGTTTTGAAAAAGTGAACATGACGTGGCATCTGTTGCAAGATCTGATGGCTAACATCTGGCCACATGTAACCTCTGATGAGAAAAGTAACCGTTGATGTGGCAAACCACTGTTTTAGAACAGAGGTTTGGACAATACTGATTTTTAACACTATTAGTGGATAGCTATCAGTGTTTTAAAAATGGTAAAAAATGGAAATCAAAGGATACACTTTAACAGTGGATAAGATTTTTAAGCCTATCAGAGATTTTGAGCAAACAGATGTTATGAACAGACTTTTAAAGATTTATTAAAAAATTTCAATTTTAACTATTTTTAAGGTATTTTTAATTTTCTGAAAACATTTTGATGCTATGGATTTACAAGAAAACTTGTTTTTAGTCTATGTTTAGCATTCCAATTCTTGAGATCAAATTTTCAAAGGTAGATGTATCTAATGCCTTGATTAAAACATCTGCCCATTGATCTGAAGTATGGACATGATGTAAAGAAATCAAACCTTTTTCAAAGCAATCTCTCACAAAGTGATGTCTGATGTCAATGTGCTTTGTTGTTGAATGAGAAACTGGATTTTTAATGATATTTTCAGCAGCTTGACTGTCCAATTTGAGTGGAGTCTTTAGTGCAGTTATACCAAAATCCAGCAACTGGTTTTGAAGCCACAAGAGTTGAACAATGCAGCTAGCAGCAGCATTATACTCTGCCTCAGCAGTGGATGTTGAAACTGCAACCTACTTTTTGCTTTGCCAAGACACTAGACAATCACCTAGGAATTGACATCCTCCTGATGTGGACTTTCTTGTAGTTTTGCAACCATCAAAGTCACTATCTGAAAAACCTGAAAGCTCAATATTCCCATTAGCTGGATACCAGATACCAAGTGTGGGAGCACTTTTTATGTATCTGAGTATCCTTTTTACAGCAATAAGGTCAGACTTTCTAGGTAATGCCTGTGATCTGGTACAAACACTTGTTGCAAACATGATGTCTGGCCTGGATGCAGTTAGGTACAATAAAGACCCAATCATGCTTCTATAAAGAGTTTGATCAACAAGGTCATCCTTACCATCAATGGTGACTAGCTTGGAGGTTGCCATGGGTGTGCTACATGGTTTAAAATCATCCATATCAAACTTTTTATGCAGTTCTTTCACATACTTGTTTTGATGGATAAATATACCATTGTGCAATTGTTTAACTTGAAGACCAAGAAAACATTGGAGCTCACCCATTGCACTCATCTCAAACTCTGCTGCCATGAGTTTTCGAAACTCTTCACACATAGCAGTGCTTGTGGATCCAAAAATGATGTCATCCATATAAATTTGGACAAGCATCAGATCTTTTCCTTTCCATTTTAAAAACAAGGTTTTATCTATTTTACCTCTAGTAAACCTATGGATAAGAGAAAAGTGGATAGAGTTTCATACCAGGCTCTTGGTGCTTGTTTCAAGCCATACAATGCTTTGTTGAGCTTGTAGACATGATCAGGATGGAATGCATCTTCAAAACCTGGAGGTTGACAGACATACACTTCTTCTTTGATTTTTCCATACAAGAATGCACTCTTTATATCCATTTGAAACACCTTTATGTTGTGGTTAGCAGCAAAAGCTAAGAACATGCGAATAGCTTCCAACCTTGCTACAGGAGCAAAAGTCTCATCATAATCTATACCTTCTTCCTGTCTGTAGCCTTGAACCACGAGCCTTGCTTTGTTTTTTTACAACAATACCCCTTTCATCAGTTTTGTTTTTGAAGACCCACTTTGTGCCAATTGGACTTACATCCTTTGGTATTGGCACAAGCTCCCAAACTTGTTGTCTTTTGAACTGAAGGAGTTATTCTTGCATGGCTTCTACCCAGCTGTTGTCTTTCAGTGCCTCTTGGTACTTGACTGGCTGTATGAGTGATAGAAAACCAGCAAAAAGACAAATATTTGGGATTGGCTCCGTGTGAGCACCCCAGATTTGATGTTGCCAATAACTTGATCTGCGAATGGCTTTTGAGATAAATCAAATCACCTTGGTATGGAACAATAGCATTTTGAGGGGATGGCTGCAAATGTGTATCATCTGAGCTAACCTCTGCTGGTGAATTTGAAGTATCAGCCTCTGATGTGAATGGTGGTGGTGGTATTGGGGGTACAGAGAGAACATTCTGATAATTTTGCTGCCCAAATTTAGGACTTTTATCAACAGATGTTTGATTTTGTGAGCTGGCAGAGGTTTGAGGATCAACCACTGTTGACCCAGAAGTGGCAGAGTTTACACAAAAGCTTGTAGCACCTGATCCTCTGTTTGAAGAATAGACTTTTGTTTGTGGAAGCACACAGTCATATCCTTGATCTTTATCCTCTTCAGATGGTTGTGGTGTACCTGCATTGTCTAGCTTGATAGAAACATCAGCAAATGTGAATTTATATAAATCAAAGAGCTCTGCAGGATTTGCTGGGATTTTCAGTGATGAAAGTTCATTGAACTTTACATTCAAAGTTTCTTCAACACACTTGGTCCTAGAGTTAAAAACTCTATAGGCTTTAGCAGTGGTTGAGTATCCCAGAAAATAACCACAATCAATTTTGGCTGCAAACTTAGATATGGAATCTTTTAAGTTCAAAATGGAACAAGGACAACAAAAAATTTTAAAATATGAAATCAGAGGTTTGATTTTATACAAAATCTCATAGACAGTTTTTTGATGCCTGGGGTTAATCAAAACTCTATTTTGAACATAGCAAGCAGTGTTTACAGCCTCTGCCCAGAAAGATAAGGGTAAACCAGAATCTGCTAGCATAGTCCTTGCTGATTCAATTAAAGTTCTGTTTTTCCTTTCAACTACCCCTTTTTGCTCTGGAGTTCTTGGAATGCTATATTGCCTAACAATTCCTTTTGACTCACAAAAAGCATCCAACTCCCTATTTTTAAACTCTGTTCCATTGTCACTTCTAAAGATTTTTACTGGAAGATCAAATTGCTTTTCTACTTGTTTGACAAAGTTTTGCAAATTGCATGCAGTTTCATCCTTAGAGTAGAGAAAGAAGGTCCATGTAAACCTAGAGAAATCATCAACTATCACTAGGCAATACCTTTTGAGTTTTAAGCTCATGATTTGTACTAAGGCCAAATAAGTCCATGTGTAGCAGTTGTAAACACTGGCTTGTTTTGGACTCTTCAATTGTTTTGAATGAACTTTTATGTTGTTTGCCTTTTAAACAGGAAACAAAATGTTCATCACTGGAAAATTGCTTGCGAGGCAAACCTCTTACAAGACTTTGTTTTGAGAGTGTGGTGATAGTTTTAAGATTTGTGTGTCCAAGTCTTCTATGCCATAACTCAATCTCTTTGCTAGAAGCAACTGAGAATAGGCATGTTCCAGACATAGGATTATTTTTAACATATCTACCACATACACATTCCCACTTCTGTGTGCAGTGAGTTGTGCTTTGCTCTCAGCAATGATTTGATCAATCTTTTTGACAACCTCTGGTCCCACAATTTGACAAGTTTTCTTAGTGAAGAAAGATCCATATCCTCTGTCACTCATTTGTGAGCACTCAGCAGGTTAAATTTCAGATTGTCAATCAAATTCACATTTTCAAACTTGAGTTTACCAGCCAGAACCGACCCAGACCCTAAGACCTTTCCCTTTGAGTTATTACCAAAAGATATATCACCCCCCATGAGCCATGAAGTCCTTGAGAAGGGCTCTACATCCTGTCATGTGCCTGGAACCTCCACTATCTACATACCATAAGCTATCAAGGCAAGTAGAGGGTCCCTGCACATTCAAGTAAATAGATCAGTTAAAATTGGTCTCCAAAGCCAAAATGGCTTTGGATGGGGTCACAGATGGTCCAGTCTCAAGTCTAGGACAATGGTCAGTGGTTTTGAATTTTTCTTGTAACATCTGCTCTTAACCATTTCCTATCAGATGATTGTATCCATAAGGGTGCATGTTTACTCTTTGCTTTGAAGGCTTTTTGTAACCTTCATAAGCATGAGGAACCTTTTTGTAAGAAGGTTGGCCATACCCTTTTGGAAATCAATTTGATGGTGTAGCATCTGTCACTTGCACCTCTCTTTGAGCAGAGTTTTTGTTTAAGGCTTTTGTAAAGATGTTTCAATTTGTTCAAAACTCTGCTTGGATTTATTTCCAACAGAACTTGAACTTTCTCTTTCAAGTGCTTTTGCCTTGATCTCTTTTACCTTTTGTTCATAGGTTTTGAGATAGGCACACTGTTGAGTTGAGTGATTTGTTTTGTTGCAGATGGTGCATTTTGAAGAGTATTGATAACACAGGTTTTGTTAATGTCATAGGCTTTTAAAAGAAAAACAATCTCAGCCACATGATTTCTTTTCTCACAAAAATTCACAAAATAGGTTTTTAATCTTTACTCTTCTTTTCTTATCAGACTTTTTATCAGCAGTGGTTGTAACCTCTGCTGGTACATCTTTGATAGGGATCACTAGTGCTTTTGGGGCTTTTATACCATCAGCGGTTGTGAAGTCCATTGGCTTGAAGTTTTCTAAGATATCACATTCATCTGACCAGCTTGGTTTAAACTGATATTTTTCAATTTCTTTATCTTTTGTTGAAACCTCTGGTTTTTCCAAAACAATTTTGTTTCCAGCTTTATCTGTGATTTTTATCTCTTCACCAGCCAAGTTTATAGGGACAACTTCAACCAACTCAGAATCAATTTCAGCAGCATTTTTCTCAATTTGGTCATAGTTTCTGAAACCTACACCAAACTTAATGTTGCTCTTGATCTGAGCATCAAGCATAATCTCATAACCTTTGCAGGACTCAACCCATTTTTCACAAGTGATTTGGGTTTCTTCTAACTCCTTTTTACAAACTTGGTATTTTTCTACCATAGTTTGGAGTTGGTCCTTGGTTATGCTTGATTCATGTCTCAGGCTACTCATTTTAGAATCTTTTTCACTTAACTTTGATTTTAACTCTTTAATCAGTTTTTCAAAATTAAGTTCATCTTCTGAAATTTTGTTTCTCAGGTTTTCATTCACATTTTTGATGTTTGCAAAAGCAATGATGCATTTGTCAAAACATAAATCTTTAAGGATCTGAGGTGATACCTTAGCAGACATGAGAGCACAATCACACACCAATCAATGTTCCATGGGTCAGCCGGAGAGTTCTTTTCCTTATCAGCAGCATTTTCTTTTTCTTCACTTGAAAACACTGTTTCATCACAAACTTGAACTTCATCAGATTTTGACACTATCTCCACATATTCAACATCTTCAGCAATTGTCTCTAAGGCCATTAAACAAAATTCTTGTTCAACATCATTTTTGGCCATTAAAGCAAAGTTTTCATCATCCAAATCCTCAGGCAAGCTGCTCCAGTCAACATAACTTTGTGTGAAAAAGCTTTGTTGACCAACCTCGCTGGACTAGCAATGGTTTGAGCAGGTTGTGTAACAATGGGTGCTTGATGTACAAGCACTTGAGGATGTGATGGTGCCTGAACATATTGAATTTGTGGAGCAGTGGATTGAACATAATGCACTGGAATAGTGGTAGCAGGGTGTGCAAAATGGGTAGTGTTTTGAACATGTTGAGCAGGGGCATACTAGGAATAATGAGCAGTGTTTTGTGTGTGCTGAGGTCTAGGGCCAGGATGAGTCACTATTGGTCCAGAACTTTGAGACCTGCATTCTCTGGCAAAGTGTCCTAGCCTATTACACTTATAACACTTGACTTTTGATTTATCCAGCCCAACCTTCAACCCCCCATGCAAATCTGGGAATTTTCTACCAGTTCTCTGTAAAACTTACTAGCTCTAACACTCAATAAGGCCAGTTGGTGCAAAATATCCATTTCTTCAAGATCAGAAGGTTCAATGTGTTACAAATCATTCAGCTCAAAGGATAGATTGTCAGAGGTTTGGCTTTCCCCTACTAGCAGCAAAAGCATAGTTGGGTGCATATGTTTCAGATCCAAAGTTCCACCAGATGTAATATCTATATAGTGATCATAACTTTGGTCCTTATTGCTGCCAGAACCCTCTTCTTGGCCAAAAAGAGCTGTATTACCCAATGAGTAATCATCAGTCATTTTGCAAGATTCTTGCAATTTTTTTTTTCTGGTTCAACTCTCTCTCATAAGTGAGGAGTATCCCATGAAGTTGTGTCAACGACATATCTTTAAACCCGACATATTTTCTTGTTATATAAGCTACAGTCTCCCACTTATCTGGTAACGATACAAGGAAACGACTATTGACAGTCGAATTAGGTAGAACCACGTTAACCAGTCTAAGTTCACTGATGAGACAGCTGTAATGTTCAAACTGTTGTGTTAGAGACTCTCCTTTCAAGTGACAAAACGTTTCATACTGCTGATTTAGAACTTCTCTATTACTTTCTATCACTTCCTCAGTCCCACCGAATTGCTCCTTAAGTGCATCCCATAACTCCTTTGCACTATTACAATGGAGTAGACCATCATAAATTTCATTGGGTAAGTCCGAAGCAACTATGGTAAATGCCTTAGCATCCAATTCAATTTTCTGGAAATCCTGCTCCGAAAAGTTTTCAGGATTTTTTGGCACTTGTTTGGTTGGATCTTCTGTGCTTTGAACCATTGGAACGTGAGGTCCATAAGCAACAGATCTCCAGCAACTGGTGTTTTGCTGGGCAAGGATGTGACCCATCCGTCGTTGCCAAATGAAATATTCATTTCTTTTGAGCATCGGCGGTTTGAACAAGGATCCAGAATTGGCGTCCTGTGGTTTTAAGACATTTTCAGTTGATTTTTTTTTTAGTTTTTGTTTTTAAAAACTTTGAACGTAGTAAAAACTCTGAATATCAAACAAAAACAACCAAACTGATTAGCAAGAGAGCTGATCTGTTCGAACCAAATCGATTGTTAGATCGAATTTGATGAATCAGGCTCTGATACCAATTGTTAGGATCTGAGTTTGAATTACTTGTAGTTTTTGTTTTAAAAATGGAAAATGATTGAATTAAAAGAGATTTGCAGCGGAATAAGATGGAAAACTTTTACTACAAGCAATGGTCGTTTGTTTTCATCATCATCATGCTTTCAAGTTGATTAACTTGCATGTGATTCACAAACTCCCCCTCAGCCTTTGCAATTTCAGTTTAATGATAAAAAAATGCAGAGAAGATGATATGCGAAAGTTGATCTTTTAATAGACAAGTTTAAAGGTTACATGAGTTGCCTATTTATACTAACTATCTAACCTCTGAGCATCTTTGATGAGTCAGGGTTGATAGTGACAGGAAACTAATATGTAACTAACTCTAAACACTGCTAATACTAAACTATCAGTGCTTGGCACTGTTACATTAATTAACTAAGCTAAAGACTAAACTCTGATCTCTATCCTCTGACCCTGGTAACTCTGGCAGAGCTTGAAGCTTTGTGTAGGCAGATGATAGGATGAGCAGTCTTTATGAAAAGCAGTGTAAGTACATCAGAGGTTGTAACCTCTGATAGTTGAACCAAAGCTCGAATAGTGTTATTTGGCTTTATATCATCTGTTCCTTTCATAGGATTCAATCCCAACAAAACCCGTCTGATCATGGACTATTAAAACTATACACGATAAAGAGATGTATTTTGCAATACATCATTTGACAAGATACGAAAGGTAGTTTTGAGAAAATTTTAGTACAAGCTCCATTGTTGATTGTAGAATTTTGATTTCTGAGTTTTTCTCTTTGTGAAATGCTTAGATTTTTAGAGTTTTACGACGGTAAATGGAAGCTCTGTTGGCGAGGGTTTTTATAGGGTTTATAGAACAGTGACAATGACGTGGCCAACAGTTACTTTTTGTGTGACGTTGTTTCTTCGGAACGAACCTTTGTATTCAAACGTCTGTTTACCAAAGGTCAGCCCCACTTATAAAACCCTTTAGTGAAGTAATGAAATATCTGTTTTATTTAACCAGAGGTTACAAAAGTTGACTTTGGTCAAATAGTTATGACCTTTTAGTACGAACAATGGATAAGAAAACAATGTTTGTCTTTAGTCAAAAAGAGTTTTAAACCACAAGAAAAATGTTTTATTTTGAAATAAAGTTTTGGTTTTAATGTTTTTAAACAACATTTTAATGTTGAAAGTTGAAAGAAAGAAAAAAAATTTGGTGCTTTTTGAAAAAAAACATATTAATGCTTTTTTGAGTATTTTTGAAAATAAAATTTAATTTTGGTTTTTGTTCATTGACTTGTGCTAGGGGCATCCACTATTTGTAGTTTTTACTTGCAAACAGATGTACCCTTCAGAAATAATATTGGGTTAGTTTGGAAGTGAAACCAAAGTCGTGTTGGCTTTAGTTTTGGTATAGTTTCTCCCATTGAATCATTTCTTTGGGAATGGTCTTTTGTAAGGAGTAGATTTTGAACTATCTCCATCGGTTATTTTTGGCTTTCTGCAAGTGCTTTGACACTTGGATCAATAGCAGCTTGACCATTTCCAATGAGTTAACTGTGCCCATGAGGATGTTTGTATATCCTTGGGTTTTGAGGCATCTGCACCTTTTCTGCATGTGTTTGATGGTGGGGCATTAGTGACTTGAACATCCCTATAAACAGGGTTTGGTTCAATGCCATTGTGACAGGTGTTTGAACAGAGTCAAATTTCTTAGAAACTGGTTGTGATTCCCTTTTGCTAGGACCAGTTTCTTTTTTGACAAATGTTTTACCTTTTAACCTACTTTTGTTAATGTCAAAAGGACTTAAACAAAGCATTGTTGAGTCAGGTGGTTATTTTGTGACACTTGTGCCTTTTCAAACATTGTACAATCCCGGAAAAATTTTGAATCCAATGAAATTTGTGTTTCATTTCCAGGATTGTATAATTACGTGTGACATTTGCACGTTTTAAGTCCTTGTACAAATTCAGACTCTCAAACCTTTTCTAGAAGTAAAATCGTAAACTGTTAGGCAAACGTAATCAGTTTAACATGACGTACACTCCGGAACAAGGTCATAAGCTAAACATACCCCAAATACCCTTCACATAACTTAGAAATAAGTTTTGAGGGGTTCGGTATGGAAAAACACGCTTACACAAGTCCAGGGACTATTTTCAGCAAACTGCGAAAGTCTATTGGTCCGTATTAAGACACGAACCACATATACAAATCCAAATATTTTTGTAATCAATAAAATCTTGTATTTTTTTATGAGAATGCAAAAATATCAATTGTTGCGCAATTTCGGTGATTTTCGTGTTCGTTATAGCATTCGTCGTAATTAAGCGAAAAACGCAACCGTACAACCAAACAAACCAACATCTATGAAATTTTTGGAGCATACTTCAACTTATGTATACCTTAACAACCTTATAGAGCCTAAAAGTTAGGTTAACGAGTGTTAGAAGTGACAAAACGCGAGGAAACAAGTCTAGGGGCCAAATCTGCCAAAATCCCAAAGTTTAAGGTGTTTGACGGGGCGCGAGAGACGTAGCCTAAGTCTCTCGCGGGGCGCGGGAGACTGTCAGACAACAGAATGTTAGCTGTCAAACACAGCTGCATTCCTTGGCCCCCAAGTCGTGAATTTTCCACCATTTCACTTCCTTTGGACATGTGTAATGACAATCATCAGTTCATAACACCTCATGGGACACTTGGCTTTATTTGTGATCATTTGATACTATAAATAGCCTTGATCTTCATCCATTTCAACTTGCTCATTTCTCATTTCTTTCTCCCAAATCTTTGGAGCTTGCTTCCAACTTTGGACGCCTCCTAACTGAGTTCTTATAGTGTTTCCAACACAAGTAAGTACTCTTCCTTAGTCTATTACATTTATTTTGGCTATTTTGAGCCAAAAGTCAAACAGTTTGACTTACTATTTGACTTTCGGTTCTGCCCATTTTTGGTCAAGTCATTTATAACTTAGTTAGACATGTTTTAACATGTCTAACTCGTCACTTCAAGTTTAGTGCCTTATTAGGGTCGTAATTCGAGGGGTCTTAACCACCGCTTTGACTTTCGAATCTGACCCGGTTGGTCGTTCTTAAGAATCGACCAAGCACATTTATGTGACCATATAGGGAATAACCTACTGATGTTATTATAACACCTCGTAATTTCATGTCCAATAATATACCGACACGTTTCCATACTCTCGAATGTGCCACGTGTTGGGCGAGAAGGACTAATAATGTTGTTATGTCATTTTGTGACCACTGAATGACAATTGATATATTCAAATGAATAAAAGTGTCAACATGTTAATTTACACTTTTGAGTGACCTTTTAGCGAACCCGGAGCCTAATAATGTTCGGTTATACTATCAGAAATACCTACAACCAAACTTGAAGGGTTAAAAGTGCTATAAAAGAAAGTTATAATGAGAACTATAAGTTGAGGGGCTGATTGTGCCATTTTACAAAAAATATGGGCTGGAGACTGGGTCTCTCGCGGGGCGCGACCCCCTGGTCTGGTCCCAGTCGTGGGGCGCGAGAAGAGTAGCTGGGCAGAAGGTTTGCTACAGCTGCCATTTTCTCCCTTGTTCACCACAAAACCACCATGCACTCACATAATTCGAAACCATGAGCTTAATTCTGGTATTTGACACCTCATAGAACACCTGGAGTGATCTCTAGAGCTCTTTAAACACCTGGCTTGATTCAAGCACATCCCATTTCACTATAAATAGAGGTGTTCATCACCCATAATTCCTTGCACCTCTCATTTTCTCATATCTATTACTCTCTGGAAGTTCCTGATCTAAAGGATCATCCTAACTGAGTTTATATTCATTTTAGGATCACTTGTAAGTGCTCCATCCCTCCTCTTTTTATTATTATAGGCTTATAATGGCCAAAAGTCAAGCGTCTTCGATAAATGCTTTGACTATAAGCTAAGGCCATTATGGTCTAGCCATTGTTCGATGTGAACATGGCTAAGTGATCGTGATTAGGTAGGTGTTAGTCCCTTAAAAGGGCACCTCCTAAAGATCACGTTTACTAGACTTATTGACGGGTCAAAGTTAAAGCATTAAAGTCAAACGGGTCAAATTTTTATAAAAACTCATAATCTGAATATGTAAGTATTATAAACATGTTTTGACACTTAAAACAACTTGGTAACAAATAATATAACATGTGTGAACATGTTCAGCCCGTCAATTTCAGTCCCAGGGTTGGTTCGCAAACGAAAGTCACGAAGTTTGACTTCTGCTTTGAATTTTGATTATGAACCGATTTAGCATCATTAGATACTGACTTTGAGTTGCATTATGATCCTAGTAAAATAGAGTATAACCCTCTGAGGTTATACTATAAGATCATAATCAGAATCTGAGTTTATCCAATTGTTCTTCAATATGCCATATCTTGACCATTTTGGCCTTTTATCTAAAAATGAGGTTTTAATAAGTAATGAACTTATAAATAAAGTATGTACTGATATGTTATCATAATTAATATATCATGATGTTATAATACTAATCATAAACTGAATTTGTCAAAATATCGCAAACTATGCTTTTAAAAGGACTAAAATGCCCTTATGGCATCAATAACGGTTTTAAGCATAATTTCATATCAAACTTGTTATCTACTAATATAATATCATAAATGGAACTATTTGGGACCTCAAGTCAAATTACATTCTGAGTTTAAATGCAAGTTCTTTTATTTTGCCTATAAATGACGATAATGCCCTTATGGCATGTAAATGGATTATAATCAAGCTCTCTATATAAACCTTTTTACCCACTGATATGTTATACTAAATAACATATCTTAGTCATACAAACCTGATCATAACTTTAGTTTACGCTAAATATCGCCTAAAGCGTCAATTAACGACTTAAACATCGTTTCGGCGCATAGTGCGGTTTTAAACCATACTTGACTACCAAGACTTATTACCTACTAATTTTATAGCTCATTTAAAATGTTTTTACAGTAGGTACATGTTACAAACTCAGAATCTCAAATAAATTATCAAACTATGTGTGAAATGACCAAAATACCCCTACGGTGTATAGTTTGGTCCTAAACTATAAACCACATAAATATTTGATATCCTACTGATATTATATCATAAATTAAGTATTTTTCCAGAAGGTTTATGATCATAACATCAAAATGTATACAAGTTCCTTTTATACGTCACACAATGACCAAAACGCCCTTATGAGACATAGTTTCATTTTATAACCTTAATGGGCATACAAGTTGATATCTTACTGATATTATAACTTGTTTAAAGTATATTAGCATATAGAACTTGTTCATGACTCATCCGGTAACCGGTATCGCCTCTATGGAACGATTTAGCTTATGTAGACCTTTTACGTAAGTTTACCAAAACGGGTCAAACCTTATCATTTTATACTCAAAGTCCATAATGTATATTCTTTACCATATTATACAAGTCTTTGTACTTTTTGGGTTTAAACTACATTCTATTCCGGTCACCGCTTAATCTAGTGTGTCGCGCCGGTTTCATTAATTTAAGTTAGCCGGTCCAAGTCTATGACTTGAATAAGGCCCGTTAACAATCTAATTGGTTAATAATACCATTCACTCTAGACTAGAGCCTTCCGGTAGATTGCATCCAAGCTAGTCATTTTGTTTACGGCTATGCTTGTTTTATTTTCTTACTTTAAAGGATTTGCTTAAGCCAGGTAAATGCTCTTAACCTATTTTCCCTATACGGGCTTGGGATACGGTATACTAGTACCGCATGGTCGGGTATGGGATCGAAGACCAATGTGTCGGGAATTCAAATAACCCATTTTAATTCGTACTGCTTAATATTAAACATTGGAGGTTAATGCGACCATGTCTTGGATATCCTCGGCTCATTATTTGCAAATGGCCATGACTTAAGCACAGGGTGTAGGCATACACCTGACAGATGCCAATGCATACTAAATATTTTTCAACCAAATGTGGTATACCCAATATGGGTATTAAAGTAGCGTGTCGATTAATCACGATCTCGGCATAGTTTTCGGGCCCTAAATGTATTATTAGCATGTAAAACTGATAACATGAGAAATAGTTTATCCCAAGTTATTTATAAAATATATGTACCAATGTGTACATAAAAATAATTTTGAAATATTTTCAAAACGTGTCGGTTATTTGTATTTACTAGTGAAAACTAACGTATTTTCAAAAGACTAAGCGCAGGTAGCAAGGTTACGAAATAGGCTGGAAGTGCTCGGCATTGCTTAAGAGGAATTTGCAACTCCTTTGCATAGAAAGCCCATAGTCTGATAAATTACCTTTTGTAATATTTTCGATCCACCTATGGATCTATTTGAAAAGGTCTGTATGATGTGTGCAAAATACAACATATAAATTACATCAAATGAGGCATAAAACTAACCTTTTTTAGTACTAATGTTGTGAAAAGCACATTTCTTTTTTCCTTTTGTATTTTCAGGATAAAAAGAGCTTAAAAGAATAAAAGAAGCAAATAAGCAGCCAAAACCAACATAAATACGAAAAGAAGGAAGAACGTGCGATGCCCGATCCTTCAGCAGCACCCCAAAGACAAAAACAAGATAACATAAGATGACCACGGGGTCGTGCCCAGCCAAACACGGGGCGTGGTCAGACCTTGCACTTCAAGACAAAACCTGTAAAAGCTTCTACGCCCACCATGGGGCTGTACCCAGAACAACATGGGGCGTGGTCAACTATCAGATTTGCAGAATCCAGAAAGTACAGCGAACAGTTGACCACGGTGCTGTGCCCAGAGGCTACGGGGTCGTGTGGGGCCCTCTGCTGTCAGATGCAATAAATGAAGGAAGAGAAGATAGATGGCCACGGGCCATGCCCACTGGACACGGGGCCGTGGCCAGGCTACTGTTTTGGACTACAAATAGGGGTGCTTGGTTCAGTTCAAAGGTATCCCTTTGCAAACCACTCTTCTCTCACTTTGCCACCACTCCACCACAACTACAACACCAACACCCACAACCATCATCCATCTATCATCTTTAGAGTTTGTAGTAGTCTCAGGATCCAAGATTGCTTGTAAGGGTTTTTGTCAAACAAAGGCAATGCTTGGCTAATCTCTTACATCACTTGGTGAAGACAAGTCTTTAATGGATTACTTTTGATTTTTAATCTTTCGGAACTTTTTAATTGGGTATGTATTAATGACTTTAATAACTAATTTCTTATGTTGAAAGTGAATTTTCCTAACCATTTCTTCATGATGTCATTGATTTGCTCATTCATGTCTTTACGGTCTATATAAAGCGCGTTAACTACTTGGAAAGGGGTTAGAAGGGTGGTTTGGTAAAGTTCTTCTCTCGTTTAGTGTATAGATCCTGCGAGGACTTGGTTCAAGCTTACTAGGACCTCCTTCAATGCCCCAAAGGTATTGGATGGCGGGGGTGCGAATAGCTTGAACCCCTCATATGTAAACTACTATTCATACTTTAAACCGGCTACTTGGGATTGTATCCCTGCTGACTCAAACCACTTAGCCAGGGGAACGTCACCTTCAAAAGTGGGGCCTACCACTTTTTGTATTAATAACTTATTTAATTATCTTCCAATATTCCGACCCTTTGGGATTGTAGCCCTGCTGACTCAAACCACTGGGTTGAGGGTAACGTCACCTTCAAAAGAGGGGCCTACTACTATAACTAAGATAATCTCTTAAAAATTCCGAAAGTGCGAAAATCATTAAAGGATACATTCAAGATGAGTTGGATCCAAGTGATTTCTATATGTTTTTCATTTTATTTATCTTTTTATTTATTATTTTTTTATGTTAAAAATCTTTTATCAAAAATTTAGATTGATTAGACGTTGACGATAAACCGGTACTAAAAGCTCTTGTGTCCTTGGATGACCTTGGTATCTTACCAACACTATACTACGCTCACGATGGGTGCACTTACCCAAGTGTGTGTTTAGTGTTAGTACAATATCGTGTTTTATAAATTTAAAACTTGAATAATGCGTAAAAAGGGCTCAAAATATTAATAAAAATATAATACGCTCATCACACACCAAGTTTTTGGCGTCGTTGTCGGGGACACAAGGATTTTAAGAAAGCTTAAAATCGACGGCCTAATCATTTTTTCAAAACATTTTCAAAACTGCGTGCTCTGTTGGTGCATTTTATGTGACAACAACTTGTTTGGTCTTTGGATATTATTCAAGACTTGGATACATTGAATTCATGAAGACTTATCCGAGTTTACCAGATGAGAACTTGTCTGAGTTTCCAAGGAACATATATGTCCGAGTTTAGCTTGTGGAGTGAAGTCCGAGTTTAGCAATGGATATTGGAGTCCGAGTTTGTGACGTCTCACAAAATCGAAATTGTTAATTAATGTCCATCCGAGTTTAGTCTTTGTATTAGCTAGTCCGAGTTTGTTTATTATTGTAAATGGGCCTAGCCCAGTTTGCATGGCTGTAGTATATAAACAGTGCTTGCACTAGGGTTTTAGGTGAGACATTGAAGACACTAGAGAGAGTTGCAGAGAGTTGTGTGTGAGAAATCTACAGAGAGAGGCTGAGAGATTTATTGTTTGATATTGAGTGATTGTAAAACTATTGGGTTTGATAATCATAGAAGTTCGTTTGAAATACTTGCTCGTGTTCTTCATCTATAAACTTGTCTCTGTGTTCATTTGATCCATCAAGGGGATTCCGCACCCTTGATTGATTGTCAATCTCGTTACGATCCACGTGATAGAGGGACCTACAATTGGTATCAGAGTGTTTGCTCTTATTGTACGGTTCGAGATTGATATACAGATTCAAGTTGTTGGTTGAAAAAGTTTTTAAAGATTCAAATTTTTGGTTGAAAAAGTGTGTCTGCCATCATTGTTTTCTGTGCTAGGGTTTATTCCTAAATCTGTGGGTAAACATGTACTATTGTGAAGTCACGGTAGTGCGATTTGCCAAAAACACACAAAGGTTAGGAAACACGAAAAGGAAATTCCACTTTTGTTATTGAACTCCGGATTGGAACATTAACTTGTTCATTCCGAGTTTCAAAAAAAAAATTCTGAATTTCTGAGTAATCCGAGTTTAAACAAGTGTCCGTTTTTTTGCCTTAAAACACTGTCCGAATTTTGGTTTGACTCTGAGTTAATCATAAAGTCCGGACTTTAAAGAGTTTAAGTATTTGTCCGAGTTTAACAATTTCCGAATTTTTGTTGATTCCGAGTTACCTTTTCTGAATCTTTTAGTCTGACTTTTAATTGAGCCAGGGTTTATCTGTCCGAATTTAATCTGAGTTCTAAGTTAAGGAGTTCTGGATTTGGGAAGGATATCTCTTCCGAGTTTAATTCAACAGTTTAAGATTCCGAACTTATCAGGCTTCAAATTTTTTCGAATTTGTGACTCAGTTCAAAAAGTGGGGAGTTAATCAGCTGACGTACCGAGTTTTAAACGTATTTGTGTGTAGAGATAGTTCTGTGAACTTTCTGAACAAACAGGTTGCACCATTAGATTCGTGTGATTTTTAGGACAATAAAAAGACTCAGGAAAATCCCGAAATAGGTTTTTGACATTATATATCATTGGAATCGTCTTTCCGAGACTAATCTAATGGTACATTTTAGTAATTACCAGTTTCGAAAAATATTTTACCGTTTTTAACCTGCCGGTTGCGTTAAAGATGTCGAACATGTCTAATCTGAACGAGTTGATAAGGATGGAACATGAGGTTAGTACTACAAACAAACCTCCTAAGATGATGAAGGTTGAGAATTATCTTACATGGAAAGATAGGTTTCAGTCTTCCGTTGAATACCAAGATACACGAATGTGGATGTGTATTGAAGATGGGTACGTAAACCCAACACATGAGTTTGAAGGCAGACAACATATTACTACATTTGCTAATATGGACGCTGAATAGAAGAAAATGTATGAAGCAGAGAAAAGAGCCCTTGCTGCTATCAAAATGTCTTTACCTGATGGCATTAAACATACTTTCAAGAGGTACACTACCTCAAAGGAGATGTGGGATGCATTAGAAAAGAGATACGAGGGTAATGCTGATGTAAAGAAGAACAAGGTAGATCTGCTTAAAAGCAATTTGCAGTATTCAAAGGCATGAGAAATGAGTCCCTCGAAGATATCATCATGAGATATTATATTTAATGTCAGAAATGGATAATTATGACATAGAGGGATACACTGATGTTGAGATGAATGATAAGTTGTTAGATGCTTTACCTACTAATGGGATATCTATACTCTTATGATTAAGAAAGAAACAATGTATGAGGCTATGGACTTGGATGAAGTTGTTGGACAATTGAGAGCTTATGAGCTCAGTATGAAGAAAAAGGACACTGGTTATGATCACGTTCAAGATCCGGAATTTACAAAGGTCTTTCATCTTCATCTTCCACAATGCTTCAAGTGATTGGCAACGGCGTGTCTCTCATGTGAAAATGAGCAGGTAGTGATGAATTATGATGTGATGTGTGTTTTGTAGCGTCTTCAGGAGGATCATCAGGAGGCAAGAGACAGAACTCTAGTAATCAGAATACCAATGCCAAGTCTATGCCTTTGAGTGTCAAGGCTGCTGAAGAACATCTTGCCTTGCTTCCTTTGTAGCATCATACGAGAACTATATTCAGGGAAATATATCTGATCCAGCAACATTTGATGAAGATTATGATCAGATTGACCCTGATGACCTTGAGGAGATGGATTTACAGTGGCAGATGGCCATGATTTCTAGAAGAGTGAAGAGGTTTATGAATAGGACGGGTAGAAAGTTTGTTGGAAAGAGTGTTGGTTTTGACAAATCCAAGGTTAGGTGTTACAACTGTCAGAGTTATGGGCACTTCGCAAGAGAATGTCAAAGACCAAAGACTGAGTCTCGTCCAAGTGAATCTTATCAAGATACTCCTGGTCACGGTTCGAGCAACAGGAATGCATCAAACAACACTACATCAAGGGCCTTGATTTCTACTTCACGAGAGGGCTCTTATGACTGGAGTGTACATCTGGAGGGTGATGATAATGTCACACAGGCATTCATGGCTGAGATAGTACCAGTGGATGATGTAGAAGTGAAAGATGTTGAGATAGAGCAAGAGGCTGTTGCTGAAAAGGTTGATGCTGATCAGACAGAAGCTGAAGAAGTTGAATTAAAGTCTGATGAAGAAAAGGATGCTGCAGATAAGAAGATGGCTGCAGAGTTTGCTGCATTCACGGCTGATCTAAGCAAATCAACAGGAGAGGTACATTCTAATCCTCTTAGTTCTGTCTGTTTAAAATGTCGTGAATTGCAAGTTAGGGTTGACGAGTTAACAACACAAAACCATAGTCTGTTAAATGAGCTATCAAGTGTAAAAGAATCAAACTTTTTCGTAAAAAGAAATGAGTCATCATATTTGAAGAAAATTAAGGGTTATGAAGAAAAAATAAACATCTTAACCTATAAATTAAACGAGAAAATTCAAATTATTGACTTAGCTCATGATACGATGAGTGAGAAAACAAAAGAAATTTCTGAAAAATGCAAAGAGTTGTCAAATGCACAACTTAAAATTTGTGAACTTGAAAAGAAATTGAGTCAATTCAGAGATTCATCTTTTGTTATGAAACATATGATGAATGGTTTGAAGAAAAGTAATGACGAGACTAGTGTGGGCTTCCAGGGCTTCAATGAAGTTCCACCTCCTCTTGGTCATGACTATTCTTTCTTGCCAAATGAAGAAGAGCTAACAGACTTTGGGTCAACCGCGACGAGTAGCTCCACATCAGAGAATGTGGAGGTGTCTGAAAATGAAATTGCCAAGAAGGATGATAACAGAAAACCGGTTTTGAAAACAAAGGGTACACATCCTAAAAACAAAAACCAAACTTTTGGTAAAAAGGTTGATTTTGTAAAAGGAAGTGACATGAAAAACGAAACCACTGTTATTGAAAATGAATCAAATGTGCAGTTTGCTAAAAATAAAAACCAAGAAACATCTGAAAATGAGCAAACTAAGCAAAATCCTTCTAAGGCATCATCATCTTCACCTGGTGGATCTAAACCAGAGAATTCTGTTAAGAAGTCTTCTGCCAAAAGATCATGCTTCAAATGTCACACCAAGGGACATGTAGCTAGCTGCTATCCTAACAAAAAGAGTGAAGCACAGGTGAGTGAGAGTAAGAGAGAGAAATCACCAATGAAGAGCAGTGATGTTGAGAAAAAGATGTTTGCTCCTAAGCAACAAGAGGGTGTTGCTGGTGGTGTAGATAGGGCTGAAACTGGAACTCAGCAAGTTCCCAAATTTCAAAGAAATCAATAAAGATTTCAGCCTGAATCTACATCTGGTAGATATCAGAGACCTAGAAGTTGTTCACCAAGAATGAATCATTTTAATGGTTATTCAAATAATTTCAAAAGTCAAAGTTCATATCAAAATCGATACCAAAACAATGGTGGTCGAACTTTTTACAACAATGGCTTTAGAAATTACAACTATCAAAATTCTTGGAATCAAACAAGGTCTCAAAATCAAAATTTCCAAAGGTCACAAAGTCCAAACTTGCATAGGAAACCCCAGGACCAGAGACATCGTGGAAATCAAACCCCATTTCCATCAACAGGTCCAAAATCCAAGACTCCAATTATGAGTGATGGACGTTGGATGAATGTTAAGATAGTTGATGAATTTGGAAGACCCAAGACCATTCAGCCTTGGGTCCCCCAATCTAAATAATTCTTGTTTGTTTGTGCAGGAGCTGCTAACGAGGATTATCAACTTATGGTATGTTGATAGTGGCTGCTCCAGGCACATGACGGGGGATGCGAGATTGTTGACTGAGTTTGAAAATATTGATGGTGGTTATGTGAATTTTGCGGGTGCTAAAGGAGGTCACATTACAGGTCGAGGAAAAGTGACCAAAGGGAAGATCACACTGGACAAAGTGAACTATGTCGAGCAGCTGAAGCACAATCTAATGAGCGTGTCACAAGTCTGCGACAAGGGTCACTCGGTCCATTTTACTATGTCTGAAGCATTGGTGTTGAAACCGGGTTTGGTGATACCGGATGATTGGATTGTGATGAGAGCACCAAGGAGGAATGACACTTATGTCATGGACATGAGTGCTAAGGATTCTTCTAATGTGGTGGCTTGTTTGTTATCAAAAGCATCTGAGGCTGAGTCGATGTGTGGCACAGGCGCATGGCTCATATTCACTACCGTAAAATGAATTACATAATTAAAGCGGTTTGGTGAAAGGGGTGCCAGTGTAGAGGTTTCACGTGGAAGATAAATGTCTTCCATGTCAAAAGGGAAAACAACATAAGAAACGTCATAAGTCTAAAACAATAAATTCCATAGATGCCCCTTATGAATTACTTCATATGGATCTTTTCGGTCCAGTGAATGTAAGGAGCAAAGGTGGAAAGTACTATTGTCTTGTTGTCACTGATGATTATTCACGTTACTCATGGGTTTTCTTTTTAGGTACAAAGGATGAGACAACTGAGTTGCTGATAGATCTTTTTACAAAATTAGAGAATGTTCATGAAGCTCGAATCAAGAGGATAAGGAGTGATAATGGCACGGAGTTCAAGAATCGGATTCTGGATTACGAAAGGGAATTGAACATCAATACTCTGCTCCTTATACACCTCAACAGAATGGAGTCGCTGAGAGGAAGAACAGGACGTTGATAGAAGGCGCTAGGACTATGCTGTCTGATTCAAAGCTTCCAGTTCTTTTCTGGGGAGAAGCTGTGAACACAGCGTGTTATGTTCTAAATAAAGTTTTAACTGTTAAACGTTTTAACAAAACATGTCATGAACTTATGTTTAACGAAAAACCAAATTTGAAGGCTTTGAACCATTTGGATTACCCTGCACGATTGTGAAAAACAAAGATAAACAAAAATTCGGTGAGGTGGCTGATGAGGACTATTTTCTAGGTTATGTACCTGGCACACCGAATAAAAGGGTTTTTAATCTAAAAACGTGTAAAATTGAGGTTGCGTTTAACGTGGAAATCATGAGTTATACGCCTCAACAATCAACGAGTGGTCCTGCTATATTATATGATTATGAGATTGTCTTTAAATCATTTAATATTCCTGAGTTTTCCATTGCAGATGAGTCTCAGTTGATCCAAACTACGATTAGTGAGGATGAAGAGGGTGACTTCATGCCGAGATCGAGTATTTCGATGTCAGATGCTCCAGGAACTTCCTTAAATGAAACTGCAGATGCAGCGGATTCAAGCGATAGTGATTCTGAACCTATCCAGGGGGAGGATTTTACTAATCCGTTTGCAAATCAGAATATTCAAGGGAGGTTGGATCAAATCTTGGTGAAAATTTAGAAGTTGATTCCATTGCTACTACACGATCAAACAGAGATCACCCAGTTGAGAACATTATAGGTGATGCTGCTGCAGGTGTTCAGACAAGAAGATGTGTGATTGAAGGTTCCTGTTTGTTTGCCTCGATACTTAAGACAGGGATCATAAATGAGTGTTTTTATAGCTGCTTCATTGCTCAATAGGAGCCGAAGAATGTGCACATGGCTTTGAAAGATAGTTATTGGGTTGAAGTGATGCAAGAGGAATTAGATCAGTTCAGGATGTTGAAGGTTTGGGAACTAATTGACTTGCCTGAAGGAGAAAGAGAGATTGGCACCAAGTGGGTGTTTAAGTGCAAGAAAGATGACCAAGGGATTGTAACGAGAAACAAGGCTCGGTTAGTTATAAGGGGTTCAATCAGCAAGAGGGGATTGATTATACTGAAGTGTTTGCACCAGTGGCAAGGTTGGAAGCAATTCGTTTGTTCCTAGCTCTTGCTTCATTCAAGGGCTTTAAAGTTTACCAACTAGACGTGAAGAGTGCGTTTCTTTACGGGAAAGTCCAAGAAGTGGTGTATGTCTCACAACTAGATGGCTTTACTGATCCAGATTATCCAGATCAAGTGTACAAGCTCAATAAGGCATTGTATGGATTGCATTAGGCACCAGGGCGTGGTATGAGACACTGTCAGCTCATTTGTTGAAGAATTGCTTTGAAAGAGGTCAGATTGACAGTACACTATTCATTAAGAGAAAGAAAGAAGATTTTCTGCTGGTTCAGGTGTACGTGGATGACATCATTTTCGGGTCATCTGATGAGAGCATGTGTGTTGAATTTGAAAAGGTGATGAAGAGCAAGTTTGAGATGAGTGCGATGGGTGAGTTGTCCTACATTCTTGGATTACAAGTTGAACAGAAGAAGGATGGGATGTTTATTCATCAGACAAAATATGTGTATGACATTTTGTCTCGTTTCAAAATGGAGGATTGCGCTACTTTCAACACACCTATCTGCGAAAATCACAATCTTGGCCCAGATCATGAGAGTGTGGAAGATGTTGATCCAACTCAATACAAGGCAATGATTGGTTCTCTTATGTACTTGACTGCTTCACGACCAGACATCATGTTCGCCGTGTGCCTCTGTCCCAGATATCAAGTGAATCCTAAGGAGTCACATATGAAAGCGGTGAAGCGTATTCTTCGTTACTTGAAGGGGAAACCTAAACTTGGTTTGTGGTATCCAGCTGCTAGTGACCTGAAGTTTGTTACTTACACTGATTCAGACTTTGGAGGATGTAAGTCTACCAGAAAATCTACTACTGGTGGTTGTCAGTTCTTAGGAGGCAGGATTGTGTCTTGGCAATGCAAGAAGCAGTCTTGCATGTCTACCTCTACGTGTGAAGCTGAATATATTGCTGCGGGTAGCTGTTGCTCTCAGATTCTCTGGATACAACAACAGATACGCGATTACGGTTTGAATTTCACTCATACTCCTATAATGATAGACAATAATGCCGCCATTTCAATCATAAACAATCCCGTAAAGCACAGTAGAACAAAACATATTGACATTCGTCATCATTTTATACGGGATTGTGCTGAAAAGAACTTGATTGAGCTTCATAGAGTCGACACACTAGATAACCTTGCAGATCTTTACACAAAAGCATTTGACAGGGCTCGTTTTGAACATCTAGTCGAACTCAACGGGATGAGGAATCCTGAATAACCAGTTTTTCATAAGAATTTTGTAAATAGTTTACTGTTTTCTTAAAAATTCAATAACATAAAAAAAATAGAAAACCTTAAAATACAAAAACATTGAAAAATGAAAAATGAGTTGTAACCGTGTGAAAAAGAAGAAGTGATAGTACATCAGCAAGTTAGACTGTCACACTGACACTGAAATTAAATTGTTAAAGTGTGATAGTAGCTTCATCATATGATGTACCAGTAGGCAAAAACTTGAAATAATCAACTTACCAACGTGATATAAACTTAACGAACTGAATATGAGTGGGTAACATATCAGTGACGTACGGTTTAATGACCTTAATTCTTGCGTTGATAGGTTGCCAAAATCTAAAGTTTTGGGTCTTTATGCTGTTATTTCATCCGGGATATCAGGGTTGTCCTTCTGCTGCATCCAGATCATGCTGACCTAGGCACAACCAGGATATCTTAAAAGGGCTAAATATGCCAAAAACCCATAAATGAAGAAGCTCTTCTAGAGAGTCATTCAAAATATGCAAAATGCATAAATCGTACCAAAATCAGTGGTATTTGCCCTAACCCTCGTTGGATATTGGTCCCTTTGCTGTACGGAGGTACTGACCTGAACACCAATTATCTAACGTTGTAAACACACAAAGGATGAATTTCGGTATACTCACCTACTACGATGAATCTTTGTGCATACCTTGATCGTGGGGGTATGTCCTGAAGTGGGACACACTAGTATATCAGAATAATATTACCTTAACATATCATACGGAAATGGTACTTGAAATGTTCATGCATTTTGTTTAAGTGGACAAACATACTGGTAATCATCTTGAACTGCTATTCACCAAAATTACAATTATCGAATTGTGTGAAAACAGTTTAATTATTGTTGATATGATCTTCTTACCGGTGACTCTCACAAAAATAGAGTGTTTATTGTTTTCTTTATTGTTTCAGAAAATATAAAAATCCAAAAAGATTTTCCTTTTTTCTTTAAAATTCTTAACGTACGGAAAATGGTTGTTGGTGGAGGAGTTGTTACCGATAGGGGGAGACGGTGTTAGAAGATGAGTTCCTAAATTTTAAATCTTGCAGGTTATGGTGTGTTGACAGAAGTGTTATGAGTGCTTTGTTTGGTTTGTTTGTTACTTAATCTGTTATACAATTTTACCATCTCTCGAATAATAATAATTTGTTTAACTGTGTTGAAAAATTCTATGGTTTCTCGAGATGTTTGTTTTATAGTATACAGATTGAAGCTGTGTGTTGCTGAGAAGTTGGCGTTGATGAGGAGAGAGTTTGTTGCTGCTTGGTAGAACCTCCTTTCTACAATGCAGATCGGAAGATATGAAGACATATTTGGATTGCTGTCTCGGAGATTGAAGATTTGGTGATAGAATGCATCAGCTTAGGGGGAGTCTGTTGCTGACAGAATTCATGTTGAAGCTGACGCTATCCAAGACCAAAGGCTATGACATCTGAAGAGATTCTGAAGGCTAAAGATACCTTTGCGAGCTATTGTTAAGGGGGAGTTTGTTGGTGAATTTTATGTGACAACAACTTGGTTTGGTCTTTGGATATTATTCAAGACTTGGATACATTGAATTCCTGAAGACTTGTCCGAGTTTACAGATGAGAACTTGTCCGAGTTTCCAAGGAACATACATGTCCGAGTTTGGCTTGTGGAGTGAAGTCCAAGTTTAGCAATGGATATTGGAGTCCGAGTTTGTGACGTCTCACAAAATCGAAATTGTTAATTAATGTCCAGTCCGAGTTTAGTCTTTGTATTAGCTAGTCCGAGTTTGTTTATTATTGTAAATGGGCCTAGCGTAGTTTGCATGGCTGTAGTATATAAACAGTGTTTGCACTAGGGTTTTAGGTGAGACATTGAAGACACTAGAGAGAGTTGCAGAGAGTTGTGTGTGAGAAATCTACAAAGAGAGGCTGAGAGATTTCTTGTTTGATCTTGAGTGATTGTAAAACCTATTGGGTTTGATAATCATAGAAGATCGTTTGAAATACTTGTTCGTGTTCTTCATCTATAAACATTGTCTATGTGTTCATTTGATCCATCAAGGGGATTCCACACCCTTGATTGATTGTCAATCTCGTCACGATCCACATGAGGGGCCTACACGCTCGTTTTCTTATTTTTAGGAATTTTTAGTTTTACAGTAGATTGGACACGGGATCGTGTCATTGAACACGCCCCCGTGCTGCAGGTGACCAAAAACTATTAAAAACGCCCAGATATAGAGTCTGACCACGGGCCTTGCCCACTGGACACGGGGCCATGGTGAGCTTCTGTTTTTTACTCCAATTTTTGTTTTCTGGTCCTGAGATTCTATAATCTGCTGAATATTTCCTCATGTATCAATATTCAGGAGATTACACTCACTACTACATAGAGGATGATTATGAGGAAGAATATTGTACCATTTGCGGAAATCTCCACTCGGTACAATATTGTGACCTCTTCCAACATCTTCTTCATATACTTATTATGAGGAACCAAGGTTTGAACTCCCAAAATCAAACTTTGATTGGGACACTTACCCTTCTCAACAAGACACACTGCCGACAATCCTTCACGAAGCCGAAAGAATTATAGAAATTCACAAAACTCTTGAGCGTTTAATAAAAGAATCCCGAGAAAGGGAAGAGGCTGTTGTACTAAGGAAGAGATAATCGAAGAAGTAAAAATGGAAAAAAAATAAGTGAAAAACCAACGCATGAGCCAAACAAAGAAGAAGGTATGTCCAAAAATGGTAACTCTGAAAAAGAGTCAAATTTTCAAGAAATTAACATTTTGTCATCTTCTTTGAAAATCATTGTTTGGTACCAACTCATGCTAAGTTTTTAAAGAGTTAAACACTAACACTAAAATCGACGAAATGGTTAACATTAAATTAACAATGATCAAACTACGCTAATAAAAGATGAACAATTTGAAATTAACATAACACCGGTTCCATGTTTTTTTCAAAACAACTTTATTTGTAATATCACAATCGACAAAGATCTTTGTGTTAATATAATGCCTAACTATATTTTCGAAAAATTAAATATTAGTGATTTTTTTCCACTTCAAATCTCTAGTTTTCTATCTAATCGGAAGATGATAACGTCAAAGGGAGTAGTTGAGGATGTGTTGGTACAAACAAACCAAACGGTAGTCCCAACCGGCTTCATCATTCTCGATGACGCTCCACTTATGTTGGGACGACCTTTTGTGAAAACCCATCAAGCATTTATTAACCGGAAGCAAAACAACCTACCAATTCAATTAGGGGCCGACAAAAGGTATGTCAATCTTGACCAATCAATGAAATACCCATTTGGCAACGATGACCCCTTAATTGAAGATGAAGATGAACCACCCGATACGGAGGAAGAAATCGACCAGTTTGTCCAAGAAGAGGACGCCATTGAACAAGCCTTTTGGTCCTCGACCAAGAGCAACCAAATAAGGAGTCTCCTAAGGACCCACCACTTGAGCTCAAAGAACTCCCAAAAGGTTGGAATATGCTTTTCTAGACAAGCATGGTAAATTATCGGTAATTATTTCCTCAAAGTTAACTAGTTAAGAAAAAGAAAAACTAATTTTACTTTTGAAAAAACACAAAAACGCGATTGCATGGAAGCTTGTAGATACAAAAGGAATAAGTCCTTCCATGTGCACACACAAAATTTTAATGGAAGATGACTACAAATCAGTAATACAACCACAACGTAGAGTAAATCCAAATGATCAAGAAGTAGTTAAAAACAAAGTC
This sequence comes from Scalesia atractyloides, assembly GCA_947069175.1. Lineage (NCBI taxonomy): Eukaryota > Viridiplantae > Streptophyta > Magnoliopsida > Asterales > Asteraceae > Scalesia > Scalesia atractyloides. The sequence continues at coordinate 71,101,352 of CAMTDV010000024.1, forward strand.
ATCAAGCTACTTGATGCCAGACTCATCTACCCAATTTCCGATAGCCCTTGGGTGAGTCCCGTTCAAGTAGTTCCCAAAAAGGGAGGTATGACGGTGGTAACCAATGAAAAAAATGAATTAATACCAACAAGGACCGTCACCGGATGGAGAGTTTGCATAGATTATCATCGATTAATGAAGCAACAAGGAAAGACCACTTCCCTTTACCTTTCATTGATCAAATGTTAGAAAGATTATCCGGTCATAAATTCTACTGTTTTTCAGATGGTTTTTCAGCTTACTTTCAAATACCGATAGCTCCAGAAGACCAAGAGAAAACAACTTTTACATGTCCCTATGGAACTTTCACTTATTGACGCATGCATTTTGGCCTATATAATTGATGTAGCGAAAGATTAGATAAACAAAGATCAAACACGTTGATTCTAAGAATACCCATGCTGGTCTTTCCCAAAACCCCCAAAATTCAACCCAAAGGCAAAAATTTGAAGTGAAAAAACTGATTATCACAAAATTCAATTATGAACTTTCCATTAGCCTTAGCAACACTTAAATAGAGACGAAATTCAAAAACGGGCCTAAAACACACTTGGGCCAAAAACTATAACAAAACAAAAGTCTACGAAACTTCTAAAAAACACAAAATGATAAATAAGTAGTAGAAGTAAGCGTTTTTGGTCCCGAACGTTGGCCCAAACCGCCGTAGGCTATTTGCAACAAGATGGGTTTTTTTCTCACGGTCGTTTCGCCTGGTCGCAGGCCCAAAACGGAGCACCGTAGCCCAAGTTAGAGCCATTTCAGTGAGGCCCCATTTGTTACGCGATCTTGGGCCTCTAAATATAACAAGGCCCGCTCCTCCACACTTGGGCCCGCATCAGTAATGCCCCCGCAACCTTCCAACATTGCATGGTGGCCATTTTCCATGATATGATAGAAAAAAAGCATTGAAGTTTTTATGGATGACTTTTCTGTCTTTGGAAATTCATATGACCAATGCATCGATAACCTTGAACGAATGTTATCCCGATGTGAGGAAACTAACCTCGCCCTTAATTGGGAAAAATGCCATTTCATGGTAACAGAGGGAATAGTACTCGGTCACAAAATCTCAAGCGAAGGAATCGAGGTTGATCGAGCTAAGATTGACACCATCTCTCGATTACTACCTCCATCCTCTGTTAGAGCCATAAGAAGTTTCTTAGGGCATGCCGGATTTTATAGACGATTTATCAAAGACTTTTCGAAAATTTCAAGACCTCTAACTAAATTACTTGAAAAAGATGCACCATTTATCTTTGACAAAGATTTCAACCATGCATTTTTAACACTAAAAGAAATGTTAGTCAATGCACCAATGATGATAGCGCCTGACTGGAAATTGCCTTTTGAAATCATGTGCGATGCAAGCGACTTTACAGTTGGAACAGTCTTGGGGCAACGAAAAGATAAGCATTTTCATCCAATATACTATGCTAGCAAAACTCTTAACAATGCACAAGAAAATTATACCACAACGAAAAAGAGTTACTAGCTGTAGTATTTGCTTTTGATAAATTTCATTCTTATCTTGTTCTTTCTAAGATAATAGTTTATACAGACCATGCAACCATTCGTTATTTGTTTAAAAAGCGAGATGCCAAGCCGCGTTTAATCAGGTGAATTCTACTCCTCCAAGAATTTGACATCGAAATAAAAGACAAAAAAGGAGCTGAAAACACCGCTGCTGATCACTTATCCCGATTAGAAGATCCAACCTTGGAGGCGACTAGGTACGAGCTCATCAATGAAAAATTCCCAACTGAATCTTTAGAAATGGTGGAATACCGGGAAGAACCATGGTACGCCAACTACGCCAACTACTTAGCTAGTAGGATAGTTGTAAATGGGTGGTCACATCATCAAAGAGAAAAATTCTTTGCCGATGTAAAACACTACTTTTGGGAAGATCCATATCTTTTCAGAATTTGTGCAGACCAACTCATCTGACGGTGCGTACATGGTAGGGAAGCAAGAAAAAATCTCCACCATTGTCATGAAGGTCCATACGGAGGACATCATGGAGCCACTAGTACCGCTCGAAAGGTATTTGATTCAGGATTCTATTGGCCAACCAATTTCAAAGACGCACAAGTTCTTATCAAGGCATGTGATGCATGCCAACGATCAGGTAATATTTCTTCAAAAAACGAAATGCCACAAAATGGTATTCTTGTTTGTGAGATTTTTTATGTGTGGGGTGGACTTTATGGGTCCTTTTCCGCCATCAAAAGGAAACAAATATATACTTGTGGTTGTGGATTACTTGTCAAAATGGGCCGAAGCCGAAGCTCTTCCAACAAACGATGGAAGAGTTGTGGTGAGATTCTTGAAACAACTATTCTCTCGTTTCGGCACTCCAAAAGATTTAATAAGTGACAGAGGTACCCATTTTTGTAATCATCAACTTGAAAATATTAACAAGATATGGGGTCTATCACCGAATCTCAACCGCTTATCATCCTCAAACAAACGGACAAGCGAAGTGACCAATCAAGGTTTAAAAATAATACTTGAGAAAACCGTAGGATTAAATAGAAAAGAATGGGCCAAAAAATTAGACGACGCTTTATGGGCTTTTCGAACTGCTTTCAAAACAACAATAGGCACCAGCCCATATAAGCTAGTCTATGGAAAAAGTTGTCATTTGCCAGTAGAAATAGCACATAGGCCTACTAGGCATTAAAAACGTAAACTTAGACCATGAAACCGCCGGTAAAAATCGATTTTATCAACTAAACGAATTAGACGAACTGAGGAATCAAGCATACTCTAACTCCGAAATTTATAAGGAACGTATAAAGAATTTACATGACAAAAATATTAAACCTTATGAATTTCGAGAAGGAGATCAAGTTTTGTTGTTTAATTCACGACTTCGATTATTCCCTGGAAAACTTAAGTCAGGTGGTCGGGACCTTTTCCTATCACCCATGTCTTCCCACACGGTGCGATCGAGATCAAATCTCGAAATGGCGTTCCATTCAAGGTCAACGGACAAAGGCTTAAGCTCTACCAAAGATTCATTGAGGATGAAGAGGAAGAGATTTCTCGTCAAACAAGCGAGGTATAATTAGACAAAGGTTTAAGTATATATGTAAACTAACGTCATGTCTTGTAGGTAATGAACATCGAGAGATCTTCAAGTTAGGTAAGATAAGGTAGGGAACCTCTTTCGGGAAAACGGTCGCTCACACGTGCACAAAAAAACAACCTGGGCACGGGGTCGTAACCATCGGCCACGGGGACGTGGTCGGTGTGCAGACGGGTATAAACCCCTTTCCCTTAACTGTTCTTCATTCCACTAGGACCGGTTTCCCCGAAAACTCTCTGGTTCACCGGTGATTTTCTGCCCTTTTTCACGTTTACTCTCCGTTTAACATCCGCGAGGTATGATTCTAACACGTTGTCTAGTTAGTTTAACAAATTGCATGTAGTATAACATCAAGAAATTTGGGGGAAAATCTAGGGTTCTTAAACTAGAACCAAATCAAACCTCAAATTTCTATCTAAATCAAGTAATAGTAGTATGCATTCATGTTGTAAAGAGTAAATCAACCACAATTGTTCATACAAACACCCAATTTCAAGCATAAACCACAAACCCTTATTTTTGAACCGAAAAAGTTAAAATTTATGGGGTAAATGGTTTGTTTTTTGAAAAATGGGACTTGGGGTTTCATTTTCGGGGAAAACAGCCCATACCGAACCCAAAATTTTCAACTTTTCGAAACCGGGTCGAAATTTGAGTTTTTGCAGTAACAGTGGCCTGACCACAGGGTCGTGGTAAGTGAACACGGGGCGTGTCCAGGTATACAGAATGACCACTGGGTCGTGGTGGGTGACCACGGGGCTGTGTTCATATTTCTGTTTTCAATTTTTCCCGAAATCTAAATCATATCGCACTGATTATGCATTGCTTCTCCCATGCAGAAATGGCCAGCAAGTTCCTGAAATTTAAGACCTTGGAATGGGAATACCAAAACCACTTTGAAGTCCTTCAAACGAGGCCGGAAGAGACGCCAAGACAGACATGTTACGAAACCCTGGAAACCGTGGGTCAAAAAGGTCGATATGATATGCTAGTCACAGGTACACTTCAAGCCGTTCTTGACAAAAAGATCCACTCCGTCTACGAGTATAATATGGATTTCTATATCACATTCAAGTTTGACACCAAGGCGGACCCGTTTGATTCGGATGCTGTTGAGTTCAGGTGTGCCGGGCAACTTCTCTCCATCTCCATAGCCCAATTTGGTGCTCACATTGGGTTATATACCGAGGAAGATTCAGTTGAAGAAAATGTCACGGGTGGTCTCCATGAAATTCCGGTCAACATGAGGCAAACAACATGGTCTCAAATTGGAGATGGACTGTACAACCCGAGCATCACCAAAAGCTCTCAATTGCGAGACCCACTCTACCGATACATCCACCAGGTCTTAAGCAACTAACTCAATCAACGGCGAGATAGCTCGGGAGTGGTAAGCCTCCGTGACCTCTCCTGCCTCCACTGCATCCACACCCGTCAACCACTTGATGTCACCTACATACTCCTCAAGAACATGGACCTAAACCAAATGGCCACACCACCCACACCGATCTTCTTTGGGGGATGGATCTACAAATTGTTCAAAAACTATGTCCATCGCGTTCCAAAGTCATTTACTCAAGGTGCAAAGTCCAAAAAGGTTGATATAGTCCAATGTCAGGCCATGGGGTTCATCCAAGACATGGATGACGGGACTATCCGTTTCCGGAATGCTCAAGGAAATATGTGGGGCCCGAAAGAGATCTTAGCCCTCCCTGACGACCCCAACGGCCCTCCTCCTCAATACCACAGCTACCAAATGGGTTCCTCCTCTCAAGGAGGCGGGTTTCCTAATTTCCAAAGTTTAACTGACCTTTTGCAGGAGAACCTCTTATGCACCTGTAACACCTATAACATGGCTAGCAACGTCAACAACCCGGGTTGGAGCAATGGAACGTTCCATCGCTACTATGCAAGGACACATCACATACATCCAGGAGCACATGGCATATCATGGTGAGGATGAGGACATGGACTAAGTGGTGACCATGGCAGTGAAATGATAGGTCACGAGTGCAGTTTCAGGTTAAGCTCTTTATCCCTTGAACAACTGGCCGGCCTGCGTGCCGTGGTTTGAACACTTTACTCTTTCGAACAACTTTTATTTGTCGACTTTCTTTTCTTTTTATGTTTGTGATGATGATGGATTAGAAACACTCGTAAGTTAGGATTTGGATATTGTGTTTTGTTTTGTGTGGTATAATAGCAAAGCAGGTAAACAGGAGGCTTGAGTGCACTAAGCATTAGTGCTACACAAGCCCGAATACCAGATGAAACTAGAAACCTGAAATTCAGTGATTGCAAACTGCCACCACGGGGTCGTGTTCATTGAACACGCCGCCATGCCCACACCCCTAAACTTGCTGATTGTCTAACGCCTTCTGACCACAGGTCGTGTCCATCAGGCACGCCCCGTGACCAATTTTCTGTAAGTTTTGATACTGGCACTCTAACACGAGGCCGTGCCCATACCACACGGGCCCGTGGCCAGATGCCCAGTATCACAAAAACTTGTTTTAACACGCTTTTACGCATTCGAATCAACCAGAAAATTTATTTTTGGACACATTGAGGACAATGTGTAATTTAAGTGTGGGGGTAAGCTAACACTTTGAATCTATCAAGTCCTAATAACAAGCCTTACACAAAACTCTATTGAAACCGCTAATCACCCCAAATCTTTTTCAAAATTTTTCAATTTTTTTACTTGTCTTGGTTTAATTTGGGAATAACAAGTTCTAAAAAGTTATGTTTTTAAGAATTTTCAACCGATAGCGTCGTGATAAAAAGAACCAAATAAGAAAATTATGAAAAGTTCATAACAAATCTTTTTCAAAATTTGAGTATATATACTTGTTCACACTATAAACCCATTCCCAATTTAAGTGAGTTTTAAGCCTTTATCGAGCATACATTTATACATCTTTAAAATAAATGCTCATTTTTGTTTCTTGCGTGAATAGCCGCTTGGTTCTTACGACTCTAGAACTTGCCAAGACGATACATTCCCGGTCCTTACCAACTTAAAACCAAGTAAGTAAATGATGGAGGCATTAGGACAAACCCATTTTTCATTCAAAACCATTGTGTCCCTTCTTTTTACCCACTACAAAAAAATCCCACTAGTTAAACCCATTTGAACCTAAACCTTTTCGTTTCAAACCCGCAAAACAAACACCTTTTACCCACCTAAACCATTTTCCTTTCAAACCATTTGTTTTAGTAAAAAGCTCGGTTATCTTGTAAAAAAAACCAAAGCTTTCCAATAACCAAACAAGCTCCTTCAAAAATCTTGTTTGAAAACGCTTGGTCCAAATAAATGTGAGAAAAAAAGTTTTATGATAACCGACGCTTTTACGCTTTTTGCCATTTTACGAACCACTAACCCAAAAATCACCTACCCTTAGCCCAAGCCTAACGCTTTTCAAAGTCCTCTTGATATTTAAAAAAGTTTATAGTTAAAAAGGAGGAGGTTTGATCGCTTGGCAAGCATATGGTAGAAGTAAGTTCCAAACCGGAATCAAGTGTTATCACAAAAATACATCTTCGGCGAGTGTTGAGTGATCTCTTGTGAGGTACGTGAACTTGTAAATAAATAGAATTTTAAAGAGGCATGTTATGCCTAAATAAATATTTTTCTTAAAAGTGTGCTAAATAAATAATGACGAATAGGATTGTAAATAAAATAAAAACAAAATTAAAATAAAGATCTTGGATTCCCGACACTCAAACACAAGACACAAAACCTCTTCTCTACCAATTCCATTTGGGTGTGTAAGCCACATTTAAAGAGTTTTGCTTGAGGACAAGCAAAGATTCAAGTGTGGGGATATTTGATGTGTGCAAAATGCAACATATAAATTACATCAAATGAGGCATAAAACTAACTTTTTTAGTACTAATTGTTGGTGCACTTTGTGTTCTTCACTTGTCGAATAGGCTAGATTGAGCGTGTGTTGAATATTGTATAGGTTAGAATCGAACACACGACCAAAATACAGAGTGTATAGTGTAAAAGGGAACAAGTTTGCCCGAACTTGACCTGTGGAGGTCAAGTTCGCTTGAACTTGACATGTTGATGTCAAGTTCGGCCGAACTTGGATATGCAAGTTCGCCCGAATCATCTTCACTACCAACGAACTTGTCTCCCTATATATAGGTGTGTTGTTCATTTGTCATTTAAGTTTTTGGCATCCCTACGGGGAGGTGCTGGCGGATTCTCTCCAGGAACTCCGGCAGCTGGACTTATAAAGATGTATACTCTTTCGGTATGAATGAAAACTTCCGCTGCATTCTGTTTCTACTCCTTTCTGTAATAACATTCTACCGAATCGTTTTATGTTTATCCACTAACTTCCGTCTAGAACCGCCTGATCACGGACCTTCAATTGGTATCAGAGCTACGGTTATCACCTACGCTCATGAATTTGGACATTTATGGACATTAGGAGGAGTTTTGGACGTAAATCATTAAATAAACCTACAATCCATGGAAAAATTCCAAAATTGAACGGATAGGATTGTTAGAAATCCAATTTCGACCAGATCTATGGTGAAATCATCTCGAAATTCGAAGAAATAAGGATTTTGGATTGAAAAATGTGAAAAATGGCTGATTTGGGAGACCAAGTTCACCCGAACTTGACCTGTCGAGGTCAAGTTCGCCCGAAGTTAACATGGTTTTTCAAGACTTTTCATTAAGTTCGCCCGAACTTGACAAATTTTTTCATGAATTTTCATCAAGTTCGCCCGAACTTGACTGATTTTCATTGAATTTAAGCACAAATTCGCCTGAACTTGTCTATTTCATGCAAGTTCGCCCAAACTTGGTGGTGGCCAACCAAGTTCGCCCGAACTTCTCAAGGAGCCTAAAAAAATTATTGCACGGTTTGATGAGACGGGTGTCCGGAAAAAAAATTGGTGATAGAAATTTTTTCGAAATTTTAACGTCCGATACTGACTGTTCGGGGATACCGTCGGAGGCCTTAGAGAGAGGCTGAGATGATGAGGTTAGATATGGTTGAAGATGAGAGGGTAGTCAATGATACCAAAGCAATTTGGTGATCATTAGGGTTGAAGACTACCGATGGGCCTTAAAGTAAATTCCGCATTTGTTAAATACTGAAAATTCCGGATTTGAGGGGAATTTCAGTGAAAATTTCAGTATGGTCAAAATTTGCAAAAATGAGGGGGAATAAAAAAATTTCAATATTTGAAGATTCCGGCATTTTTGAAATTTGTGACTACCGCAACAGTATCCGGGTGGTTACCGATTGCAGATTTTCGGGAAATGCATAGAATTGAGATTCATTGAGATTTTGTGATCATAGGAAGTTCTGATTTATCAGATCATGATCCAGATTGATGCTTATGGGTTAGAGTCCTGATCTCCAGTTAAGGAACAATTAGCTGATTAGCAGTCGTTAGTACCGATGAAGGAACTGAGGATGTTCAAAACGTTCAGTGATGATCTTAGGATTAATGACTAGCTCCGAAGACGGATGGTTTCAAAATTACCAAGGAGGTCTGAAGTTATCCTAGATACGCTAACTGATGATAGCCTTTGGTGGCCATTATTTTTAGTCTTCAAGCAGATGAATCATTCTTTTCTTTGGACTAACCGCCATTGGATGATGATGTTTGGTGATTAAGTGGCGCTGGTCTATCGGAGATAGCTATATATCTGGCATTATGACTGAAGAGGAAGAATGTGATTTGATCATGGACGAGTGATTCTCAGAGTCAAAGTGTTACCAGATGATTTGGTTCCGATGAAGATTTGCTGATTGAAAAATATTACCGATTTGCTGATCTGGAGTGATTACGGAAATTGGGATTTCAGATTTTTGTAGGTAAACATTGATTTGAAGTTTACTAGTGTGATAATTCGAAGTTTCTATCAATTGCTGGTTGAGTCTTGAAGATCGGAAGATCGAGCATTGGAGATGCGCTAAACTGAACGCGGATGTGGTTAAAGTTGAAATGGAGAAGCTACATTGATGAGCTTCAAATTCGTGTCTATTCAAGATAATCTGTCAGTCAAGCAAATCAGAGGAGGTTGGAAATGTAACATTTGTCAAAAACGGGTTTTACCAAACCCGCTCCGTTTGTAATCGAATATCAAGTTATAAATGTTCATTGCGTATTTATGTCCATTTTGATTTTTAATGATACATAATTAATAAACAAACTAATCTATAAAAGTTATAATTGATAAAAAGTAAAAATAAAATAATTAAAAATAAAATGAGGCTGCCGGGACTCGAACCCGGGTCAGCCGGAAGAGAACTCAAGACTTAGCACACACACGCATAACCACTCTGCCACATGTTGTTTTCTGTCAATTCTAGGAAACAAATAAATCTTATAAACAAACATAAATCAACCGGTTACGCCAACTGTAACTGAAATCGGTCATCAATCGCCCAAAGACGATTTGATTACTCACGGTTCACTGAGTTTAACCGCTACACCGACGTTTTCAATCAAGTTGCTTTGAATGAACTTGAATTATAGAAGTGAATCGGTTTTTATAACCGAAAACTTTCAATTCCAGAATACCTTCAATCTCTGTTCTCTCTCGCAACTCAAAATACTCTGCAAGACCTCCAATTATATTTCCGCACACTTTTCAGTCCACCGGAGAAGCTTTTTGAACTCGTCGGAAAGTTTCTGCAGGTCGCCGGAAAACCGTATTCTTCATCAAATCGGTAAGTCTTTCAATACCGTCGTGGTCTAACAATTGTTAAGCTATTTCTAACTCAGACCTTTCAATTGAAATCAAATTCAGACGCTGTTATCGGATAATTCCAGTTCGCCGGAAAACTTCTGGAAATCCTTATTTTCATCTGTGAAACGGTAAGGACATTCAAACACTCTGTTAACGTTTGTTTATCACTTCAATTACACGATTAGAAAATCAAAACAGTTAATCTGCTTGCTCAGTTGAAGTTCATAAAAACAGAGCCGACGCCTTGCCGGAATTCTGAAATAAATCGTTCACCGGTATGTTTACTTCTAAATATTGTCTCTACCATTTCATATTAGTCTGTACAATGTTTATCAATCAAATTAAACAAGATATAATGGTGTAATCGGCTGTCTGTAAAAACTAACGGAGAAGATGAACTATACTAACAATATAAAGATAATTAAAATTGGTATTTTAAACGGGTTAGACACACAGTCCAGCGGTGGACTGTGTGCAAATAATACGCACACGCCGCGAGTTCGATCCCTGATACACGCACCCTCTATGTAATAAAAACGTTTTATTTTTCTAACTGAACCGGGTTAATTCACGTTAGTTGTTAAGTATAATAAAAAGTTGTATATTAACCAAGTTAGACACACAGTCCAGCGGTGGACTGTGTGTCACGTTAAAGCACAGGTCCCGGGTTCGAGACCTGTTAGTGACACCGGTTCGAGGATTTAAAATGTTTTTGAAAATAAAAGAATTTTGAATAAACTAAATTTGTATATAAGTATAATTAAAAACAGAATTATTTCATGTTAGACACGTAGCTCAGTTGGTAGAGCTGCGTGCACGCGAACGGGAGGTCTCGGGTTCGAGCCTCACCCGGCGCATACGATTACACAATAAATCGGTCAACAAGTCAAACGGTCAACGGTCGCAAAAAGTCAACATGTTTTTATATTTTTATTTATTTAATTTAATTTAAAAATCAATTAAAAATATTTAAATAATGTTTTTAAAGATAGGAAATAGCCTTAAACTCGCAAAAATATATCTAAAAATTCTATTAATATCCTTAATAAAATCCACTCATTTACTATATTTTCCGTTATTATTTAGGTTAGTTAATTCTCGTTATTCCGCTCTTACAACTCGTGCGCATCTTACCATCTCCAATCAAACGCACCCAATGTGAGTGAATCTTTACAAATTCCCCGTTTTAATCACGTTTTGGGGTGTATCATGTGTCTTGCTGTGCATACATTATATCATGAACAAATGTGTATTCAGTTTGTTTCAACTGTTTGAGTGGTTATTGTTAGATTAAATTTTATTATTTTCAGTACATGCAATTTCATAGGCCGCCGCTCCCCATTACATTATGAGCGTTGAGCATGTTCCCCATTACATTATGAGCGTGAACCTGGCGTGCCAACATACGATCGGCTCCGTTTGATTGAGCCTTGATCGCACAGACATTTATCATTTTCAGTACATGCAATACGATCGGCTCCGCTTGATTGAGCCTTGATCGCACAGTTTCATTCATGTTATTTATTGTATGATGTTTGTATGTTAATGTATGTTATCATATGTTATTGTATGTTATAGTTGTGATTGCTATTGCTACTGTTTGATTATTTACATTTGCTCACTTATGATTATGCACAATTTTTCATTGATAAACTAACAAGAAAATCAATAATAAATGTTTATCTAATAAGGTTCACTCGCCAACTTATGTTGACCCAAAAACCCCTATTTTTACACATGATACAGGTGAACCAGCTGCAGCAAGAAACACATAGGATTGGCCTAGAAGAATAAAATGATTTAGAGCTTGGAATTGTTTTGTTTGGTTATTTTCTTTGTATTTGTATGGACATGTTTGGATTATTGGGAATGTAATTTTGACTTTAATAAATATGAAACATATTAGTAAATATCATGAGCTTTGGTGATAACCCAATTATGCCCCGACTCTTATTCCGTTGCGGGTCGGGGTGTGACAGATTGGTTTCAGAGCCATGACTATAGGGATATAGGATAGGTTATTAGACCCTTAAAGCCTATACTATAGTTGATTAGAAATTTTAAGATTTTTGTGTGTTACATGCCAAATTTCATTATGTTTATATGTTTTATGTTAAATGTTACATTCAATGTTATGCAAGCATGTTCATAAGTACATATTGGTATATAATGCCTACCATGAATCATATTCTCATAACATATCATACCAATGAAAGCACACATCACGTCATTATCATGATTGTTTTTACAACGATTTTTGTATTTTCAGATCACATCAAAGTGAGTTCTCATGACGGGCATGTAGTAACTGGAAGGGTACCAGTACCGGTAGTCGGAACGTCCTGTCTAGGCTGGCATTCGTATAAATCCAAAATAAAGGACCAGTTTGCCTACCTGGGGACTAACGATGAGAGTACGAAGTACCTATTAGGCCAAAGCATGCTATACCAAACGTCGTGTGAACTAACCCCACTTTGAGTTGTCACTGTGTCTACACCTGGACACATTCCGACCATACATCTCGTAAACATATTTTGTGGTTTGCATTCGGGTGATGCGAGTGTTAAATCGCCAATACTAATGTGAATCCTACCAAGCTAATAGTCATGGGGGCCCACATGACTATACAGGTGAAGGTATGGGGGACATTTGAGGTCCAACATGAGCAAACCCAAGACATCCTATGGATGTAGTTGCATTATTGATATTTATGTTATTTTCATTTTTTTAAGACACGTGACACCTAAAAAGACTCCATAAACTCACAATCTTCTTATGTATGTTCCTGTAGATGTCGGCTAGACAACAACGAGGGGGTAAAAGATCAGGAAGACCTCACGAACGCTTGGCCGCACAAATCGCGAAACAAATGGCCGCGGTGCTTCCTGACATTGTGGTTCAGGTACAACAAGCTCTCGCCACAAATCCCACTAATCCTCCCCAACAACATGACCAGAACATCGGCAACCCTCCTACCAGCAAGTGCTCATACAAACATTTTAAGTCTTGCGATCCTCCTAAATTTGAAGGGACCGAAGGTGTCACTGCTCTCCTCCATTGGTTTGAGGAAATGGAAAACACCTTCCTCAACTGCGATTGTCCTAAGGATCGCAAGGTTCGATACGCCACCGGGAGACTATTTGGGGTAGCTCTCACCTGGTGGAATACTGAAAAGGGGAAGAGGGGAATTGATGATGCAATGGCCTTAACATGGGAGGAGTTAAGGGAAATCATGACTAGGCGTTTCTGTCCTAGGAGTGAAATTAAAAAGTTGGAGGACGAATTTCATTCTTTAAAGCAAAAGGAGGGTGATCATACCACCTATAACAAGAGGTTCTTAGAGTTGAACCAAATGGTTCCTAATTTGTTTACCCCAGCTTATCGCTTGATCGAGCATTATATTCGAGGACTTCCCTCGAAAATTCAAGATTCAGTTCTCAGCACTTCACCAGCAACACTTGAAGCTGCTATGGAACTAGCCACTGAACTGACCGAGAATCGAATTCGCAACGGTAAGTTTAAAGAAGAGAAAAAGAAATCCCCTGTTGAGGGTCAAACTTCAAACCATTCCATCTCCTCCTCTAAGTTTGCTAACAAGAGGAAGCGCAACACCAGAAACTTCGCTGTTACACAAACCAATTTCCCTATTCCTACTGCACCCATTACCCAAGTCGCCCCTTCACCTGCACCATACAAAAGACCATACTCTGGCCCGTTACCAAAATGCAACCGTTGCCAATACCACCATTCTCCTGATCATCCTTGCCAATATTGCACCGGCTGTGGTCGCGCAGGTCATACTGCTTAAACCTGCCGCATGCCTCAACGAACGAACCGCCACCAGCCTTCAACCCAAACCCACCAGCAAATAATGGGTCAAGCCCAACAACCCCTACTATTACCACCTACCCAACATTTAGCCCAAACATATTACCAACCCAACTATCCTATGGTACAACCTATGCGGGCTTGCTACAATTGTGGAGACCCAAGCCATTTTAGAAACACTTGTCCAAGGCTGGTAAACATTATTCATGCTCAGGCCCAAGCCAATCCAGTGAATCAAGTGAACCAAGCTCCTCCACCTGCAAGAGGAAGAGCTTTCAACATCAACGCTAATCAGGCTAGAGCTGACGGCAATGTGGTTAACGGTACGTTCCTTATAAATGGTAGATATGCATCCATGTTGTTTGATACTGGCGCGGATAAAAGTTTTGTGTCCTTAGAGTTTGAACCTATCTTAAACCAAAATCGTGATAAGCTCATGGAATCCATAACAGTAGAAGTTACAGACGGGAAACCGGTCTCATTAAACTCTATTATACGCAACTGTACACTCACCTTAAACGACCACGACTTTTCAGTTGACCTTATTCCTATGAAGCTGGGAAGTTTTGATATCATAATTGGTATGGACTGGCTCAGTCAACATTAGGCAGAAGTTGTATGTCCATAAAAGTTTATACGTATTCCTCTTTCAAACGGTCAGACTCTTCGAATCTTTAGAGAAACCTCGTCGAAAGGGCTCAGCTTAATGTCTTGTCTTCAAGCTCAAAAATATCTTCGCAAGAATTATGTCGCGTTTTTAGCTCATATCATCAAAAAGTGAACCATGAGAAGAAACTTGAAGACATTCCAGTAGTAAAAGATTTCCCGCAAGTTTTTCCTGACGACATTTCAGGACTTCCTCCAGTTAGAGAAGTCGAATTCCGTATTGATCTTATACCTGGTGCTACACCAGTTGCAAAGTCTCCTTATAGGTTAGCCCCCTCTGAAATGCAAGAGCTAGCCAGTCAATTACAAGAGTTGACTGACAAGGGATTCATACGTCCTAGCTCCTCGCCTTGGGGTGCACCTGTCCTTTTTGTAAAGAAGAAAGATGGATCGTTTCGCATGTGCATCGACTACAGAGAACTCAGCAAGTTAACAATCAAGAATCGCTATCCATTACCTCGCATTGATGATCTTCTTGACCAACTTCAAGGTGCCAACTGCTTTTCAAAAATCGACCTTCGATCTGACTATCATCAACTTAGAGTACATGAAGAAGACGTCCCAAAGACTGCTTTCCGAACTCGTTATGGTCATTATGAATTCATGGTCATGCCATTTGGTTTAACCAACGCACCAGCTGTCTTCATGGATTTGATGAACAGAGTCTGCAAACCTTATCTTGATCGATTTGTTATAGTCTTCATCGACGACATTCTCATTTATTCAAAGTCTAAGTCTGATCATGAGCGCCATCTTCGACTCATCCTTACTCTTCTAGAGAATGAAAAGCTTTACGCCAAATTTTCCAAATGCGAATTCTGGTTAAAAGAGGTGCAACTCCTCGGACATGTAGTCAATGACAAAGGAATACATGTCGACCCCCTCAAAGATCAAAGCGGTACAAGAATGGCAAGCGCCACGTACACCAACTGAAGTAAGATCTTTTCTTGGTTTGGCTGGTTATTATCGTCGTTTCATTTCAAACTTCTCTCGCATTGCTGTACCACTCACGACTTTAACTCATAAGGGAAAACCTTTCATATGGGGACCCAAGCAAGAAGAAGCCTTCCAAACCCTTAAACAAAAACTCTGTGATGCACCAATCCTCACTCTTCCTGAAGGTTGTGATGACTTCGTGGTCTATTGCGACGCATCAGGGCAAGGATTAGGCTATGTTCTAATGCAAAGAGGAAAGGTTATAGCTTATGCTTCGAGACAACTCAAGACTCATGAGAAGAACTACACCACCCATGACCTAGAACTTGGAGCCGTTGTGTTCGCTCTTAAGATATGGAGACATTATCTCTATGGTACTAAGTGTGAAATATACACTGACCACAAGAGTCTTCAACATATCTTCAATCAAAAGGAGTTAAACATGAGGCAACGAAGATGGGTTGAACTTCTAAATGACTACGACTGTGAAATTCGGTACCACCCTGGCAAAGCAAATGTGGTGGCTGATGCACTTAGTCGAAAGGGTTATGCGAACTCCATTCGTCTTCTATGTTCGCAAATCATAACTGACATTAAAGATCAAATTCGAGAAGCCCAACATGTTTCAGTAACGGAAGATGATGTACGAAAGGAGCTGTCCTGTGGAGCTGAACTTAAAATTGAAACTAAATCTGACGGTATTCTGTATTATCTGGATCGTATATGGATTCCTGACCACAACAATCTTCGTGAAATTCTTATGAATGAAGCTCACAAAACGCGATACTATATACACCCAGGAGCTGATAAGATGTATCAAGACCTACGATATACCTATTGGTGGCCTGGAATGAAAAATGATATTGCTGTTTTTGTTTCTAAATGCCTTACATGTTCCAAAGTGAAAGCTGAACACCAAAGACCCTCAGGACTTCTGGTTCAACCTGAAATACCTGTATGGAAGTGGAAAAATATAACCATGGACTTCATTACCGGGTTACCTCGCACTTCTGGTGGGTATGACACTATATGGGTAATAATTGACCGACTTACAAAATCAGCTCACTTTATTCCTATCCGCGAAGATTTCAAGAACGAAAAGCTAGCTCGTATTTATATCAGCGAAATCGTAAGCCGACATGGGGTACCATTAAGCATTATTTCTGATCGTGATGGTCGTTTCACTTCACGAACATGGCAAGCGGTACAATCCGCTTTGGGTACGCGATTAGATCTCAGTACAGCCTATCATCCTCAAACTGATGGTCAATCTGAACGCACCATTCAAACTCTTGAAGATATGCTTCGAGCATGTGTCATAGACTTCAAGGGAAATTGGGACGCCCATCTACCATTAGTTGAATTTTCGTACAACAACAGCTATCATTCAAGCATCGGCATGGCACCTTTTGAAGCCTTATATGGTCGTAAATGCCGATCTCCAGTATGTTGGCACGAAATTGGGAAAGCTCAAATCACTGGTCCGGAACTGATTCAAGAAACCACAGACAAGATCCATCAAATTCGAAACAATCTTCTAGCGGCTCAAAGTCGTCAAAAGAGTTATGCAGATAAACGACGGAAGCCTTTAGAGTTTAACATTGGTGATCATGTACTTTTAAAAGTATCACCGTGGAAGGGAGTAGTTCGTTTTGGTCAAAAAGGCAAGCTAGCACCACGCTACGTAGGACCTTTCAAGATACTCGAAAGAGTAGGACCTGTAGCATACAAGCTTGATCTACCAGAAGAACTCAACAGGATTCATCCCACATTCCACGTATCAAACTTGAAGAAGTGCCTCGCTGATGAAAACCTCCACATTCCTCTGGAAGATATTCAGATTGATGAATCTATGCATTTTATTGAAAGACCAGTAGAGATCATGGACTTCGGAGAAAAACGTCTACGACGGAGTCGCATTCCAATTGTTAGGGTACGCTGGGAGTCGAAACGGGACCTGAGTTTACTTGGGAACGTGAAGACTCAATGCGTGAAAAATACCCGCATCTTTTTCCTACTACTTCTACTACTTAAATTTCGGGACGAAATTCCTAAAAGTAGGGGATACTGTAACATTTGTCAAAAACGTGTTTTACCAAACCCGCTCCGTTTGTAATCGAATATCAAGTTATAAATGTTCGTTGCGTATTTATGTCCATTTTGATTTTTAATGATACATAATTAATAAACAAACTAATCTATAAAAGTTATAATTGATAAAAAGTAGAAATAAAATAATTAAAAATAAAATGAGGCTGCCGGGACTCGAACCCGGGTCAGCCGGAAGAGAACTCAAGACTTAGCACACACACGCATAACCACTCCGCCACTTGTTGTTTTCTGTCAATTCTAGGAAACAAATAAATCTTATAAACAAACATAAATCAACCGGTTACGCCAACTGTAACTGAAATCGGTCATCAATCGCCCAAAGACGATTTAATTACTCACGGTTCACTGAGTTTAACCGCTACACCGACGTTTTCAATCAAGTTGCTTTGAATGAACTTGAATTCTAGAAGTGAATCGGTTTTTATAACCGAAAACTTTCAATTCCAGAATAACTTCAATCTCTGTTCTCTCTCGCGACTCAAAATACTCAGCAAGACCTCCAATTACATTTCCGCACACTTTCCAGTCCACCGGAGAAGCTTTTTGAACTCGCCGGAAAGTTTCTGCAGGTCGCCGGAAAACCGTATTCTTCATCAAATCGGTAAGTCTTTCAATACCGTCGTGGTCTAACAATTGTTAAGCTATTTCTAACTCAGACCTTTCAATTGAAATCAAATTCAGACGCTGTTATCGGATAATTCTAGTTCGCCGGAAAACTTCTGGAAATCCTTATTTTCATCTGTGAAACGGTAAGGACATTCAAACACTCTGTTAACGTTTGTTTATCACTTCAATTACATGATTAGCTAATCAAAACAGTTAATCTGCTTGCTCAGTTGAAGTTCATAAAAACAGAGCCGACGCCTTGCCGGAATTCTGAAATAAATCGTTCACCGGTATGTTTACTTCTAAATATTGTCTCTGCCATTTCATATTAGTCTGTACAATGTTTATCAATCAAATTAAACAAGATATAATGGTGTAATCGGCTGTCTGTAAAAACTAACGGAGAAGATGAACTATACTAACAATATAAAGATAATTAAAATTGGTATTTTAAACGGGTTAGACACACAGTCCAGCGGTGGACTGTGTGCAAATAATACACACACGCCGTGAGTTCGATCCCTGATACACGCACCCTCTATGTAATAAAAACGTTTTATTTTTCTAACTGAACCGGGTTAATTCACGTTAGTTGTTAAGTATAATAAAAAGTTTTATATTAACCAAGTTAGACACACAGTCCAGCGGTGGACTGTGTGTCACGTTAAAGCACAGGTCCCGGGTTCGAGACCTGTTAGTGACACCGGTTCGAGGATTTAAAATGTTTTTGAAAATAAAAGAATTTTGAATAAACTAAATTAGTATATAAGTATAATTAAAAACAAAATTATTTCAGGTTAGACACGTAGCTCAGTTGGTAGAGCTGCGTGCACGCGAACGGGAGGTCTCGGGTTCGAGCCTCACCCGGCGCATACGATTACACAATAAATCGGTCAACAAGTCAAACGTATAACGGTCAACGGTCGCAAAAAGTCAACATGTTTTTATATTTTTATTTATTTAATTTAATTTAAAAATCAATTAAAAATACTTAAAAATAATGTTTTTAAAGAAAGGAAATAGCCTTAAACTCGCAAAAATATATCTAAAAATTCTATTAAAATCCACTCATTTACTTTATTTTCCGTTATTATTTAGGTTAGTTAATTCTCGTTATTCCGCTCTTACAACTCGTGCGCATCTCACCATCTCCAATCAAACGCACCCAATGTGAGTGAATCTTTACAAATTCCCCGTTTTAATCACGTTTTGGGGTGTATCATGTGTCTTGCTATTTAATATATTTAAATCATTGTGCATACATTATATCATGAACAAATGTGTATTCAGTTTGTTTCAACTGTTTGACTGGTTATTGTTAGATTAAATTTTATTATTTTCAGTACATGCAATTTCATAGGCCGCCGCTCCCCATTACATTATGAGCGTTGAGCATGTTCCCCATTACATTATGAGCGTGAACCTGGCGTGCCAACATACGATCGGCTCCGTTTGATTGAGCCTTGATCGCACAGACATTTATCATTTTCAGTACATGCAATACGATCGGCTCCGCTTGATTGAGCCTTGATCGCACAGTTTCATTCATGTTATTTATTTTATGATGTTGGTATGTTAATGTATGTTATCATATGTTATTGTATGTTATAGTTGTGATTGCTATTGCTACTGTTTGATTATTTACATTTGCTCACTTATGATTATGCACAATTTTTCATTGATAAACTAACAAGAAAATCAATAATAAATGTTTATCTAACAATGTTCACTCGCCAACTTATGTTGACCCAAAAACCCTTATTTTTACACATGATACAGGTGAACCAGCTGCAGCAAGAAACACATAGGATTGGCCTAGAAGAATAAAATGATTTAGAGCTTGGAATTGTTTTGTTTGGTTATTTTCTTTGTATTTGTATGGACATGTTTGGATTATTGGGAATGTAATTTTGACTTTAATAAATATGAAACATATTAGTAAATATCATGAGCTTTGGTGATAACCCAATTATGCCCCGACTCTTATTCCGCTACGGGTCGGGGTGTGACAGGAAACTGTGCAACAAATATCTGAACTGGAGATTTCAGGGGAATTAGATGTTGATAATGCTAACCCGGATCATCAATTAAGGGGGAATTTGCAGACGCGTTTTGACGACATCGGCAGATACCTTGATTGAAGTTGCAGAATATTCAAGCACGGCTCACGTTTGAAGACCAAGATTCGACAGTAACGAACAAGGGGGAATCTATTGGTGCACTTTGTGTTTGTCACTTGACGAATAGGCTAGATTGAGCGTGTGTTGAATATTGTATAGGTTAGAATCGAACACACGACCAAAATACGGAGTGTATAGTGTAAAAGGGAACAAGTTCGCCCAAACTTGACCTGTGGAGGTCAAGTTCGCTCGAACTTGACATGTTGATGTCAAGTTCGGCCGAACTTGCATATGCAAGTTCGCCCGAACTCATATTCACTACCAGCGAACTTGTCTCCCTATATATATGTGTGTTGTTCATTTGTCATTTAAGTTTTTGGCATCCCTACGGGGAGGTGCTGCCGGATTCTCTCCAGGAACTCCTGCAGCTGGACTTATAAAGATGTATACTCTTTCGGTATGAATGAAGACTTCCGCTGCATTGTGTTTCTACTCCTTTCTGTAATAACATTCTACTGAATCGGTTTATGTTTATCCACTAACTTCCGTCTAGAACCGCCTGATCACGGACATTCACTAATGTTGGGAAAAGCATGTTTCTTTGTTTCAGGATAAAAAGAGCTTAAAAGAATAAAAGAAGCAAATAAGCAGCCAAAACCAACATAAATACGAAAAGAAGGAATAACGAGCCATGCCCGATCCTTCAGCAACACCCCAAAGACAAAAACAAGATAACATAAGATGACCACGGGGCCGTGCCCAGCCGAACACAGGACATGGTCAGACCTTGCACTTCAAGACAAAACCTGTAGAAGCTTCTACGCCACCACGGGGCCGTGCCCAGAACAACATGGGGCGTGGTCAACTATTAGATTTGCAGAATCCATATAGTACAGCGAACAGTTGACCACGGGGCCGTGCCCAGAGGCCACGGGATCACCGGCCCTCTGGTATCAGATGCAATAAATGAAGGAAGAGAAGATGGATGGCCACGGGTAGTGCCCACTGGACACGGGGCCGTGGCTGGGCTACTATTTTGGACTATAAATAGGGGTTCTTGGTTCACTTCAAAGGCATCCCTTGGCAAACCACTTCTCTCTCACTTTGCCACCACTCCACCACCACTACAACACCAACACCCACAACCAGCATCCATCTATCATCTTTAGAGTGTGTAGTAGTCTCGAAATCCAAGATTGATTGTAAGGGTTTTTGTCAAACAAATGCCATGCTTGGCTAATCTCTTACATCGCTTGGTGAAGACAAGTCTTTAATGTATTACTTTTGATTTTTAATCTTTCGGCCTTTTAATTAGGTATGTATTAATGACTTTAATAACTAGTTTCTTATGTTGAAAGTGAATTTCCTAACCATTTCTTCATGATGTCATTGATTGCTCATTCGTGTCTTTACGGTCTATATAAAGCGCGTTAACTACTTGGAAGGGGGTTAGAAGGGTGGTTTCGTAAAGTTCTTATCTCATTCAGTGTATAGATCCTGCGAGGACTTGGTTCAAGCTTACTAGGACCTCCTTCAATGCCCCAAAGGTATTGGATGGCGGGGGTGCGAATAGCTTGAACCCCTCATATGTAAAATACTATTAATACTTTAAACCGGCTACTTGGGATTGTATCCCTGCTGACTCAAACCACTTAGCTGAGGGTAACGCCACCTTCAAAAGAGGGGCCTACCACTTTTCGCATTAATAACTTATTTAATAATCTTCCAATATTCCGACCCTTTGGGATTGTATCCCTGCTAACTCAAACCACTGGGTTGAGGGTAACGTCACCTTCAAAAGAGGGGTCTACTACTAAACTAAGATAATCTCTTAAAAATTCCGAAAGTGCGAAAATCATCAAAGGATACATTAAAGATGAGTTGGATCCAAGTGATTCTATCTTGTCTATCCGTTTTTCATTTTATTTATCTTTTTTTTTGTGTTTAAAATCTTTTATCAAAAATTTAGATTGATTAGACGTTGACGATAAACCGGTACTAAAAGATCTTGTGTCCTTGGACGACCTCGGTATCTTACCAACACTATACTACCCTCACGATGGGTGCACTTGCCCAAGTGTGTGTTTAGTGTTAGTACAATATCGTGTTTTATAAATTTAAAGCTTGAATAATGCATAAAAAGGGCTCAAAATATTAATAAAAATATAATACGCTCATCACACACCACTGTACTATATTATTTTGAATTTGGACAATACTTTTGTAATAGGAATTTTACTCCTAGACTTCCGTTGTGCTATTCTGTGTTGTTTGGTTATGATGATATCAACATTACGTCATGATACTCCCCACCGGGCCCACCAGGACTATGTGGAAATTGGGGTGTGAGAGTTATACCTTATGGTCATAAGGTTTGGTTAGTACTATGATAAGTCACTTTTATGTTCTTTAAAAATGCCAACCGCCTTTTTGAGCATAAATCGATTTTAAGCATATGTAGCCAAAATTTTGGCATATAAACTGATGTTACAACATTGTTTAACATGTTTTGGCATATAAGACTTATCATAGGACATATTTAACCATCCGAACATATAATTACGCTAATGACACGTTAAAGTAGCATAAACTACCTTAACGAGTCATAACGAGTCAAAAGCTCTTAGGATCCTTTCCAAATTAGAATGTTAAGTTTGTTAAAAATATATCATATGAGTTCCAACACTCGTTTGGTTTATAAGACTTCATTCTATCCAATTCTCCGATTAAAGTCCCAACACACTAACATAGTTATCCGATAATAGGACACACTTGAATCCTTGGTCTCTTGAGCTTTGTTTAAACATTTTGAGGAAGACTTATACGCAATCTCAAGTGAGTACATAGTCCCCACTTTTACATTTTCAAATGTTTTGGGGTGATTCATATGTCCCTATCACTACTTTCTTGTTTTCATGACATTATACATGTTTTGCTTATCTAGTACATATAGTACATGATTTCATGACATTTTGCTTCGTATGTTGACCTAGCATACCTAGTACACGGTTTTCAAAGCCATTTAGCTTCGTATGTTAACCTAGCATACCTAGTACACGGTTTTCAAAGACATTTTGCTTCGTATGTTGACCTAGCATACCTAGTACATGGTTTTCAAAGAAATTTTACTTTGTATGTTGACCTAGCATACATAGTACACGGTTTCAAAGACATTTTGCTTCATATGTTGACCTAGCTTACCTAGTACTCTGGTTTTCAAAGACATTTTGCTTCGTATGTTGACCTAGCATACCTAGTACATGGTTTTTAATGACATTTTGCTTCATATGTTGACCTAGCATACCTAGTACATGGTTTTCAAAGACATTTTGCTTCGTATGTTGACCTACCATACATAGTACATGGTTTCAAAATATTTTCACGACATGCTCACATTGTTTTAGACATTTTGGTACGTTGAACTCGACAATGATAAATTCATTAACATTGATCACGCCGACCGGTAATACGTAATGGTACCATAGGATTGACAATCTCGTTCCTGCTTCCTAGGTTTGTTTAGAAGTGACCTTAGGGAATGACAGAATCCGATGAACATTTGATAAACCTTTATCTTTATAAGGGTTTATCCATCAGTCAACAAGGCTTGAATGTATTCGCTCTGCACAATGAAAGCAATGATTTTATAAAACAAAACCTTTGATTACACAAGACCTTTGTTCATTCAAAAACACTATTTTATACATGACATTTGGTTATACAAGAAAATTGTTTATTCATAGACATCGGTTTATACAAGACATTTGGTTTACACACGACATTGGTTTAAACAAGACATTTCATTCGTTGGTTTATGGTAAGTGATTTAAATAACGAGAGGTGCGTAATATGATAAAAGCATGGTGGATACGCCACTGGTACTTCCTATATATAATTGCTTTTATTTTATTACACACCACAGCATTATCTAAACACTTCAAACAAAATACTAGATAAAACTTATTTTATACAAGACATGACATATTTTATACAAGGCATGACATATTTTGGTTATTAAGTTAATCATGCATCATTTCTTTAAAATCATTTGATTTTCATTTGATTTCATAAAATAAACATTTTATAATGGTTCATGGCTACTTTTGTATTAGTTAAACATTTCTTTTAACACACAAAGCGATGAATCATCAACACAAAACCTCTGTTACTCATAGGCATTTTTATGCTGACGTTTTATTTTCACATAGTTTCAGGAGCGAACGTTTGACTATGAACATGCTTCACAGAGGGCGGACTTGAGCCTTAGTTTATCTTAAAACTTGCAAGACAAAGACAAGTTTTATGTTTTATTTGTATTTTCCCAAGATAATGTAAACAATTAACTTAATAATACCAAACGTTATGTACCATGTGTTATGAAACAATAGTTCTGCGACCCTGACGTTTCCGTCGCAGTTTGTTGTTTTACGCGGTCGGGGTGTTACAGAAGATTGGTATCATAGTACATGGTTAAGGGAATTAGGTTATTAGTAATGCTTTTGACCTAGAGTATAACCTTCCTAGGACCCTAACGCAAGTTATCTTGTGTTTAGATCTTAAAAGAATTCCATCACCTATCCTTAAGTGATTACCAAAACAAATCCACAAATTTCAAATTCGTTTTGAAAATCAATCATCTATTCTTAGATGATTTGTTTTTAGGCTTCATGCCTTTAAAGTTTTCAAAATCTCATCAAAGTTTGAGTCTTGTTAATGTGAACACGTGCAATCTGGAAGGGTGGGTGCATGTACCCTAAGTTTTCTGTCTAAGGCTAGAGTGTTCGTACAAATCCGCATTATCGGACCAGTCACTCTTACCTGGGAACTCTTGGGGTGAGCGTCCACTTATAGGCTAAAGCATGTCTTCGCGATACATTATAAAGACTCATTTACTTTGATTAGTCATTGTGTGTCGTTTGTTTGTTTTGTAACGAGCGAATAACCACCATCCTTGTGTTTTGTCAATAATTTTAACGTCTCTTTTGATTATCTGTTACCAATCTCACCCGTTTTCTCTCATATTTTCCTTTTCTTTTAGAATGCCTCCTCGTCGAAATGCTACTCAGGACGCCGATATGGCGGCTATGATAGCTCAGCAAATAGTTGTTGTTGTGCTACCAAATCTTGTGACTCAATTAAACCAAGCCAACAACAACAACAACAATGCACCTGCTTCCGTGCAACTTTAAACAATTCAATTCGGCTAAACCGCTCAAGTTTAGTGGTTCTGAGGGAGCAATTGGGCTCCTACAGTGGTTTGAAAGTCTTAAGAGTACATTCCGTCATGTCCAATGTCCAAATGAGCGCAAAGTAGAATTTGCATCGAGCGTGTTTCAAAAGAGAGCACTCACATGGTGGAACGGAATTCTGAGAGATAGAGGAGCTGACGTAGCGATGGGTTAGACATGGGAAGAGCTTCGAGCTCTTATGATGAAGGAATTTTGCCCATGTCACGAGCAAAGGGTACTCGAGAACGAATTCCATGACCTGAAACAGGATACTGGAGAACATCGTGCCTACACTGACCGTTATGAGGAATTGAGTTTGTTATGTCCTTCTATGGTCACGCCTTTGGATAAGGCTATTGAAAAATACATAGATGGCCTTCCTGACCCAATTCAGGTAATTGTCACTGGTAGCAACCCTACTACAGTCAGACAGGCTATCGAGTTGGCTGCAACCCTGACTGACTCGCAAGTTAAAAAGGGTAAACTTCACAGCAAGGGTGACAAAAAGCCATCTACCAAGACAACTCAAGAGAAACTTAAGGGAAACAAGGCTGAAACCTCTAATAAGTCTAGGAAGCGTAAGGCTTCCAAGAATTTCGTTGTTGTTACATAACCCAACCAAGCTGCTCCTAACCAACCAGCTCAGCCTCCCGCCAAGAGACAATATGTCGGTACTGCACCTCTGTGCAACAAGTGTAATAGGCATCACCAACCCCATCTACCGTGTCGTCATTGTACAAACTGCTGACGATCTGGTATTTGGCCAACACTTGTTGTTCTGCTCCTACCCTGAATAAAGTGGTTCAAAACCCTGTTCAACAGCAAGCAAACCATGCACGACCCCATTATCCGCCTGGGTCTTGCTATAACTGTGGTGATCTTACTCACTACAGAAATGATTGTCTGAAGTTAGTAAACACAAACCCAGCTCATGGATGAGCATTTAATATCAATGCTAACGAGCTTCGTGCCGACAACGAAGTTGTGAACGGTACTTTCCTTGTTAACGACCAACCTGCTTCTATTCTTTTCAATTTGGGTGCCGATAGAAGTTTTGTATCCCTAGCTTTTGAACATTTGCTTTCAATGCCTAGAACTAAACTAGGAAAGCCCTTAACAGTAGAGATAGCCAGTGGCGAACCTCTTATACTCGATTCTATCATTCGTAGTTATCAATTGAACTTCAATAACCATCTTTTTCCTATTGACCTCACGCCAATGAAACTGGGAAGTTTTGACGTCATAGTACGAATGGACTGGTAACTAAACACCAAGCTAAGGTGATTTGTTTTGATAAAATCGTTCGTGTGCCTCTTTCTTCTGGTGAAATCTTAGAGGTTCATGGAGAAAAATCCATTAGTAGCCTTAAACTCATGACCTGTACCCAAGCCCAAAAATACCTACGAAAGAATTATGTGGCCTTGTTGGCACATATCGTAGAGGAGAAAGGCAAGGGCAAGACTGTTCAAGATATCCCCGTCGTTCGGGATTATCCTGAGGTGTTTCCTAAAGAGTTACCTGGTTTACCCCCAGCACGACAAGTTGAGTTTCGTATAGATCTTGTACCTGGTGCCAACCCTATAGCCAAATCCCCTTACCGTCTTGCACCATCTAAGATGCAAGAGTTATCGAAATAGCTTCAGGAGCTTTGAGACAAAGGATTCATTCGCCCAAGTTTTTCACCTTGGGGCGCTGCTGTCCTATTCATGAAAAAGAAGGATGGATTTTTCTGTGTGTGTATCAATTATCATGAGCTCAATAAACTCACAATCAAAAATCGATATCCCCTACCTCGCATTGATGATCTCTTTGATCAGCTACAAGGTGCTACCTGCTTTTCAAAGATCGATCTGCGTTCTGGGTATCATCAGCTTCGTATACTCGAAGAGGATATTCCCAAGACTGCATTCCCCACACGATACAGTCACTACGAGTTCACTATCATGCCCTTCGGTTTGACAAATGCTCATGCCGTCTTATGGACTTAATGAATAGGTTTTGTAAACCTTATCTAGACAAGTTCCTCATGGTATTCATTAATGACATCTTGATCTATTCAAATCTCGAGCTGATCACGACTATCATCTCCGTCTAACGATGGAACTCCTAAGGAAAGAACAACTTTATGCCAAATTCTCCAAGTGTGAATTTTGGCTAAAGGAAGTTTAGTTTTTTTGGGACACTTGTCAATGAACAAGGTATACATGTAGATCCCGCAAAATCAGTGCAATTAGGGATTGGAGTACACCTACTACTCCTGCCGAAGTTCATTCATTTCTTGGTCTTGCTGGCTACTACCCTATTTTACCGCAATCTTCTCCAAAATTACGGTTCCTCTCACTACTTTGACTCTAAAGAGTTTTGAGTGGGGGCCCGAACAAGAAAAACTTTCCAGACCTGAAACAAAAGTTTTCTGATGCTCCTATTTTGTCCTTACCTGAGGGCAACGATGACTTTGTCGTATATTGTGACGCATCAAACTTAGGCCTTGGTTGTGTTCTCATGCAAAGAGACAAAGTTATAGACTATGCATCAAGGCAATTGACGACACTACTCATGATCTTGAGTTAGGTGTTGTTATTTTCGCTCTCAAAATTTGAGACACTACCTCTACGACATGAAATGTGTGGTTTTCACTGACCACAAAAGTCTCCAACATATATTCAATGAGAAAGAACTAAACATGAGGCAACGACGTTGGGTCTAGCTTCTAAACAACTACGACTGCGAGATCCGCTACCATCCTGGTAAGGCGAACGTAGTAGCCGACGCACTTAGTCATAAGGAACGTGTCAAGCTGCATTGTGTTCAAGTTCGATCTGACATCCAAACACTCATTCTTGGAGCCCAACGTGCCTGTGTTACACAAGGCATGATGGGTAACGAATTACCACATCATCTTGAGCTTCAACTTGAAACCAAAGACAATGGGTTATTTTATTACATGAACCTTTTGTGGGTTCCAAGTCAATACAATCTCCGCACCTTATTGATGTACAAAGCCCACAAGTCTCGTTATTCAATCCATCCTGGTGCAGACAAAATGTACAAGGATCTTTGTACCCAGTATTGCTGGTCGGGTATGAAGAAAGACATAGCTTTGTATGTGTCCAAATGCCTTACATGTCTTAAGGTAAAGGCAAACATCAATGACCTTTTGGTTTGCTTGAATAACCAGAAATTCCAGTTTGGAAATGGGAAAACATTGCAACGGATCTCATTACCAAATTACCGCGCACTCCTAGAGTTCATGATGCCATTTGGGTAGTCGTTGATCGTTTAACAAAGTCAGTACACTTTTGCTGATTCGTGAGGATTTCTCTGCCACAAACTTGCTAAGATCTATGTTGATGAAATTGTATTTCGTCATGGTGTTCCTTTGAACATCATATCTGACCGAGATGCTCGATTCTCATCTCACTTTTCGAAGACCATGCAATATGCCATGGGAACCAAACTTAACTTGAGCACTGCCTGTCATCCTCAGACAGATGGACAATCTGAAAGGAAATCCAAACATTAGAAAATATGCTTAGAGCCTGCATGATCGACTTTGGTCGTAGTTGGGATTCGCATCTACCTTTGATCGAATTCTCCTACAACAACAGTTATCACTCCAGCATTAACATGGCTCCTTTCGAAGCTCTTTATGGTTGAAAATGTCGTTCACCTGTCTGTTGGAATGAATTGGTGAATCTCAGTTCACTAGACCTGAACTCATTCAAGAAACAACAGACAAAGTCAAGAAAATTCGCGATAACCTTTTGGCCGCTAGAAGCTGTCAAAAGAGTTATGCGGACAAGCGATGCAAGCCCTTGAATTCCAAGTTGGTGATCACGTCCTTCTCAAGGTATCCCTTGGAAAGGTGTGATTAGATTTGGGAAGAAAGGAAAACTTGCACCTCGATATGTTGGACCATTCAAAACGCTGAGAGAATCGGAAAGGTGGCCTACAAACTTGAGCTACCTAATGAACTTGGAAACGTTCATCCAACATTCCACGTGTCCAATTTGAAAAAGTGCTTAGTCGATACAAACCTCCACATCCCCCTCGACGAAATTCACATTGATGACACTGTGCACTTTGTCGAGAAACCTGTGGAGATATTGGACCTGAAGTCAAGAAACTCAACCGTAGACGAATACCAATAGTTAAAGTTCGCTGGGAATCCAGACGTGGCCTAGAATTTACGTGGGAATGAGAGGACCAAATGAAAGCGAAATATTTTCACAAGTTTCCTCTAATTAAATTTAGGGACGAAATTTCCTTAAGTATGGGAGACTGTGACATTTGTGCCTTTTTAAACATTGTACAATCCCGAATAATTCCAAATCCAATGAAATCTTGTGTTTCATTTCCAGGATTGTATAATTACGTGTGGCATTTGCACGTTTTAAGACCTTGTACAAATTCAGACTCTCAAACCTTTTATGGAAGTAAATCGTAAACTGTTATGTAAACATAATCAGCTTAACGTGACATACACTCTAGATTAAGGTCATAAATTAAACATACCCCAAATACCCTTTACATAACTTAGAAATAAGTTTTGAGGGGTTCGGTTTGGCAAAAACACACTTAGACAAGTCCAGGGACTATTTTCAAGCAAACTACGAAACTCTATTAGTCCGTATTCAGACACGAACCACATATACAAATCCAAATATTTTTGTAATCAATAAATCTTGTATTTTATTGATGAGAATGCAAAAATATCAATTGTTGCGCAATTTCGGTCATTTTTCGTGTTCGTTATAGTATTCATCGTAATTAAGCGAAAAACGCAACGTATAACCGAACCAACCGACATCTATGACATTTTTGGGGCATAATTCAAGTATGTATACCTTAAAAACCTTATAGAGCCTAAAAGTTAGGTTAACGGGTGTTAAAAGTGACAAAACGCGATGAAACAAGTCCAGGGGCCCAATCTGCCAAAATCCCAAAGTTTAGGGTGTCTGGCGGGGCGCGAGAGACACAGCCTAAGTCTCTCGCAGGACACGAGAGACTGTCAGACAGTAGAATGTTAGCTGTCAAACAAGCTGCATTCCTTGGCCCCCAAGTCGTGAATTTTCCACCATTTCACCTCCTTTGGACATGTGTAATGACACTCATCAGTTCATAACACCTCATGGGACACTTGGCTTGATTTGGTGATCATTTGATCACTATAAATAGCCTTGATCTTAATCCATTTCAACTTGCTCATTTCTCATTTCTTTATCCCAACTCCTTGGAGCTTGCTTCCATCTTTGGAGGCCTCCTAACTGAGTTCTTATAGTGTTCCCAACACAAGTAAGTACTCTTCCTTAGTCTATTTCATTTATTTTGGCTATTTTGAGCCAAAAGTCAAACAGTTTGACTTACTGTTTGACTTTTGATTCTGACCATTTTTAGTCAAAAATTGAACTTTGCAACGTGATCAGTAATAACGAAGGTTATAATCCGTAGCGATTGCACCTTCTGATTACCACGTTTACTAGTCGAAGTGACGAGTCAAAGTTCTGGTAAAATATGCAGATAATGTGCATTTTACGACGAAACTATTTTCAGGTATCAAAACTCTAAGTTTTGATACCAAATCATTTATAACTTAGTTAAACATGTTTTAACATGTCTAACTCGTCACTTCAAGTTTAGTGCTTTATTAAGGTCGTAAGTCGAGCGGTCTTGACCACCGCTTTGTCTTTCGAATCTGACCCGTTTGGTCGTTCTTAAGAATCGACCAATCACATTTATGTGACCATAGTTGTATAGGGAATAACCTACTATGGTTATACCTTATGGTCATAAGGTTTGGTTAGTACTATGATAAGTCACTTTTATGTTCTTTAAAAATGACCAAAACGCCCTTTTTGAGCATAAATCGATTTTACGCATATGTAACCAAAGTTTTGACATATAAACTGATGTTACAACATTGCCAAACATGTTTTGGCATATAAGACTTATCATAGGACATATTTAACCATCCGAACATATAATTACCCTAATGACACGTTAAAGTAGCGTAAACTATCTTAACGAGTCATAACGGGTCAAAAGCACCTAGGATCCTTTCCAAATCAGAATGTTAACTTTATTAATACCATATCATATGAGTTCCAACACTCGTTTGGTTTATAAGACTTCATTCTATCCAATTCTCCGATTCAAGTCCCGACACACTAACATACTTATCTGATAATAGGACACACTTGAATCCTTGGTCTCTTGAGCTTTTGTTTAAACATTTGAGCAAGACTTCTATGCAATCTCAAGTGAGTACATACTCCCCTCTTTTACGTTATCAAATGTTTTGGGGTGATTCATATGTGTCTATCACTACTTTCTTGTTTTCATGACATTATACATGTTTTCCTTATCTAGTACATATAGTACATGATTTCAAAGACATTTTGCTTCATATGTTAACCTAGCATACCTAGTACAAGGTTTTCAAAGAAATTTTATTTTTTATGTTGACCTAACATACCTAGTACACGGTTTTCAAAGACATTTTGCTTCGTATGTTGACCTAGCATACCTAGTATATGGTTTTCGAAAACAATTTGATTCGTATGTTGACCTAGCATACCTAGTACATGGTTTTCAAAGACATTTTGCTTCGTATGTTGACCTAGCATACCTAGTACATAGTTTTCAAAGAAATTTTGCTTCGTATGTCGACCTAGCATACCTAGCACATGGTTTTCAAAGACATTTTGCTTTGTATGTTGACCTAGTGATGTGTATGCATTTGGTATGCTTAAATGGTTAATATCTATATGTTTTAGCATCAAATTTGTATCGAGACATGTTACTTTGATGCATTTTTACATGTAGGGTACCGGTGGAAGAATGCATGATGATTCCGGATCATATACATATCACGTGGAGCTTTACACACATCAAAGGAACTGAAGGAAAGTGATTTAGGCTTGTTTAGAACACCCCGGCGTTCACTTTAACACTGAACTGACGTTTGACAGTGAAGTATGTGCGTTTGGTTTTCTGCCCGGTGTTCCATTCTCCCAAACCCGGCGTTCCATACTCCGGGTGCAGATACAAAACGGTTTTGGTCGGTTTTGAACAAAAATAAAGTGATTTTTTCGGGATTTTTCTTACATTCTTCACCATCGGAGGCTAGGAGACATCAAGGAAGAAGGAATATTCATTCACAATGTGTTCTAACATCAAGATTGCTCCAATTTCTACCGAAATCGCAACATTTCATCATCAAGAATGATCATGTTTGGCTAAAACCCTTGTGATCACAACCAAGGGCTAGGGTTTGTATGCCATTTAGTTCAATTTGAGTTGTTTATCTATGTTGGACATGAATTCATGGTGTTTGTAAGAGATCTATGACATTTGCTAAGTTTTTATGTGTTATTCTTGTGTTGATTGTTCTTAGACATTGTTTTCTTGAATCACTTCATGTATTTTGAGTTAATTGGTGTTTAATCATTGAATGTCAAGATATATGATTGAAGGTTATGTTAACATGTTTATATTTGATGGTGATCATTTTGTGATAGCCTAATTATATCGGTGTTCCATCGTTGTAAGCTTAGGTACACAAAGATAGGTCTTTCAATACTTAATTCACATATGATGTCACAAGGTTATGTCTATATAATCTTCCAAACCAGATTTACAAACTCAAATTACTAAGTGTGCTATCAAACTTGATACTTGTTTGTGCTTATTGCTTACTTTATAGAATTTATAACTTTAGTTTAATCTAAATTTCTCAAGTCAAAACACAAATCGAATTTCAAGTTTTTATTATGTCTTGAAATTGATTGAAGTCTTACACCAACCACTAGCTCTTCGAGGTTCGACACCCTATTTGCCACTACTAATCTAGGGTATTTAGGAACTTTAATCTTCTTATCTTTGATCGGTTCTTCGACGTCGATCATATTTTGGCGCATTTCATCCCATGTTCGAATACTATCGGATGGTAAAGTTGAAAACCATTGTTTAGCTCTATATTTAAGTGAAAACTAAAAAAGATGTAATTTTACCTTTTCGGGTGTAAAGCCTTGCTTCCCAATGGTGCTACATATTGCTACATAGTCAATTAAATGTGTGTAAGGCTCGTCTGAAGCAACTCCTCTAAAGGTTGGTAAAATTTGTTTTTAGTCGATTGCTTTTCGGTTTTTGTTAAGTATTGCTAAAAATCCAAAAATATCGTAAGTCTTGTATCTCTTTACTTTTTGTTATGTTTGGGGTGTTGATTGCGTAGGTAGCAGTTTCATTGCATGCACACTAGAAATTCTGGAAGATCATCACCTTTAGCATTCGTTCCAGAGATAGAAAGATTAGCAAAGCAAAACCGAGTTGTTCATTGCACAAACTTGACTCTAGTCTCAGTTTCACAATTTGTTTCTGAATCGGAAGAAAGTGATACCGAAAGCATAAATATGGCAGGTGGTGAAGGTGATCCACCACTACCCGGAGTAGACACTCATTTCAGGCCAACTATCTTTAGAAACTCATCTCCAATTGTTACACTAATTTTAAATGGGAGAGTCTTTGAAATCCGGCCCCAATACTTGTCGATTTTACCAACCTTTAGAGGAGTTGCTTCAGACGAGCCTTACACACATTTAATTGACTATGTAGCAATATGTAGCACCATTGGGAAGCAAGGCTTTACACCCGAAAAGGTAAAATTACATCTTTTTTAGTTTTCACTTAAATATAGAGCTAAACAATGGTTTTCAACTTTACCATCCGATAGTATTCGAACATGGGATGAAATGCAAAGAACTTTTCTTGAGGAATACTATCCGATGAGTAAAACTAGTGAAGCTCGAAATGCTATCAAATCTTTTAGTCAACATGTTGGGGAAACATTTCATGAAGCCTTCAAACGTTTTAATGAAATGCTTAGAATGTGCCCTCATCTTGACATCCCTAAATGGGATTTGGTCAATAATTTTATGATGGTTTAGTCATCGAGGATCAAAAAGTCGTCTTTGCATGTAGCGATGGAACCTTTTTAACTCATGATAAGAATTATGAATGGAACTTCTTAGAAACTTTAAGTAAAGGTTTAAAAACTCAAGCTTCGGCTGATCGGAGTGTTAAACCACATCATTAAAGTTGTAAATGACCAACCTAGTAATGAAGGTTTGATGCACTAGAAAAGAAAATTGATATGATTTGCCAAAAGATGGGAAGGGATGTTTCTCTTGTTTCGTAGGTACAAGAGTTATGTGAAACATGTGGAGATATAGGGCATGTTGCTTTTAATTGCCCTATGAATTTTGGAAGTAATAAAGAAGTTAATCAAGTATACGGGGAAAGGAATATGAATTCTAACACGTATCATCCTGGATTGCGGAATCATCTAAATTTCCGATATGGTAACCCTGCGAATAAAATGAATCCTAACTTTCAAGGATCAAGCCAACAAGGTGAACAACAACAATTTCAGCCCCGTCAACAACACTTTCAAGGTAACTATCAAAGGGGGCAATTCAATCAAGGATTCAATCAAGGTGGGTACCAACAAGGAATACCACAACAACAAGGGTACTCAAGAAATTACCAACAAGGTCAAGGTCAAAATCAAGGCCAAGCAAGTTCATCACAAGGAAATGCAACCAATGAAGGTTCAACCCAGTTAGATGAGATTTTTAAAGGAATCTTGAAAGGGGTGCTGCAAGAACAAGAAGTTCAAGGTAAAACCGTGGGATCTCTAACACAACAAGTTGGTCAACTAGCAGAAGAAGCAGCTATAAGATAACCAGGAAAGCTTCCAAGTGACACAACAATCAACCCACAACATTAAGGATCATCATCAAAGAACAACAAAAATGCACACGTCAATGAGGTATGTGTTCTTAAAAATGGTAAGTCGTATGAGAACAAAGTTGAAAATCCATCACAATTTGTTGAAGGTGTAGTGGAGGATGTTAGTGATGAATCCGATATTGACCAAGAAATAGGAACACAAGTTACCAAAATTCAACTTCATCAAACTTTTAAGAATTCAACAAATCAAGAGGTTGTGGGTAACGAGTCAACTAAACTGATGGGTAAGGGTGTGGAGACATAATACCACCCTGTACCCTTCCGCTTTAGTAAATCCGATGAAAGTATCGATTTATGGAAAAAGGGGACCCAAATATGAGGAGATGTGGGATGTATTTAAACTAGTCAAAATTATTTACCATTAATTGATGCAATTCGTCAAATCCCTTCTTATGCAAATTTTATAAAAGATTTATGTACTCAAAAGCGACAACATAAATTACCTAAGAAACTTGATTTGACAGCTAATGTAAGTGCAATATTGTCAAGTTCCCTTCCACAAAAACTTAAAGATCCTGGGGCACCCCTCATTTCCATCCAAGTGGGTGATGTTAGCATTGAACGAGCACTATTAGATTTGGGAGCAAGTGTAAGTATCCTCCCAGGGAGTTTATATGACCAACATGACATGGGTCCACTCAAGCAAACTGACATTACTGTTGTCATGGCGGATATGTCACCTAAACTCCCTAGGGGAATGCTACATGATGTAATTGTGAAAATTCAAGACTTTTATTATCCCATTGATTTCTTAGTGCGTGATTCCACATCAAAACAAGTTGAGAAACAAGCTAATGTGATTTTGGGAAAACCGTTTTTAGCTACAACACGTGAGGTAATTGATTGTGTTGATGGAAATGTGGGGATGAAGTTTGGTGACCGTGAGTTACGGTTAAATATGATGATTGTCTTACAGGAGACATTACTAATAGGTGTGCACCTCCTTTAAAGGAGAACCACACAAAAGAGGAATTTTTAATGATTGACAAGTCAATGCAGCATAATGTGAAAAAAAAGGATGACATGGTGAAGGAGGTGGAAACGCAAAAAAGAAAGCCACCACAGAAGAAAAAGATTGGTGATCCACCAAATCATATTATTTCGAGGGTTAAAATGACAATGTTTGGTCCATGGTGGAATGAGATGAAGGACCTACCGGATCATTAGAGGCACATATTTGAGGAACGATCGGTAAGCATAAATCCTACTCGACCACCATGAGACTTCTAGGTATTGTCGGGCTGAGGACATGAAACTTAGTGCTGTATGGGAGGCAACCCGTTGTGTGTGTTCAAGTTTGTGAGTATTTTGAATTTTTAGTATGTGTGTTTTGTTTGTATGGCCATTATGCATCATATATCATCTTCATGTTTGCAAGACATTAAGTTGGGGAAGGATGGTTGGGTTTCGGTGTGTCATGTTGGAGGTGTATACAAGAGTTTCATGCACCACTAAGTTGGGGAAGGGTTATGATGTGGATGGTAGCTCCCATTGATTGTTTTGTTCAGGTGCATGTTCCCTTTCCTTTCTTGTTTTGTATTTGCATGAGCATAATGATGTGTATGATGTTTTGGTTTTGTTTTATTTTGTGTGTTGCATGTAGGAACGTAGTAGTGTGGTACGCTAGTTTGCATTTTCATGTAGTTGCATTTGTTTCAAGTTTCTAATAAAGATGACCTCAAGTTGCTAAATGTCACAAGTGTTATGTGTTTGATTGATGAATGAATGAGTTAAGTCCTTGAAAAAGTGTTACACGTAAATGCGAAATTATGAAATTCTGGCATGCGATACTTGAGCATGAAGTTGATCCGAAATGGAGGGAAGATAGGATTTGTGATGATTGTACAAAAAAAGAAGAATACTAAACCTTCAAGTAACTGAATTTGTGCATGTGAGTATGAATAGATAACACAATTCATTACATGTCACTAGTGATTAAGCACATGTCCTTTGGCATGGTTAGCCCTTCAAGTGCTTGATAGAATATGCTTAGTAAGTTATGTAGATAGAAATTCCTATTTAAGGGTAATATTCCATATGCATGTCAACACATATTCCAGACTTTTACCCATATCCTTCCATTTCCGTGAGAATTCGAGCCGATGCGAGCACTTTCATATATACATATATGTATCATGCTCATTTCTTTATAGAGGGTTACCTAAAATTGTGCATTACATCAGAACTAGTGCAATTATACATTCCAAGATCTTGAACTGAGATTTGTGCAAAAATGATAGAGGTGTTAGGAGACCCCTTTTTGATTAACAACATTTCATTTGATTAACCTACCTTAAATTATCCCAT
Source organism: Scalesia atractyloides (assembly GCA_947069175.1). NCBI lineage: Eukaryota > Viridiplantae > Streptophyta > Magnoliopsida > Asterales > Asteraceae > Scalesia > Scalesia atractyloides. Next base: position 71,138,822 of record CAMTDV010000024.1, read on the forward strand.
TAGATCACCAATTTCAGCCTATTCCTTTCATTTGTTAAAACCCACAAACATTCACCCAATTTACCATTAAGCCATTTCTACCTTTTCTTTTAACCTTTTTAATGAATTCCGGGTCAAAGTTGATAGTTTACTTTATTGTTTTCTAGAATCAAAAAAAAAAAAGAAAAGAAAAAAATGGAAGAAAAAAAAAGAACGAAGTGAGTATTGTATATAGGGGTCAAAATAACCCTAGTTGTTATTGATAATATGTGCTATGTTTGTAGAATCCGGATTGTCATCACTTTTTCGCCACTTTTCTAACAATTATCCAAACCTTTAACCCAAGCCAACCCATAAAGTCCTCTTGATTTGCATTTAGTCTTTCGTTAATAGGTGGCGGTTTGATTTTTGTACTAGCATATGATAATAATGTTGCAATGGTGGGTTGAGCATTGCAGAAAAAATACTAGTATCATTTTTACTAGTCCACTAAAGAACCCGAGTGGAGTGACACATTGTGAGGAGTGTGAAACCTTAGGTATTGACAAGTTGAGGCATATTAGGTTTAATTAGGTACTTCATATCTATTTGCTTGCTCGTTTTTAAACCAAGTATTGCGGTTTGGGTATGCCTCATGACCTTAGTTGCATTGGTGAAATTATGTTTATGTTTGTAGCTAATCATTACCCAAGTGTTACATTGAAAGTTATTTGGAGGTTGCATCTCAAAAAAGAAGTACAATATCTATCAAGCCTTTTACGAACTCCTCGGGGACACAAATGTTTAGGGATCGCCACCAGTCTGATCCTATTGCAATTCTCTTTTTCGGGATGAAAAAAATTAAGTTGGGGAAGTTTGATGTGTATGCATTGGTATACTTAAATGGTTAATATCTATATCTTTTAGCATCGAATTTGTATCGAGACATGTTACTTTGATGCATATTTACATGTAGGGTACCGGTGGAAGATTGTGTGATGATTCCGGATCATAAACTATCACATGGAGCTTTACACACATAAAAGGAACTAAAGGAAAGTGATCTAGGCTTGTTTGGAACACCTCGCGTTCACTTTAACATTGAACCGGCGTTTGACATGGAAGTATGTGCGTTTGGTTTTCTGCCCGGCGTTCCATACTCCCAAACCCGACGTTCCATACTCCGGGTGCAGATACAAAACAGTTTTGGTCGGTTTTGAACAAAAATAAAGTGGTTTTTTTGGGATTTTTCTTACATTCTTCACTATTGGAGGCTAGGAGAAATCAAGGAAGAAGGAATACTCATTTACAAAGTGTTCTAACATCAAGATTGCTCCAATTGCTACAGAAATCGCAACATTTCATCATCAAGAATGATCATGTGTGGCTAAAAACCCTTGTGATACAAGCCAAGGGCTAGGGTCTGTATGCCATTTAGTTCAATTTGAGTTGTTTATCTATGTTGGACATGAATTCATGGTGTTTGTAAGAGATCTATGACATTTGCTAAGTTTTTATGTGTTATTCTTGTGTTGATTGTTCTTAGACATTGTTTTCTTGAATCACTTCATGTATTTTGAGTTAATTGGTGTTTAATCATTAAATGTCAAGATATATGATTGAAAGTTATGTTAACATGTTTAAATTTGATGGTGATCATTTTGTGATAGCCTAATTATATCGGTGTTCAATCGTTGTAAGCTTAGGTACACAAATATAGGTCTTTCAATACTCAATTCACATATGATGTCATAAGGTTATGTCTATATAATCTTCCAAACCGGAGTTACAAACTCAAATTACTAATTGTGCTATCAAACTTGATACTTGTTTATGCTCATTGCTCACTTTATTGAATTTATAACTTTGGTTTAATCTAATTTCTCAAGTCAAAACACAAATCCAATTTCAAGTTTTTATTATGTCTTGAAATTGATTGAAGTCTTACACCAACCACTAGCTCTTCGAGGTTCGACACCCTATTTGCCACTACTAATCTAGGGTATTTAGGAACATTTATTCTTTTTATTGATCGGTTCTTCGATGTCGATCACCTAGCTACCTAGTACATCGTTTTCAAAGACATTTTGCTTCGTATGTTGACCTAGCATACCTAGTACATGGTTTCAAAACATTTTCACGACATGCTCACATTGTTTTAGACATTTTGGTACGTTGAACTCGACAATGATACATTCATTAACATTGATCACGCCGACTGGTAGTATGTAATGGTACCATAGGATTGACAATCTCGTTCCCGCTTCCTATGTTTGTTTGGAAGTGACCTTAGGGAATGACAGAATCAGATGAACATTTGATAAAACTTTATCTTTTATAAGGGTTATCCGTCAGTCAACAAGGCTTGAATGTATTCGCCAACAATCCATATTTATATGTCTGCACAATGAAAGCAATGATTTTATAAAACAAAACCTTTTGATTAAACAAGACCTTTGTTCATTCAAAAACATTGTTTTATACACGACATTTTTGGTTATACAAGACAATTGTTTATTCAATACATTGGTTTATACAAGACATTTGGTTTACACATGACATTGGTCTAAACAAGACATTTCATTCGTTGGTTTATGGTAAGTGATTTAAATAACGAGACGTGTGTAATATGATAAAAGCATGGTGGATACGCCACTGGTACTTCCTATATATAAGTGTTTTTATTTTATTACACATTGTAGCGTTATCAAAACCACTTCAAACAAAATACAAGACAAGACTTATTTTATACAAGACATGACATATTTTTTACAAGGCATGACATATTTTGGTTATTAAGTTAATCATGCATCATTTCTTTAAAATCATTTTATTTTCATTTGATTTTATAAAAGAAACATTTTATAATGGTTCATACCTACTTTTGTATTAGTTAAACATTTCTTTTAACACTCAAAGACATGAATCATCAACACAAAACATATGTTACTCACAGGCATTTCTATGCTGACATTTTATTTCACATATGTTTCAGGAGCGAACGTTTAACTATGAATATGCTTCACATAGGGCGGACTTGGGCCTTAGTTTATCTTAAAACTTGCAAGACAAAGACAAATTTTATGTTTTATTTGTATTTTCCCAAGACAATGTAAACAATTAATACCAAACATTATGTACCATGTATTGTGAAACAATAGTTTTGTGACATGACTCCACAACGTTTCCGTCGCGGTTTGTTGTTTTACGCGGTCGGGGTGTTACATTATCTTTCCCGCAAATTGACATTCATGCTTTGATTTAGAAATATTGTTTCCCTATTGATATCATATGCTTTTAATCTAAAACAATTTTTAGTCATATGATTTGTCATGTTAGAAAACTCACAAAACTGATTTGCAGCCTTATCTTTCTCATGACTCATTTCTCTCTCTTTGTTAACAGAGATTTGGCCATCTATTTGAGAGTGAGTGATAAGAAGGATTTTTACTTTTGGTGCTTTTGCACCAACAGGTGATGTGAAATCCATGGCTTTGAAATTATCAATCACATCACATTCATTGGACCATGTTAGTTTAAATTCATATTTTTCTATTTCAGACTATGATGAACTTTGTTGTTTTTCAAGAGTAACCTTTTTACCACTCGGTTTTGTGATCTTGATTTCTTCCCATTTTCATTGGTTGGTTTCACTTCAACCATTTGAGAGTCAATATGAGTAATGTTTTTGGAGATTGGTCATCATCATTTTTTTCAAATCCAATTCCAAACTTCACATTGCTCTTGATTTGTTTATTAAGAAGCATCTCAAAGCCAGCACATGATTCTACCCATTTTTCACAATTGATTCAGGTAGATTCAAACTCCTTTTTGCAACTTTGATATTTTTCTATCATAGTTTGGAGTTGGTCTTTGGTAATAGGTGCTTCATGTTTGAGACTGCTGATTTCTTGGTCCTTTTCAGTTAGTTTAATTTTGAAATCTTTTGTTAATTTTTCAATTTGTATTTCACTAACTAGAACCTCCTCCCTAAGGTTCTCATTTACCTCCTTGATGTTAGCAAATGCAATTATGCAGTTATCAGGACATAATTTTTGAGAATTTGAGGTGATACAATCATTGATGTAGTCAATTGAACTTTTGGGATGATCTTCTTCCATTCTTTCTACATACATACAGTTGTTTGCTCCAGGCTTCTTGCATTTTCACCAAAAAAGTTTTCACCAACAGCCTTTTTCCTTCTCTTGATCACCTTCATTGAAATACATTCAAATGCCATAAAACAAAAGTTCACATGTTAATCATTTTCTTTTGCCATGAGAGCAAAATTATCATTGGTTAGGTCCTATGGTAAGCTACTCAAGTCAACAAATCCTTAGGTGATAATGCTTTGTTGTTTGGCCTCTGCATGTGCAGTGACAGGAGCAACTGGAGGTGCTTGAACTTGTGCAATGGGTATCTGAACATATGGACCTGAGGGACAGTTGTTGCTTGAACATATTGCACAGGCACAAGGTTCATGCTTTGTGCAAAATGGGGAGTGTTTTGTACACTTAGTCCACGGGTATTTTGGGTATTTTGATAAACCTATTGTTGGTTGTTTGATCGAGGTCTTTGGTTTGGATATGTTATCATTGGTACAGAGTTATTTTTTTTACTCCTACACTCTCTAGAAAAATGACTTAATTTGTTACATTTAAAGCATTTTATCTTTGATTTATCCAAACCCTTAACCTGTCATTTAGCCCTGGATATTTCCTACCAGTCCTTTTATCAAAGTAGTTTGCTCTAAGACTAAGTAGTGCCACTTGGTGTAAAATATTCATTTTCTCAAAAATCAGTAGGATCAATATGCTTCGGATCATCAAGAACAAAGGATAGATTATCATAACTATGACAGTCATCATTTGTTATAAAAGCAAAATTTAAGGGATATTGATCAGAGTTGATCCCAGTTGATATATCAATAAAATGATCATAACGCTAATCATTTGATATTCCCGATGATGATCCATCTTGACTCAGAAGTGTTGTGTTGCCAAAGACACAGTCATTAGACACTTTTCCAGTTTACTGGAGCTTCTTTTTCTAGAAAAAATCCCTTTCAAATGTCATAAGCTTTCCATGAAGTTTAGTCAATTCCATATCCTTGAATTTTGGGGTTGTTCTCACCACAACTGCTATTGTATCCTATTTTCAGGAAGTGATCTAAAAAATATGTTACTTAAAGTTTATTTTGACAACTCTTTGTTTACTAATTTAAGTTCACATATCAGACAGGAAAACCTTTCAAAATGTTGAGTTAGGGTTTCTCCCTTAACATGTGTGAGGTCTCATATTTTGGTTAATAATTTCTCGAGTGTTCTCAATCACATTCTATGTTCCACCAAATTGTTCCTTCAATGCATCCCACAACTCTTTAGCACTATTACAATGTAACAGGTCGGCGTAGATTTCATTTGGCAGAAGCGATGGCCACAATGCTGAAGGCCTTTGCATCTAGCTCAAACTTTTGGGAATCTTTCTTTAAGTAGTTTTCTTGTTTCTTTGGCTCTTGAACATTCGGATTTTTGGCACTAGGTACCATTGGAATGTGTGGTCCGAATATAACGGACTTCCAGCATCCTATGTTCTGTTAAGCAAGCACGTATGCCATCCGAGGTTACCATGTATTATATTCAGATCTGACAAGCATCATAGGCTTGTTGCTAAAACCAGTATTATGGTGATCATGATTGTTTTGTGCCATTCCTTTTGATCTTATGTGAATATAAAGTACGTATAAAAACTTGTTTTGTAATTTATACTTTAGACTCTGATTTCAGATGCACGAACAGATTAGATACCTTTGTGAGTTGATCTTTGTATATTAAACTGACTGTAAAATCAAGTTTAATGTGACTAAGCTCTGATACCAATTGTTAGGATCTTAGATGCTTTTAGTATGCTTTGATGAACAAGTATGAATGAAGTTTTATAAACAATGGAAATTTGGGTTTAAATAAGCATACAATAATGGAAAGTTATATCAAATTGTTTTCCATTGATAATCACAAGATTATAAATAAAGAAAGATTATACTAACTCCCCCTCAACCTGATTACTTAACTTTACTGTTCGTACAAAAGGAATGTAAGTGATGTAATAAAATTGATCTCTAAAATGTGAGATCTATTTATACAAGTACTAAACCACTGTTGGCAATCAGCTGACGTCACCTTGATAGTGACATCTAACATTTCTAACATAAAAGATTCCTCAGATGTTAGCAAACATCTGCGGGAATCTAACATCCGATCTGTTACATACAAACTCTGTTCTAAGCTAAATATTGTCACATTGAAAGCTATGTTCTTCAAACCTCTGTTGCCTTATTCCAAACATCTGTTTGCTAAAACAGATGATTAGTCTTCATAATCAGCCTTTGCTTCAACAGGGCTTTGGCATTGAACAGTGGTTCCAAGGCTCTGAATAGATCTTTGAATGTCTTCAACAGATGTTCTGATTAGTGTTCAAGATTCACTATCTTTGGGAGGAGTGTGTATCATCTGCTGCTTATTTCTTGATCAGGAAGTCATGTTTTAGATTTTGCAATCATTTGTTCTTCTATAGGTCTAACAAATATAAGACGCAGTCACCAGTAGCAAGCCCGCTACTGTTAATGATACTATCGAACTTACATTAACTGATGAACATGTGAAGGATGTAACCTTTGTTCGTAAGGACGGGAAGAAAGTGACCGACATGTCCACTGTTGATGCTAAAGATGTGAAGGTTGTAGCATCGTCAAACAATTCCAAAAAGTGTAAAGCTTCGAAGAGTTACAAATTATACTACACAATATCCATGTAGAAGGCATGGCACATAGGGAGACATTTCAAGTAGCATCCATAATTGAGAAATTGCCTCCTTCTTTGTAACACCCCAATCGCGTAATACAACAAGACGCGGCGGAAATATCGGGAGTCACGTTACAAATTGCTCACAACTACTGGTACTAAATTGTTTCATTATTGTTAACATTGTTTTACAATACAAAGAATACATGAAGTTGTCTTTTGATTAAAGAAGTCTAAAGCTTGGATGCATTCCTATGTGCAGCATGCTTGAATAATCGAAACCTGAAACATATGTGAAAAAGATACATCAACAAACAATGTTGGTGAGTACATAGTTTTGTTAGCCAAGTTAATGGCAAAAAGATTAGTGTTGCAATACTTCGACAACTACGAGAGTCGTCTATTTAAAAGGACTCGTTTAAAGCCAAGGGAAAGCAAAAAGATTTAGTATTGCAATACATTAACTTGATTATGAAACTTGTGACAAAATAGTTTTGTATATGGCAACATTATTAATACTAAGTAATTTTTATGCCATTGATAGTTGTACATTGTTCATTGTAATCGCCTTGAATTCGATCATAAAACTTATGAGTATGTTATTAGAAATCCAATCAAGGATTAAAAACAACAATATTGAAAATTTGTCATAACTTGCGTGAGTATTATTAGAAATCAAATCAATGATTTAAAATAATACTATGGTTATCCTTCTAAGAATCTAACATATAAAAATATGAAAGAGTTCTATAAGGATATGGATATTGTACTTTGAAATAATCGAACACAAATCCTAATGTGATTCGGGTAACGCTACAAGGGTAATACAATAAGAACACTTATATGTAGCAAGTACCAGCGGCGTATCCACCATTTCTTTATGGTATTACACTCATTTCGTTATTTAAATCACAACTAATCACAATAACCACATAATCATCGTCTCGTCACATCGTCTTGTCACATACGCATTAAAGTACACAAAGAATCCAATCAAGGACATCAATTTGTACTTCAAACATCCTACAAGAATCTAGCTATGAAGATAGATAGATACTTTACGGATTTATTTTAGTCACTTGTCTTGTCTCATACGCATTAAAGTACAAAGATCCGAATAAAGGACTACCATTTAGTACTTTAAACATCCTACAAGAATCTAACTATAAAGATAGATAGATACTTTACGAATTTAGTTTAGTCACTTGTCTTATCTTATACGCATTAAAGTACAAAGAATCCGAATAAAGGACTACCATTTAGTACTTTAACATCCTATTAGAATCTAACTATAAAGATAGATAGATACTTATCGGATTTAGTTTAGTCACTTGTCTTGTCTCATTGTATCACAAAATCCTAAATCCTAATGGTGATTCGGATAAGGCTACGAAGGGTAATACAATAAGCACACTTATATATAGGAAGTACCAGCGGTGTATCCACCATGTCCTTATTATATTACTCTAGTTTCGTTATCTAAATCACCAATAATCTCTACACATAAACAATAACCATCGTCATCGGCTTGTAAAGCACTTCTTAGAAATCTTAGTATGAAGATAGAAATTTAAGACTGTACTTCAAGTATCCTAAAGAATCTAACTATAAAGATAGAAAGATCCTACAAGGATTGGTTCGTATCCCCATTTGTCGTTTTTGCATAATTGGAATAATACACAAAAAGTACCTAGTAAACAATACATGCCATACACTTGAGAAAATTTGGTTACACATATGAATCACCTCAAAACATTTGAAAAACGTAAAAGAGGGGAGCTATGTACTCACATTGGAGTACGTAGTGATCTCGTTCAATTGATATAACAAAGCTCAAAGGATCAAGAGTTCAAATGTTGAAATGGTTCCTAGTGTATCGGATACTATGTGTTAGTGTTGAGACTTGAAAACAAGAGATCGGATAGATGAAGTCTTATAAACCAAATGAGTGTTAGAACTCACATGTATGGTTTAACAAACTTAACATTCTGATTTGGAAAGATTGCTAAATGCTTTTGACCCATTATGACTCGTTAAGGTAGTTTATGCTACTTTAACGGATCATTTGCGTAAATAAGAGTTCGGATGGTTAGATATGTGTCATGATAAGTCTTATATGCCAAAACATGTTTAATAATGTTATAACATCAGTGTATATGGCAAAACATTGGTTACATAGGCTTAAAATCGATTTGCGCAAAAGGGCATTTTGGTCATTTATAAGGCATAATAGGCGACTTAACATAACACTAACCAAACGACGTGACCATAAGGTATAACCTCAGAGGGTTATTCCCTATATAACTATGGTCACTAATATGTATTTGGTTGATCCTAAGATCGACCAAACGGGTAGGATTCGATAGTCAAAGCGGTGGTCAAGACCGCTCGACTTACGACCCTAAATAAGCACTAAACTAGAAGTGATGAGTTAGACATGTCAAAACATGTCTAACTTAGTTATAAAAATGTTTTGGTATCAAAACTTGGTGTTTTGATACCCGAAAATAGGTCCGTCGTAAAATGCACAAAATGCGCATTTTTGACCGAAACTTTGACTCGTCACTACGACTAGTAAACGTGGTAATCAGTAGGTATGATCGCTATGGATCATAACCATCGTGATTACGATCACGTTGCAAAGTTTAATTGAACTTTGCTTTGACCAAAAATGGTCAGAATGAAGTCAACGAAAGTCAAACTGTTTGACTTTTAGCTCAAATAGCAAAAAGAAATGAACAAGACTAGAAGAAGGCACTTACTTGTGTTGTAGCACCCTCAAGAGCTCAGGTAGGAGGCTTCCAAAGGGAAGCAAACTCCACTTAGAGCAGATTTAGAGAAAGGAAAGAATTGAGCAAGGAAATGAGGTGAAAATGGCTAGCTATTTACACTTGAAACAAGATCACAAGATCATACCAAGTGTTAGGGGGTGTTTCTAGGATTTAAACAAGTGTTTAGTGAGGTGTTGCAACAAGAAAGAAGGTGGCAAATTCAATTGCTTGTGTCCAAGGGAATAAACAAGAAGCTGCCAACAAAAAAGGTGTTCTAGCACCTAGATGCGGACCGTTTGGACTTTTGGATGCGGTCCGCATCCACCCTTGCTGGCACAAAGTTTCAAAAATTGGCAGAACAGGCCCTGCACTCGTTTTGTCGCGTTTTGGCACTTCTAACACCCGTTAACCACATTTTTAAGCTCTATAAGGACGCTAAACCATAGGGAACTTGAAATACGTCCAAAAATGTCCTGGGTGTTGGTTCGTTCGGTTGTACGGTTGCGGTTCTCGATTAATTATGATGAAAATCGTAACGAACGCGCAAATGACCGTAAATGCGCAACGAATGATATTTTTGCATTCCATCACTATAATACAAGATTTTAATGATTACAAAAATTTTTGGATGTGCGTACATGTTCCGGATAACGATATACGTGAATCAGCATACTTTCACAGATTTTGCAAAATAGTCCCTGGAGTTAGAATAGCGTGTTTTTGCCATACCAAGCACTTCAAAACTTATTTCTAAGTTATGTAAAGGATATTTAGGGTATGTGTAGCTTATATCCTTGTCCCGGTGTGTACGTTACGTTAAACGGGTTGCGTTTAAGTATTGGTTATCGAGAATGCCTTTAAAGAAAAAGTTTTTAAACCCGAAATTTTTGGCACAAGGGTTACATTCTTGGGTAGAATTCAAGAACTACCTCAAGCATAACCGACGAAGATGACCGTGGAGGAACTTGTGGTTCATCTATGGATAGAAAAGGATAATATAATAGCCCAAAAAGGCATCACTTTGCAAGATTTGGCTAAAGCAAACACGGGAAATCCTCACAGGGCAATAACCATGATGCTTTTAATGATTCAGGTAGAGTCACTTGTGTTAGAGAGAAGTGGGGTCACTTCGAATGGATTTGTGGGGAGACACAAATCCTAGAGCTCTCATAGAATGAGGATTGTGTTCCATGACCATATACAGACACAACCATGACGGGTTGACAAACCAGGTAGAGTGTTGTGTGAATGTATATTGTCGTCTACGCTAACGAGGGGTTATTCAAGGACAACACGTCCACAAAACCCAAGGCTAAGTATGCTTCACAAAGGAAGGTTCAAAGGTTACACCTACTGATCCTGCAATACTAACTGCTGATTTGTATTTGATTTTTTAAAAGTAAGAATCAATCTCCATTCATTTGGGGGATTATTGAAAAAATGGGTGAAAATGTGTGTATTTCATTAAGTGAAAATGTGTATTTTCCTGAACTTTGGACAATACATTTATATTATACTTAGGATAATATAAATAGTATTTTGTGTTTCGTTATCTATGTTGTAAGGGCTTTACAACGAACCAAATCCAAACTAGATCTAAGATCAATTAGATATCGATGCTTAAAGTTTGGACATAAACTAAAGAAAGCTAACGAAAAATGGAAGGGAAAAGGAGGGGGAAATTGGAACTTGTCCCACATAGGAGGAGGGAAAGAAAATGAAGTGGCTTATATATGGAAGCCTCATTCCCTCACTATTCCGTAGCACCTCACAACCTGTCTTCGCAAAGGGTGCGAGGCACCCTAACTCGGCCTCGCACATGTGCGTGGGCATAGGGTTGGCGAATGGGCGGAATGTGGCACACTTTTGTTGATGCATATGTATGTCACCTCATTGAATAACATCGAGTCTGTAATAGGAGCATAATGTCAGAATTAAGGATTGTAAGCTCACTTCGTACAAAGTGAACATTCAGTTCGTACGAAGAAAAAACCAACTTTGCATGAAGTGCCCAAGTCTATAAATAGGTTTGCAAGGTTATTGTTAGTAAGACGTTTGTGTAGAAAGGACGGCGAAGCCCTGTCTAGCTGTTTTCCAGGATCGTACACGTTGAAGTATTAACTGAAACAATAGTTAAAAGTGAATCTTTTTAATATTGTCGCCTAACTCTAAAATGGATTCCGCACATTTACGACTAGGTTAACCAAATTAGTGCCTGAGCTTTCGGATCCGACAACGGACCTACAAGTGGTATCAGAGCTAGAGGCCTGATTTGAAGATATTCTACAAGATTCAGCATCAAAACACTTCTCTTCTACTCATTTTTCTTATTTTTGATCATATTTCAAAGATCTAACAGACAAAATGGCCTAATTTTTTCAAGCATTAAATAAAATCATGATCTAACAAACCCTTGAAAGAATCAAAGCTAAAATCAACCGAAAATATGACTGAAATTGCAAAAAAAAAGTAAGGTTGTGAACATACTTTGCACGAAGTGCACTTCCAATTCGCAAGAATTGAACTTAACTTGTTGTTTGTTTTGAATTTTCAGTTCGCACGAAACTTCGCACCAAGCAATTTTTGACCAACTTTCAATGAAATGGAGAATGAGTTTTATAATTCTTTTGCTACAACGTACACATCAACATCCGACTCGATTAATCAAAATATCAATTTGGATAATCTAATGGGAACGATGCAGAAGCCGCCCAAATTGGTGAATCTAGGAGCTTATGGAGGTAGGCAGGAACGATTTATGAACTGGGTTCAAGAAAAATTATTTTGATTGTTGGTATGCCATTGAGGAGAAATATGTTGCACCTACTGGTGAGAATGGTCTTAAAAAACATTAGCTCAGTTTACTACAAAAGAAAAAGATAAATTTTTGAGAGAAAAAAAGATGATGAATATCTTGCAACAAGCCGTGAAAGAAGACATATTCACTTTGCTACAACATGATGGTGATGCTAGTCAATCTGGAATGCGTTAGAGTAAAGTTTCAAGGTAGCACACAAATGTTAAAAAGCAAAGCGGCGCTACACAAGAAAGAGTTCGATATTTTCACAACTTTTAGAGGAGAAACGATGAAACAAGTCATTGTGAGATATTGTCATCTTGTCGTGGAATTGAAAAGGCTAGGAATACGAAAAGAGAATGAAGAACTGGTTGACAAGTTGGCCGACACATTGTCTGGGGTGAACGGTCGACTTATCTAACAATTTTGAAAAAGTTAAAATCTAAATCTTCGAAATTATCGAGAAACTCAAAGGGCATGAACTGGAAATGCAAAAAATGGCTAAAAATAAAGGTGTAAATTCTCAACAAGATGTTAATCTTTACTACAAAGGAAGTTTAACAGCCAGTTTTCAAGGCCCAAAAATCCAAACCCCATACAGTGCAGAAAGTTCACGCGGTTATTCAATAGTTCTTCCAACAATAGATCGGGTTTTTCATCTTATTCAAGTTTTGAGTCAAATTCGCGATACAGAGCCCCCAGTTATATCACAGCTCGACTAGTTATAATAGTCAACACAATCATAGCAATTCCAATCCTCATATCATGCAGTGCAATATTGTTGTAAATCTTTAGAATACTCAATATTTCACAGAAAACATGGCTAAAAGCACATGAGCTTACTTGCGTAGGTGTTGGGATCATATGAGAATCTGGTTGCAGGAAGAATCGGAAATCTAGAAATGACAAAAGAGGATTAGGATCAAACTGATTCATAAGAAATGGAATTAATGGATATAAAATGGTGTTTGGCTAGTGTAGTTCAGAGAGCCAAAAATTTTTGGACATTACTGGAAGGAAATGCCTCGTTAGGGCTGACATAAAACTGGGATTTAATAAATCCAGAGTGATTGCTTCAAGTGTTGACAAAAGGGTCACTTCAAGAGATAGTGTCCAAACAGAGAAGTTCATGGAAGTCATCAAAATCCTTTTGATGATTATTATAAAAGGGCGATTTATCACAGAACTTCTCAACCTCAAAATCAGTCTAGACTTTTTTAACTAAAAAGGGTCCAGCAAGATCAAAAGATAAAGCCTAGTCGCTACACATGAAGATAAAGGTTTTAATTAGAATAATATCTTTTGAAAACTGAAAGTCATGCATTATTGGCAGAAATTATTGAAGAACCGGAACCAAAATTGTTTATTATGAAATTCCAGAAGAATCTGATCACTGTTATTATACAAATGAAGAAATTATACATGATGCTCTTCAAGAATTTATACCTCCTGATGTGTATAATGCTCTCTTTAGTGATCAAGGAAATTGTCAGAATACGCAATGTGAAGAAGAAATGATTGCTGAGAAAATAATGTTTGATCGGTTATATGAGAAAGAAGAAAATTTTAAGGTGGATCACAAATTCAAAAAGGAAAGAGTTCGGGAAGAGAAGAAGATTAAGAAAGTTGAGGAAGAAAGGCAGTGCACAAAATGTTTAGAACCGGCAAGTCCTGTATGGAAAAAGACGAGAAGTATAGAGAGCTAAAACGTCATACTGATATTTGTCACATGATTTCAAAGAGAAAAAAGAGGCTTATGATAAGCTAAGTAAAACAATCAACCTACACCATGATGAAAGTAGAGAAAAAGTGCTACATTATTTCAATGTAAAAGGCAACGGTTATGGATAAACAGATGGCGATAAACATTCACAGTGACACAATTTCTTTGAAGAGTGAGCTAGAAGCAATAAAAATAGAAACAGAAAGAGTTGATAAAAAGTTGATCAGTTATTCAACAGCGTCTTACGTTTTGGATCATATTCTTCCGAAGCCGACTGGAAAAGATAAAAATGGAGAAGATATCTATGGTTATCTATAACACCTCATGTTTTTCCGTCCAATATTTTTCCGACACATTCCCATAAATCCTTGTACGCTGTGTGCTTAAACAAGAGGGACTGGAGTCGTTGAATCGCTAACTTATGACCACTATGTGGTAGTAATCAAAGTTGAGGGGCTAATGTTGATAAATGCCAAAAAAATTTCTCTTCTGGGAAGCGGTTACGGACCGCAAGCCATATTGGTTACGGTCCGTAACCAACTTCAAATCAGTGGGTGCCTGAAAGCCTTATGGACCGCAAGGCTTAGGCCATACGGTCCGTAAGGACCTGCCAGCGAGCAGAAATGTGGCAGACCAACCTCTTGTCACATTTGTTGCCTTCCTTGCATGCTTGACACGCCTAGGGACACTTGTTGACGTCCTTAAACACCTGGCAAACCTCTGGATCCTCCCTTGGCCATTTAAGTGATGAAAAATTGAAGTTGCAACACACTGCATCACCAACTTTCATCAAGTTCATCCTAGTGAAGCTCTTGGTCTCTCCCAAGCATTCCTTTCTGATCCTAGCACCCATTTGGACTTGTTGTAAGTGTTCAATTCGTGCTAAGTTGATTCTTTATAGTTTATAGCCTAGAACAAAGTCTCGTCGTAAATACGCCTTAACTTTGATCTAAATCCTTGATGGTCCAACCAATAGGCGTAACGAAAGTGGCTACATGCTTGTAATAATGTAGGTGTTAATCCCTTAAAAGAGCACCTCTTGATTACCATGAATTCTTGATCAATTGACGAGTCAAACTAAAAGTTAACAAAAAGTCAAACTGTCCAGTTTTGTAAAAATTTGTAAATGATCTTGTGAATGTTATAAAATATTTTTTGATGTATAAACAACTTAAAAATAAGTGTTAGAACTTATATAAACTGTTTTGGCTCGTCAAGTCTTGATCTAGCATCGGATCACAATCGAAGGTCACAAGATTTGACTTTTCATTGACTTTTGGTTCTGACCCGGTTTAGCCATTTTGGCTACCAACTTTTGATCACTTTAAGACCATATTTAAGTTTAGGATGGCCTCCTAAAGTTTCATTACTCGATTCATTAGAAATCTAAGTTTACATACAAGTTCCGCTAAAATTACGTAAACTTTGCAAAGAGGTCCTTTTTGTGCAAATCATGATTTTAAACACCTATGCATGTAAATATAAGACATACTGATTTGTAAACATAATTTGAATATGTTGATGTCAAGAATCTGATTATAATTTTGAGTTTTCGCAAAAGATGCGTTTATGGCATTTAAATGGCTAAATTGCCCTTTTCGGCATTTTAGAAAGATTAAACATGGTATATCATCAAGATGAAATTTTTACTGTATAATATGATAAGTAGGACATATTGGGATGTTTATTCAGATTATGACTGAATGAAGGTCTAAGATTCGTTAAATGCCAAGAAATGACCAAATTACCCATTTTACGAAAAATGACTTAAATCAATCTTTTTGTAATCAGAACTTAAACCTACTGATGCAAAAAGTTAAATGACATATTTTTGTATATAAAACAGGTCCTAACCTCAATTTATCTTAAACATCGAATATAATGTCATTTATCGTCTTTTACGCCTTTTCGGCGCATAGTATGGTTTAAAACCATAACTATGAGCCAAGACTTGTTACCTACTGATTTATAAACTTATTTTCAACATCTTAACAGTAAGTACAAGTCCCGAACCCAGAATCCCAATTTTGGCTTCAAAAGTTATGTGTGAAATTACTAAAATGCCCTTACGGGACAAAATTATTTCAAAGTCGTCAAACACACATATATTTGATATCCTACTGTTATAACATCATAAAATAAGTATTTTTACAGAATATTAGCAACCTTGACATCAAATTCATTTTAAACATCTTTTATAAACGTTTAAAATGACCAAAATGCCCTTGTAAGGCATAATTCGGTTTTAAATATACCACGGGCCTATCTTTTGCAAAGCTACTGATTTTATAACATATTTTAAACATATATTCATATGGAACTTGTATATGACTCTCTGGGTTACCGGTTTCGCTTATACGCTTACGGATAAGCATACGTGACTTGTTTAGTAATTTAACCGAAACGGGTTGAACTTTGTCATTTCCTTATCAAAATCTAGAATGTTGTTGGTTTACCCATATTAGACAAGTTTATATACTTGTCGGGTCCAACTAACATCCTATTCCGGTCGCCGCTTAATCTAGCGCATCGTACTGTATTGTTTTAGCGTAAGACTAACCGGTTCACGTCTAAGACTTAACTAAGGACCCGTTAGCATCTAATATTTGTTAATAATTACCATCACTCCAGACTGAATGCCTTCCGGTAAATTGTACATATGCTTGTCATTGATCTGCGGCTGAGTTCTGACTTTTCGAAGACTTAACTTCAGGTAAATACTCTTAACATATTTTACCTATACGGGCATTAGGATACGGTAAATTATTACCGCTTGGTCGGGTATGGAAATTATGTTTTATCCAGTTGTGATAATTAACTAAAATTGCATAACCCGGTTTTGATCTGTTTTGTCTGAAACTCAAACATTGGGGGTGGGCTTGGCCGTGTCCGGGATATCCTTGGCTCACTAAAGTGTTAGTCGCCAAGACCAAAGCATGGCATGTAGGCATACACTGGGTAATTGCTAACTGCTTTCTTTGTGAAAGTTCAGAGTGGTGTGTCAGTCGATCATGTCTTGGTTTCTTACCGGGCCCCATATGTAAAAGCTGACATGTAAATCTGTATACAAGGTCGTTTGTACTGTCCCAAGTTATTTTACAAATTGTGCTAATGCACCTAAAATCATTTTCGAAGGGGTTTCAAAATGAGTCGGTTGACAGTATTTACCAGTTTAAACTGACGTATTTTCAAAGACTAAAATACAGGTACAAGTATGAAATAGGCCGGAATCTGAGGGGCGTTGACATTAAGGAGTTGCGACCTTAGAGTTGAGCCTGTAGAGTTGTTTTCATTTTGTATGTTATCTGTCCGCCTGTGGATCATATTACAAACCTTGTCTGTATATATTTATGTTTCAAACTCTGACACTTTATGGTTTGTAATAGTTTCTATTTTACTCCAAGCCTTCCGTGTGTTGCTATGTGTTGTAATTGGTTATGATGATATCAACTGTATGTCACGATACTCCCCACCGGGCCCACCGGAATACACGTGGAAATCGGGGTGTGACAGTTTGGTATCAGAGCCAACGTTTGAGGGAAATCAACACTAGTCTTTAGTGTTTGATCTCAAACGACACAAGTAACACATTCCTTAGACTCTCGAGTCTAGGCTATGACCTAGGATTGTTCATTACCTTAATTATATTATTTTTCCTTGTTTTGTGTTTTGACTTATCTTTGAAGCAGGACAATGCGCCTAAATTTTTGAGAGGAGCAAAAGGAAAAGATTGATGAGGAGTCGATCCTCAAAACAAGGGCCTTCTAACGCCCACGTATACAACCCTTACGAAGGATCGGATGATTCTTCTTCACTATGGGAACCTTACCCTAACTTACCTCATGAGTACTCTCCACCGCCAAATTCCCATTATTCACAACATTCGCACCATAGCCATCAATCCTACCATTCACATTCCCATTCTTCTCACGGGAATTTTATACCGATATTCAACTTCGTTCACTTTCAGTAACTCCACACGAAGATTCTCCTAAACCTATGGAGGAAGATTCAGAACCCAAAATGCCAGCAACGGGATCAAAGGGTCACCCCATTGACATATCCAGCGGTTCTAACTGTACACTGGAACCCCACATCATTACACTGATAGCTACGAAGGAGGTGGGGACAATACATTTTCTACAATACTCCTTCAGTCCATGATACCCCATCCTACCACAACACACCTTCATACCACACTCCACCCTAGAACTACCAGTGGAGCAACCACAACCACCTCCACCACCAAGAAGACGTGGCGCGCGCATGTCAGTGCGCCTAGAGCGAGAGTAGGGTCACTCTCACCTTTTATGGAAAACCAACCACAACCAACTATTGAGCCTGAGCCTCAACCACCAATTTCTATAGGTGAGCTCACCATACCACCACTACTACCATCGGGTTTTGATAACCCTATCCCTTCTTATTCAAACCCAACTGGGTACAACCCATTTGAACCTTCTACTTGGCCGGAGCATAGCCATGGTCATAATGTACCTCTTCATGACCCGTATCTAGAAATGGCCATGAATGCACACTATCCTGACCCATATCCCTACCAACCAAGTGGATATCCTTATTATAGTTATCAACATTCGGTTGCACCATCTCAACCCCAACCTCAAACGCAACCACAGCAGCCACCGCCAACAATGGAAGTTCTTACTGAAGCAGATAGAAAAGGTCAAGGAGCTTCAGGAACAAACAGCTAAGGACAATAAGAAGAACAAAAAGTTGTTGAAAAGGCTAGTAAAGAAGCTAAGAGGGAAAAAGGATTAAATTCATAACTATCTTTGTATTTTGTTATTTTAAGTTAAGTCCCTGCATGGACAAGTCCTATTTAGTCCCTGCGTGGACATTTTTATTATTTTAAGTATAGTCCATGCGAGGACAATTTTTCCTTTATTAAAGTCCTATTTATGGACACTATTGTATCGCATTACTATTATTAATGGAATTTTGGAATTTTAATTATGTATTCCTTTCATCAAGTTGTTCAAGCGATCGTCTCGATTTTAATTCGAAATTTATGATCTGCGAAATATTTCCAAAAGATCCTCTTGATGATTTATGTCGCCAAGTGATTAGGTCACATGAATTGGCAAATCAGTAGTTATATGGTTTTCTATCATGATAGTTAAGGTTGAGATATTCCCTTCTATCCAGGGTGGTGAACTACGGGTCTAAACCTCCCTAGTCTGCCTAATCTGGATTAGTTATTTAAATCATTTTAGGAGTTTTATTCTAAAAGTTAATATATTCAAGATATTAACATCCTGATAAGTGTGACTTGAGGAATCACACGACCCGTCTAGGTAATGGACTACGTCCAAACCTACACGATCTATTTTGATCATGATCAATCATCAGTGCCATGATTATTTTACTTAACACCCATTAGTGGTGTAATGCTTACGAGCTATCTTTATGTCCATTAGTGACAAACGACATCTGTAGTCTACAACTCCCTTTCTCGAGGTAGTAAAACTACATTTGAACCTCGAAACTTCGAGATTCTTTTGTGATCTTGGCATTTTGTAAACCAAGACATTGCGGCAAGCCCTTGACGCTATTCTTTTGTCCTTAGTGACAGGCTTTTGTGCCATACTTAAACACCCCCATAAAATCGACAAGTTCGTATGGCTTTATTATGATATACCATACATTGCATGTCATCAAGCATGTATGACTAATTTAAATTTATATTATTATTATAGTTTCATCAAGCTAGATGGCGGATTCTAACAAAGTGAATATTCAAAGAAAGGATGATGACGCAAATGAGAACATAGTTATAACCAAAGGAGATCTTCAAGCACTCTTTGCCATGGAAGTTGAAAAGGCAATAAAGGATCATGCTGATAAGCCATTAGAATCAAGTGCTTCACATTCTAAACACTCATCCAAGCACTCCTCCAAGCATACCACCAAACAACACTCAAAACCTTCTTCGGAAAAGAAAGAATATTCGAAACACTCCTCGAATGTGAGTAGAAAGAGAGAGGAATATCAGAAAAAGACTAAGTTTTCAAAGGACGGTTGCTCGTATAAGTATTTTGTGTCTTGCAAGCCGCGAGATTTTACTTGTGAGAGAGGAGCAGTGGAAACTCTGAGATGGTTGAACGAGATTGAGACTGTTGTGAGATTAGCGGATGTGCGGAAAAGGATGTGGTGAAGTATGTTGCACAATCATTCAAGGGTGATGCTCTGATATGGTGGAAGTCATTGATTCAATCATCTGGGAAAGTTCATTTGTATAATTTGAGCTGGGAAAATTTTGTTGAACTAATAAAGGAAACTTACTGTCCACCTCATGAGGTGGAAAAGATTGAAACAGATTTTCTGCGTTTGCAAATGAAGAATTTAGACTGCAGGAAGTATTTGTCTGATTATAACTCCATGTCGAGATTGGTGCCTAACCTAATTACCCCCAAACCCAAACGCATCGCGCGTTTTATTGGTGGATTGGAGCCAGAAATCAAGGGGAATGTCAGGGCTTCAAAGGCCTGAAACTTTCAGATCTGCAGCAGAGCTGGCTTTGACACTCATGCAAGACTTGAAGAGGCAGCGATCCATAAAGTCCGAAGCAGAGGGAAAGAGGAAAAGAGAGGATGAATGAAATCAACGGTCAAACAAGAATTGAAGGTTTGGATTCAACAGGAATCAGCAGAGGTCGGATGATAGGCCTAAGTGCAAAAAGTGTAACCGACGACACTTTGGATCATGTCAGAATGACTCTCAATCCAAACCCTGTGGTATCTGTAAGAAGATGGGGCACAAGGGCCTAAATTGTAAGGATTTGAAGGAAGCCACCTGTTACAATTGTGGTGAGAAAGGGCAGTACAAGAGAGATGACGCTGCTAAGGATGATGGGTCGAAAAAGGGAAAGGCTCGTGCTTTTCAGATGAAAGCTAAGGAGGCCGTGAATGACGATAATGTGATAACAGGTACGTTCCTTATAAATGATGTTTATGCAAGAGTTCTTTTTGATTCAGGAGCCGATAAATCTTTTGTAGATCATAAGTTTAGTGCCTTATTAAACTTGCCTGTAAGAACTCTAGATGTAACCTATGATGTAGAACTCGCGATGGAACGATTGAGACCGCTTTAACGATTTTAGATGGATGCTCCATATCCATCAAAGATCATTCCATTCCTGTTTCACTTCTGCCAATGAAATTGGCAGGATTCGATGTAGTTCTTGGTATGGATTGGTTGTCTAGTAACCAAGCCCATATAGCATGTAACAAGAAACTCATCAAGATCAAAACCCCAAATGGAGATGCACTCGCTATACAAGGAAACCGATATTATGGGTTGTCGGAAAAAGCATCGTTACTCAAAGCATCGTTACTCAAAGCATCGAAGTGTTTGAAGAAAGGTTGTGTAATTTATATGGCACAAGTGACCATTGACGAGCGAAAGCCAAAGATTGAAGACCTGCCCGTTATCTCTGAATTTAAAGATGTTTTCCCGAAGACTTGCATGGTTTGCCTCCAGACAGGCAAGTGGAGTTTAGAATCGATATCATGCCAGGAGCCGCTCCCGTTGCAAAAGCTCCATACCGATTGGCACCTACATAAATGAAGGAATTACGAACCCAGCTGGATGAATTACTGGAAAAGGGTTTTATTCAACCTAGTTCCTCATCTTGGGGAGCTCCAATATTGTTTATAAAGAAGAAGGATGGATCAATGCGGATGTGCATCGACTACCGCGAACTAACCAAGTTAACCATCAAGAATCGCTATCCATTACCAAGGATCGATGATTTATTTGAACAACATCAGGGAGCGAGCTACTTTTCCAAGATTGATTTAAGGTCGGGATACCAGCAACTCAAGGTCCGAACGGAAGATGTACCGAAGACAGCATTCAGGATAAGATATGGACATTACGAGTTCTTAGTGATGCCTTTTGGGCTCACTAATGCACCTGCAGCCTTCATGGATTTGATGAACAGGTTCTGCAAGCCGTATCAAGATAAGTTTGTCATCGTCTTTATTGACGAATACTTATCTATTCTCGTAATCAGGTTGATCATGAGAAACATTTGAGATGCATACTAGAGTTGTTAAGACAAGAAAAGCTCTACACAAAGTTTTCAAAGTGTAAATTCTGGTTGCGTGAAGTACAGTTTTTGGGTCATGTTGTAAGTGAGGATGGAATTCAAGTCGACCCTGCCAAGGTCGAGGCAGTTATGAACTGGCAAGTTACTAGAACCCCGTCAGAGATCCGTAGTTTTTTGGGTTTGGCGGGCTATTACAGAAGGTTTATAGAAATTTTTTCAAGGATAGCTACTCCTTTGACCACATTGACCCGCAAGGACGTTAAGTTTAATTAGGGTCCGAAACAGCATGAAGCTTTTGAAGTTTTGAAGCAAAAGCTAAGTAATGCACCTGTATTAACCTTACCTAAAGGAATAGAAGATTTTGTGGTTTATTGTGACACATCACACATAGGGACGGGCTGTGTGCTTATGCAGAGAGGTAAGGTAATCGCTTATGCGTCAAGACAGTTAAAGGTTTATGAAAGAAACTACACCACGCATGACCTAGAATTAGGTGCCGTGGTGTTTGCGCTCAAGTTATGGAGATATTATCTGTATGGGACGAAGTGTATTATATACACTGGTCATAAAAGTCTCCAACATATATTCAACCAGAAAGATTTGAACATGCGACAACGATGATGGATGGAAACGCTTAACGATTATGATTGTGAGATCCGTTATCACCCAGGCAAGCAAATGTGGTTGCCGATGCCTTAAGTCGCAAGGAAAAGGTTAAACCCATTCGTGTCAACGCCAAAAGAATGGAAATCAGGAATAACTTGAATGAAAAGATTTTAGATGCGCAAAAACAAGCCTTGTTAGAGGCAAATCTTCCAAGTGAAGAGTTGGGTAAAATCATGGAACAACTCACGCCGGGAAGTGACGGAATCCTTAGATTCTGTGGATGAATTTGGATTCCAGTATTTGGAGGACTCAGGCATAGTTCCAGGTACTCGGTCCACCCGGGAAGTGATAAAATGTACAAGGATTTAAGGCCCAACTATTGGTGGCAGAGCTAAAGAAATCCATAGCTACTTATGTAGCTAAATGTCTGACGTGTTCGCAAGTTAAAGCCGAGCATCAGAAACCGTCGGGACTACTGCAGCCGCTAGAAATTCCCATGTGGAAATGGGAATGTGTAACGATGGATTTCATCACCAAGTTACCAAAGACTAACCGTGGGAATGACGCGATATGGGTCATCGTGAATAGATTGATTAAGTCGGCACACTTTTTACCCATTAAGGAAACCTACAGTTCGGATGAGTTGGCGAAACTGTATGGGGATGAAATTGTATCCTTACACGGCGTACCGGTATCTATTGTGTCCGATAGAGACACCAGATATACTTTGCACTTTGGAAAAGCTTTCAGCAAGCCTTAGGCATGCGTTTAAACTTTAGTACGGCATACCACCCGCAAACAGATGGGAAAAGTGAATGTACTATACAAACGTTGGAAGATATGTTGCGCGCGTGTGTAATCGATCTAGGAGGAAGTTGGGACAAACACTTGCCCCTAGTCGAGTTCTCCTACAACAGCTATCATGCAAGCATTCAAGCTGCCCCATTTGAAGCTCTTTACGGGAGAAAGTGTAGGACGCCCGTTTGGTGGGCAGAAGTTGGGGAAGCTCAACTAACAGGACCGGAGATTGTTCTGGAGACAACTGATAAGATTCTGCAAATTCGTGATCGTCTTAAAGCTGCCAGGGATAGGCAGAAAAGTTATGCGGATAAGAGGCGTAAACCTCTTTAGTTCCAGGTAGGGGGTAAGGTTTTATTAAAGGTGTCGCCTTAGAAAGGCGTTATGCGCTTTGGATAAAGGGGCAAGTTAAGCCCAAGATACATCGGACCGTTTGAAATCATCAAAAGTATTGGATCTGTGGTGTATAAGTTGAAATTGCCGGAAAAGCTCAGGGGAATCCATGATGTATTCCACATCTCCAATTTGAAAAAGTGTGTGGCAGATGAATCGTTGGCCATGCCACACGAACACATGCAAATCGATAAAAACATGTGTTTCATTGGGAAACCCGTAGCTATTGAAGATCGACAGGAAAAGATAAAAATGGAGAAGATATCTATGGTTATCTATAACACCTCATGTTTTTACGTCCAATATGTTTCCGACACATGTCCCAGAAATCCTTGTACGCTATGTGCTTAAACAAGAGGGACTGGAGTCGTTGAATCGCTAACTTATGACCACTATGTGGTAGTAATCAAAGTTGAGGGGCTAATGTTGATAAATGCCAAAAAAATTCTCTTCTGGGAAGCGGTTACGGACCGCAAGCCATATTGGTTACGGTTCGTAACCAACTTCAAATCAGTGGGCGCCTGAAAGCCTTACGGACCGCAAGGCTTAGGCCATACGGTCCGTAAGGACCTACCAGCAAGCAGAAATGTGGCAGAACTCAGTTCTGCCACCTCTTGTTACATTTGTTGCCTTCCTTGCATGCTTGACACGCCTAGGGACACTTGTTGACGTCCTTAAACACCTGGCAAACCTCTGGATCCTCCCTTGGCCATTTAAGTGATGAAAAATTGAAGTTGCAACACACTTGCATCACCAATTTCATCAAGTTCATCCTAGTGAAGCTCCTGGTCTCTCCCAAGCATTCCTTTCTGATCCTAGCACCCATTTGGACTTGTTGTAAGTGTTCAATTCGTGCTAAGTTGATTCTTTATAGTTTATAGCCTAGAACAAAGTCTCGTCGTAAATACGCCTTAACTTTGATCTAAATCCTTGATGGTCCAACCAATAAGCGTAACGAAAGTGGCTAAATGCTTGTAATAATGTAGGTGTTAATCCCTTAAAAGAGCACCTCTTGATTACCACGAATTCTTGATCAATTGACGAGTCAAACTAAAAGTTAACAAAAGTCAAATGTCCAGTTTTGTAAAAATTTGTAAATGATCTTGTGAATGTTATAAAATATTTTTGATGTATAAACAACTTAAAAATAAGTGTTAGAACTTATATAAACTGTTTTGGCTCGTCAAGTCTTGATCTAGCATCGGATCGCAATCGAAGGTCACAAGATTTGACTTTTCATTGACTTTTGGTTCTGACCCGGTTTAGCCATTTTGGCTACCCGACTTTTGATCACTTTAAGACCATATTTAAGTTTAGGATGGCCCCTAAAGTTTCATTACTCGATCATTAGAAATCTGAGTTTACATACAAGTTCCGCTAAAATTACGTAAACTTTGCAAAGAGGTCCTTTTTTGTGCAAATCATGATTTTAAACACCTATGCATGTAAATATAAGACATACTGATTTGTAAACATAATTGAATATGTTGATGTCAAGAATCTGACTATAATCTGAGTTTTCGCAAAAGATGCGTTTATGGCATTTAAATGGCTAAATTGCCCTTTTCGGCATTTTAGAAAGATTAAACATGGTATTATCATCAAGATGAAATGTTTACTGATATAATATGATAAGTAGGAATATTGGGATGTTTATTCAGATTATGACCTGAATGAAGGTCTAAGATTCGTTAAATGCCAAGAAATGACCAAATTACCCATTTTACGAAAAATGACTTAAATCAATTTTTTGTAATCAGAACTTAAACCTACTGATGCAATAAGTTAAATGACATATTTTTTGTATATAAAACAGGTCCTAACCTCAATTTATCTTAAACATCGAATATAATGGCATTTATCGTCTTTTACGCCTTTTCGGCGCATAGTATGGTTTAAAACCATAACTATGAGCCAAGACTTGTTACCTACTGATTTATAAACTTATTTTCAACATCTTAATAGTAAGTACAAGTCCCGAACCCAGAATCCCAATTTTGGCTTCGAAAGTTATGTGTGAAATTACTAAAATGCCCTTACGGGACATAAATTATTTCAAAGTCGTCAAACACACATATATTTGATATCCTACTGTTATAACATCATAAAATAAGTATTTTTACAGAATATTAGCAACCTTGACATCAAATTCATTTTAAACATCTTTTATAAATGTTAAAATGACCAAAATGCCCTTGTAAGGCATAATTCGGTTTTAAATATACCACGGGCCTATCTTTTGCAAAGCTACTGATTTTGTAACATATTTTAAACATATATTCATATGGAACTTGTATATGACTCTCTCGGTTACCCGGTTTCGCTTATACGCTTACGGATAAGCATACGTGACTTGTTTACGTAATTTAACCAAAACGGGTTGAACTTTGTCATTTCCTTATCAAAATCTAGAATGTTGTTGGTTTACCCATATTAGACAAGTTTATATACTTTTCGGGTCCAACTAACATCCTATTCTGGTCGCCGCTTAATCTAGCGCATCGTACCGTATTGTTTTAGCGTAAGACTAACCGGTTCACGTCTAAGACTTAACTAAGGACCCGTTAGCATCTAATATTTGTTAATAATTACCATCACTCCAGACTGAATGCCTTCCGGTAAATTGTACATATGCTTGTCATTGATCTGCGGCTAGTTCTGACTTTTCGAAGACTTAACTTCAGGTAAATACTCTTAACATATTTTACCTATACGGGCTTAGGATACGGTAAATTATTACCGCTTGGTCGGGTATGGAAATTATGTTTTATCCAGTTGTGATAATTAACTAAATTGCATAACCCGGTTTTGATCTGTTTTGTCTGAAACTCAAACATTGGGGTGGGCTTGGCCGTGTCCGGGATATCCTTGGCTCACTAAAGTGTTAGTCGCCAGACCAAAGCATGGCATGTAGGCATACACTGGGTAATTGCTAACTGCTTTCTTTGTGAAAGTTCAGAGTGGTGTGTTAGTCGATCATGTCTTGGTTTCTATACCGGGCCCCATATGTAAAAGCTGACATGTAAATCTGTATACAAGGTCGTTTGTACTAGTCCCAACTTATTTTACAAGTTGTGCTAATGCACCTAAAATCATTTTCGAAGGGGTTTTCAAAATGAGTCAGTTGACAGTATTTACCAGTTTAAACTGACATATTTTCAAAGATTAAAATACAGGTACAGAGTACGAAATAGGCCGGAAGCTGGGGGCGTTGACATTAAGGAGTTGCGACCTTAGAGTTGAGCCTGTAGAGTCTGTTTTCATTTTGTATGTTATCTGGTCGCCTATGGATCATATTACAAACCTTGTTTGTATATATTTATGTTTCGAACTCTGGACACTTTATGGTTTGTAATAGTTTATATTTTACTCCAAGCCTTCCGTTGTGTTGCGCTGTGTTGTAATTGGTTATGATGATATCAACCGTACGTCACGAACTCCCCACCGGAATACACATGGAAATCGGGGTGTGACATTATCAGGATTGGGGTTTAGGTTACAATCGATGTCTACCTCCGATGTGGAACAGTTATTCCAGGAAAAATCCTGATGGGGAGGTAAAGGCACTGAACTTGAAACTAAAAACTGTAAAGACTGACCAGAAAGATCAACTGCAAGACAACATGAGGTTACCTACTCGAAATTTTGTATATGGTTTAAACAAGTGGTTGAGAATGTTTTGAAAGAAGAAAAGGATAATATTTTTAAAGTACTCAATCAAAGAAAGAAAAAGGAAGTTCGAGTTCACAGCCTAAAAATGACAAAAATTTTCATGATGCTTATCTTAAATATCATAAAGTAAATTCAAATTACGATCTGAATATTTTAATGTACAGGATGAGTGGGTCTGATCAACTACATTTTGATTCTGAATTTCCGATTCAGAATGTGAACTTGGAAAGAGTCGAGAAGGTTTTCAAACTTGTTGAAATTGAAATTTCTGAAAATTGAAAGTTTCACAAAAGAAACGGAAATTTCAAACTTAAACGAGAAAAATCTTACTATTCTAAACCCAAAAATGTTTATTCAAACAACTAGCAGAGAAATTATCAAGGTTGGAATGGGTCTGGGTATGGTAAGAGGAATTATAATAAGTTTAGTAAATAAAACTTTTTGAAAAAAGTGAACTTTGTACCTAGTACAGGTTCAGAAAGTGCAAAACAAAGTCAAATTTGCAAACAATCTAATGAAGAATTTTTCAAACAACAAGAACAACA
Organism: Scalesia atractyloides; assembly: GCA_947069175.1. Classification (NCBI taxonomy): domain Eukaryota; kingdom Viridiplantae; phylum Streptophyta; class Magnoliopsida; order Asterales; family Asteraceae; genus Scalesia; species Scalesia atractyloides. The sequence goes on from CAMTDV010000024.1 coordinate 71,166,956, forward strand.
TAAACAGGTTGAGGAATCCTCTATTGTAATAGAAAGTAGGACGTGCTTTAAATGCAATAAGGTTGGACACATTACTAGAAAATGTCCACAAAATAATGTTAAACTTGTTCATGATACAAGAAAAATTCTGAAGATTTGAAACAAAAGTCATCACTAAGGTTTGTACCAACACATGTTTGGAAACAATGTACAGAATCTGCAAGCAAAGTGAAACCAGTTAATACTAAAGTTTCAAATTACGAACTGGTGAATCTTCAAAAAGTAATGAACAAAAAGATTCACAATGTATTTCAAGAAAGCTTTAAAGAAAAATCAAACATGGGTGATGAAAGAAGAGAAAATTTTTGAAGAAGTTAAACAGTCTATGTCGACTGCGAGTTTAGAGGATTTTTCTAAACTTGAAAAAATAGAATATAAATATGTTTCGGTAGAGAAAATTAAAATCAAAGAAAGTCCACCCAAGACTGAAAAGACTTGGGTATCTATATTCAACTGAATGTTTGTGTTTATGTGCAGGAACTTCCGAGATTAAAGTAAATCATGGAGAATAAGGTTCCTTGGCAAATGACGAAGCCTGGTTATTCAAATGGAATTTTTCAGGCTATGATTGATGTTTTAAAGAAAATTGTTGAAAAAGATTAAAAAAATCACAGAACCCTAACTGTTGAATTGACAAAATACGATGAAAAGACGGATTCAAAAATGTTTTAAAATCAAAACTATCAAAGTTTTTGTCAGCTTGAGGGGAGTTAGTATAAAAGGAAAATGTGAAGCACTAATGGATGACGAATTAATGTGATTCTGATCGGTTGGTTAAATTTTACTTTCTTTAAAACCAAAAATTAAAAAAATATGCTTTTGATTTTAGGGAGAGAAAAGTTTGAGAAAACATAAAAAACATACAAAAATTTAAAATGTACAAAAACATGAAAAATGATAAAAAGAGTTTTCGTGTAAAATAGGAAATGATAGTACATCAGTGGACTCTACCAATATGCTAGAGAAATGGAATGTTTAAAAGTTGTTTAAACGGTCTCACTGATGATGTGCCATAGACTTCGCACATTCAGTAAATTATTTTCGAGATATAAACATAGCGAAATTTCTTAATTAATGGTTAACATCTCTCGGATATATGGTCTTAGTACATCGAAATTTCGTTTGAGATATTACCAGATTCCGATATACTAGGTCTTTATAAATGATTGATATTGGGGTATTATACGAGTTCTTCTGATTTTGCGTCAGCAATGGCCTAGAACTTGTAGAATCTTTTGCTTTAAAAACCCAAAATTGCATCAAATTGTAAGTATGGAAAGATCCGACAATTGCAGTCAAAAAGATTCCAATTGGGACCATCACTTTATAATCGGGCCTTCATCTCTTTGTCTGTACGGTGGTGCTAACCTGAGCTCTCAAGGTCCCGCATTAACCCAGATACATGTATCAGTTAGTTATATTCACATGTAAGATGAAATCTGGGGAATCTTGATACAGGAGTATATTCTGAGGTGGGAAACACGGTTAAGTCAAGTTATAAGACATCTAATTACCATATCTTGAAACAATTGAGAAATGTGTAGAAGTTTAAGTGGATCGGTATACTGACAATCTAAGTGAATTTGTTTAGAACTTAAAGTTTGATCAAGATCAACGGTACTAGTGATATGTCTCTAAAACTATATGATCCTCTTACACAAACTCATAAAAATATATTTGTAAATATGTTTGTACATAGCTTACATTTCATTTCAGAAAAGCCCGAAAAGAATTTCATGTGTTTTAGCATAAACTTGGAAAATTCAAAAAGATTTTATTTATATTTAGTTTCGACCACTGATAATGAAAAACTGATCTTCAAAGTCTAAAGCTGCTAAACAAAATTTGAAATGAGAAATTGTTCTGAAATGATAAATGTTCATTAATTTGAAACTTACATTTGAAAAATACAAAAGTTTGTTCACAAAGTAATCAACCAAGGTCATTCTTTGAGCTTGGTAGATAAATCATATAACCAGGGTCATTAACTTGGACTTGGTTACCTGAGAGGGTTAAAACTGATAAAGTGTTTAAATTTGAAATGTTTGTAGTAAATAATTTCAAAGTTTTAAACTGAAATGTTTATTTGAATGTTTAGAAGAATGAACAGGAAGCTGATAGAAAGGGGGAGCAGATCAAAATATTTAACAATGATAGAGGAAGCTCAAGGAAAGAAAGCGTTTGCTGATACTTCAATGTTTACAATTCAAGTTCAAACCAAAGAGGAGATCGTTGATGATGTCTGAAGATCTAGAATGTTGAAGATATGTTTTGAAGAAACTTGAAGAAATCAAAGACTCTAAAGCTTAAAGAATTTATTCGAAGATTGCGAACAACAGCCGAGGGGGAGACTCTTGATGCATATGTTTGCCGCCTACGTCAACGAATAACATCGAGTCTGTAATAGGAGCATAATGTTAGAATTAATGATTGTAAGCTCACTTCATACAAAGAGAACATGCTTACTTCGTACAAAGTGAACATTCAATTCGTACGAAGAGAACACCAGCTTCGCACGAAGTGCCCAAGTCTATAAATAGGTTTACGAGGTTAGGGTTAGTAAGACGTTTGTCTAGAAAGGACGGCGAAGCGCTGTCCAGTTGTTTCCAGGATCTGTACACGTTGAAGTATATGAAACAATAGTTAAAAGTGAATCTTGCTAATATTGTCGCCTAACTCTAAAATGGATTTCGCATGTTTAAGACTAGGTTAACCAAATTAGTGCCTGAGCTTGTGGATCCGACAACGGACCTACAACTTTGCACCTCGCACACTCGTGTCACCTGTGTGATATATACAGAGATGGTGAGGACCAGGTGGTCGGGCCATCATCCAACAAAATCACCATTTAAGCATTTTAAACACATTTTATCATAGGGATGAGCTCGATATTGGTACCGAGAATATTGGTACTAAAAATCGCCAAATCATTTTCGGCACCGGTATTTGTGTGTAAAATTCGGTAAAATACCGGTATTGAACTGAAAATAGCGGTATCAAAAACGTCTAAAAGTGGGTACCGAATTGGTACTGAAAAGATTACCGGTACCAAGTCCCATATGCTCATCTGATGTGCTAAAAAGTAGTTTAATAAAAGTAACTAAATTAACCTAAATCTAGACTCAAAGTAATACTCTAGACTCGCTAAGTCACACTAAACTACTAACCGGTAAGTGTACCAATCGACTCTAGTATAACTAAGTTCCGGATATCGAACCTACGAGACTCTATTAATTACGTTAACTACTCTACCTAGACTATGACTGACACGGACATACTAATTGTTTAATTGTTTGAGGGGGGGTTCCTAAAAATCCTAAGAAAGTAATTAAATTAAACTAAATTAACTAAATGAACGAAAGATTACGAATTACTTTGGACTTTACTCAGACGGTAAAAACACTACCTAGACTCGAATCCTGGTTGCTTTAGTTATGGACTTTATTTGAAGATTGATTATTATGGACCGGGATCTTAAGATACTAAACCTCTCGTACCAACTAAGCCTCTTAAACCTTCTCAAGAGTATGTTAGGGCACCCTAAAGGCTGTTATGGACACCGGTAAATTAGACTCCCTTTCAAGACCTCAAATGATTTATGAAAGTACCCTACAATACTCTCTCCTTTTCGGGACTCAAGTCAAGGGTAAATTTGGGTTCTCAACTAGACTTGTTAGACAACAGCTAATAAGTTTACTTCCTAAGAAGGTCCCACCTTACGGTTTAATCGCTTAGACCTAACAATAACCTCGCACCTTTCAACTATTGAGGATTAGTAGAACACTTGATTTTATAAGATTACCGAATATTATAGAAAAGGTCTATTACGTATTCAACCCTAAATATTCACGATTTTTTATGTGATATAGACACTCACCAAAATCTAGAACCTAACATAACTCTATTATGTGATAAAGACCGTCACCAAGAATTATGCAAAGCAATAAACAATATTCAAACACAATCAAGCATGCATACACATCTAGTTAGTAATCAAATCGCCTACAATTCATAAATAAATCCATAAATATCATAAATCATAATAAAGATCCAAACTTTATGCAACCATTCATCTTGTCTAGATAGTAATATAAGTTTAGCCAATCAAAGTCATGAAAACAAACATGAACAAAGTATTTTTAAATAAATGGAACATGGTCAAAGAATAGAAATAAAAGTGAAGACACCCGGATGTTAAGATGACGACCGAATGATTCTCTGAACTTCAAACCTTCAACCGCAGCTCGAATGTCAAAAACACTTGAAACAATGCTCCAAATTTTCCCAAAAGGTTGCTAATTCGTAAGTTAGGGTTTATGGCTTCATTAATGATGTTTAAATACTTTTTCAGCTCAAAACCCATGCCCAGCTCGAAACAATCTGACGACAACACCCTCTCACGGGTGGCGAGAAGGAACTCCTTACTCGGTCGCGGCCCGCGACCGCTATCGTGACGTCAGCAATCATATTAGCCTCTCGCTGGTGGCGAGAGGCATCCTTTCTCCTTTCGCGGCCCGCCTAGGAGCTCATTTTTCAGTAATTTCGATTCGTTTCAGTTCCCGAGCCTTCCAACACGTTCCAGGACTTGACTCTTTCATATTTTAACTCGTTTTATGCACTTTACAGCTGTTTTAAGCACACAAGACCTGCAAACCGCAATCGGATCAACAGTTCACAAATCCTAACGAAAACTAAACTATAACTACCGAAAAGTGTACAAACTGAACAAGATAAACTGATGTTTTTTCAATACATCAAATATCCCCACACTTACTCTTTTTTCGTCCTCGAAAAAGAATCTATGCAAACGGAATCAGAGACGAATAAATACTCGGGTCAAAAATATAGATTACTTATTAAAAATAAAAACTTGTGTTAGCTGTGATTGCAAGTATACTTGTCCTCTTAAACCCAAATCCGGTTCCAAGCCCTTATCATGCAATTTAGGTTTAAGTGCGGTCAATCTACCTAGGGTCTCATGCTAGAAGCCACAGTACATCTAATCCTGCCTCAAGCTTATAGAACAAAGGGAATGAACATTTAACCCAATTCCTAACCGTTTTATACCAAAATTCAAAGAATTTAGAATCAAAATTTTCTTCTCTTTTCTTTATTTTGAGCATTCGACTTTGCTTCACCTAACCAAGAGGCTTTCTCAACCAAAGTCACCATCCCCAAGAGCGACAACTTAGGCGTCGGTAAATTTGGCATTTTTTTTCTTTCTTTCAACCATCCTAGAGGCAATCTAAGTCAGAGTCACCATCCTCAACGAAGATTACATTGGCCTGGTCTACTTTTTCTCCAATTAAGCTCACTTATTCTATTTTTATTTTTCATGATCAAAAGTTCTAAAAATTTAAGCTTATAACGACATTCTTTATACTATTTTTGGCGGTTTCGACTTTCCATTTTTCCTAGATTAGTACCCACAAGCAAACCAACAATTAGGGTATCTTAAGATCAAAGGAACCTAGAACCGACTCGAGCCTACCCACATATCCCAAACTAGAGACAAGATCGACTACTTTATTCTCATATTATTATTATTTGAATCCGAACAAAAATCTATCTTTTCTATCATTTTCCGTTCTTTATTTGCAAACATCTTATTCAAAAGACATTTTCAAATTTTTCAAAATTTTCAATTTTTTCCGATTTTTTTCCGATTTTCTAATTTTTTTTGTATTTTTTTGGATTTTTATGACTTAAACTAGCACTATAACTATGTATCCCTTCCCCACACTTAAAGATTGCATTGTTCCTAATGCAAGAACGAGAATACGACTCAACCTAACTACTAAAAAGATAAAAACTAAATAAATAAAAACTACATACAAGTGAAACGACTTAGTTGAATATGCGAGACTGTCAATGTGCCAGTCAATTCCACATATGCCCTCCAATCCAAATACGCTCAGCAAACAATTCCTAACTCTCGGTCACGCAAATGGAAGCGGCAAAAAACACCGTACCTATCAAATAAACATACCATACCAACCATAACATAATACATGATAAGATAATAGTGTCTCAGTATCCAACCAAACAAACCAAACTACCCCAACCCATACGACCAAATATCAAAGTATCCAAAATTAGGGGTACAGACCAAATAACAATAAAAACAGCATAGAAATAAAAATAAAAGATACTACATAAGCTCCTGCTGCAACCATCTCCAATCACTCCTCGGACTGTATGTAAACCTGATAAGCCTCCACCCCTGCATACCATTGGGTCATGCCTGTTGCTGCCTGAAGAAAGGAGGAACACCTAAACGTAAACCCTCCATCATGTACCTCATACCATCCTCCAACCTCTGCTGACCTTGCCTAACCCCACCGAACTGCTCATCAACATAGCCACGTAAATCCCTGAAATTCGTCTCCATCCTATCATATAAAGAATCCAAAGTAAGTGGATCGGGTCGTGGCTCTCTCAGCGGGTACTGCCTGCCAGGAATCTCTTGACGAGTCGTCTCCCTCTAATAACATGAAGGTATGGCAGACTGCATAGCTGCAGTGGCATCCGAACCTGGTGGAGGCTGAACCTGTGGTGCGTGGCGAATATGGTCTCATGTTGGCAGATCGGTGTATGTCAAAATCCCTGCAGACTGAAGATCTGCAACTATCATCAAACAAGGCGCTAGCCCCTCTCTCATCCTATCCGCAGGTTACCGCCCAAGCACTCCCAAACTCTCCGCTAACCATGTAACATACGGCCCACAATATATCCTAGCCACTGAACCACCTATCCACAATCTCCTCATCGACCAAGCAAAAATAGTAGCCAAATTGGCGTGTCGCTAGCTCTCGCTCCCAGACGGTCCAACAAACCCCAGTCAATCTAACACTCTCCTAACTTTGCACCCAACAACTGCTCAACCCTAGCTCTCGCTCCCAGACGGTCCAACAAACCCCAGTCAATCCTCCTAAATGGTAGCAGATCTACCAAAATCAAAGTAGCCAACCATTGGCTCTCACCCGAATCAAGCTCAAACTGCAAAAGCGGGTCTTCCCGAATCCTTGTACTTTGACCATGAGGGCCCCCGGTCCAATATACTCTACCACCCTAACATACTCTGGTTGCACTGGTTCCTGTGAACGAGTAGTTGGTCCTCTCTTCCTACCTCTTCTGCTAGAGGAACCTTCACCTAACATTCTGCAAAACAATTCAATTTTGTCAAGACAAAGCAAAGCAGATTATTAGTCATAAACTATTTTTGATATTTTTAAAACTTTTTAATTTTTTTGGATTTTGAAAATTTTAAGAAATTGGAACAACCGTGTAGCATTTCATTCGCGGTTGAAACCGAAAAATAAAGTGAAATCAAAAATTGGGTTACCGTTTACAAAAGCATAAGTTATAAACAACCTCGCCCGAATGGAGATTGAGTACGGGCGAAGTGTTTTGTACCTGTAGATGCATATAAGTAAACCCAAGACCAAACTAGACCTAAAACTAAACGACTCAAAATACAAGACACAATGTACACTACCCCCTTCCGGCACTTTAATTGTCCTCAATTAAATCCCAAGTGCAAAAAACAACTAACATTGAGTGTCAAATGGCGTAAAGTTAAAAACATTATGATGTAAATAACGAAACCTGGTTTAAATTTGTGACATCCCGGGTTTTTCGGATAACTTAAACGTAATACTTGTCAAACTAATTACGTGCTATGTGTATGAACGTTTGTGAGTTGGCGAATGTGCGATGTTCGATTACGTGAATTGTTTTAGTTACAAAATATATATATATAATAAATATGTACACAAACCGAACTCCTTGTGACTCTAGGAAACCTTAAACCCAAGTCTTCGGCCGCGAGATTTAGACCTTAAACCTTAAGCCATTCTCGGCCAAGTGCAAACCAAACCAAACCAACCCAAACATACCTCGGCCGCAAGATCAAACCCAAACCGACCCACCCTAGTTCCTCGGCCACGAACTCAAATCCAAACCGTAACCCTATCTCTCCTTGCGCTATATATACACACACCCATGCATGCTTTTTCACAACTCCAAAACCCTAACAAGCAAAACAGCCGTCGGCTGCCTTACTCTTGCTTTCCTCTCGGTCGCAGCAGCAGCAGCCCTCGCCATCTTCATCTCCCGATCGCGAACAGCCGATCCTTCATCCCTTCAATCGCAAGCAGCCCATCTCTTCCACTTGTTCACTTCCTCAATCACAAAACAACCTACTACTTCTTCTCAGCCGCGAATAACCTCCTTTCTCGGTCACGGATCTTCTCGGTTGCAAGCAATCTTTGATCACCGGTCCCTCGTCGTACTCACGGTTCGTTTACCTTGTTATTAAAAGATTAGAATTTGTCATATGCTACAAGATAATATTCGGATATATGTGCTTGAATGATTAATTGGTTTGTTTTCGGATTATATGTGTTTGAAAGTAAGCGGCTGAATTATCATTGTTTACATGAATGATTGTTTGCGGAACTTATAAGCTTGCGAGTATGTTCTGTTTATAAAAACTAGATATGTTGATTAGGGTTTGCATGGATTTGTTATAGGTATTGATCTAGGATTAGAAAACCGGTTCATGATCGCCTAGGTTAATAATAGGAATGGTTTATGCGAACCTATGATAATAATATGCTGAAACAGATTGCTGAGTAATAGTTACAGCCGACTTCATCTGGCTGTAACTCGGTCATTAGTTGTCGAAAAACGGATTTTCTGATGTCTAGAACGTAGAGATTTGAATAACGAATCTAAGGGCGCTGGATTCATAATTTTCTGAAGTCGTTTGATATTTTTAAAGGGCCAAATAAGTTCAGTAACTAAAGCTGTGAAAATTCTGAAATTTTGTTGGTTGTTTATCAAGTTGGATTTTATAATCAGTAGGGAGTCGAGTCATGAATTTTGTACAACAACTAGGTAGGAAAATTTCCGGGCAACTCCAACTGGAATTTTGTTAATTGGACGATCAGTGATTTTTAAATAAATTCTTCCGTGGACTGCAGTCAGATAGCGACGAATCTGACTGCAGCCTAGTATATTAATATTTATGGTTAAATGGTAAAGATTTAGGACTTGGAAAATTTATATAAATTTCTAAAGTATAAATGGCACCTGCTGTAAAAATATTGGAATTTTTGGAACGTTGGAACTATTTTATAAAAATCCTAGAAAACAGCTGAATTATGAGTGTTAAGCTGAAATTTGATAACTTGTGATTGTGTGCACCAAATTGTGGCATGGATTGGTTTATGTTTATGATAAGTTGTTTTGATCACTAGGTTCACATGAGGATACTTGCATGCATGTTTGAGTGTTAGATATGTTGTTTGTGTGTATCACTTTGTGCGTAAATTAAGTGTAGAATTTGTATTGGTGTGTTCACACACTGACGTGAAATCAATTGGTTTGTTAGGACGCAATTAGCGGTCCCATCCTTTACAAATTCTTTGCTACACTAACCGAGCAACAAAAGGTGAGTTCACGGCCCCTAACTTTATCCGGTTTTTAAACAACAGGGGGAGAAACATGTATACACTCTTCAAACTCAATCTCTTTACGTTATACGAATTTAACGTCACATAACTATTCGGTAACTAAGTTAATGTTAATGTAATGTTATGGTCACTAAGCAGCTTTATCACTTAAGTCCTCGTCAATCTCTCGGATCGTTAGTATTGGGTTTAATAGCGGGGGAGTTATAAGTAGTACTACTGGGCCCGACAAGCCCCATCCGAGCTAGTCGCGCTAGCCGACCGGGTATGGTCAACGGGTGAATAATTCGGCCTAACTTCGCCATGGTCAGTGATACGCCTGGCAACACGGAGGCACAACAGTCAGCTTCGATCGCGAACACTTACGTGACATAACTTTAGGCTAGCTACCTATATATGTTAACATTGAACTTAATTACGAAACAACTATATTATCCGGGTTGAGGATAATGGAAACAACTATATTATCCCGGGTTGAGGATAATGGAAACAACAACTTATTATTCCTGGATGGAATAATGGAAACAACAACTATATTATCCTGGGTTGAGGATAATGGAAGCAACAACTTATTATTCCGGGATTGGAATAATGGAACCAACACGTTATCCCGGGTTAGGGATAACGGGGAAAACAAACTATAACCGAACAAACGAATTTATGAAAACCTGTGAACTCACTCATCTTTAATGTTGACACGTGTTTCTTTACATGTTTCTCAGGACACTAGGAGCTCTAGGTGCACTCACATGCATTGAACAAGACATCTTTTATCGAGTCTCAATTACTAATATTGTTTTTGGGTTTTTCATTTGTTTTGGCGTTTGTGTTGGCGCCCGCTTCACTATTTATTTTATGCTTCCGCTCAACCACTTAAACTAATGCTTCCGCTAAACTTTAGTAATTAACTAAGACAATCTAAAATCTACGACAATTGGTTAATCAAATGATTTTTGGAAAACGTATTATCAAATCATATAGAGTCGTTCGATGTACTAGTGTTTCAGATTCTGGTTTGTTCACACGCCTCGCGGTAAAACTCCGCAAGTGGAAATTGAGGGTGTGACAAAATTCTGATACAAAACTCAATTTCATCTCAACAATTACCAACCCGAATCCCCACACTCAAGTTTTACCAAACCCTAGAACATGGTAGCACAAATATATCTATAACACACCAAACCGAGCCACCCGTAACCTCAAACTAACACTAACCATGGCAAAACACAAGAATAAACCAAGACCTGACACTAAATCTAACACTAATCTAACTAAAAACTGAAAGAAAGAACCTCAATGTACAAGAAAGAACAAGAAAACATACCTTGAAGTCGAGCTAGACAAGAAAAACTAGAAAAATTCGGTTCAGAACTTGAAAACCCCGTAAAATCCCGTGTTCGTGATGAAAGGTGTGAACTTGGTGGTGGAAATCGGTAGGGTAATGGTTGTAGGTGAAATGGGGGTGAAATTATGGGTGAGAATGGCTGATTTGCTGAGGTAGAAGGTGGGTTTTGGTGGTTTACGGTGGAATGGAGAAGAAGAACTAGGGTTAAAAAGTTGAATTTGGGAATAAAAATGATTCCGACTGCAGACAGACTCTCTCGCGGGCCGTGAGAGGGATAGATGTATGTCTCGCGCCCCGTGACCGCATATGTGACATCAGCATGATATTGCCTCTGGCGGGCGGCGACAGGGAGAGCCTAGGCTCTCGCGTCTCGCCAGAAGCCATTTTCCACAGAATGTTTCGCCCTTTTTCAAGTTTCATGCCTTAGAAAATTTTTTAAACATTACCCAACTCCGCAAATACCAACCCCAAAATTTTTCTAACACTGGAACTTACCTGGAACCTCGTTTTATCGTCAAATCCTCGAACATTGTCGGCTATGAATTCCTGCAAATGACTCAAAAACACAAAACCAAGACTGACAAACTACCAAAAACAACCATTAGCTACGAGAATTAATCGAAATAAATGAAAATACAAACGGTACAAACTCTACACTTGAGCTCCCACTCAAGATTCTAAATGTTGGTGTTCGGCATGTCCTCGAGAGGAGTTACCTCCCTCTCGGTCTCGTCTACCGGGCCACCTAAATAATGCTTCAACCTATTACCATTCACCTTCCATGACCCTCTAGTAGCCTCATTATATAACTCGACTACACCATGCGAGAACACCTCTTTCACAACATAAGGTCCCGTCCACTTCGATTTAAACTTTTCCGGGAAATAACTTAAATAAAGAAGCACTTTATCACCTGTTCTAAACTCCTTCAATCCCTTAAACTTCCTATCGTGCAACGCTTTTGTTTTCTCTTTTATACTCCATGAACGCTCATACGCCGCGTCTCTAAGGGCCTCTAACTCATGAATTTGGAAGTACTTTTTCCTAGCCGCTTCGGTCAAATCTAAATTGACGGTTTTAAGAGCCCAAAGCGCTCGGTGCTCCAATTCTACCGGGAGATGGCACGCTTTACCATAAATTATCATGAACGGAGTGGTTCCTAAAGGTGTTTTGTAGGTAGTATAGAATGCCCACAAAGCATCATCGAGTTTATCCGACCAATCCTTACAACTCTTTCCGACCGTTTTCTCTAAGATCCTTTTCACTCCCCTATTTGCATTCTCAACTTGATCGTTCATTTGTGGATGGTACGCGGTAAACAAACGGTGAGTAACTCCATAACACTCTAATGCCTTCTCCATCACGGCATTGCAAAAATGTGCCCCTCGGTCACTAATGATGGCTTTTGGTATACCGAAACGAGTGAACAACTTCTTTAAGAATCTCACCACCACTTGGGCATCGTTTGTAGTCAAAGCTTGAGCTTCAACCCACTTCGAAACGTAGTCGATCGCCACGAGGATGTATGATTCCCACTAGAAGGGGGAAAAGGTCCCATGAAGTCGATGCCCCATACATCAAAGATTTCAAGAACTTGAATGGGGTTTTGGGGCATCTCATTCTTGGATGAGATATTGCCGGTACGTTGGCAAGCATCACACGTCCTAACGAATTCTATAGCATCCTCTACTACCGTGGGCCAAAAGACACCGCAATCAAAGTCTTTTTTGTGTGGTAGTGTGTGCACCATGATGACCACCCGTCAACCCTTCATGGACGTGCCTAAGAATCTCTATACCTTCTTCCCTCGCTACACATCTCCTAAGAACACGATCTCCTCCTATCCTAAAAAGGTAAGGGTCGTCCCATATGTACTTTCTCGCATCCCTAAACAACTTCCTCTTCTGTTGGGCATTCATATCCTTCATCACATACCCATTGGCAAAATAATACGCCAAATCACTAAACCAAGGTAGCCCTTCTTTCTCGGCCACTATGAAATCTATGGATTCGTGAGGGAATCTATCCCCTATCGCCTCCTCACGAATCTCCTCCCTACTCGGATCCTCTAATCGCGAAAGGTGGTCCGCCACTACGTTCTCCGCTCCTTTCTTATCTTTAATTTCTATGTCAAACTCGGAAAGAAGAAGAATCCAACGTATGAGACGAGGATTAGCGTCCTTCTTTTTGAAATGATAACGCAAAGCCGCATGATCGGTGAACACTATGGTCTTAAAAAGCACGAGATACGAATGAAACTTATCAAAAGCAAAGACGACGGCTAAGAGATCCTTCTCGGCAGTGGTGTAGTTCTCTTGCGCGTCATTGAGGGTTTTACTCGCATAGTAGATCGGGTGAAAGTGGTTCTCCCGTCTTTAACTGTCAGACCCCGATTTCCACATGTATTCCGGTGGGCCCGGTGGGGAGTATCGTGACGTACAGTTGATATCATCATAACCAATTATAACACAGAGCAACACAGTGGAAGGCTTGGAGTATAATATAAACTATTACAAACCATAGAGTGTCCAAAAGTTCGAAACACAAATATACATTAAGGCTTGTTATAAGATCCACAGGCGGATCGGAAATAAACATACACAAAATGATAACATACTCTACATGCTCAACTCTAAGGTCGTAACTCCCCCGTAGCTTCCAGCCTATTTCGTTCTTGTACTTGTATTTTAATCTTTGAAAATACGTCAGTTTACACTGGTAAATACACCCAACTGACTCATTTTTAAAACCTTTCAAAAATGGTTTTAGGTGCACTTGGCACATTTTTATAAATAACTTGGGATAGTACAAATGACCTTGTATACACATTTACATGTCAGGCTTTTACATATGGAGCCTGGTACAAAAAACGAGACCTGATCGACTGACACACCACTCTGAACTTTCACATAGAAAGCAGATAGCAATTACCCAGTGTATGCCTACACGCCATGCTATATTGTCGTGGCCACTAGCACTTTAGTGAGCCAAGGATATCCCGGACACGGTCAAGTCCACCCCAATGTTTTAGTTTCAGACAAACAGATCAAAACCGGGTTATGCAAGACTTTAGTTAAATATCACAACTGGATAAAACATGATCCCATACCTGACCAAGCGGTAATAATTTACCGTATCCCAAGCCCGTATAGGGAAAAATGTTAAGGGTATTTACCTGAAGTTAAGTCTTCGGAAAGTCAGAACTCAGCCGCAGATCAAAGCAAGTACAGGCACAAATTACCGGAAGGTGTTTAGTCTGGGAATGATGGCAATTATTAACCAATATTAGAATGCTAACGGGTCCTTAGTTAAGTCTTAGACTCGAACCGGTTAGTCTTATGCTAAAACAATACAGTACGATGCGCTAGATTAAGCGGTGACCGAAATAGGATGTTAGTTTGACCCGACAAGTATATAAATTGTCTGATATGGGTAAACCAACACTATTCTGGATTTTGATAGAGAAATGACAAAGTTAGACCCGTTTCGGTTTAAGTACGTAAATTGGCTGCGTAAGCTTAACCGAACGCACATAGGCGAAACCGGGTAACCGAGAGAGTCATATACAAGTTCCATATGGATATATGTTTAAAGTATGTTATAACAGTAGCTTTGCAAAAGATAGGCCCGAAGTATATTTAAAACTGAATTATGCCTTTCAAGGGCATTTGGTCATTTTAATGTTTATAAACGATGTTTAAAATGAATCTAATGTCAAGGGTGTTAATATTCTATAAAATACTTGTTTTATGATGTTATAACAGTAGGATATCAAATATATGTGTGTTTGACGATTTTGAAATAATCTATGTCCCGTAAGGGCATTTTGGTAAATTCACACATAGCTTTGAAGCCAAATTTGAGATTTTGAGTTCAGGACTTGTACTTACTATTATTATGATGAAAATAAGTTTATAAATCAGTAGGTAACAACTCTCGGCTCACGGTTAAGGCTTTAGACCATACTATGCGCCAAAAAGGCGTAAAAGTCGGTAAAATACCGTTTAAATCGATGTTTATGATAAACTGAGGTTAGGTCCTGTTTTATATAACCAAAATATGACATGTTAACTTATTACATCAGTAGGTTTAAGTTTTGTTTACAAAAAGATTGATTTAAATCATTTTTCGTAAAAAGGGTAATTTGGTCATTTCTTGGCATTTAACGAATTTTAGACCTTCATTCAGGTCGTAGTCTGAATAAACATCCCAATATGTCCTACTTATCACATTATATCAGTAAAAAATTTATTTTGATGATAAAACCATGTTTAATCTTTCTAAAATGCCAAAAAGGGCAATTTAGCCATTTAAATGCTATAAACGCATTTTAAATCAGATTCTAAACATCGAAAAATCAAATTATGTTTACTAATCAGTTTATGTTTTATATTTACATGCATGGGTGTTTAAAATCATGATTTGCACAAAAAGACCTTTTTGCAAAGTTTATGCAATTTTAGCGAACTTGTATGTAAACTCAGATTTCGGATGAATTGAGAGACGAAACTTTAGGAGGTCATCCTATACCTAAATATGGTCTTAAAGTGACCAAAAGTCAGTAGCCAAAATGGCTAAATCAGGTCAGAAGCAAAAGTCAAAGGAAAATCAAATACTGCGACTTTCGGTTGCGAATCGATGCTAGACCAAATCTTGACAAGCCGAATGAGTTGGTATATGTTCTAATATTATTTTTAAGTTACAAGTGCATCCAAACATATTTTATAATATCTAGATCACAAATTATGAATTTTTACAAAAACTGACATTTGACTTTTGTTGACTTTTAGTTTGACTCGTCAATTGGTCATGAATTCGTGGTAATCTGGAGATGCCCTTTTGAGGGATTAACACCTCCATCATCACAACCACATAGCCACTTTTGTTACCAAAATGGCTAGGTTATCCGGATTTAGATCAAAGTCAAGGCGTTTTTACGTCAAGACTTTAATCTAAGCTCAAACCTTAAATGAATGGACTAGCACAGGATAAAGCACTTACATAAGGTCCAAATAATGCTAGGAACAGAATAGGATGCTTGAGGATGGCCAGGAACTTCTCCAAGGTGTGCTTTATGAGCTTCAAGTGAGGTGAACTTGTTACAACACATTAGAAGGCATCCTTAAATGCATGTTGAGGTGTTAGGGAGTGTTGCCAGGTGTTAAGGGACGAGTACAAGTGCCCCAAGTCATGTCAAGCATGCAATGATGGTGCCAAAACTCGACAAAGGTGGCAGAACAGGCTGCTGCCACCTTTCTGTTTGCTGGCAAGTCCTTACGGACCGTATGGGCTTTGCCTTGCGGACCGTATGGGCTTTGCCTTGCGGTCCGTAAGGACCTTAGGCGCCCACAGTATCAGATAGCCTTGCGGATCGTATGGCAAGAGCCTTGCGGTCCGCAAGGGGTCTTCAGAACTTGAAAAATTTCCAAAAATTTTCTTAAGTCTTCCAACTATTTCCGTATAATAAAATACGAATATTATTATCGTTTTAGCGACTTTGGTCCCTCCTGATCTGGCATACGACACACGAGGATTACCGGGACACGTGTCGGAAAAATATTGGACGTAAAAACATGAGGTGTTACATTGACCCAAGACCGCCCCAACCGCATAGTCGCTCGCGTCACACATGAGCTCAAATGGTAAGCTCCAATCAGGGGATACTAGAATGGGTGCACTTACGAGTTTTTCCTTGAGAATTTCGAAGGCTTGAAGACACTCCCTATAAAAGACAAAAGGGACGTCCTTTTCGAGGAGTCGAGTCATGGGGCGTGTGATTTTGTAGGAGAATTCGATAAAGGCAAGTGTTTATCCCAACGTCCTCCTAGGTCGATTACACACGCACGCAACATGTCTTCCAATGTTTGTATAGTACGTTCACTTTGTCCATCTGTCTGCGGGTGATATGCCGTACTAAAATTCAAACGCGTGCCCAAGGCTTGCTAAAAGTTCCTCCAAAAGTGAGAAGTATACCTGGTGTCTCTATCGGACACAATAGATACTGGTATACCATGAAAGGATACAATTTCATCCACATACAGTTTTGCCAGTTCGTTCGAACTATAAGTTTCCTTAATGGCAGGAAGTGTGCCGACTTAGTCAATCTATCGACGATGACCCATATTGCGTCCTTCCCACGATTCGTCTTTGGTAACTTGGTGATGAAATCCATCATTACACATTCCCATTTCCACATGGGAATTTCCAATGGCTGCAGTAGTCCCGACGGTTTCTGATGTTCGGCCTTAACTTGCGAACACGTTAAACATTTAGGTACATATGTAGCTATAGATTTCTTGAACCCTGCCCACCAATAATTGGGTCTCAAATCTTTGTACATTTTATCACTACCCGGGTGGACCGAGTACCTGGAACTATGCGCTTCTTGGAGAATTAAATCCCTGAGTCCTCCAAATACTGGAATCCAAATTCGCCCACAGAATCTAAGGATTCCGTCATTTCCGAGCGTGAGTTGTTCCACAATTTTTTCCAACTCTTCACTGCTGAGCTTGCAAGATTTTCTCATTCAAGCTATTTCTCACTTTCATACTTTTGGTGTTAACCCGAATGGGTTTAACCCTTTCCTTGCGGCTTAAGGCGTCGGCAACCACATTTGCCTTGCCTGGGTGATAACGGATTTCACAATCATAATCGTTAAGCGTTTCCATCCATCGCCATTGTCGCATGTTTAAGTCTTTCTGATTGAACAGATGTTGGAGGCTTTTATGATCAGTGTATATAATACACTTAGTTCCATATAAATAATGTCTCCATAGCTTAAGTGCAAACACCACAGCACCTAGTTCCAAGTCATGTGTGGTGTAATTTCTTTCGTGTATCTTCAATTGCCTCGAAGCGTAGGCGATCACCTTTTCGCGTTGCATAAGTACACACCCCATGCCAGTGTGTGAAGCGTGACAATAGACCACAAAATCTTCAATACCTTCGGGTAAATTCAATACATGTGCATTACTTAGTTTCTGCTTCAAAACATCGAAAGCTTCCTGCTGTTTCGGACCCCAAACAAACTTAACATCTTTGCGGGTCAGAGTAGTCAAAGGAGTAGCTATCCTTGAGAAATTTTTTATAAACCTTCTGTAATAGCCTACCAATCCCAAAAAGCTACGGATCTCTGAAGGGGTTTTAGGAGCTTGCCAGTTCATAACTGCCTCGAACTTGGCAGGGTCGACTTGAATTCCATGCTCACTTACAACATGACCCAATAACTGAACTTCACGCAACCAGAATTCACACTTCAAAAATTTTGCAGAGTTTTTCTTGTCTTAACAATTCTAGAATACACCTCAAATGTCTCTCATGGTCAACCTGATTAGGAGAATAGATAAGTATGTCATCAATAAAGACGATGACAAACTTATCAAGATACGGTTTGCAGACCCTGTTCATCAAATCCATGAATGCTGCAGGTGCATTAGTGAGCCAAATGGCATCACTAAGAACTCGTAATGTCCATATCTTGTCCTGAATGCTGTTTTCAGAACATCTTCTGTGCGAACCTTGAGTTGATGATATCCAGATCTCAAATCAATCTTCGAAAAGTAGCTCGCTCCCTGAAGTTGATCAAATAAATCATCGATCCTGGGTAATGGATAGCGATTCTTGATTGTTAACTTATTTAGCTCACGGTAGTCAATGCACATTCGCATTGATCCATCCTTCTTCTTTACAAACAAGATTGGAGCTCCCCAAGGTGAGGAACTAGGTTGAATAAAACCCTTTTCCAGTAATTCATCCAGCTGAGTTCGCAATTCCTTCATCTCTGTAGGTGCCAATCGGTATGGAGCTTTTGCAACAGGAGCGGCTCCTGGTATGATATCGATTCTGAATTCTACCTGTCTGTCTGGATGAAGACCAGGCAAATCTTTGGGAAAACGTCTGTAAACTCAGAGATAACGGGCAGGTCTTCAATTCTTGGTTTTGGCTCATCAATGGTCACTTGTGCCATATAAATGACACAACCTTTCTTCAAACACTTCGATGCTTTGAGTAACGATGCTTTTTCTGACAGCTCGTAGTATCGTCTCCTTGTATAGCGAGTGTATCTCCATTTGGGGATTTGATCTCGATGAGTTTCTTGTTACAGGCTATATGGGCTTGGTTACTAGACAACCAATCCATACCAAGAACTACATCGAATCCTGCCAATTTCATTGGCAGAAGTAAAACAGGAATGGAATGATTCTTGATAGATATGGAGCATCCATCTAGAATCGTAGAAGCAGTCTCAATCGTTCCATCTGCGAGTTCTATGTCATAGGTTACGTCTAGAGTTCTTATAGGCAAGTTTAATAAGGCAATAAACTTATGATCTACAAATGATTTATCGGCTCCTGAATCAAAGAGAACTCTAGCATAAACATCATTTATAAGGAACGTACCTGTTATCACATTGTCGTCGTTCACAGCCTCCTTCGCCTTCATTTGGAAAGCACGAGCCTTTCCTTTCTTCGGCCCATCATCCTTAGCAGTGTCGTCTTTCTTGTATTTAGGGCAGTTGGGTTTGATGTGCCCTTTTTCACCACAGTTATAACATGTGGCTTCCTTCAAATCTTTGCAATCAAGGGCCTTGTGCCCTGACTTCTTACAGATCCCACATGCTTTGGACTGGAATTCATCCGACATGACCCAAAATGCCGTCAGTTACACTTCTTACATTTAGGTCTATCATCTGACCTTTAATGATTTCTGTTGGATCCAAACCTCCGATTCTTGTTCGACTGATGACTTCGGTCATTTTCTCTCTTCCTCTTCCCTTCTATTTCAGACTTGATGGATCGCTGCCTCTTCAAGTCCTGGGTAAGTGTCAATGCTAGCTCTGCTGCAGATCTAAAAGTTTCGGGCCTTGAAGCCCTGACATTCCCCTTGATCTCTAGTTCTAATCCACCAATAAAACGCGCGATGCGTTTGGGTTCAGGGGTAATCAGGTAAGGTACCAATCTTGACAAGGAGTTGTAATCGGACAGATACTTCCTGCAGTCCAAGTTCTTCATTTGTAAACCCAGAAAATTTGTTTCAATCTTTTCCACCTCGTGAGGTTGACAGTAAGTTTCCTTTATCAACTCGACGAAATTCTCCCAACTCAAATTATACAAATAAACTTTCCCTGATGATTGAATCATTGATTTCCACCATATCAAAGCATCACCTTTAAATGATTGAGCAACGTACTTCACCACATCCTTTTCCGCACATCCACTAATCTCAACAACCGTCTCAGTCTCATCTAACCATCTCAGAGTTTCCACTGCTCCTCTCTCACCAGTAAAGTCTCGCGGCTTACAAGAAACAAAGTACTTATACGAACAACCATCCTTCGAAAACTTGGTCTTTTTCTGGTATTCCTCCCTTTTCCTCCTCACATTTAAGGAGTGCTCCGAGTGTTCCTTCTTTTCCGAGGAAGGTTTCGAGTGTTGTTTGGTGGTATTCTTGGAGGAGTGCTTGGACGAGTGTTTTGAATGTGAAGCACTTGACTCTATTGGCTTATCAGCTCGATCCTTTATGGCCTTTTCAACTTTCGTGGCAATGAGTGCTTGAAGATCTCCTTTGGTTATAACGATGTTCTCATTTGCGTCATCTTCCTTCCTTTAACTATTCACTTCATTAGAATCCTCCATCTTGCTTGATGAACTATAATATTAATAATATAAAATTAGTCATACATCCTTGATAACTTGCGAAGTATGGTATAGCATAATAAAGCTATGTAAACTTGTTGATTTTATGGGGGTGTTTAGGCATGGCATGAAGGCCTGTCACTAAGGACATAAAGAATGGCACCAAAGGCCTGTTGAAAATGATTTGAATTATACAATGCCAAGATCATAAAAGATCGTAAGGCTTCGAGGTTCGAACATAGTTTTGCTACCTCGAGACAGGGAGTCGTAGACCACAACTGTCGATTGTCACCAATGGACATGAATGTAGCTTGAAAGCATTACACCACTTATGGGTGTTAAATAAAATAATCATCATACTGACGATTGATCATGATCAAAATAGATCATGTAGGTTTGGACGTAGTCCATTATCCAGATGGCTCGTGTGGTTCCTCAATCCACACTTACCAGGAGGTTAATATTTTAGATATATTAACGTTTTGGAATAAAACTCTTAAGATGATTTAAATAACTAGTCCAGATCAGGCAAACTAGGGGGTTTAGAACGTAGTTCACCACCCTGGATAGAATGGAAACCTCAACCTTAACAATCATGGTAGAAAACTATATAACTACCGATTTGCCAATTCATGTGACCTAATCACTTGGCGGGCGTAAATCATCATGAGGATCTTTTTGGAAATATTTCACAGATCATAAGTTTTGAAATAAAAAAAATCAAGACGATTGCTTGAACAACTTAATGAAAGGAATACATCATTAAAATTCCAAAATTTCATTAATAATAGCAATACGATATAATAGAGCCCATGAATAGGACTTAAATAAAGGGAAATTGTCCTCGCAGGGACTATACTTGAAATAATTAAAATGTCCACACGGGAACTAACTAAGACTTGTCCACGCAAGGACTTAATTTAAAATAAAAATAACAAAGATAGTTATGAATTTAATCCTTTTTCCCTCTTAGCTTCTTTACTAGCCTTTTCAACAGCTTGTTATTCTTCTTATTATCTTTAGCTGTTTGTTCTTGAAGTTCCTTGACCTTTATTGCTTCAGTAAGAACTTTCATCGTTGGTGGTGGTTGCTGTGATTGCGTTTGAGATTGGGGTTGAGATGGTGCAACCGGATGATGATAATTGTAATAAGGATATCCACCAGGTTGATAGGGATAGGGGTTAGGATAGTGAGCATTCATGGCCATTTCTAGGTATGGGTCATGAAGAGGTACATTATGACTATGGCTATGCTCCGGCAAAGTAGAGGGTTCAAATGGGTTATATCCAGGTAAGTTTGAATAAGAAGGGATAGGGTTATCAAAACCTGATGGTGGTAGTGGCGGCGGCTCACTTATAGGAAATGGTGGTTGAGGCTCAGGCTCAACAGTTAGTTGTGGTTGGTTCTCCATAAATGGTGAAGTATGCGAGGGTCCACCCATTTGTGGGTCCTCGGGAATAATAGGGTAAGGATTAGGTGAGAGTAGCCCTACCCTTGGTCCCAGGCGCACCGACATGCGCGCCCCACTTCTTCTTGGAAGTTGAGGTGGTAGTGACTGCTCCACTGGTGGTTCTTGTGGTGGAGTGTGGTATGAAGGTGTGTTGTGTGGGATGGAGTACCATGAACTGAGGGGGTATTGTAGAAAACGTATTGTCCCCACCTTTCCTCGAAGCTGTCAGCGTAATGATGAGGGGTTCCATTGTATGAGTTAGAACCACTGGATTTATCGATGGGGTGACCCATCGATCCTGTTGCTGGCATTTCGGGCTCTGAATCTTCCTCCATAGGTTCAGGAGAATCTTCGGGAGGAGTTACCGAAAGTGAACGAAGGCGTATGTCAGTATTATAATTCTCATGAGAAGAATGAGAATGTGAATGGTGGGATTGATGGCTATGGTACGAATGTTGCGAATGATGAGAGTCTGGTGGCGGCGAGTACTCATGAGGTAAGTCAGGGTATGGTTCCCATGGTGATGACGAATCGTCCGAACCTTCATATGGGTTGTATACGGGTGCCTTAGAAGGCCCTTGTTTTAAGGATCCACTCCTCATCAGCCCCTTCCCTTTTGCTCCTCTCGAAAATTTAGGCGGCATGATTCCTGCTTCAAAATAAGTCAAAACACAAAACAAAACAATATAATAAAATAAGGAAAAAGAACAATTCCTAGGTCATAGCCTAGACTCGAGAGTCTAAGGAATGTGTTACTGTGTCGTTTGAGATCAAACACTAAAGACTAGTGTTGAATTCCCTCAAACGTTGGCTCTGATACCAACCTGTCACACCCCGATTTCCATGTGTATTCTGGTGGTCCCGGTGGGGTATAACCAATTATAACACAGAGCAACATAGCGGAAGGCTTGGAGTATAATATAAACTATTACAAACCATGGAGTGTCCAAAAGTTCGAAACACAAATAAACATTAAGGCTTGTAATAAGATCCACAGGCGGATCGGAAATAAACATACACAAAATGATAACAGACTCTACAGGCT
The DNA here is from genome assembly GCA_947069175.1 of Scalesia atractyloides. Classification (NCBI taxonomy): domain Eukaryota; kingdom Viridiplantae; phylum Streptophyta; class Magnoliopsida; order Asterales; family Asteraceae; genus Scalesia; species Scalesia atractyloides. The sequence continues at coordinate 71,189,946 of CAMTDV010000024.1, forward strand.
CAACTCTAAGGTCGCAACTCCTTAATGTCAACGCCCCGCAGCTTCCGCCTATTTCGTACTTGTACCTGTATTTTAATCTTTGAAAATACCTCAGTTTACACTGGTAAATACACTCAACCGACTCATTTTGTAAAACCTTTCGAAAATGGTTTTAGGTGCACTTGGCACATTTTTATAAATAACTTGGGATAGTACAAATGATCTTGTATGCAGATTTACATGTCAGGCTTTTACATATGGAGCCCGGTACAAAAACCGAGACCTGATCGACTGACACGCCACTCTGAACTTTCACATAGAAAGCAGATAGCAATTACCCAGTGTATGCCTACACACCATGCTATATTGTCGTGGCCACTAGCACTTTAGTGAGCCAAGGATATCCCGGACACGGTCAAGTCCACCCCAATGTTTTAGTTTCAGACAAAACAGATCAAAACCGGGTTATGTAAGATTTTAGTTAATTATCACAACTGGATAAAACATGATCCCATACCCGACCAAGCGGTAATAATTTACCGTATCCCAAGCCTGTATAGGGAAAATAAGTTAAGGGTATTTACCTGAAGTTAAGTCTTCAGAAAGTCAGAACTCGGCCGCAGATCAAAGCAAGTACAGGCACAAATTACCGGAAGGCGTTTAGTCTGGGAATGATGGCAATTATTAACCAATATTAGAATGCTAACGGGTCCTTAGTTAAGTCTTAGACTCGAACCGGTTAGTCTTATGCTAAAACAATACAGTACGATGCGCTAGATTAAGCGGTGACCAGAATAGGATGTTAGTTGGACCCGACAAGTATATAAACTTGTCTAATATGGGTAAACCAAAAACATTCTGGATTTTGATAGAGAGATGACAAAGTTAGATCCGTTTCGGTTTAAGTACGTAAATTGGCTACGTATGCTTAACCGAACGCACATAGGCGAAACCGGATAACCGATAGAGTCATATACAATTTCCATATGGATATATGTTTAAAATATGTTATAACAGTAGCTTTGCAAAAGATAGGCCCGAAGTATATTTAAAACTGAATTATGCCTTTCAAGGGCATTTTGGTCATTTTAATGTTTATAAACGAGGTTTAAAATGAATCTAATGTCAAGGTTGTTAATATTCTATAAAATACTTGTTTTATGATGTTATAACAGTAGGATATCAAATATATGTGTGTTTGACGATTTTGAAATAATCTATGTCCTATAAGGGCATTTTGGTAAATTCACACATAGCTTTGAAGCCAAATTTGGGATTCTGAGTTCAGGACTTGTACTTACTGTTATTATGATGAAAATAAGTTTATAAATCAGTAGGTAACAACTCTCGGCTCACGGTTAAGGCTTTAGACCATACTATGCGCCAAAAAGGCGTAAAAGTCGGTAAAATACCGTTTAAATGATGTTTATGATAAACTGAGGTTAGGTCCTGTTTTATATAACCAAAATATGACATGTAACTTATTACATTAGTAGGTTTAAGTTTTGTTTACAAAAAGATTGATTTAAATCATTTTTCGTAAAAAGGGTAATTTGGTCATTTCTTGGCATTTAACGAATTTTAGACCTTCATTCAGGTCGTAGTCTGAATAAACATCCCAATATGTCCTACTTATCACATTATATCAGTAAAAATTTTATTTTGATGATAAAACCATCTTTAATCTTTCTAAAATGCCAAAAAGGGCAATTTAGCCATTTAAATGCTATAAACGCATCTTTTGTAAAAACTCATATTATAATCAGATTCTAAACATCGATAAAATCAAATTATGTTTACTAATCAGTTTATGTTTTATATTTACATGCATGGGCGTTTAAAATCATGATTTGCACAAAAAAGACCTTTTTGCAAAGTTTATGCAATTTTAGCAGAACTTGTATCTAAACTCAGATTTCGGATGAATTGAGAGACGAAACTTTAGGAGGTCATCCTATACCTAAATATGGTCTTAAAGTGACCAAAAGTCAGTAGCCAAAATGGCTAAATCGGGTCAGAAGCAAAAGTCAAAGGAAAAAGTCAAATACTACGACTTTCGGTTGCGAACCGATGCTAGACAAAATCTTGACGAGCCGAATGAGTTGGTATACGTTCTAATACTTATTTTTAAGTTACAAGTGCATCCAAACATATTTTATAATATCTAGATCACAAATTATGAATTTTTACAAAAACTGGACAGTTTGACTTTTGTTGACTTTTAGTTTGACTCGTCAATTGGTCATGAATTCGTGGTAATCTGGAGATGCCTTTTTGAGGGATTAACACCTCCATCATCACAACCACATAGCCACTTTCGTTACACAAAATGGCTTGGTTATCCGGATTTAGATCAAAGTCAAGGCGTTTTTACGTCAAGACTTTAATCTAAGCTCAAACCTTAAATGAATGGACGTAGCACGGGATAAAGCACTTACATAAGGTCCAAATAATGCTAGGAACAGAATAGGATGCTTGAGGATGGCCAGGAACTTCTCCAAGGTGTGCTTGACGAGCTTCAAGTAAGATGAACTTGTTGCAACACATTTGAAGGCATCCTTAAATGCATGTTGAGGTGTTAGAGAGTGTTGCCAGGTGTTAAGGGACGAGTAATAGTGCCCCAAGTCGTGTCAAGCATGCAAGGATGGTTCCAAAACTCGACAAAGGTGGCAGAACAAGCTGCTGCCACCTTTCTGTTCGCTGACAGGTCCTTACAGACTGTATGGACTTTGCCTTGCGGTCCGTAAGGACCTTAAGCGGCCACAGTATCAGATAGCCTTGCGGACCGTATGGCAAGAGCCTTGCGGTCCGCAAGGGGTCTTCAGAACTTAAAAATTTTCCAAAAATTTTCTTAAGTCTTCCAACTATTTCCGTATAATAAAATACGAATATTATTATCGTTTTAGCGACTTTGGTCCCTCCTGATCTGGCATACAGCACACGAGGATTACCGGGACACGTGTCGGAAAAATATTGGATGTAAAAATATGAGGTGTTACATTGACCCAAGACCGCCCCAACCGTGTAGTCGCTCGCGTGACACATGAGCTCAAATGGTAAGCTCCAATCAGGGGATACTAGAATGGGTGCACTTACGAGTTTTTCCTTGAGAATTTCAAAGGCTTGAAGACACTCCCTATCAAAGACAAAAGGGACGTCCTTTTCGAGGAGTCGAGTCATGGGGCGTGTGATTTTGGAGAAGTATCTAATGAAACGCCTATAGAAGCCCGCATGACCTAGAAAACTACGGATTGATTTCACACTAGTCGGTGGAGGAAGCCTACTAATCGTATCTATTTTCGCTCTATCTACCTCTATACCGGCCCTAGAAATCTTATGTCCTAAGACAATCCCCTCTGTAACCATGAAGTGACACTTCTCCCAATTAAGCATCAACTTCGTCTCAACACACCTCTTCATTCTCTCAAGATTACCTAAGCACTCTTCAAACGAATCACCATAGACCAAAAAATCATCCATAAAGACCTCCATAGAACTCTCAACCATGTCTTGAAAGATGGCTATCATGCACCGTTGAAAAGTAACCGGAGCGTTACATAATCCAAAAGGCATGCGTCGGTATGCGTACGTGCCATATAGACATGTAAAGGTCGTCTTCTCTTGGTCTTCCGGCACGATAGGAATTTGGAAGTAGCCGGAAAAACCATCAAGGAAACAATAGAATTGTCGCCCCGCGAGACGCTTTAGCATTTGGTCAATGAATGGGAGTGGGAAGTGGTCTTTCCGGGTGGGGTCATTGAGCTAGCGGTAGTCGATATACACATGCCAGCCGGTGACCGTACGAGAAAGGATAAATTCGTTTTCTCATTCACGACAATAGTCATCCCCCCTTTTTAGGGACGGCTTGAGTAGGACTCACCCAAGAAGAATCGGATATCGGGCAAATCAAACCGGCTTCCATCAACTTCAACACCTCCTTCCTAACTACCTCCTTCATGTTAGGGTTTAAACACCTTTGGGGTTTCACTACCGGATTAAATTCGTTCTCCATAAGTATCCAGTGTGTGCAAAAAGTGGGGCTAATCCCCTTGATATCGGACAACTTCCAAGCAACGCTCCCTTGTTCTCTCTTAGCACCTCAACTAACTTCCCCTTCTCCTCCTCCGTCAGTTTAGAAGAAATAATGACGGGTAAACTCGAATTCTCGCCTAGGAAAATGTACTCTAGGTGTGACGGAAGGACCCTAAGCGCTAAGGTTGAAATATAAACGGGTTTCCTCTCACTCTCCCCCTTAATTTCATAAAGCTCTAAGGTCTCGGGAACCTAAGTCGTATCTAACTCCTCACCCCCATCGTCTAACTCCTCTTCAACTACTCCCTCACTAACTAAATCGGCTCCACTAATGAAACCTAGACACTGATCAACACATGAGATGAAGGAATATAGAAAGTAAACGGAGTGGCACGGACCACTATAATCATCGCTACCGCTAGGGTGTTGCATGGCTCTATCTATCTCAAACGTGACAATCTCATCGCCCGCACGAAGTGAAATCTTACCATCGAAAACATCTATGACCGCCTTTGCGATTCGAAGGAATGGAAGACCTAATATAATTGGAACTCTCGTCGGCCTCCATGTCTAAGACAACGAAATCTACGGGAAACACGAATTTATCTACCTTAACAAGCAAATTCTCTACGATCCCTCTAGGATATTTGACCGAGCGATCGGCCAAGGACAATGACATGCGCGTGGGAGTAAGCTCACCTAACCCTAATTTCTCGTAAAGAGAGAAAGGCATCAAATTAATGCTCGCACCTAAATCGGCTAAAACATGAGCGGGAGTGGTGGAACCACCGAATAGGCATGGAACAGTGAATGTGCCCGGGTCGGTTAATTTCTCCGGTAGCTTATTCAAAACCACCGCGGAACAACCTCTGGTCAACGGAATATTAGAAAGCTCACCTATCCTATCCTTACGTTTGAGAAGGTCCTTAAGGAATTTGGCATATTTGGGCATGACTGTAAGGCTTCGATAAAAGGAAGGTTGATTTTTAATTGCTTGAACATCTCTAGGAAGTGCCCATATTCCTTAGTATATTTCTGATGCTTAAGGCGGGCGGGGTATCGTACGCGCGAATGATCAACTAATGGTGATGGCCTAACCCCTACCGGTTGCTTCTCTACCCTCTTCTCTACCTTAGGCTCCTCGGTGTGTGAGGTACTTGCTGGGTCTAGCCTAGAGTGCACCTTACCGGGAGCTTCCATCTCTATCTCCTCATCGACCTCTTCCTCATCCTCTATCTCTACTCTCTCTCTCTCTCACTACCTCACCTTGACTCTTTCCACTACGGGTAGTAATAGCCTTAGCGGAATATTAGCCGGGTTTGGGTAAGTCTTACCCGAAAACTGACCAGGAGGGTTCTCTTGTAACTGCTTGGCTAAACCACCTACTGTTCTCTGGAGATCTAAGAGTACGGATTGTTGGTTTTTATTATGAAGCTCTTGACTCTTATTAATTTGATCTTGATTTTTAGCGAAATTACTAAACTCAGTTAAGGCTTTTTGAGTAACCTGATCCCTAGTTACCAACTGAGCAAGAAGCTCCTCAATCCTCCCTAGACTACCATCTGAACCTTTATCACTAACCTGACCCTCTTGATTCGACCCCCCACTAGCGAACTGACCCCCTGACCCTGATGACCTGAACCTGAGTTCGTAAACAAACCCTGCCCCTTGCTTTGGTATTGAACAAACGGAAAACAAGGGGGGTTACCGGAAGATCGAAAATTGTTATTATTATTATGCCAGTTGGAGTTATAATTAGAATTATTATTATTAAACGGACCCCTAGACTGACCGGCTATGTACTCTTCCTGCTCTAAAGTGATGATGGGACAATCTATGGTATCATGGCCTCCTCTACAAACCTCACAACGATCTACCTTTTTCTTAATCTCATCTAACTCCTTAGTGAAATTTTTCTGAATCATGTCTAAAGCAGCAGCTACCGATGAATCCAAGCCAACTTGGGAGACCCCTCGAGAAGTCGAAGAGGTACCGGGCACAGGAATAGAAGTCCTGCTGGTAGCACTATAGTCCATGTCAGAATGTGTGAAGCTCTCGAAAAGATCATTGCACTCAGCTATAAATTTCTTACCCATGAGTTGCCCACCAGCTGAAGTGTCAAACTGGGCTCTGATCTCTGGGGTGAGACCATTGTAGAACTTTTCTACAAGTGCCCAATCTGACAAGCCATGCTGCGAACAATGAGAGAGTAGGGTTTGAAATCTCTCCCAGGCCAGGTGATACGGCTCATCAGGTTCCATCCGGAACGAATGGATCTGATCGCGTAGACGAGATGCTTTCGTGGGTGGAAAGTATTTAGCTAAGAAAGCATCCCGTGAACCTGCCCATGTGGTAAAAGTACCTGCTAGCTGCGAATCAAACCAGACGGCTGCGCGGCCAGCAAGCGAAAAAGGAAATACCTGTAGATAGCGAGCGTCAAGGTTGACACCTTCAATGGAGAAAGTGCCACACAAACGGGTAATATGGTTGATATGAGCCGGCGCATCCTCATCCTCAAGACCGTGAAACTGACAAGAGTTGGTAATGGCGGTTATGATGTAGGATGGGATTTGCCAAGATTTTTCATTGGTGATGGCGGGTAAGGTGATGGGAGAGTTAGCACCGGTGAAACCGGTGTGGCTTGTTGGTAAACGGTGCGGTTGGCCATTTGGACAATGGGTGGTGGACTTTGGGAACGGGAAGGTGGTGGGGAATTGTGGGGTGATGACTTCGATGTGAAGTCAAAGTTCGGTGGTTTAGATGGGAGGGTAGAGTCAGAATGGGTGGAAGATGAAGGTGTAAAAGTACTTACCTTGAAAGAAGAAGACGAGAAGGAAGGCTTGTCCGTAGGCGGCTTCGGCGGAGGTCTTTGCGAACGCGTATGGGGCATCCACTGAAAAACCAAAAACAAACAAGTAAGAAGACTCTAAAACTAACTCGACAAAACATAAAGAAAACAACACTATTTTAGACTCCTACGACTCAAACACGACAAACAGCACGTATGATATCAAATAAGTCCAACCAAAGTAATTAACGCAATCGCCAAGAGTCCCCGGCAACGGCACCAAAAACTTGATGTGCTAAAAAGTAGTTTAATAAAAGTAACTAAATTAACCTAAATCTAGACTCAAAGTAATAATCTATAATCGCTAAGACACACTAAACTACTAACCGGCAAGTGTACCGATCGACTCTAGTATAACTAAGTAAGTCCGGATATTGAACCCACGAGACTCTATTAATTACGTTAACTACTCTACCTAGACTATGACTGACACGGCATACTAATTGTTTAATTGTTTGAGAGGGGGTTTACTAAAAATCCTAAGAAAGTAATTAAGTTAAACTAAATTAACTAAATGAACGAAAGATTACGAATTACTTTGGATTTTACTCAGACGGTGAAAACACTACCTAGACTCGATCCTGGTTGCTTTTAGTTATGGACTTTAATTGAAGATTGATTATTATGGACCGGGATCTTAAGATACTAAACCTCTCGGGTTACCAACTAAGCCTCCTAACCCTTCTCAAGAGTACGTTAGGGCACCCTGAAGGCTGTTATGGACACCGGTAAATTAGACTCCCTTTCAAGACCTCTAATAATTTATGAAAGTACCCTACAAGACTGTCTCCATTTCGGGACTCAAGTCAAGGGTAAATTTGGGTTCTCAACTAGACTTGTTAGACAACAGCTAATAGGTTTACTTCCTAAGAAGGTCCCACCTTACGGTTTAATCGCTTAGACCTAACAATAGCCTCGCACCTTTCAGCTATTGAGGATTAGTAGAACACTTGATTTTATAAGATTACCGAATATTATAGAAAAGGTCTATTACGTATTCAACCCTAAAGATTCACGATTTATTATGTGATATAGACACTCACCAAAATCTAGAACCTAACATAACTCTATTATGTGATAAAGACCGTCACCAAGAATTATGCAAAGTAATAAACAAAATTCAAACACAATCAAGCATGCATACACATCTAGTTAATAATCAAATCACTTACAATTCATAAATAAATCCATAAATATCATAAATTCATAATAAAGATCCAAACTTTATGCAACCATTTATCTTATCTAGGTAGTACAATAAATTTACCAGTCAAAGTCATGAAAACAAACATGAACAAAGTATTTTTAAAAAACAGAACATGGTCAAAGAATAGAAACAAAAGTGAAGACACACGGATGTTAAGATGACGACCCGAATGATTCTCTGAAATTCAAACCTTCAACCGGTAGCTCCGAATGCTCAAAAACGCTTGCAACAATGCTCCAAATTTGCCCAAAAGGTTGCTAATTCGTAAGTTAGGGTTTATGGCTTCATTAATGATGTTTAAATACCTTTTCAGCTCAAAACCCATGCCCAGCTCGAAACAATCTGACGAAAACACCCTCTGTCGCGGGTGGCGAGAGGGAACTCCTTACCCGGTGGCGGCCCGCGATCGCTATCCTATCGTCAACAAACATATTAGCCTCTCACGGGTGGCGAGAGGCATCCTTTCTCCTTTCGCGGCCCGCCAGGAGCTCATTTTTCAGTAATTTCGATTCGTTTCAGCTCCCGAGCCTTCCAACACGTTCCAGGACTTGACTCTTTCATATTTTAACTCGTTTTATGCACTTTCCAGCTGTTTTAAGCACACAAGACCTACAAAACGCAATCGGATCAACAGTACGCAAATCCTAACGAAAACTAAACTATAACTACCGTTTTGCAATACATCAAATATCCCCACACTTATTCTTTATTCGTCCTCGAAAAAGAATCTATGCAAACGGAATCATAGACGAATAAATATTCGGGTCAAAAATATAGATTACTTATTAAAAATCAAAACTTGTGTTAGCCGTGATTGCAAGTATACTTGTCCTCTTAAACCCAAACCCGGTTCCAAGTCCTTATCATGCAATTTAGGTTCAAGTGCGGTCAATCTACCTAGGGTCTCACGCTAGAAGCCACAGTACATATAATCCCGCCTCAAGCTTATAGAACAAAGGGAACGAACATTTAACCCAATTCCCAACCGTTTTATTCCAAAATTCAAAGAATTTAGAATCAAAATTTTTCTCTCTTTTCTTTCTTTTGAGCACTCGACTTTGCTTCACCTAACCAAGGGCTGTCTCAACCAGAGTCACCATCCCCGAGAGCGACAGCTTAGGCGTCGGTAAATTTTGCAATAATTTTCTTTCTTTCAACCATCCTAGAGGCAATCTAAATCAGATTCACCATCCCCAACGAAGATTACATTGGCCTGGTCTACTTTTACTCCAATTATGCTCACTTATTCTTTTTTTTTTCATGATCAAAAATTCTAAAAATTTAAGCTTATAACGGCATTCTTTATACTATTTTTGGCGGTTTCGACTTCCCATTTTTCCTAGATGAATACCCACTAGCAAACCGACAATTAGGGTATCTTAAGATCAAAGGAACCTAGAACTGACTCGAGCCTACCCACGTATCACAAACTAGACACAAGCTCGACTACTGTATTATCATATTATTATTATTTGAACCCGAACAAAAATCAATCTTTTCTATCATTTTCCGTTCTTTATTTGCAAACTTCTTATTCAAAAGACATTTTTCAAATTTTTTTGATTTTTTTTATTTTCTAATTTTTTTGTATTTTTTTTATTTTTATGACTCAAACTAACACTATAACTATGTATCCCTATTTTATCAAACAAACAAGATCACATACACTTACAAGCACACCCATGACTCAAACAATACTTCTTTAACATCCTAAAACTTCCATTGTAACACTAGTTAGCTTGTTTTATTAACATCTCATTTGGTGAACAACACTTGCAGAAAGTAAGCATTTTAACTAATTTAACAAGATTAGATGAGAAGTTTTACCACTAGACAAACTAGGGAAGTTTCACCCACACTAGATCATGAAATTAGTTTGGATTTTAAGATTTAAATTCCAAGGTTTGAATGCTTGTGGGTCTTGTTCTTGGCAAGGTTTGAAGCTTATTTTTAGTGATTTGGTGGATGGAAGAATGAATGCTTGTGGTCTTGTTCTTGGCAGATTTTTGGGAGAGAGTTGGAAGGGGTTTGTGATGTTTGAAAGTGGAACTGAGGAGTTGAGGTATTTAAGTTCTTGCTTGACCTAGTGATTTTACAAAACGCATGCGCAATACTACCAAGTCAACACTCCAAATGGAGTGGTCATGGGGTAGTCGGCTGAAGAAAGGGGAAAATGGGGTTGGGATTTGTGATGTTTCAAAAGAATGGTTATTATAATCTAAACATGTCTCCAAATCATGAAATATGTAATTTGGTTTCATTTTAATTCCATTACATGTCTAGTTAGGTTATTTACAAGTAATTTAGGGCAATACATGCTAGACAACACAAATACACACTCAAGATGGTGAAAATTTTTAAGTGTAGATGTTAAATTGTGATTAAAATAACATATAGCGATAAAACAGAAAATACAAATACTTATATCCCATATTATGTTTTTATCTATTTTTCACGCCAAACACATAATAATGCCAAGTAGTTTAATGTCCAAGCATATTGGTATAATTTCACTTTAAATTGTTTACAGATAATCACCAACGCTCGTTTTGGATACTTACCGTTACATGATAAAGCTATATTAACGGTTATCAAATACAGTCCCATGTATTTACCCGGACCTTGCTAGACTTTATGAACTCAAATAACATTAATTAAGTGTAATTGCATGTAATGAACATATAATTAAGCGATTAAGATGTAGGGATTATCCTGAAATTTGTCAGATGTCACATTATTAAATTAATAATATTATCTAACTAATATTATTGATGTATAATCTTGATCTTTAATTTTATTTTACTAATGTATTTTATTTTACCATATAATAAATGAAAACATTCGTGCACACTTGCCACTTTCTTTCTAACCCTTATTTTTCCGCTTGACTCTCCTATTAAATAGTAATGTTCACTCATAATTATTGTCGCTTCTCTCTCTAATAAATAATATTATTAAATCATAATTTCCCATTTATCTCTTGTTTATTTAATATTTCTTCTCTTAACTGTTTTTTTCTGCTTATTAATAACTATTTAATATTTAATTCATCAAACCGCGTGTAATACACAAGTTTCCAAGCAAATATTAAATAAAGAAAAAAAGTAAAATATAATACACAAATTTCTAAGCTAATAATAAATAAAAAAAAAGTAAATGCTATAATAAGTAAATAGTACATCAAATATCATTTTTTTCAAAAAAACATATCATGACGATTGTATATATTAACTAACTACATTATATTTATTCTGCTCGTATGATACAAGTGTTTATTCAACCCAAAAATAAAGTTGTAAAGTAAGTGCAACCTTAACGATAGAACATTAAAACGAACAACATTAAACATTATAAGAAAACCGCAACAGAAAAAAAAAACTAAAAACCTAAAAAACGAAACATTTTTTAAGTAGTAAAAAAATAACTACCTTTTGAATCGAATGCAAAAAGTATTTTTTTTTTGTTTTCGTTTTTTAAGTGGTTTGGAAGAAGGATCAATCGAGGGGATTAAAGACTTATACAGACCACGGAAGTTACTCCATCTCTACGGTCCAAAGATGGTATAGCATGGTGGAGACAACTCATTTTCACAACAGAGATTGGAAAAAAAATGATTAACCAAGAGGGAATAGCTCATTAAAAATGTTTAATCAAGAGGGGATAGCTCATTATGACAAAAGTTTTGAGCTTAACATGCCACAATAAGAGATAACTATAAATATTCATTTTGACCAACATGAGCAATGTTAGATCGTCTAACATTGCTTACTCTCACAACGAACCAATACTTATTCTCATGTTAAGGAGAAATTGCATCTCATTATTACTCTTCATTGCTTTCGTAAAGCGCTTTATACAATGTCTATGCATCATCAATATGTAGCCTTGAGTAACGAATTACTTCTTCAACATTGTTGCCATTAGTGGGACCAACAAACACTCCTAATCAACTTTTACATGAGCGCTATGCGCCAACAATTTAAATATATATGTGTGACCGCATGTACACCCTCTCATTATGTGGAGAACGTAGTTGTCACTCTAGAGATTATAAGGGTGCAACAGCAACTTCTATCGATCATGTTCAAACATGCACCTTGATTCAAGGGGATTTCGTTTGCAGTTACCTTTTGAAAACACGTTACATGACTGACATGCTTAGAAGAATTAACAATCAAACACGATCCTTGCATGACCTCATATACCACGTTTCACTCAACATACTAGACACTCAAAATAACACATTCCTTTATTTTGAGGTTCTTAATGGGTCAACAATAACTAGACAACAAAAGGGAGAGGGCTATTTTGACACCAATATGTACACATATACTCACAATAGAAGCGTAACCATGATATAACTTTCGCAAAACTAGAACTATTTTAGACAACAAACGGAGAGGGGCTATTTTGACACCGATATGTACACATATACTCACAATAGAACGCGTAACCATAGTATAACTTTCGCAAAACTAGAACTATTTCACAACGCCCTAAAATGCAACATAATATACCTAAAATCATAAAATAACACAAGTAAAGTATATTAGGACCAATAAAACAACATAAATACAACAAGTAACAACAACAACTAAACCCATCAAATTTCATAAATAGCAAAGCTGTTGATAAGAGGGTTGTATGAAAACTTTACCTCCATCCCTATGGATAGAGAGACTATTTCCAAAGAGACCTTCATCTCCAAAACACATAATAACAAATATATAGAACATGAGGTGTGTTTATATAAATTTGCGAATAATAACATATGTTGCGAAAGAATACATGATAATCACATACATATATAAAATCATAAACAACCTATAAACATTAAATACAAAATGTCAGTTACATGTAAAATGTATATAACGTGTAGGCAAACCTAAACCTCTGTACACCTGAAACACATATATAAAACAAAATAAATACAAACATATTATATTTCAAACAACTTTTCAATATGTACCAATAATTTCCAAAACATTCCTACGCTAATTTCACTGGTCGATAACCTAACGACGTAATCACATTGAATAAACTACCAAAATCGAAAGAAAGTTATAAAAATATCGAATTAAAAGATAGTTATAAAAATATCGAATTTTGTTAATTTGAAATCATCCTTTATAAAATTCGACTAACCTGAGGGTTTTAACCCACAAGTCTTCATCAAAACCTCCGCCTCTTTACTCCTTTCACTCTCGCAGCCATGAACATCAACTCCCTCAAGTTAGACACAAACCCTGTCACATCGCCGCCGTTCAGCTCCACCACCGCCACCTGCCGTACCTACACCACCGCCGCCTTCCATCGCACCTTTCTTCACCGGAGAAATGTTTCAATTACATGCTCCGCTTCACCGATTGTGGCCGCGGAAGAAAAGACGGGTCAAATACCGGGTCGAATCGGGTTGTTAGGTCAGGTATCCGGTGTGTTGGGTTGCCAATGGGGTGATGAAGGCAAGGGCAAGCTTGTTGACATTTTGGCTAAGCATTTTGATGTTGTGGCTCGTTGTCAGGTAGTTTTGTTTGTTTGACCTAATGCTTGTTATTTGTTTGATTTTGGTGAATTAGGGTTTGTATACTGATTATGTGTACATGATTGGGGATTATTGTTGGTTTAATACTTAAGAGTAAATGAATTAGGGTTTAGTTATGTAGATTTAAAAGTTTATTAACATTTGTGTGGTTTTTTTTTAGGTGAGTCAAAATGTATTAATCAGCTTAACTCAATACACTGTTAGGAGCCTCAATCAATGAAAAATAGATACATAATCACTGATGAGTTAGGCGCAGGGTTACCGACTAGCGATTATTGATATTAATAGAGATTAGTTGGGATTAATCGGATTGGATTTTTCAAACTTATACACACACACACAAGTTTTCAAAATTTTATATATAACTTTTCAAACTTGTTAATCGGATTGGATTAATAAGTATAATTTTTCATATACTTTAAAGAATTTGACCGTTTATTGATTTTAGGCCCGACTATGTAGTTTTAATTGGCATTACCAATTAATCGGCGATTAATTCTGATTTTTACAACACTTATGATGACTATAACAACCTTCTAACAAGAGATACAATAATAAACAAAAAAGCGCCTTTTATTACACAATAATATGTCTAATAACATTGTTGATATTCCCATAGGGTGGAGCGAATGCTGGACACACTATCTATAACTCTGAAGGCAAGAAGTTTGCACTTCATCTTGTTCCTTCCGGGATTCTTAACGAGGAGACGATGTGCGTTATCGGGAACGGAGTGGTTGTTCATCTTCCCGGACTTTTCAAAGAAATTGACGGGCTTGAATCCAACGGTGTTTCATGCAAGGGAAGGATTTTAGTTTCGGACCGCGCTCACTTGTTATTTGATTACCATCAAGAAATAGACGGGCTCAGAGAAGCGGAGTTAGCCAAGTCGTTTATCGGAACCACCAAGAGAGGAATCGGGCCGTGTTACTCTAGCAAGGTTATTAGGAACGGTATACGAGTAAGTGATTTGAGGCATATGGATACTTTTCCGGATAAGCTCGATCTTTTGCTATCGGATGCGGCTGCGAGGTTCAAGGGTTTTAACTATACCCCTGATGTACTCAAGAAGGAAGTGGAAGCGTATAAACGATTTGCGGAGAGATTGGAACCGTTTATTTGTGACACGGTGCATTATATGAATGATTCTATATCGCAAAAGAAGAAGATTTTGGTCGAAGGTGGTCAGGCGACTATGCTGGATATCGATTTCGGGACGTATCCATTTGTGACGTCCTCAAGTCCGTCGGCTGGTGGAATCTGCACTGGTCTCGGTATTGCTCCCAGAGTCATTGGTGATTTGATTGGAGTGGTGAGTATGATTTATTTTTAATCGTTCTCTATGCAGTTATAGCGGTCAAGGTCCGCTATTTGATATATAGGTTATAGCGGTGATATATTGGTAATTTTTATATTATGCAAAATTTATATGTATATATGTATAGTGAAAATTTTGAATACAAGTTGTGGAAACAATAACATGCGTAATTAGGGCTGTATTTTAAAAATGAACAACCTTCCCCTATATATAAAAATATATATTTGAAAAAAAGATTAATAGTAATCTAAAAATTAATAGCAAGATCGTGCAAAATATTAATAGTAATATCAAAATTCAAGTTTGGGCCTTTAGGTTTGGCCCGAAATTAAAAGAAATTTTGGTTTTTGTGGGCCTTTCCCTACTTTTTGGCCCAAAATTAAAAGACCTTTTAAAGCGGTGCTAAGACCGCTATACAATGCTCAAATAGCGGCCTATAGAACCGATAATAGCGGAACCACTGTATTGACCGCTATGTGATCCAAGGTCCACTAACCGCTATTGACTGCTTAGATTCGTTCTTGATGTTGTTTATACGGCTTTAATGGCTTTCATCATGTAGGTTAAGGCCTACACTACAAGAGTTGGATCTGGACCGTTTCCTACTGAACTGTTGGGCAATGATGGGGATCTTCTTCGGGCAGCTGGGCATGAGTTTGGTACAACCACGGGTCGTCCTCGTCGTTGTGGGTGGCTTGATATTGTTGCTCTTAAATATGTTTGCCAGATTAATGGGTTTTCAAGTTTGAATCTTACTAAACTTGATGTTTTGTCGGATCTTTCTGAGATTAAGCTGGGTGTTTCTTACAAAAGTCCTGATGGCACACCCTTTGATTCATTTCCTGCTGATTTAAGTGATCTCGAGCAATCAAAGGCAAGTTTATTTCGTTTCTTGTTTCTCTTAGTTTGATTTTTGGATCATGTGTGGGGTTAATGGGAAGTATTAGATAATGATATTCGGAAGTAGAAATTAGGGATGAGATCAGTACATTACCCGTACCTACATTGCCCGTACCTGTACCCATAGTCATCAAAAGCGACCTAGGCGCTCAGGCGAGGCTAGGCGCAAACAAAACGCCTCATGTCAGTCCATGCACGCTCTGGCAAACTTCCGGCCATATTCGGGTTTGAATATCTAAAATTGGCCTGAAACATCCAAAAAGAGGCCTGAAATAGCCTAAGTTGCAGCTGCCGGAGTTGCAGGTTGCTTGAGTGAGGGAGAAGGGAGAGGAGAAGAAAGAAAATGAAAAGGGAAAGGGGTGTACTTTAAAATTTAAATAGGAGAGTCCTGCATTTGTGTATACCTATGATTAGTCCGGCTTTTGTGCAGTCAACATATAATGACAAATATATGGTGCACAGTTTGCTTTGACTTTTATATTTTTGGTTTAACTCTTTTTTTATTTCTAAACATATTTTCTTTTCGTTTTTGTAGTTTTTTTTCGAACAGCCCTTTTTTTAGTTGATTATGTTAAACGAACATTGTTTTTCTTTTTTCCTTTTATTCTGATCTGTTTTATATTCTCTTTTTTACAGGTTGTTTGCTATTGTCATATTTTTAACTTTTAACAAGTTATACATTAAACTTGTTTTGTTGTAGACAAAAATTATTGGTTAGAAGCTATTGTTCATACAGCCTAAAACATGTCTAAACCCCTAGCCTTCATTTATTTTATTTGAAGAATAATATTAGTTTTCTAATAAATAATATATTTTTATTTATTTTTTTCATTTAGTGCGCTTTTTTTTCTTAGGCCCACGCTTTTTTTTGTGCTTTGCGCCTAGGCCCCAGGCGAGGCATATGCGCCTTGTGTGCGCCTAGCGCAATTGATAACTATGCCTGTACCGGTACCAAAAATACGGTACATAATTAGAAAAAAAGTGAGTATCGAATACAATACCGAATATATTGGTATGGTACCCGCTTTGGTACCACTTTATTTATTTTATTTTTGAGCACTCGTACGGGTACCGAATAGGTACAACCAGTATGAGTACTAATACAGTACATGTACCAAATAGGTAAAATTAGTACGAGGACCAGTACGATAAGGGTACCAAATAGGCAAAATCGATATGAGTACCGTAAATATCATCATACGAAATAAACATATATAAAATGAACTTTTAAAGTTCTATATAAAATTTGGTATCAGTACACTTTTTTCCCGTACTCATCCTGATACCGAAAATACCAAATACCGGGTACTGATACATGTACCAAATACCTAAAATCGGTACGTGTTCGGGTATTTGGGAAAAAAAGGTCATCCCTAGTAGAAATGCATATTTGCCTAACCAACCATTTTGGGTATCTGTAACTCAATAAGAAAATTTAATTCACAATGTCTCTATTAGTAATCAGCTTCTTTTAGTCAATCTATACAGTCTATATTTGAGGAATATACATGTCATTTTTATTGAAATGGATTTCTATCTAAAATTTTCGTGTATTATGTTATAGGTGGAGTACGAGACAATGGCAGGGTGGCAGACGGATATTTCATCGGTAAGAAGCTACTCTGATCTCCCGAAGGCTGCACGTGAGTACGTGGAAAGAATAGAACAACTTGTTGGTATACCAGTTCATTACATCGGTGTTGGACCTGGACGTGATGCTCTTATATACAAATGAAGCTGTAACGAGATGCATGCGTGAATTTGGATTAAGGATTTTAGTTTGATATGATCTCTCATCTTGTTTCGTTTGAGAGTGAATTTGGTTTTGATAACATAGAGGGTGGAGTTAATTGGATTCTTGACATCTTTTTGCTATTGGAATTGGTTGTCAAATAAAGCAAAAGTACTTGCTATGTTTTGAGAATTTTCAGCTCTTCTTGTTATTTTATTTGGAGTAGGAGAAATGCTGAATCATATTATCTTGTTTACAAATGATTATATACAGTGGCTTTGAAGATGCCACCAATCTAAAGCAGGATGATGTTTCTAGTGACATCTATTATCTATTTCCTATTTCATTTTTTATTTGCATACTGCAATTATTTTTATATATAAAAGTAAAAATGCATATATTTTTTAAAGAGTTAAATGCTTGGTTGGTCCCTGTGGTTTACTATTTTTGCAGACTTGGTTCTAAT
Source organism: Scalesia atractyloides (assembly GCA_947069175.1). NCBI lineage: Eukaryota > Viridiplantae > Streptophyta > Magnoliopsida > Asterales > Asteraceae > Scalesia > Scalesia atractyloides. The sequence goes on from CAMTDV010000024.1 coordinate 71,207,970, forward strand.
GGTTAAATAATTACAGAGTTGGTCCCAATGGTTGTAATTTTTAAACTCGGATGGTCTCTATCAATAACCTTTGTTAGAGTTCCTAGTTAAGTATGTATGAAATTACTATAGTACCTTTAACAATTAAAAATATGAGTTAATTACTGTTTTCGTTACTGTGGTTTGTCAAAAATCACTATTTCAGTCCATTAGTTTAAAATTTTCGATTTCAGTCCCTGTGGTTTCACTTTCGTAACCATTTCAGTCCCTGTAGTTTCACTTTCGTAACCACTTCAATTCATATATTTTGTAAGTACAGGGACTGAAATAATTGGGAGGTGGACTGAAATGGTTACGAAAGTAAAACCACAGGGACTGAAATCACAATTTTTAAACTAATGAACTGAAATAGTGATTTTTGACAAACCATAGGGACGAAAACAGTAATTAGCTCTAAAAATATAAAAGAGACAGGGCCCACTACTTATCTCTTCATCACCCCCTTCTCTCTCCCACCACCTACTTCACAACCTGCAACCACCAACACCTTCGTTTCTCCGCCAATTTCTTCATCTACTGCAGGCTGCGTTCTCTCAGCACCTCAATATCGTCCAGATCTAGCTTTTCTAGGGCTGCGATTTCGTCGTTGATTTTTTCTTCTACAGCTTTTGCTACTGTCAGCACTTGTTATTCCAAGATCTACAAATTGAATTTGAAATTGAGATTGTGTGTTATGGATGATTTAGAGACATAGAGGAACTTCTAGTTCTTAGTGTGGCTTCTATCATCCTTTTCTTCAACTGTTATGAACTTCTAGTTCTTAGTGTGGAGTGTTGGAGAAGCGAGTGGATTAGGCATTTGTGTTTATAATTAAAATTAGTGTCTGGTGGTGTAAAGAACTTCGTGGGAAAAATTGCTTACTCTGTTTTCATTTGTGTTCATATGAAAGACACCCCCCAAATCCCAGAAACTGCTTACTCTGTTTTCAATTTTTATTGTCCGAAAAGTTGCAACATTGGAAAATTTTTTATTGATATTTACCTTTTTGCCCATTACCAGAAATCATATTTTTAACATATATTCAGGTTCACAAGGTGTTTTTTTAATCTACTATGGTTTTTTTTTTGTGGTAATTTGGCATTTGGTCAATAGTAAACCATCTTTATCCAACGACTTGCCTAACTAAAATTTTGCAATGAGAGAGTAGTTTTATGGGTGTCTGAGTGTAAAATTCTGATTATAATAAGTTAAGTTACATAGCTGCAATGATTTTAATTGGAGATTTGGGATGGGGAGGAGGTGGTGGTTGTAGGTTGTGAAGGAGGAGGTGGTGGTGGCTTAGTTTTTGAAATGGAGGGGGATGAAGAAGATGAGTAGTGGGCCCTTCTTTTATATGTATATTTAATTGTTTAAGGGTAATATAGTAATTTCATATATACTTAACTCAGAAATCTAACAAAGGTTAGTGATAGGGACCACTCGAGTTTAAAAATCACAACCACCGAGACCAACTCTGTAATTATTGAACCATTAGGACCAAGTCTGCAAAAATGACAAACCACAGGACCAACCAAGCATTTAACTCTTTTTTAAACAAGTCAACGAATAAGCTCAAATGGATTTGAGGTCAGAGGAAATACCTAGTAAAAAATAAATACCAAAGGGGCTTGAAACATCAGGGTATCAAGGTGTAGTAAAGTTGTTTCTTCTCAAGTGGTTGAGAATTCTAGTCTTACGGCGGACATAAACGTAGATTTATAAGTAGGTTTAAATTATGGTGTGTAAGTTAGCTTTTTTTTCTATTTTTTTAACATGGGTTCATTGGGTTAGATTTTATCTCTAACGAGTCATGTGTAAAACTTATAAGAAATACATGAAAGTGAAAACAGGTTGAGTAGATTATAAAACATATTTAAACAAGTCAAATGCATAAATATATAGATCACTAGGCAGTGGCGTCTCTAAGAATTCATGTACTATGTTCGAGCTCGAAACATGTGCCCTTATGCCTTAACGATAAACAATGCAATTACGAAAATGAAAAAATCCTAGTATTCGATAAATAATGCAATTACGAAAAAAATGAGAAAATTATATTATTCGAATGAGTTACATACTATAATAACTAATAAGCTAATAACTAACCATGATTCGTGCAACCCTCCTTCATACAAATTGGTGGATCAACTCTTCATAATTTATATTTTCTAAAACTTCGTTTTCAATTAGTAATGGGCTCAATTAACCTATCTAAAATATATTAAAAAGTGATTTGTAAATGAGCCTTGAAATTGGCCTGGGTTTACTATTTTTAAAAAATTAACATATATATATCAGATTTTTTTTAATAACATATGCCCCGTGAAATTACGGACCTTGTGCGAAAGTCCTCCCCGCACACCATCTAAGCCTCCTATGTCACTAAGTTATAGACCTGTGTATTTCACGGGAGTGTATGATAAAAAAAATCAAAGTACAATAATATGTGAAAAATGTACAATGTGTAAAACGAAAATTATATAAGGAATTTACAAAAGGAGATTTGGTCTGTAAGATTTATTATAACTTAACATGAATGTATTTTAATTTATATGATGAATATAAAAAATATAGGTTAACAAATCCTAATACTAACTATTTTGTTCCAAGTATAGACAGATAACAAAATACATTTAACATACGGGTCGGGTTATGATCCGTGCAATCCCTCGTTCACAAATTCAGAGAACACACAAACCACTCCAACCACCAGGTCTTGCAAAATTTGCATAATACTCATTCATGTCTGCTATATACATCATGCTGCAAAAATAATAATAATAATAATAATAATAATAATAATAATAATAATAATAATAATAATAATAATAATAATAATAATAATAATAATAATAGTAATAATAATAATAAAATAATAATAATAGTAATAATAATAATAATAATAAAATCAGTATAAATGTCCTTTAAAACATATGCAAATCTACATAGATCAAGATTGTGCTTTATACTTGATGGTCATTTTTCTTGCTTAGATAACTTGCTTCTGATTATAATAAGAGTTTTCGGCATTTGTTTTTTATTATCTCATCTTGATCTTGATTACTAATATAGCATAATCAGTTTCAAAATGTGTATTCAAACACTACCTCATACAACTGGCTTTAATGCTACGGCTATTATTCAAATTTGCCGTTCAAAAAAAAAAAAAACAGGATGATGAAAACACACAATTAACAGAATGTTTGTATAAGTAGTTTAGCAATTAGCAAACACCAATTAATAGAATGCTTGGCAATATTAATAGAATAGATCAATCAAAATTTGTATTGAAACTATCTATATACAACAATGTGAAATGCCTCACATGTTTACAACAACTAGCTCACAGTAATAATAATAATAATCTGCTCTAAACTGTTATCAAATCAAACCAGCTTTAGAACTACCCCACTGACGTCTTCGCGCCCTTCGTTTCCTACCATCGTTTTTCGCCTTAACTTTCTCTTTCAAATCCCTCTCACCGCGCCTTTTATACATTTTAAAACTTATCTTCCTCTCAACCGCCATCTGTCTCACCTTCTCCGTAATCTCAACCGCAATCTGTCTGTTATACAGCTTTCTCAAACCCTTCATAAGCTTCACAAACGTATCCGGTTGCGGCATCACACCAGCATCCATCATGTCCAAACAGTAAGAACACGCGTCCTTCACATGCCCTTTCGTAAAAAGCGCATGAATCCAAATCGTCCATGCGTAAACGTTAAGCTCACACCCCTTGTTAATGACACAACCCCATACATCTTTGCTTAATTCAACTTTATCACCTCTTAACAAAGAATTCAACAGATCTTTCAAAAGCCCGTATTGTGGGGTCGAAAAGAGCCCTCGTTCAACCATTTCTTTGAAGTACTCAGAAGCTTCAACGAGACATTCTTGATCGATAAGCCCGTGGATCATGTTCACGTAATTGTCAAGTCGCGGGCTTAGCCCACTTGCTTCAATCTCGTTCCAGACTCGAATCCCTTCTTTAACCTCTCCTAACTTAAATGCTAACCGGATAATAGTATTGTAAATGATAAGATCGGGATAACAACCGGCTTTTTGCATCTCGTTTACAAGTTCTAAACATTCTTCTAACTCGTCCTTCTTTTCGTGAGCGTTTAAAATATGTAAGTACGTTGTTTGATTCGGAACATGACCCTTTTGTATCATGTGATCCAAAAGCTCATAACCCTTTTGGGTCTTTGCACGTTTACAAAACCCGCTTATTAATGTCGTGTACGTAACAACATCAGCCTCGCAACCATGTTTCTCCATGTCGGAGAAAACCTGCATTGCGGTATCCATTTTTTCTTGACCGCAAAGTGCTTGAATCAAAATGGTGAAAGACGTTGCGTTTGGGTCACAACCTTTTTTTCTCATTTCTTGTAAAAGATCAAAAGCGTCCACTATCTTCCCCGCTTGGGCATACCCGTTAAGCAAATTGTTGTAAACAACAATGTCAGGGTCAAAACCAGCATTTTTCATCTGTACCAATACAAACTTGGCCTCCATTAGTTTACCTTCTTTACACCAACCGTATAGCAACGAGGTGAAATGTTTAATCGTCGGTGGAAACCGAACTCTCATGTCTTCGAAAAGTGAAGCGGCTTCTTTAATGCTACCATTTTTACACAACGCGTCTAACAAGCACCCAAACACATACTCATCAGGCTCGCACCCGTACTTGGGCATTTCATCGAGCACCTCGACTGCTTTTTTAACCATTCTAGCCGAAGCAAACCTTCTAATCAATACAACAAACACCTGGGGCGTTATAAGCTGCGGGTTCTCTCTCCTCATTTCCTCGATAAGCGCCCATACCGCACCGAACTGCCGCATTTTCCCTAAACTTTTGATCATTGCTTTGTACACATCATGGTTGTGACTATAACCAGGTTGTTTCGACGCCCAAGCGAAAAACCTGTATCCCAAATTTCCCGCATCCCCACAACGGTTCAACACGCGTTCTGTCAACCCTGAGCGGACCACAACACCGGATTCTTGCAAAGCAAGTTCCAATTTCGGAACCCGCGTGTGAAACTTCCTTAAAATCCTATAAACCCTCTCAACATCACCCGAAAATTCATCGTAGGGTTGATCAAGGGGCGGGCGTCCAGACTTGTCGTCAAGGCGAATGAGCCCTGACCATCGCGTATCCGTCTCGGGAGAAAGACTGGTTTTTGACGTCGAACCGAATGAGCCCTAACCATACAACCCCATCATTATGATACAATAACAGTAAATATGCAATTATATAAATGTTTGATTAAAAGCAGCAAATAATTAGGTTGTTTGAAATGTAAATGTGCAAGCTTTACCTCTGAACTTCTTCTTTGAATTCCAGTTAGGGTTCCATTAACAGATGCATTGTCTACAGTTCCTGCTACAAAGCAAGAATCTTTATGACTGAAATCAAATTAGGAACCGGAACCCTAGCCCTAACTGATTATGCCTTGAATACTCAATTTACAATAAAGTGAAGGGTATTTACAAAGAGGGTATAACAAGAATTGATCTAACCTGATGAGAAGAAACAGTGATTTGGATTGGAAGGAGGGTGTCCGGATTGAAATTGGGAGATGGGTATTTTATAACGACCTGCAAAGATTACTATTCTCCTCATTTTGTCTGTGTAATATGTGGCCTAAAACCCTAATTTAAGGGTTCAGGATCTTCAGATTTTGGGGAAATATTAAACTGAATGGAACATAAGCATTTGATGGTAACGGGTACTAAAGATACTGTGTGTTTATGTGAAGAACGTATGTGTATGGTGGTGTGTAATTGTGTATTACCAGTATAAGCTTGAAGTGACGAGTGTTAGTTGGGACATCCTTTCGAGTCTAGAGAAGTTACACTATTTGCGTCTACCCATTAAACAATAAATTGCTTATATGCCCCGGCTCTCGTTGTAGGACGTTAATTAAAATTCGAGTCACCCAATTAAAAGAAAATACTATCATCATAGTTTAAAGAAAGGGTTTTTTACATATTTCTTGCTACAAAAGAAAATACTACCATCATAGTTTAAAGAAAGAGTTTTTTACATATTTCCTGCTACTAAGCTGGCTTATTATGTATTTCTCCAAATAAAAAAACAATAACATATTTTCCCTCTCTCTAAAATCCTTATTATTATATTACGTATCTTCCCTTTTTCATTAAAACTCACCGACTAGTCGAATGACCAATATTTACCCTTAATGAACTATTAAATGAATATGTATATATTTTCCTTTTTTAATATTATCAATCAATTATATATCTCCTCGATTCATGTGTTATTTCCTCAGTATTCTAGTTGTTGGAAAAAAAATAAAATTCAAGATTGAAAATGCTTAATGGTAATCTGCCAATCATTTTGCAGTCAAGTGAAGATCTGAAACATTTTTTTTTAAATCCAAATTAAATATATCATTTTTAAGTCACTATATATATTTTCAAAGCTGAACATTAAAATTCAACATATAAGTATTGGAGTATTTTAATTTGCTTTTGAGTAGTTTGGATTAAAAACTTTCTGAACCTCGACGGTCAGAAACTTCATTATTAATTTTAGGAACCAAGTTGCATTCATAATTTTAGCTAAATGTATGAAATGACATAATCAAAATTTTAATTTTGTATGTTTTGGTGATAGACGAAGCCCTCCTGTTGGTAGCAACTTTTAACCATGTTTCTTATTTTATACACAATAACCCTACTTCTTGACGAACTTATTATCCGGGTTTGACTAACGCGCTGTCAACCAAAACAAGACCGTAGATATGGATTTATTAAAATAGTTAAGTTTAAAATGAATTAAAATGGTTATAATTATTTTATAAAAAAATAAATGTTTAGCAAGTAGAAGAATTAAGGAAATACTATATGAATTGTGGAAATATTACTTGATTGATTATTTAGAAATGGGAAACATGTAAGTATTCATTTAATAGTTTAATTAAGGGTAAAATTTTCATTCTATGAATAATTTTAATAAAAAAGGGAAATATGTAATATATAAGGGTTAGGGAAATATGTAATTGTTTTTTTTTTTGGGAATACGTAATAAGCCAACTTAGGAGGGGGAAATATGTAAAAAAAAAAACCGAAAAAACTACACAATAGCAAGATTGTAATTTTGAACAAGGGGCAAAATTTTAATTTGTCAAGACCAATGAGCTAGTGTCAGGCAACTGCCTGGCACAAATAAAAATTATATCGAGTCGACCAATTAAAACAAAACGCTACCATAGATTTGGCATAAAAAACGATGGCAAAATTGTAATTTTGAAATGTCGGCAAAATCATAATTTCCTATGGACCAACTTCCTGCTTAAAAAACTGAAATAATGGCAAAACTGTAATGAAGTGGGGATAAAATCGTAATTTGTCAGAAGGGCAAGATGGTAGTTCTAAACTGGGCATAATCGTAATTTGTATAGGCCAATTGGGAAGTGCCAGTCAGCTGCCTGACACTATTCCCATCCACCCCTTTTGTATATGTATATAATTATGGCAGGGTTGTAAATAAACAAAATGTTCAACGAATCAAATCGTTCGACGAAAAATTTGTTTGATAAATGAATAAACATGAATAAAGAGTTTTTGTTCAATTAATTATACGAAAGAACCGAACAAAAGGTCACGTTTGTTAAGTTGGTTCGTGATAGTTTAGTAATATGTTGGTTCATATTTGTTTACATTCGTTTATGGTCGTTTGTTTAGTTTATGTTCCGTCTGCAAAGGGTTTTTTCATATTTATATTATTTAATGTTTAGTTTTGTAAATCCCTAACAGTTTTCATCGAAAAAGTCGCATCAGAAAATACGTGATTTAAAATTTCTTTCTTAAAAACGTTCCTTTATATTTGAAAACATATAAAAACATTTTATGTGAGGAACTACATTATTTATTTCTCATTAACGTGTCAATAATAACATATAATACCGATTACATGACCGCTCATTCCGTACAATCCATGTGTCTAACACTCGATCTTCAATCACTAGTCTTCCCTCGTGTTGATCCACGGTTCTTTACCACCTGCATCCACCACATACATTCGAATCATTAGAACACATTATATATAAACAAGATTCATAATCTTGGAGTCTTGTCACGTTCTATTCTCATATACTTTCCATTCCGTTATCTTTCTAAATTAAGCATTTCAGCTGAGTGTCTAATCCTTAGTGGAACTTCAACAATGTACCTGCATTACATTTCATTCTCAAACCACACTATTATTAACGTAAAAATCAATGCATTGAATTCATGTATACATGTATACCTGCCCCATCCTTTCATGGGCGATAAATTCTACTTCGTGCATACGTACATTCACACGTATAGTCATACACACATACACACATACATACTTACATACATACTTACCTACGTACATACATACCTACTTACATACCTACATATCTACTTACCTACATGCTTACATAATTATGTCTACGCATACATACTTCCATCCAATTCTTGATTAACTTATTCACATTTACTTATCCTACTCATACATTAATTAATAGCGCTTAGACTTGGATTTATAACCAAAAACATCAAGGAAACATCCAAAATCATGTTTGGAAGGTTCGTCGTAGACCACGGTTAATGTACCGAAGCTTACGGTACACAAAACAACTTGGATAACAAAATTCAGCATTTAAAACATGAGGAGGGCGTCGGCGATGGCCCCGTCGGCGACGCCTCTTAGTTTTTCGCGTATCCAGGAAACCCCGTAGGCAGTAAATTAGGACGTCGGCAGAAATGGAAGCTAGACGGGGCGTCGGCGACGGCCTCTCTAAAGTGTGTTTTTCTGCAGATTCGTTCTGTAACACCCCAACCGATGGCGGAAACATCGGGATGAGACGAAAACGAGATTGCTCATTGCTCACAACATTATTAAGTGACAATAATTAATTAAACCATATTTCATTTCACAAGAATTGTCAAATACATCAATGTAACAAAACAAAGAACAACCTAACATTTGCAAAGTCATAACAAAATTGATACGTCGACATTAAACCTAACGTCTAATTTGTGTGTATCTAGTCCTTGCTATATTGTTTTCATAGCGTCATCTCCTTCAACCTGTAACATGTTTTAAAATAAAGTCAATGCAAAAGCAAAGGCGAGTACACAAGTTTAAGCATAGCATACGTATACGAATAAAGTTTTAACAATCCTCATGGCAACTAAATCTATACAAGAGCAATATCAAGGCATGCAATGCTAATAATCAAACCCGTAACGCAATCACGATGTTTTAACATGACCTCACGAATAACACTATGGAGGTGGATGCGTGAATTCCTATAGCGCTAAGCATGTCAAACAAAGGCTAAAAATAGTTAATGACTAAAGCACAGCACAACGTTTATCCCTAGACAAGCAACAAGTATACGATTCAAGTAGTCATGTGTATAGGATTGTTTGTGCGTTTCATAAAGTTTAAGTGTTTGTGATTTTTGTATATGGAAACATGTTACACCCAAAAAGTGATATAAACAAATATGGGTCGAGTGTACTCACGGTTTTGCTAAGTCTTTTCTACACTTGACAACCCGTGAAGACGTTGGTTCGAGGATGACGCCGAATTATCCTACAAGAGGAAATGAGGCGTATGAGTATAGAGTTTCAACGGGAGATTAGGAGTATTCAAGCATGATAAAAAAATAAGTTTGATAAAGTATTATGATACGAAAGTATTCACTAAGATGTAACACTCGTTCTTGACACTATAGTAACTCTTACGAGTTTGGGTGTGATTTCATAGGTTCGGGGCCTATTAGAATCGTGACAAGGAATTACATACTTTAGTGTTAAACTTATTAACTTGATAGGTGATTATAAGTTCATTATCAAGGTTTCGGTTTTAGAATTATAATATAGTTATATATATGTCATTATAATCATGTAGGAGGTGGGAGGATGAACCATCCACTTTGTAACCTCTAGTGTCATGTATGTCAAGTATGAGGTGGGAGGTTAAACCATCCACTTTGAACCTCGGATTATGTTCACCACTACACAAGTTACCATTGGTAACAAGGAGGGTACAAGAACTATATACTATACAAGAATGTAAAGACAAGAATGATAAGGTGTCATCTAGATACCAAGTAGCCAAGTATTCAACAACCCGACGAGCACACGAGGACAATCGTCAACAGCTTTGTGGGGTTGTGACACTTTAAGTCTAGCAAACTATCTTGGGATCTTGATGAAAAATCATCAAGTGATGTGTGGTCTCAAGTTAGGATAGCCCAAGCTTCCTTGGTGGACACACAAGAACAAGTTTAAGAACTTGCATCACTTGTGAGCTCAATGCTCTTTAAAAACAGAAAGTTTAGGGTGTTAAAACAGCCCTTAGTTCATGTTAACAAGCTTGGTTAGGCTTTACTAATCATAAGCTTGATTGTAAGCACAAGAACACAAGTTTGTTGAAGTTAAAACACAAGTTTGATAAAAGTTTAGACAAAACAGAAAGTTTGTGGACATTTTGGGGCATTTCCAGGTCTAGATTCTCCATGGAGAAACCTAGGAATACAACCCAAAGTTTATCCAAGCAAGTAGGAAAAAGAATGGAGTGATTTCATTAAGAAATGAGTGAGTTACACTCACTTTAGTAAGAGGTATACAATCTGCTCGAGAATCTGATGTTGCAAGGATCTTGAGGTGATTTGAGAGTGATTTGAGAGAGACTAAAGTGTGAAAATACTTGGATTAGAGGTGGGTTTTATAGGGGAAGGATTAGGGTTAGTTAGGTGAAGTTTAGGTGGGTAATTAATGGCTTGAAACTCAAAAAAATACAAAAAAAAACCCGCCCAAAATGGGCTGTTTGCCCGCTGGTCGCGACCAGCCCTCGTCCGGAAACAAAGCATAAGAAGCTTTTGTTTCCGGGTTTATTTGAATGAGAGGCGGCTGGTGGAGTGGTTGAGGCTTGGTTTGGTGAACCGGAGGTCCCGGGTTCGAGTCCCGCGGATCCGGTTTTGGTATATTATTTATATATATATATATATATATTATTATTATTATTATTATTATTATTATTATTATTTTAAACTTTTAAACAGTTTCATAAATGGCAGGAATGGTCTCTGTAGTTCAAGAATTCAATATTTACTCTTTAAACCTTGGACTTATTTAAAGAAGGATATATATTAACATTAAATTCTAAATGTTAATATATTTATAAATAAAATTAGAATTTTAAATTTTTGTAAAATAAATCAATTAATTTTATTAACTAATTTAATTAATTAATTTAATTAATTAACTTAATTAATTAATTTAATTAATTAACTTAATAAATGAATAGATAATTATATTTTCGTAACGAATTTAGTTTAACGATTAAAAATTTCACGTTTGAGTCTCGTTTACGCAATACAAACCAAGTTTGCGAGTTATCTCACGTTTACGATTGAGAGTACCACGAATATGTTTACATGTTTAAAGTATGAACAAGTATAAGGGTAACATGATTATAGTTAAAATACGAGTTTCTCATTACGATTCAAGTCTCGGTTTTCTACTTTTACAACGAAAGACAGATACAAGATACAACGCTTACTAAAAATAGAAGTACGATACAAGGTTTCCAAATATAGAAAGTATAGAAACGCGGAGCGTTACAGTCTCCCCTCCTTTAGGAAATTTCGTCCCGAAATTTAGGAAGATGTAACGAAGAGATATGGATACTTAGTCTTCATATCACTTTCAAGTTCCCAAGTGAATTCGGCGCCACGTTTACCTTCCCATCGAACCTTGACAATAGGAATACGACTGCGCCTTAGCTGCTTGGTTTCTCGGTCCATGATTTCGACCGGTTTCTCCACAAAGTGCAAAGTATCGTTGATCTGAAGATCTTCGAGTGGAACTTGAAGTCCTTCTTCGGCTAGACACTTCTTCAAATTCGAAACATGAAACACGGGATGAACATTGCTGAGCGTTTGAGGTAGATCCAGTCGATACGCTACCTTGCCTATCCTTTCGAGAATCTTGAATGGACCCACATAGCGAGGAGCGAGTTTGCCTTTCTTACCAAAATGAACAACACCTTTCCAAGGTGCAACCTTGAGAAGTACGTGGTCACCTATGTTGAATTCCAAAGGTTTGCGTCTTTTATCAGCATAGCTCTTTTGTCGGCTTCGAGCTTTGAGCAAGTTGTCACGAATCTGTAGGATCTTGTCCGTCGTCTCTTGTATAAGTTCAGGACCGGTGAGTTGTACGTCTCCGATCTCGTGCCAACAAATAGGCGAACGGCATTTGCGACCATACAGTGCTTCAAATGGAGCCATTTGAATACTTGCGTGATAGCTGTTGTTGTATGAGAATTCTACCAAGGGTAAGTGCGAATCCCAGTTGCCGCCAAAATCGATTACGCATGATCGAAGCATATCCTCTAAAGTTTGGATAGTACGCTCGGTCTGACCGTCAGATTGAGGATGAAAGCGGTGCTAAGATTCAAACGAGTGCCAAGCGCGGATTGGAAAGTTTGCCAAAGGCGAGAAGTGAAACGAGCATCACGATCAGAAATAATATCAAGAGGAGTACCGTGACGACTAATTATTTCACTCGTGTAGATACGAGCCAATTTCTCGACTTTGTAATCTTCACGAATGGCGAGGAAGTGTGCGGATTTGGTCAAACGATCGATGATAACCCAAATACTGTCGTGACCAGACGAGGTACGAGGCAATTTCGTGATGAAATCCATGGCTATGCTTTCCCATTTCCAGACCGGAATTTCTGGTTGTTCGAGCAAACCGAAGGGACGTTGATGTTCTGCCTTGACTTTGGAACACGTAAGGCATTTGGAGACGTAGAGAGCGATATCACGTTTCATTCCAGGCCACCAATAGGATGCGCGCAAGTCATGATACATCTTATCAGCTCCAGGATGAACGGAGTATCGGGATTTGTGAGCTTCGTCCATCAAAGTAGTCCGAAGATTGAGACGATCGGGAATCCAAATGCGACTATGGTGGTAAAGAATACCATCAGGCTTAGCTTCGAGTGGGTTTTCGATTCCACAATTCAACTCGTTATCGAGGTTACCCTCGTTAATGACGGCAAATTGTGCTTGTCGAATCAACTCATTGAGTTTTCCCACGATTGGTAGCAACGAGCACTCTTGACATGAGTCTTACGACTAAGTGCATCGGCCACGACATTCGCCTTACCAGGGTGGTAGCAGATATCGCAGTCGTAGTCGTTTAACAATTCTACCCAACGACGTTGACGCATGTTGAGTTCCTTTTGATCAAAGATGTGTTGGAGGCTCTTGTGGTCGGTAAAGACCGTACACTTTGTACCATAAAGGTAGTGTCGCCAAATCTTTAACGCAAAAACAACTGCACCAAGTTCAAGGTAGTGAGTAGTATAGTTTTTCTCATGAATTTTGAGTTGTCTCGACGCGTAAGCGATTACTTTGTCCCGTTGCATGAGAACGCAACCAAGACCCTGGTTAGAGGCATCGCAATACACGACGAAATCGTCGTTCCCATCGGGGAGAGTGAGAATAGGAGCATTACAAAGCATGTCCTTGAGCGTTTGGAAAGATTCTTCTTGTTCAGGACCCCAAACAAAAGGTTTATCTTTTTGAGTCAACGAAGTCAAAGGAACGGCAATCTTCGAGAAGTTCGAGATGAAACGGCGATAATACCCAGCTAGGCCAAGAAACGAACGAATTTCAGAGGGCGACTTAGGCGTAATCCAATTCTTCACAGCTTCTATCTTTGCAGGGTCAACATGAATACCAAGTTCATTGACGGTGTGACCTAAGAATTGAACCTCTTTTAGCCAAAATTCACACTTGGAGAATTTGGCATACAGACGTTCAGTTTGCAAAAGCTGCAGAATAAGACGCAAATGTCGTCCATGTTCTTCTTTCGTCTTAGAGTAGATTAGGATATCGTCGATGAATACAATGACGAAATGATCGAGAAAAGGCTTACACACACGGTTCATAAGATCCATAAACACTGCAGGAGCGTTGGTCAAACCAAAAGGCATGACCACGAACTCGTAGTGTCCATAACGTGTGCGAAATGCGGTTTTGGGTACATCTTCCTCCAAAACCCGAAGTTGATGATAGCCAGAACGGAGATCAACCTTTGAAAAGCACTTCGCGCCTTGCAATTGATCGAAGAGATCGTCAATACGAGGAAGTGGGTATCGGTTTTTGACTGTAAGTTTATTGAGCTCACGATAATCAATGCACATCCGAAAAGACCCATCTTTCTTCTTGACGAACAACACGGGAGCGCCTCAAGGGGAAGTACTAGGGCGTATAAAGCCTTTATCAAGAAGCTCTTGAAGTTGGCTTGATAGCTCTTGCATCTCCGAGGGTGCTAAACGATAGGGAGCCTTCGCAACAGGAGTTGCGCCAGGAATGAGGTCAATACGAAAATCGACAGCTCGAGGAGGCGGAGGACCAGGGAGATCCTCGGGGAAAACAGAAGGGAACTCACAAACGACAGGAACATCACTTATGCTAGGACCTTTGTCTTTCTTTTCCACAACGTGGGCGAGAAAGGCAAAGTACTCCTTACGCAAGTACTTGTTCGCTTCGATGCATGACATAAGCTTGAGACCCTTAGAAGGTTTCTCACCATAGACGTGTAAAGAGTCACCTTGAGGTAGGGGAAGACGAATGAATTTCTCATAACAAACGACTTCAGCATGAACTCGCTTAAGCCAGTCCATGCCTACTATGACGTCAAAGCTACCCATTTGCATAGGTATGAGGTCGATGGAAAACTTATGATCGTTTAAGATTAGGGAGCAACCAGAAAGAACAGAGTCAACGGAGATGGTCTTACCATTAGCGACTTCGACAGCAAAAGGATTAGGCATTTTAGTTCGTTCGCACTTAAGCAAGGGTTCAAATTCAACGGATACAAAACTTCTATCCGCGCCAGTATCAAACAGACAAGTAGCATAGATATGGTTCACAAGGAACGTACCAGTGATGACGTCATTCGAACTTTGGGCTTGAGCTGAGGTGAGAACGAAAGCTCGTCCTTTCGCAGGTTTGGTTTGTTGTTGCTGTTGGTGGTTGGTGCGTTTCGGGAAACGTTGGCGAAATGGTTAGGATCGCCACAATTGTAGCAGGTTCGACCAGGTGTAGCTTGGGTTTGGCGGTTTGGGTTAGGATTGGGTAAAAGGGCTTGGGTTTGCTGGTTCTGAGGTAGGCGACAGTAGTTGGAGAGGTGTCCTAACCTATTACAGTTGGCACATTTTCGGCATGAGGTGCCAACAGGGTGATGGTAGTTGCAAGTGGTACACTTGGGGTGAGAGCCAATGTAACCTTGTCCTGGTTGGTGGGTGTTTTGGGTAGGCGGGGTGACGACAGCATTGTTTTGAGAAGAAGCCTTCCGCTTCTTGTTCTTGTTGTGGAGCTTCTTGGCTGGAGGGGTAGGTGATTCGGTGGTGTTGGCTATGGCTTGGTGCGCATGCTTCGTAGGGACCTTGTCGTAGGCCCCCTGAAGGATGCAGTTATGGTTGAGTTGGAGGGTTATGGCATAGGCTTCCTCGAGGGTTTTCGGGTTGCCTGCGGCTACATGGTTCATGATCACCGGTGAAAGGCAACGGATGAGCTTGGCGATTGACTTGGGAACAGTATCGACTTGCCCAGGGAAAATGATACTTAACTGTTTAAAGCGCGCAATCAATCCTTCAGCGTCGCTCCCCTGTTGTGTGAGATTCCAGAACTCGTTTTCAAGTTTCTGGGTCTCATGGGGAGGACAGAATTGCTCCTTCATGAGCTCCTTAAGCTCTTCCCAAGTGATCGCATGGGCTGCTTCGTTTCCACGCGTGTTTCGTTCGGTGGTCCACCACTCGAGGGCTCTCTTGCGGAAGACCCCGGTGGCATTAAGGGTTCGGAGTTCCTCAGGGCAGCCGCCCTGAAGGAAGATAAGCTCCATTGAATCAAACCAATTGATCATGGCGGTAAGACCGTCCATGCCAGTGAATTCCACTGGTTTACAAGCCATGAAATGCTTGAATTGGTAAGATGGTTTGGGGGTATCAGGTTTGGAATCAGCGGATGATTTAGGTGTGGCTTCGGCGTGTATGGTGTGGATTTGGCTGACAATGTCGGGTATGATCTTAGCCAATTGCCCGGCCATTTGCTCCGAAACGAGTCCAATCAGTTCTTGCTTCGATATTGAGTCCTCGTTGTTGGATTCCTTCTGGGAATCCGTCTTCTTGGACTTCTTGAGGCGGTTTAACGTGTTACGGAAAGGAGGCATCTAGAGGTTGTAAACAAGACAAAAGCATGAGACTTGATTGTAATAAAGAAAATAGGTTTTGCATGCATGAGTATGAATAAAGTTCACATAAGTTTCACATAAGAAGCATGTGTTCATTAAGTATGGTTCACATAGTTTGCATGAGTTCAACAAGTATAACATGTATACTCACGTATGAATACAAATAAAGAGTATAAATTTAGTTTGTTCACGGGGATTAGTATTGTTTTTGATTGCGATAAACGTGCGAGTGTGTAACGGTTTGAAATGAACGAGGTAACAAGTATCAAAACACATAAAATTTGAGTCACATAAAAGAATAGGCTCGTAAAACATGGGAATGATTCGGGTAGACAATCGTCGACAAGTCCAAAGTGAATCGAAGATCTTTTCGAATTAGAGAAACGTGCTTTGGCCTATAGGTAAAATGCTCTCATCGAGAAGCGACTAACGACATTTTACCCTTCCAGTTACTACACGTCTCTAACCGATCGGAAAATCGAGACTTTGGCGAGAGCGAAAATCAAGGAATGGTACTTAATCGACAAGGTGCGGGTTTCACCCCTAACTTGACGATTTCGTACCCTAAGTGTGGTTGGTACTTACCAAACGAATAGCAAATTCCGATTCGTTGGTAAGGGTCCACTAGAGTTTTGAGTTGGAAATTTTCCATCAAGGTTTGGATTTCACTCCTAACTCGATGGCATAATTGCGTGCAAAGAGAATAAGTATAGCGGATTGAGAGTCGTTCACCAAATTGCGGTTTTCACACCTATTTTAGTGAAGTCGTCTCGTTTATATTACGAGTGTCTTCAAGCGTCCAAACGTGTATTGTGAAAAAGTGTCTTAGGAAGACACCATGTATATGTATTAAGACCAAAAGGAAAGAGAGAAGCAAAGTAGGAAGCATAAAGTTTTAAGCATAATCAAGAATGGTCACAACGGGTACTTAGAACTATAGACTAGGTACATGGCAATTCTACCTAATTCCCTATAGTTATGGCTCTGATACCAATCTGTAACACCCCAACCGATGGCGGAAACATCGGGATGAGACGAAAACGAGATTGCTCATTGCTCACAACATTATTAAGTGACAATAATTAATTAAACCATATTTCATTTCACAAGAATTGTCAAATACATCAATGTAACAAAACAAAGAACAACCTAACATTTGCAAAGTCATAACAAAATTGATACGTCGACATTAAACCTAACGTCTAATTTGTGTGTATCTAGTCCTTGCTATATTGTTTTCATAGCGTCATCTCCTTCAACCTGTAACATGTTTTAAAATAAAGTCAATGCAAAAGCAAAGGCGAGTACACAAGTTTAAGCATAGCATACGTATACGAATAAAGTTTTAACAATCCTCATGGCAACTAAATCTATACAAGAGCAATATCAAGGCATGCAATGCTAATAATCAAACCCGTAACGCAATCACGATGTTTTAACATGACCTCACGAATAACACGATGGAGGTGGATGCGTGAATTCCTATAGCGCTAAGCATGTCAAACAAAGGCTAAAAATAGTTAATGACTAAAGCACAGCACAACGTTTATCCCTAGACAAGCAACAAGTATACGATTCAAGTAGTCATGTGTATAGGATTGTTTGTGCGTTTCATAAAGTTTAAGTGTTTGTGATTTTTGTATATGGAAACATGTTACACCCAAAAAGTGATATAAACAAATATGGGTCGAGTGTACTCACGGTTTTGCTAAGTCTTTTCTACACTTGACAACCCGTGAAGACGTTGGTTCGAGGATGACGCCGAATTATCCTACAAGAGGAAATGAGGCGTATGAGTATAGAGTTTCAACGGGAGATTAGGAGTATTCGAGCATGATAAAAAAATATGTTTGATAAAGTATTATGATACGAAAGTATTCACTAAGATGTAACACTCGTTCTTGACACTATAGTAACTCTTACGAGTTTGGGTGTGATTTCATAGGTTCGGGGCATATTAGAATCGTGACAAGGAATTACATACTTTAGTGTTAAACTTATTAACTTGATAGGTGATTATAAGTTCATTATCAAGGTTTCGGTTTTAGAATTATAATATAGTTATATATATGTCATTATAATCATGTAGGAGGTGGGAGGATGAACCATCCACTTTGTAACCTCTAGTGTCATGTATGTCAAGTATGAGGTGGGAGGTTAAACCATCCACTTTGAACCTCGGATTATGTTCACCACTACACAAGTTACCATTGGTAACAAGGAGGGTACAAGAACTATATACTATACAAGAATGTAAAGACAAGAATGATAAGGTGTCATCTAGATACCAAGTAGCCAAGTATTCAACAACCCGACGAGCACACGAGGACAATCGTCAACGGCTTTGTGGGGTTGTTACACTTTAAGTCTAGCAAACTATCTTGGGATCTTGATGAAAAATCATCAAGTGATGTGTGGTCTCAAGTTAGGATAGCCCAAGCTTCCTTGGTGGACACACAAGAACAAGTTTAAGAACTTGCATCACTTGTGAGCTCAATGCTCTTTAAAAACAGAAAGTTTAGGGTGTTAAAACAGCCCTTAGTTCATGTTAACAAGCTTGGTTAGGCTTTACTAATCATAAGCTTGATTGTAAGCACAAGAACATAAGTTTGTTGAAGTTAAAACACAAGTTTGATAAAAGTTTAGACAAAACAGAAAGTTTGTGGACATTTTGGGGCATTTCCAGGTCTGGATTCTCCATGGAGAAACCTAGGAATACAACCCAAAGTTTATCCAAGCAAGTAGGAAAAAGAATGGAGTGATTTCATTAAGAAATGAGTGAGTTACACTCACTTTAGTAAGAGGTATACAATCTGCTCGAGAATCTGATGTTGCAAGGATCTTGAGGTGATTTGAGAGTGATTTGAGAGAGACTAAAGTGTGAAAATACTTGGATTAGAGGTGGGTTTTATAGGGGAAGGATTAGGGTTAGTTAGGTGAAGTTTAGGTGGGTAATTAATGGCTTGAAACTCAAAAAAATACAAAAAAAACCCGCCCAAAATGGCTGTTTGCCCGCTGGTCGCGACCAGCCCTCGTCCGGAAACAAAGCATAAGAAGCTTTTGTTTCCGGGTTTATTTGAATGAGAGGCGGCTGGTGGAGTGGTTGAGGCTTGGTTTGGTGAACCGGAGGTCCCGGTTCGAGTCCCGCGGATCCGGTTTTGGTTTATTATTTATATGTATTATTATTATTTTTTTTTTTATTTATTTTTTTTTAACTTTTAAACAGTTTCATAATTGGAAGGAATGGTCCCTGTAGTTCAAGAATTCAATATTTACTCTTTAAACCTTGGACTTATTTAAAGAAGGATATATATTAACATTAAATTCTAAATGTTAATATATTTATAAAAAAATTAGAATTTTAAATTTTTGTAAAATAAATCAATTAATTTTATTAACTAATTTAATTAATTAATTTAATTAATTAACTTAATTAATTAATTTAATTAATTAACTTAATAAATGAATAGATAATTATATTTTCGTAACGAATTTAGTTTAACGATTAAAAATTTCACGTTTGAGTCTCGTTTACGCAATACAAACCAAGTTTGCGAGTTATCTCACGTTTACGATTGAGAGTACCACGAATATGTTTACACGTTTAAAGTATGAACAAGTATAAGGGTAACATGATTATAGTTAAAATACGAGTTTCTCATTACGATTCAAGTCTCGGTTTTCTACGTTTACAACGAAAGACAGATACAAGATACAACGCTTACTAAAAATAGAAGTACGATACAAGGTTTCCAAATATAGAAAGTATAGAAACGCGGAGCGTTACACGTTCCGTCGTCCGTTAACGCTAAACTTGCGTAACTTTCAAAGCTTTTACCCGTTTAACCTCCTGTTTCTTCCTACATGACCGTAATTTGATACTCTATCATATGAACTTGAAACCCAATATCCGGATTAGGGAAATTCTTAACTTATGAGTTTCGGCTAAATATTCAATTACGGATTATTCAACCCGCTCATGTTTTCATCAAACATATCATTTGTTTTACCCCACAACTTACTTGAACATTAGAACTATAATAGTTTTACATTATCCGGAGTGTTGTACTTAGGAATTTAGGCACTTTGATACTCGGTATACGTTATACTCATTCATCACATTCAATTATACGTAATTGAACTTTATTAGTACAATTTTCATACTCTAAACTGTCTATCCATTTATCCTACCTAACAACTGAGACTTTTGGTTATCAACACACGCATCCATTTCTCGATTAGCATGCTTATATGCAATTCTACCCAATACCCGGTTATAATACCGTAGTCCTTACTTAGGTAATCGTCCCGGTATAGCATTAGAACCTCCTTTTTGACCCGTTCGGTCTACTTAGTAAAAATCATCAACTTCATACAACTAAATCCAGTTTTACTCCAATTATCATGCTTAAATAACTAGTGCGTGACTTTACTTAAACAAACTACGAAGTGATTCCGGAAATCACTTACCTTATGCATCTGAGTTTGTATCCGCTTCCTTGCCCCCTCTTGACCAGTTAGCCTTTGGTGCTTGAGTCCATCTCGACATGATTCCTATACTTTCATGTCATCGAAATCACATTCTTGTTAGCGTACACAATTGTACATGTTAACGATCATATAAATCGCATATTTCATATTTGACTTTCATTAGTCGATTACAACAAGCATAAGACATATAACCAAATTCACATCCTCTCAAACTCATGTAATTCATCATGTCATTCCATATAACGTGTCTTGATATTACACATACCATACAACTTCCTATAATCCTACATTCACGACAACAAGCCAAATCATGCTTCTTATGCGTAGTCGACTTTCCTGAAATTAACAGTTCATCATATGACCTTTCGACTTATCCTCATATATCCGTAACATCATAATAGGCTATACGAGCGACACTATATACATTTCCTACCCACGATGCAATTGTGCTTACAACCACATTCAAACTAGTAACTTAACATGATCTCAATCATCATTCACATTTCATTCCTATATATATATTTATATATATATATATATATATATATATATCAAGCTGTTTCATACAAATTTCGCATCCTAGCTTTACTTAGGCATTTCATCACACACTTGGTGTGAGTACCATTAACTAAGCATAGTGTACAAGTATCATTTGCATAACATGGCCATTTCATGTCAGTATCATCAAGAACATCCAATTCAATGGAATTTCACAAAACTTTTCTTCTAATTCAGTTCTAACTAACAACTTATCAATATGAACAATCATCATACATAATTCTCATATGAAATTCCACATTACAACTCATACCCATTCTACCCTAGTAGGTTTTCACTTCCAACATTGATTTAGTCAAATTTTAAGCATTCATGATGTTATAGATGGTGATCATAGTTCAATATAATGCTAATTCCATAAGAATTCATGGATTTTCTTGAAACCCAATACATTCAAGATCATCAAAATATCAAATTCTTCTCACCTTAAGCTTTAGTAGGCATAGATGATCAAGAAATCACTAACATGCATGAATAATAGCCATGATTAGGGCTTCAATGTGCTGGATTTGTGTGATTAGAAGGGTTTCCCCTTCCTTCTCTGCTCTGGGCGTCGAACACACACACACACACCTGATGTGTGTGTTTTATTTTTTTTATTTTTATGTTTATTCTTTCAACTTGTACAACTTTGGTCCCTCTAATATGGAAATCGTGTTCTAAGGTTAGAAATACATCCTTACTTGTATAATTAAGTAAATAACTAGGTTAAATAACCTAGATATTTTATTTCATGCTATAACACACAAAACATGCTAGCGAATATAAAAATTCGGATTTTGGGGCGTTACACGTCTACCCCCCTTAAAGGAGGTTTCGTCCTCGAAACCTTGTTCACTTCCACTTAACACTATTATCTTTTCTTCCCTCCCCGTTAACTTGATCATGAGCCCGTATTGATGACAAACTTCTAACTCCAAGAGCCCAACCAGAGTTCTTGTTAGTGTCGTCATCATTGTATAATGCTAGTTTCTAACAAAATAAGCATAATTATACGCATTGACCCTACTTTTTTAGACTTTGCATTTTACATTCATCTTTACATAAAGCCGGAATCTACCCAGAGCTCTTATTACTGTCCCTTTCACTCTATATCGCTAGTTTCAAACACACTTCATCACTAGCAGTTCATTCATCATTCTAATGCTCGTATAAACCTACGTTTACGGCCGGTTCCTGTCTTTCTAATTAAACATAATACATTCATGTTTTTACTCATTCAAAACGAATCGATTTATTTCCTTCAATTCATATATAATCTATGACACTTCAATTTGATCATCATAAACAAATCCCAACATTCCATTACTAGCATCCCTTCTACTTACTTTCGCATTCATATCAGGGGTCATTATATTATCATACCCATACTACAGATATTCGATGACCCGTTCTTACTCGTAATCACAAGCTACACCTTTTACTAACCTTGATTTCATTGTATAATCCAACGGCCTACGACCCGAATAAGCCAGATTCATTGGGTGTCATACAACACCTGGATTGATCGTATCCGTTTATTTGTTAAGCTTCCACCTAAGTACATCCTTTCAACAACGTCTTGTTCAGATGAACATGGCCAACAAGCCCAACATCAGAGTTAGTATTTCTAACGGTTCCTGCCACCTTGTATATCTTATCAAAATTTCCACAGTAACAATCATTCAGGTACAGTACCACTCGACGATCATTGTGAACGTTTTCTTGGAATTTATTTCATTTAAATATTCATACCTTTCGATGGTTATTCACCTATAACCCTTTTACAATTTTCCTACATGCGTACTATACCATATTACACATTCTATTCTTACACATATATCTTTCGTTCATGTCACTTTCATTTGCTACCATCAGTTCGTACGTAAGTGGTTATTCCACCAATAACGTTCGATCTAACATCCACATATTAAACAGTTTACTAACCTGGTTGTCTTGGCACATTACCACGACCCGCAAAACGGTTCGGGCATCTTCATTGTGAGTCCGCACCTTCTATGGGGAAATCTCATCCATCCGTGTGTTGAGCTTCCGCTCGTACACGTACTTTCCCAACTCTACTAACTTTATCATACCAAGAGTTCTTCCACCCTCATCTATAAATACAGTATTAGTACATTTCATTCGCATTCTTTCAAGTATGATGTTTATCCAATCATATTTTTTACATACTAGTCATTTCTAGATTCTTCTAAATCATTAGCTCGTTTGACCCATTCATAACGGGTCAATATATAACCGTTCCTTAACATATCGTTTTCATTCACTAGTTGTATAATTTCTGCAGTTTGACTTTTCAAGGTCAAATTGACATTTCTTACTTATCATAGATGGATTGAAGTACACATTCGTACTTCTTTCCGTTCATGCTTACTTGCAAAGTCTTTATTACATCATTTCAGTATTCTTGCCAAAGCCTACCCTTTTCCATCCATACTTAAGTTATTGTCCAGGTCGTAGCCTGTCCTTCATTCCGACTCCCAAGAGTCAGTTACTAACACATAACTTATTCAATACTTCTTTCTTTCAATCAAAATTTTAAGTTTGCGTGCCAATTACAATATTTTCTTGTGACACTATCGTCATTTATTTTATACTTTCTTATATGACCCGTTTTGACTCAATCATGGTCAAACTGTCAACACATTCTTAGGCAGATTTATTTCATCCTTTTTATGTCTTAAATCCGTCTTGCAGATTCAGACGTATCATTCGTACCTTTCATTCATTCTACGTTTTGAATCCGTTTCGCGGATTCAAACACATCATTCATACTTTTCATTGTTCCGTACTTACGGATTCAACATTCTTTATTCTTATCATTCATGCTTTTCATTCTTACATGGTACTCTCAATTTTTCTGAGAGTATTACTACCCATTTCACCCGCACGTCCACCTACTACCCAATTATACCGGACATACCTGCGATAATTACCACTGTCTCACGAATGTCATATGTTTCTTGCATACTGGCCAGGTGCGCAATCCACATATTAGTCTCGTGCCTTCATGAAATCATCGCCTTATGTCCGGGGAATTAGGTTTCGGCACGTGTAGCATTTTCAAAACTTTATCACTATATCATCTTTGTCTTTCATTTAAAATTTTCCTCCCCTCGGGAGGCTTTACCATCACCGTTACCCACATACTAAATTTGCGTACCTGGGGTCAATTTGTCTTACAACATGCTGTGGTGTCGGTCCTAGACCGCATTCGCGGATCATCCTCTTCAAGCAACTTTTGCGTACCTTACACAAAACATATTGTTAGTTTCTTTACATGCATACTTAAGTACATACTTACATTCGCTTCTACCTTCGGATCTTGATCGAGTCTTGGATTGTACGGGTTCCTTATAATAAGAGCACACGTGTTTGAGTTCAAGTATTTACCTCATCATACTTCATTTCTCTCAACCCAGGGCTCTGATACCAACTTGTAAATCCCTAACACGTTTTGATCGAAAAGTCGCAACGGAAATACGTGCTTTAAAATTTCTTTCTTAAAATGTTCCATTATATTTGAAATCATATAAAAACATCTTTATGTGAGGAACTACATTATTTATTTCTCATTAACGTGTCAATAATAACATACTAATACCGATTACATGACCGCTCATTCTGTACAATCCATGTGTCTAACACTCGATCTTCAATCACTAGTCTTCCCTCGTGTTGATCCACGGTTCTTTACCACCTGCATCCACCACATACATTCGAATCATTAGAACACATTATATATATACAAGATTCATAATCTTGGAGTCTTGTCACGTTCTATTCTCATATACTTTCCATTCCGTTATCTTTCTAAATTAAGCATTTCAGCTGAGTGTCTAATCCTTAGTGGAACTTCAACAATGTACCTGCATTACATTTCATTCTCAAAGCACACTATTAGTAACGTAAAATCAATGCATTGAATTCATGTATACATGTATACCTGCCCCATCCTTTCATGGGCGATAAATTCTACTTCGTGCATACGTACATTCACACGTATAATCATACGCACATACACACATACACACATACATACGTACATACATACTTACCTACATACATACATACCTACATATCTACTTACCTACATGCTTACATAATTATGTCTACGCATACATACTTCCATCCAATTCTTGATTAACTTATTCACATTTACTTATCCTACTCATACATTAATTACATAGTGCTTAGACTTGGATTTATAACCCAAAAACATCAAGGAAACATCCAAAATCATGTTTGGAAGGTCCGTCATAGACCACGGTTAATGTACCGAAGCTTACGGTACACAAAACAACTTGGATAACAAAATTCAGCATTTAAAACATGAGGAGGGCGTCGGCGACGGCCCCGTCGGCGACGCCTCTTAGTTTTTCGTGTATCCAGGAAACCCCGTAGGCAGTAAATTAGGACGTTGGCAGAAATGGAAGCTAGACGGGGCGTCGGCGACAGCCTCTCTAAAGTGTGTTTTTCTGCAGATTCGTTCCGTCGTCCGTTAACGCTAAAACTTGGGTAACTTTCAAACCGTTTACCCGTTTAATCTCCTGAAAGGGTATGCTCCCAAAAACCTTGCGCCAATCAAGGAAACCATACCCATTAATAACTTCTAAGAAAACTGCGCTCAGAATTCTTTGCCAAAATAAGATTTATTAGAACTCTGCGCCAAATATCCAAGAGAGGAAAGCGTCATTTAACTACCTTGCGCGGGCTCGCGCAAGGTTCAAAGTTAACCTTGAACACTCTCTTTGGATAAATGCTTCATTAACTACCTTGCGCGGGCTCACGCAAGGTCCAAAGTTAACCTTGAACACTCTCGTTTGATAATGCTTCATTTACCTACCTTGCGCGGGCTCGCGCAAGGTTCAAAGTTAACCTTGAACATTCTCGTTTGATAATGTTTCATTTAACTACCTTGCGCGGGCTCATGCAAGGTTCAAAGTTAACCTTGAACATTCTCGTTGGATAATGCTTCATGCACAAACCTTGCGGTAGATATTTATATCAAAGCAAGCATCCACCAAACGTTGCGCTAAGCAGCAAGGAGAAGAAGGAAGATCAGTTAACTAACTTGCACTTCTCGCGCAAGGAAACAGTAAATCCTGAGAAACTTTCCATTAGCAAAATCCTTGACTTGGTGCAGAAGCAAAGGGAATCTTTTTTGTTGTAACAGAATGTACACGTGGCGAATAATAGATGGGTAACAGCTGTGAAACCTTCTAGAAGCCATTAACACCCAATCGTGCAAGCATCTTTTCGGTTATAACCAATTGCCACATGGCAGCATCTGGACGGCTGAGGAAGATCACGGTGATGGCATGCTCACATTTATAAGATGTAGTGATCTCATGTTGACATGTGGCACCTCCCTAACCGCTGATGAGCTCACGATCCGTGTGCACTAACGGATTGCCAACAAACGTTAACGGAATAACAAAAGATTCCGTTAAAGTTAACAATCTCTCTTTTTGGCACCAAACACTGGCTATAAATAAGTAATTTGGAATTCAAGGAAAGGTATTCACTCTCAACTACTCTCTCTCTCTTACAATACTTACTTCCGACTACCTGTACTTATTCTCACGCCGGAGGGTCCTTCTCGAGAAGAACCCCCTTCTCCCCGTGAAGAGCTAACGGTGTTCTGTTTTGCACGATCAGCCAGAATATTGTTCTATTCGTCATCCATCGTGAAACCAAGCGGAGGGTTAACCCTTTTATGCAGAGCCCATTCCATAGATCTACTTAGATTCCGATCTAGTTGATCTAGGGTTTCTTCACCTTCCGTTTCTTCCTACATGACCGTAATTTGATATTCTATCATATGAACTTGAAACCCAGCATCCGGATTATGGAAATTCTTAACTTATGAGTTTCGGCTAAATATTCAATTACGGATTATTCAACCCGCTCATGTTTTCATCAAACATATCATTTGTTTTACCCCACAACTTACTTGAACATTAGAACTATAATAGTTTTACATTATCCGGAGTGTTGTACTTAGGAATATAGGCACTTTGATACTCGGTATACGTTTACCATTCATCACATTCAATTATACGTAATTGAACTTTATTAGTACAATTTTCATACTCTAAACTGTCTATCCATTTATCCTACCTAACAACTGAGACTTTTGGCTATCAACACACGTATCTGTTTCTCGGTTAACGTGCTTATATGCAATTCTACCCATTACCCGGTTATAATCCCAGTGGTCCTTACTTAGGTAATCGTCCTGGTATAGCATTAGAACCTCCTTTTTGACCCGTTCGGTCTACTTAGTAAAAATCATCAACTTCATACAACTAAACCCAGTTTGAGTCCAATTATCATGCTTAAATAACTAGTGCGTGACTTTACTTAAACAAACTACGAAGTGATTCCGGAAATCACTTACCTTATGAATCCGAGTTTGTATCCGCTTCCTTGCCCCCTCTTGACAGTTAGCCTTTGGTGCTTGAGTCCATCTCGACATGATTCCTATACTTTCATGTCATCGAAATCACATTCTTGTTAGCATACACAATTGTACATGTTAACAATCATATAAACATATTTTATATTTGACTTTCATTAGTCGATTACAACAAGCATAAGACATATAACCAAATTCACATCCTTCAAACTCATGTAATTCATCATGTCATTCCATATAACGCGTCTTGATATTACACGTACCATACAACTTCCTATAATCCTACATTCACGACAACAAGCCAAATCATGCTTCTTATGCGTAGTCGACTTTCCTGAAATTAACAATTCATCATATGACCTTTCGACTTATCCTCATATATCTGTAACATCATAAAGGCTATACGAGCGACATTATATACATTTCCTACCCACGATGCAATTGTGCTTACAACCACATTCAAACTAGTAACTTAACATGATCTCAATCATCATTTTCACATTTCATTCCTATATATATATATATATATAATATATATATATCAGCTGTTTCATACAAATTTCGCATCCTAGCTTTACTTAGGCTTTCATCATACACTTGGTGTGCGTGCCATTAACTAAGCATAGTGTACAATCATCATTTGCATAACATGGCCATTTCATGTCCATATCATCAAGAACATCCAATTCAATGGAATTTCACAAAACTTTTCTTCTAATTCAGTTCTAACTAACAATTTATCAATATGAACAATCATCATAAATAATTCTCATATGAAATTCCACATTACAACTCATACCCATTCTACTCTAGTGGGTTTTCACTTCCAACATTGATTTAGTCAATTTTAAGCATTCATGATGTTATAGATGGTGATCATGTTCAATATCTTGCTAATTCCATAAGAATTCATGGATATTCTTGAAACCCAATACATTCAAGATCATCAAAATATCAAATTCTTCTCACCTTAAGCTTTAGTAGGCATAGATGATCAAGAAATCACTAACATGCATGAATAATAGCCATGATTCGGGCTTCAATTTGCTGGATTTGTGTGATTAGAAGGTTTCCCCTTCCTTCTCTGCTCTGGGCGTCGAACACACAACACACACACACCTGATGTGTGTGTTTTATTTTTTTTATTTTTATGTTTATTTCCTTCAACTTGTACAACTTTGGTCCCTCTAATATGGAAATCGTGTTCTAAGGTTAGAAATATATCCTTACTTGTTTAACTAAGTAAATAACTAGGTTAAATAACCTAGTTATTTTATTTCATGCTATAACACGCAAAACATGCTAGCGAATATAAAAATTCGGATTTTGAGGCGTTACAAGTTTATTACCCTAACATTTAAGCTAGAAACCCTAGTCATTTGAAGTTTGTATCTCGTTAAAAACTTAGATCTTTAAAACATTATTTTGGCATAATTATGTTTATTTATTATGTCTAACTTGTGCCTTTGTTTCCGAATGATTATGTTTACAATTATTATGCCAAGTGCTTAACAAGATGACTTTTCAATGTTTGGGATTAAGATTATTGTTTTTTAAATGGTATATGTTCGTTTGTGTTTGTGAACCGTTAGTGAAGAAGTTCAATTCCTTATTGAAAAACACGATTCGTTTGGTTATACTTTCATGAGAAGTTCAATGTTAAAAAACTAATATAAACTAGGCTTCATTTAATTT
Organism: Scalesia atractyloides; assembly: GCA_947069175.1. Taxonomy (NCBI): domain Eukaryota; kingdom Viridiplantae; phylum Streptophyta; class Magnoliopsida; order Asterales; family Asteraceae; genus Scalesia; species Scalesia atractyloides. The sequence goes on from CAMTDV010000024.1 coordinate 71,237,433, forward strand.
GGATCATTTACAACCCTAAATCATGGTTCACAGTTCTGTGTAAAAGAGAGTTATTGAACCTATTTTACGCAAAATATTAAAATGCCTTTACATGCATATATAATGTGTATGTAATTATAAATGAAATAACTAACTTCACGATCAGTCCAAGCCTAAGTCAAATGAAGCTAGGTTTTAGGCCCTTAATTTAATAGGCCCCATATATATAGGCTAATTCTAAATAAAAACCATGCCCCGTTGTGTAAACCATGAAAACTGATATGTGTGATAGAGATTGTGTCATGTGTCTAGATCAACTTTATACATGAGGGTTATAATAGTCATTTTAATTGTCTTACACAACCCTATATCCATGGGATTTGATGTTTACTTTTATACTTCTAGTTCTACTTTCCTTTCTTCTCTCTCTATAATATCTTATCAACTAACAAGTCTCTAATAATTTCTCATGGATTTCCCATTTCCCTTTCACCATCTTCTTTCTTCATTCATAGAGCATAATCCTCCAGAGTTTCATGTTACACCAGACCTCAATATTTTCTATTTCAATTGAAAATCCATTTCTCCAACCTTTAGTAGAAGAGATTCCAGGTTTATTAAAATCATGTTTGTTGCATTAAATTTATTTATGTTCATTACTTCATTAATTTTGTTTTTTTGTTAAATTGTAATAACTTCAGTAAATAGTTTTTCTCATGTTTAGAAACTATCATATTTAATGACGTTTTCTTTTGTAAACACAATTGTCTTTTTTCATTTAATAAGGTGTTTTCGAGATGTAGAAAAACCTTTAGATTAACACAGTTGACGAGAAGAAAAACCTTGACTTGATGAAAACTTTATTTCATGATGTGTTCGGTGTTCTTTGTTGTTGCGTTCAAACTTGTTTTTTTTATGTAACAAAGACGTATACTTCACTATATGAATTTTGCAGATGGTTGTGAAGATGATTAATAGAGAGAGAATAGAAAGGGCGAAAAATGTGATTCAAAGAGAGAATGAAATGTGTATTTTTTCATGGGAGAGAAGATTAACAATTAACACAGTAATCGATGTTGGGGATTGTTTAGTTGCGGGTATAGGTGTTCGTAGGTAACTATGATGAGAAAAACGGCAGCGACATCTTCGTTGCGACAACTTGCGAAACCAAAACGGAAGCTCTTGTTTACTGGATTAAAGTTGAAGTTATTTTCTTGTTTATTGTTAGATTATATTATTATTTGAAGTTATTTTCTAGATATATTTATGAAACAGAGTGGGGTTTGTTACATAAAAATAGAGTGGGTTTTGTTTACATGAAACATATTACTTTAAAATTATTGTGGTTACATAAAAATAGTAGTAGTTGTTGTTAACATGTGACATGACTTGTTACAAAAATAAAGTATGTTGATACATATGAAGTGTCTTTTGATCGGTGAAAAAGCATGTTACAAAAATAAAGTGTGTCGTTACATATGTGGCGTAAAATTTTCATAATGTAAAAATGTAATAGCAACATAAATGATATATGTAACATTATGTTACTGAAATAGAATGCGTTGTTACACATGTAACATAAATTAATCATGTAAAATGTAGGTTACATTTTATGTCACATATATAAATGATATATGAATTTTTTTTGTGTGTGGCCTTGATCTTTTTTTTATTTGTACATACATAAATGATTTCTTTTGATCTATACATATATTTAAAAGTAATAAAAGAAAATTATAGTACGGTCTGATGCACATCAAAAAATAAAAGAAAATTCATCAAAAGTATAAGAGACAAAGTATATGAATGGAAAAAAAAGTTCACCAAAAGTATAGATAAAAAAAAAAGTAGTTTTTGACATCTTTGTGGAGACTCAGAATTAATGTATAAACATATTTGCCCTTTTATACAAAAAAAGTTTTTTACACTTCAATTAATTAGAAAAGTAAGAGCAATCAATTTGAACCCTTGATCTGAAAAAAAATAGATGGTTGGTTTGGTTTGTATAGTTTGCACAACTCATGCGAGTTTACAAAATATCCATGCCATATATATATAGTTCCTGCGAGAACCATCTAACCACGAAAATCAATGTGAACACAACCAAAATAAACCAACCCCACCACTAACCAAAATCCTAAACCCTCCACCCCACCACATCCCAAAAACCTAAACAACCCCACCCCCCCCCCCCCCCCCCTTCACCTAAAAAAATATAGCCCCAAAAACCTAACCCCCACCTACACCCACTAAAAACCTAAACACCCCACCTAAAAAAACTATACCCCACCAAAAATCCCACAAAAACCTAACCCCCACCACCCAAAACCTAAACACCCCCTCCCCACCCAAGCTAAATACTGAAAAATCAAACCCCAAAACTAAAGGTTACAAATGTTTTTTTTATTTATTTTTTAAGAGTTAAAACACGACTTTTACAAAAAAAAAATATTATAAATAAAATGTTGCGATTTTTAACGAAAAATTATAAAATTTTTGTGTTTTAAGCTTTTTAAATAGTTTTGGTTTTGTTCACACTGGTTCTCGCAATAAATGTGGTTCCTAACGGATCATTACCTTATACATGAGTATAAATAATAAGATTACCATGGCTATTGTAACTGGTTAAGTAAAGAGTTACTTGAACACAAGGAAGTAGATGAGGAATATAAAACGTTATATCTTGCTAAGGTTTGCGAGATGTAGTTAGTATCTAATACTGTCTATGTTAAGGTAACTAATCAATGAATCATCCAAATGGGAGACTTTTGGATATTAGATGTCCGATGATCGATTATTCAACGTTACCATGAGATACGATTCAAAGAGTTACACTTTGGACGACAAACAAGTAATAATATTTAATGGTTAAACATTAGTTCACGAATTACGGAATTAATTGCATTAATTAATATATGGTGATATATTAAAAGGTTACGGTTTAATTATTTAATAAAGCAATTAACAAGATTATGACATTGATGATTTAATTGTTAAATAAAGAGGTGGAATTAGATAGGGATTTAGTGTAAATTGTTAGGTTATAAATACATACTAATTGTAACATTTCGCAATTATTGAAGTATTCGTTTTCGTATTTTTTCGTATTCAACCATTGTAATCCGAGACTTATGATCATAATGAAATTTATCTTTTTTTATTCAATAAGTGTACAATTAAACATAGGTGTTATTTATATAATCATCAAGATACGATTTAATCATTCAAAAACTGACTTATGTTGTATTAATTCGATATCCGAGACCCAATCAATCAACTATTGTGTCATACTATTTTATAAATTATGTTGGAAACTCAAATTTATACAAATAACAAAAGAGAAATGCATAAAACAAATAAGTGCATGACATTAGGCCCAAATAAAACACAAAAATATATTAATGGGCCAATTTTTAACTTTCCATATTTCTTTCACCACCGTAAACCCTAATCCATCACCTATAAATACCATACTCATTCCACCACTTTTCTTTGCCATTTCTCACATAATTCTTCTCTCCTCTTGAAAGTGAGTTCCTTCTCCTTTCACCTTCTTCTCTTCTTCTTGTTTTTTTCTTTGCGTTTTCATACTTCCCCATTTTGGAGAAATCCTTATGGAATGTCACCAATGTTGCCATGGCAAACAAAGATGGTGCATCACCAAAACAAAGACCAATCTTGGGTTTTCTTTTACATTTTTTACCTTTAATTATGTCGTTTTCATCTTACATTACTAACCATGATCAATTATTATAATGCCTAACTATTTATTATATGTCTAACATTACTAACCATTCTAACTTATTTAACCATGCTAACAATTACTAACATTTTGATCATGCTACTAACTACTAACTCTTTTACTTTTGCAACTTACTTACTTAGTCTTACAATTACATAATTATTACTAATTCATTAATTATTATTACATACTAAAGATATATAAAAGTACTAACTCCTTTAATTTTTGTTATTTACTTATTTAGACTTGCAAAGTTAATTATCATTGTCAATTAATTACTTATTATTATATAAATACTATTATTATATTATTATTATTATTATTATTATTATTATTACTATTTATCTCTTATTCAAATCTCATTTACATTCTAATTTCTAAATCTTTCTACTTACACACCTTGTTCATCCCTGTTAGGATAAATTGGTGCTTCAACGGCTCAAGACGATCATCTCACACTTGTGGAAATCACTTGAAACGGTGAGTATACTTGATCCCATTTTATTTTAACACTTTTGGGTGCAACATGTATTCGCTATCAAACACACAACACTTGAAACTTGTTATTCACAATCTACCCACTTTTAAACATGGAATGATGTGATGCTTGTTAATCTTTTATGCTATGTAAACTTTTCGTGTCTATGTGCTCATTAACTTTGCTAGCCTACCTTAACAATTATAGCGCTATAGGATTAACGCACCGCCCTTGAGTCTTGAGTCTTGGGTATTGTTAAGTAAAATATGTTAACCTCCCGTTAGTCTTTGGGAAAGACACTTTGCGTTGGAAACTTTGGTTTGAACACATAGCTCCGTTTCAGCATACTTGTTAACTTGCATATTGTTATTCATGTTGGGTATGATTGCTAAACAATTTATTCTAATTATTCTATGTGTCAAACCTGTATCCTCGCCAACTTTTTGTTGATTTTATTTTAATACATGTTGCAGGTTGATAGACGAAGTGACGAAGAATCAAGTTAGGATGGATGTAGAAAACCCACATTAATAATAAACGATGTTTGAATCTTGGTTTATGCTTGTTATCATTTTGCTTTGTTGAAAACAATGTATTTGAATTTTAGACATTTTATGAAATTGAATTTAATTTACATTGTCACATTTAGTGTTATAATGCTTTGAATGATTTGTCATCTCATCCCGATGTTTCCGCCATCGGTTGGGGTGTGACAGATTGGTATCAGAGTCATAACTATAGGGAATTAGGAAAAGTATGAATGCTTTTACCTAGTCTATAGTTTAGGAGCTTTCTCACTATGTGTTCTTTAAAACTATATCCCTTCTATCTTATGTCACAACCCCGACCCGCAACGGAATAAGAGTCGGGGCATAATTGGGTTATCACCAAAGCTCATGACATTTACTAATATGTTTCATATTTATTAAAGTCACAGTTACATTCCAAATAATCCAAACATGTCCATACAATACAAAGAAATAACCAAACAAACTAGTTCCAAGCTCTAAATCATTTTATTCTTCTAGTCCAATCCTAAGTGTTTCTGGCTGCAGCTGGTTCACCTGTATCATGTGTAAAAATGGGGGTTTTTGGGTCAACATAAGTTGGCGAGTGAACCTTGTTAGATAAACATTTATTATTGATTTACTTGTTAGTTTATCAATGAAAAATTGTGCATAATTATAAATGAGCAAATGTAAATAATCAGGCAGTAGCAATTCGCAATCACAACTATAACATACAATAACATATGATAGCATATATTAACATACCAACATCATACAATAAATAACATAAATGAAACTGTGTGATCAAGGCTCAATCAAACGGAGCCGATCGTATTGCATGTACTGAAAATGAAAATGTCTGTGCGATCAAGGCTCAATCCAACGGAGCCGATCGTATGTGGGCACGCCAGGTTCACGCTCATAATGAAATGGGGAACATACTCAACGCTCAGAATGTAATGGGGAGCGGCGGCCTATGAAATTGCATGTACTGAAAATTAATAAATTGCATCTAACAATAACCACACAACAGTTAAAACAAACTGAATACACAAGTTCATGATATGATGTATGCACAATGATTTAAATATAATATATAGCAAGACACATGATACACCCCAAAACGTGATTAAAACGGGGAATTTGTAAAGATTCACTCACATTGGGTGCGTTTGATTGGAGATGATGAGATGCGCACGAGTCGAGAGAATTGAACAACGAGAATTACTAACCTAAATAATAACGGAAAAATATAGTAAATGAATGGATTTTATTAAGGATTTTAATGGAATTTTTAGATATATTTTTGTGAGTTTAAGGCTATTTTCTATCTTTGAAAATATTATTTTTAAGTATTTTTAATTGATTTTTAAATTAAATTAAATAAATAAAAATATAAAAAAAAATTGTTTATTTTGCGTTGACCGTTGACCGTTGACTTGTTGACCTGTTGACCGGTTCGGTCAGTGTGCAAGAATGCGCTGGGTGAGACTCGAACCCGAGACCTCCCGTACGCGTGCACGCAGCTCTACCAACTGAGCTACGTGTCTAACCCGAAATAATCTTGTTTTTAATTATATTTATATACTAATTCGATTTATTCAAAATTCATTTGTTTTTAGAAAAAGATTTTAAATCATCGAACCGGTGCTGTTAACCAGACTCGAACGCGTGACGTGCGACTTAGTGTTGCACATAGTCCATCGCTGGACTGTGTGTCTAACCTGGTTAATATCTCGGTTTTTATTATACTTAACAACTAACGGGGTTAACCCGGTTCAGCTTTAATCAAAAAGGCATTTTATTACTTAGAGAGTGCGTGTATCAGGGATCGAACTCGTGACATGCGCGTTTATTTTGCACACAGTCCACCGCTGGACTGTGTGTCTAACCCGTTTAAAATACCAATTTTAATTATACTTATAACTTAACTATCTTCGTCTTCTTCACTCAAATTACAGTCGATGGTGTTACTAATCCATTTTCTTGTTTTCACGATTAACAATCATTCTTAAGGCTAAAATGAAATGGCAGAGACGGTGTTGGAAGTAACATACCGTAGGAATGATACAGAATTTCCGGCAATGCGTCGGCTCTGTTTTTGTGCACCTCAACTGAACAAAACAATTAGCCGTTTTAATTAGCCAATCGTGGAATTGAAGTGATAAACAAACGTTAAAAGTGTGTTTGAAGGTCCTTACCGTTTCACAGGCGAAGATACGGATTTTCAGAAGTTTTCCGGCGAGCAGAAATTATCCGATGACGACGTCTGAATTTGATTTAAATTGGAGGGTTTGAGTTAGAAATAGCTTAACAACTGTTAGACTATGATGGTATTGAAGAACTTACTTATTTGAGGACAAATACGGTTTTTCGGCGAACTTGCAGAATTTTCCGGCGAATTGATTTAAGCTTTCTGATGGACCGGTTGTGTGACGAAAGTGAAAAGGAAAGTTTGTAGGATGTTTCTGAGTCGCGAGAGGGGTCTTGATTGAAGTAATTTGGACTTTGATTATTTTCGGTTATAAAAACCGATGATGATAAGAATTGAAGTTCATTCAAATCCGAATTGATTAAAATCGTCGGTGCATCGGTTATAAACCTGAATGTGCGATTAATCAAACGATTAGACGGTTGAATTGCCGATTTCGGTTTCTCAGTTGGCGCAACCGGTTTAACTATATTTGTATATAAGAGTTATTTGTTTCCTAGAGATGACAGAAAACAACAAGTGGCGGAGTGGTGATGTGGGTGTGTGTTAAGTCTTTGGATTTAGGTTCCGGCTGACCCGGGTTCGAGCCCCGGCAGCATCATTTCATTTTTATTTATTTTGTTTTCACTTTTTATCAAATATAATTTTTATATGTTTAGTTTGTTTATTAATTATGTATCATTAAAAATCAAAATAACCATAAATATACAACATGACATTTATAACTTGATATTCGATTACAAAACGGAGCGGGTTTTGGAAACCCGTTTTTGACAAATGTTACATCTTACTTGCTTCTCTCTATTCTCTTTGGTCTCTTAACATACATATCTTTCCTAAGGCTAACACAATACACACTTGGAGGCTTTAAAGACACTTTTATAGCACAATCAAAACGATTCACCAAAATAGGGGTGATTCCCACATTTGGTGATGACTTTCACTTAGCTATACTTTGAATTTTGCACGGAATTTACCCTCAAGTTAGGAGTGATATCCAAACCTTGAAGGAAATTTCCATTTCATATTCTAGTGGACCCTTATCTTTTGATAAGTACCAACCACGTTAGGGTACGATGTTACCAAGTTAGAGGTGAAACTCGCATCTTGCTAACTAGTCCCACTCTTTGATTTTCAATCTCACCAAAGTTTTGATTTTCCCAATCGATTAAGGACGTGTAGTAACTGGAAGGATAAATATCGTTAGTCACTTCTCGATGAGAGTATTTGTCTATTAGGCCAAAGCACTTTTCTTTAATTCGAAAAGGATTTTGATTTACTTTGGACTAGTCTTATGTTACGTTTCGTGACAATCCACGTTTTACGTTAAATCTCTTTATGCTATCTCAATTTTAGTGTGTTTTTATATTTGTACGTTACTTTCATTTCAAACCTGAAGACACAATACACAGTATCTTCGCAAACTAAAACAAATAATAATAATAATAATATCCCGTGAACAAACTAAATTTACGATGCTTTCATTATCTATGTTACACTACGTGAAATTCATGACTATGCTATGTGAAACTAATTGAACCTTTTATATGCTATGTGAAACTATATGCTATGTGACGCATTCATGAAAATAATTTCCTTAAACAAAACATTATGATCAAAGTCTCATCTATTCTTTGTTTCGAATCTTTAGATGTCATCTCGTCAACTTTCCAACTCATCCAAGAAGTCTAAGACCAGCTCTCAGAAGAAGATGGTGGCATTCATGGCCAATCAGATTGCTCGTATCGTCCCCAAGATCGTCAATGAAATTCAAGCTTCAAACACTCCCAACTCCTCTGTTGACTCGAAAGTGGCCCAACCCAATCCTGTAACCTTCAACTACAAGCACTTTGCCTCCTGCAACCCTAAACCCTTCACTGGTAAGGATGGGGTGACAGCTATGCTTGAATGGGTTCGACAACATAGAGGTTACTTTCATCAACAGCGAGTGTCCAGAAGAACTCAAAACACGTAGTGCTACTGGAGTTTTCTAAGCTAGGGCCTTGGAATGGTGGACCAACGAGAGAAATATTCGCTCTAATGAAGTAGCCTATGCATGGCCTTGGAATGAAGTTAAACAACTCATGATGGATAAGTTATATCCTGCTCATGAACAACAAAAGCTTGAGGAAGAATTTTGGTCTCTTGATCGAAGTGTCGTGCCCTGGTCAAAGATAATACTTATATGCCCGAATTACCTTAAAAATGCGTTAGTGGTAGTAAGGGGTCGATCCACAAAGAGTATGTGGTTTACGTATGGATTAATTTGATTATGAAGTTGTCACGTTTATGAAGCTTGCTATTTTGATTGACTTAATTTGTTGGTTGGAAAAGGTGTCGGAGTTCACCGAAAATGTTTATGAATGTGATTAATTACTACGATTGTTCAAACACAAGTAAACGCAATTGCAAATGATGATTTAAACAGTAATGAGAAAAAGGGTTCACACCCGATTTCGGTAATTGCAAACCTAGGGTTCCTACTGTAATTGCAGCTTTTGTGTAATATGTGCATAGTCTTATGTTGTTCAGGGTCTGTTATGTAACATTGTTAAACAATTTAGTGTCTCTGAGTTTGTTTTGTCCGGAGATGGTTATGTGTAACCATGCTCCAAGTTTAGATGACAAACTGTGTATCCGGACTTCCCAGATATATGGGAGTCCGAGTTTTGCCTTGTTTATGTCCGGGCTTCCCTAGATGTTGAGGGAGTCCGAGTTTTGTACTTAGTGGGCCTTTGGGCCTTTCTATGTGATCTCCGGATATGTTTGTTATTCGGAGATGGTCTTGTATATATATGCCTTTAATGGAATAGACAAGACAACGTTTTCTTTGTGGAAATCTGTGCCCTAATCATTGTGTGTGTAATTTGTCTGGCGGCTGCCTTTGTGAGTACCATCTATATCAAGACTACTCTGTGTATTCTTGATTTCTCCATCAAAACCTTGTATTCTTTGTTTCATTTGTAGTAGTAGATCATCAGGTGGATTCCGCACACCTGTTGGTAGCTTTAGCTTAGTGAGATCTTGGTTTAGGTGACCCTACAAGTGGTATCAGAGCAATGTGCTCATACTACTGTGAGTGTTCATTAGTTGAAGGTTTTGTAAGAAAAGTTCACACTTTTGATTAGGATTAGTGATTTTCTAGTGTGTTTCTTTGATCTACTCTTGTTTCTTCATTCATTTTTAGTGAGAGTTCATGGATTTTGAGTAGTTTACGGTGTCTTTGTGCTAATCTTCATCTGGGGTTTTACAGAGCATTCATGATGTTCGTGCTGGGTATTTGAAGGTTGGTGAAAGATTCCTTGTTTGATTTAAAATATTTCTTCCGTGTTTTTTACTCATTGTTTGTGTTTCTGGACTATTGGTGATCCAATGTGTAGTCACATTGGTGAGTCTTCGGAAACTGGTACTCTCAAACTTTCAGACTTTCAGTCCGGATTACAGTAATATACTGTGTACTCCGGAGTTGAAACCTGTCCGAATTTTGTGAGGTGGCCGAGTTTCTCTTATTCTGAATTAGGTCAAAGGCTTTCAAAAGAATTGATAGTGTCCGAGTTAATTCCGTGCCCGAGTTATTTCCTTTCCGAGTTTAATCTAGTCCATAGTTGTCTAAATTTAAGCAATCTATCCGAGTTTCTGTCTAGTATTGAAAGTGTTAGGGTGTATTCAGGATTCCGGGTTTAAAATAAATCCGGAAATAGCGTTTGTCAGGGAGTAGGTCCGGGGTTTATACTCTGATTTTTATCACACTATCTACTCTATGTCTTTTCTGAGTTTAGATCTCAGATGTTTTCTTAATATCTCTCTGTGTCTTCTGTTCCTACTGATTCATTCTGTGTGACCTCTGTTGTTCTTAAGTGTCATCCACGATGGCAAACAATCTTACTGCCATGGTTCAAAATCTCAAACACAATGCCGAAGTTGGAAGCAGCGATAAACCACCTCTTCTAATAAACGAGTTAGACTTTCCTGAATGGACGGAATGTTTCAAAAGATATGTGAGAGCGAAAGATATAAAGATTTGGTTGTGTATCGTCAAAGGTTGTGGAGCTACACCAATTCGAACCTTAACGATTGATACCTATCTAGCTCTGACAGACGAGCAGAAGAAGTTCTAACGAATGTGAAGAGAGATCTATGTCCATGATAACTATGGCTCTTACTCAATCGATACTTCATACTTTTCGCAAAAGAAGCACTTTGAAAGAATTATGGGATAGTATGATTGAGCGTTATGAAGGTAATGCTATGTACAAGAAGAGACGTTTAGAACGGCTAAAAACGCAGTTTGTGGTGTTTAAGGCATTAAAGGGCGAGTCTTTTGATGACACTGTGAATCGATTCTATCACTTGTTAAGTGAGCTTGACCGAAGTGAAGAGAATATTTACACCGAATTTGAGAAAGTTGAGAAATTTCTAAACTGTCTTTCTCGGGAGTGGAATATGTACATTGCGTTAATCAGGGAAAATGTCTTGTTTGATGAACTCAAGTTAGAAAATACAATCCAGAAACTAAAGGGTTATGTTTGGAACATGGAGGATCAAGCGTCTGACTTTGAAAAGATTCAGGATCCTCAATTGTATAAAGCCTCAAAGCCTACGGATAAGTGAAGGTCCGTGATCAGGCGGTTCTAGATGGAATTAATGGATAACTTAAACCGATTCGGTAGAATGTTATTAAGAATGGAGTAGAAACAGAATGCAGCGGAAGTCTTCATTCATACCGAAAGAGTATACATCTTTATAAGTCCAGCTGCCGGAGTTCCTGGAGAGAATCCGGTAGCACCTCCCACAGGGGTGCCAAAAACTTAAATGACAAATGAACACACACATATATATAGGGAGACAAGTTCGCCCGGATGTGCTATGGAAAGTTCGGGCGAACTTGATCCCTTTTACCCTGAAATCTCCGTATTTCGGTCGTGTGTTCGATTCTAACCTATACAATATTCAACACACGCTCTATCTAGCCTATTCGACAAGTGACGAACACCAGGTGCACCAACAGATTCCCCCTTGTTCGTTATTGTCGAATCTTGGTCTTCAAATTTGAGCCGTGTTTGAATATTCTGCAACTTCAATCAAGGTATCTGCCGATGTCGTCGAAACGCGTCAACAAATTCCCCCTTAATTGATGATCCGGGTTTGCATTAACAACATCTAATTCCCCCTGAAATCTCCAGTTCAGATATTTGTTGCACAGTTTCCAACCTCCTCTGATTTGCTTGACTGACAGATTATCTTGAATAGACACCAATTTGAAGCTCATCAATGCAGCTTCTCCATTTCAAGTTTAACCACATCCGCGTTCAGTTTAGCGCATATCTCCCATGCTCTATCTTCCGATCTTCAAAACTCAACCGGCAATTGATAGAAACTTCAAAATACCACACCTGTAAACTTCAAATCAATGTTTACCCGCAAAAATCTGAAATCCCAATTTCCGTAATCACTCCTGATCAACAAATCGGTAATCTTTTTCAATCAGCAAATCTTCATCGGAACCAAATAATCTGGTAACACTTAGACTCCGAGAAACATTCGTCTGCGATCAAAATCACATTCTTCTTCTTCTCTCACAATGTCAAATATATAGCTATCTCTGGTAGACCAGCGCCACTCACCAAACATCATCATCCAACGGCGGTTAGTCCAAAGTGAAGAATGATTCATATGCTTGAAGACTAAAAATAATGGCCACCAATGTCACACCCCAACCGATGGCGGAATCATCAGGATAGTGGCACTAGGCGACCAGATTGTTTCGTGAGAATTCCATAACAATCATTTATCAATATCATTCAAACATTAACGTCCCATACCATTAACATAACATTTTAAACAATCATTACAGAATCTAAGTTCTCCCAAAAAACAACAAGGTTCGAAATCCCCTAGATTTAGTACACTTGAAAACTGAACAAAATAAAGTCAAAACAAAACTACGCTAAGCATGCAACATCCAAGCATCCATAGTTAAAATCCTCAACCTGTTACATACGTTAAAATACAAGTCAATACAATTAAGTAAAGATGAGCATAGAAGTTTGAATAATACTAGCATAGTCGAGAAACCGTTTGCAAAACAATCTAATTACATATCATGATACGCCAAAACACTTAACATAACATAGGCTCATTTCTCATGCTAACTACCGTTAGAAGGCTTGCGCGTCCATCCTAACTAGACCCCATCGGGTGTAAGCCACACTATAGTACCATACTAGCTAAGGAGGCAAGTCAACGAAAATAATCCTAGTCACATGTTTCTAGTATCACGTTTCGAGCATATAATCAGATTATTCGCATGTGATAAACAGTTTTGATTGGTGAGGTGATTTTGATATAGACGTATGTAACACCCAAAAAGTGCGTTAAGCGAAAATTGGTCAAGTATACTCACTGTGGATGCGTTTTAGTTAGCTTAGGGATTCTGAGGAGAGGTTGCGGAGTGCGCCGGATCAGCCTGTAAACGAGCAGAAGTGCATCAGTCTTCCGAAAAGCCGAAACGGTGAACTTTGAGTTGAGCAGTGGCCAAGTTTGGGCGAACTTGTGTGTAAACACACATGTTCGATCGAACTTGTGTAATTCTAGTGAGTTATGAGCCAAGTTCGGTCGAACTTGATGAGATTCTTAAGAATCTTGTCAAGTTCGGGCGAACTTGTATAGTTTCCTAAGAAACTATGCAAGTTTGGGTGAACTTGCAAGAAAACTTGGTGAAAAGTACCCAAGTTCGGTCGAACTTGACCCATTTGGGTACAAGTTCGGTCGAACTTGACTTGGGGAACTGGTGATTCTCGAGCGAACTTGATGTTTTCGGGTCCAAAATCTTGCGTTTTCGCGTCGTTTGCTGAGGAAAATCGAGTGTTCATCCCTCCAACTCTGTGCTACTGAGCAAACTTAGGTCAGAGAGGTCTTTTAGAGCTGTTTTAGCCGTTTTACAAAATCGTAGGCTCATCTGGGCGAACTCGGGGTTCATTCGGATTAGTCCGGTTTGTGTAAACCAACATAAACGTCCTTGTGCTTCCACATCTGGGATCTTGAATGATAGATGCTTCTTTTCATATTATAAAATAAACAAAACATCCTCAAAAGTCCGTATTTTGTGTCAAAATCGATATTTATCAAAGGTTTTCTCAGATCTAGAACTTACAAGCCGAGATCTTGCAGATCTCGTGTTTGGGAAGCCTCTGCTAACACCAAACGAACTCATATTGTGTAGATCTAAGTTAAAAACAGAAGAAAAAGATGAATATTTTCATAAAAGAATGGGTTTTTGATGAAAACGAAGGTAGATCCTTGTGCAAAATCGTTGTAAACCTTTGTTGGTTGTTGATAAACGTTGTTGTAGGCGAAATCGGGTCGTTTCTTACTTAGAACATGAGAGATTTGGAATGAGGGAGCCCTGAGCAAACTTGGTCAGCAAGTGCAAATGAGTGGGATGAGCCGAGTATTTATAGGAGAAGTCAAGATTCTCAAGATCTGGCAACAAGTTTCGACCGAACTTGTACAAGAATGTGCAAGTTCGCGCGGACTTGCGGAGTTTACAAAGGAGAATGGCTAAGTTCGGCCGAACTTCCATATACATATGCAAGTTCGCGCGAACTTGATGGAAAACAAGGGATCCTTGGTTATCAGGCAAGTTCGGGCGAACTTGTGGTAGGCAAGTTCGGCCGAACTTGGCCTGGTGACCAAGTTTCGTTTGCCGATTTCGCATTAAGGGTTCGTTTGGTTATTCGGTTCGCATTAGATAGTTATATTAAGCGTTATAATTTGTATGATAGTGCGATTTAGCGATTCGAGAGTGTGAGAGCGATGCAATAGCGATTGTAATCATAACCAAGTTAGTATTGAGTTCGATTACTACTGGATTATAACATAATTCCAATAACCAAATAAGTAGTTGTGATGCGATTGCGATGAGATAGTGATGCGATTTAATAAGCGATTAAATGCGATAATAACGCAAAACACCATAAGTAATTAACATAAACTTTATTATTAACCGAATCTCGGACTTACAAAGGATAGATAAACGGAAAAAACAAAAGAAAAGATAACAACGGATTTACGAGTTGTTACAGTCTCCCCTACTTTAGGGAATTTCGTCCCGAAATTAGGCAGTAGTTGTAACGAATAGATGCGGGTAGTCCTTCATATCATTTTCCAATTCCCAAGTGAACTCGGTGCCGCGTTTGCCTTCCCATCGGACCTTCACGATAGGGATGCGAGAGCGTCGGAGTTTCTTGGTCTCTCGGTCCATGATTTCCACAGGCTTTTCCATGAAATGGAGAGTCTCGTTGATTTGCAGATTTCGAGAGGGACATGCAGATTTTCTTCGGCGAGGCATTTCTTGAGGTTAGACACGTGGAAAGTCGGATGTACGTTATTGAGTTCCTTCGATAATTCGAGACGATAGGCTACTTTACCGATTCTTTCCAGAATCATAGAGGGTCCTACGTATCGTGGCGCTAGCTATCCTTTCTTTCCGAAGCGGACCACTCCCTTCCAAGGTGCAACCTTTAGGAGTACGTGATCTCCCACTTCGAATTGCAGGGGCTTGCGGCGTTTATCGGCGTAACTCTTTTGACGACTCCGAGCTTTCAAGTGATTGTCTCTGATCTGGAGGATCTTGTCGGTCGTTTCTTGAATTAGCTCGGGACCGGTGATTTGTGCTTCTCCAATCTCGTGCCATGCAATAGGCGATCGACATTTTCTTCCATACAGTGCCTCAAAAGGAGCCATTTGGATGCTGGCATGATAACTATTATTGTACGAGAATTCGATTAAAGGTAAATGCGTATCCCAGTTACCACCAAAATCTATGATGCACGCACGAAGCATGTCTTGAGGGTGCGGATCGTGCGCTCAGTCTGACCGTCGGTTTGAGGGTGAAAAGCGGTACTGAGATTGAGAGTAGTACCGAGAGCGGATTGAAAGGTCTCCCAGAGACGCGAGGTAAAACGACCGTCTCGGTCAGAGATGATATCACGAGGCGTCCCGTGTCGACATATAACTTCGTCGGTATAGATTCGGGCTAACCGTTCGACCTAAAAGTCTTCTCGTTAAGCAATAAAGTGCGTGGATTTAGTGAGACGATCAACGATAACCAAAATGCTATCGTGACCGAATGAAGTGCGGGGAAGTTTAGTTACGAAGTCCATAGCTATACTCTCCCACTTCCACGTAGGGATTTCGGGTTGTTCGAGTAAACCAGAGGGCCTTTGATGTTCGGCTTTAACTTTCGAACAAGTTAAGCACTTTGAGACGTACAAGGCGATATCCTTTTTCATGCTCGGCCACCAATACTTAGGACGAAGGTCCTGGTACATCTTGTCGGCTCCGGGGTGAATGGAAAATCGAGATTTATGAGCTTCGGTCATTAGGAATTTACGAAGATTATCACGAGTAGGAATCCAAATACGATCGAGATAGTAATGAATACCATCGGATTTAGATACAAGCTGAGTTTCGGCACCACATTTCATTTCGTCTTGAAGGGTATTCTCGTTAAAGCAGGCGAATTGAGCGGCACGGATGAGGGTTTCAAGTCTAGCACAAGCTTGAGAGTCACGAATACCATATACATAGCTTCGTCGACTTAGAGCATCGGCGACGACGTTTGCTTTGCTGGGATGGTAGTGTATCTCACAATCGTAGTCGTTGAGAAGTTCAACCCATCGACGCTGTCGCATGTTTAGTTCTTTTTGATTAAAGATATGTTGTAAGTTCTTATGGTAGGTGAAGACCATACACTTAGTACCGTAAAGGTAGTGTCGCCATATCTTCAATGCAAAAATAACTGCACCGAGTTCGAGATCATGGGTTGTGTAGTTCTTCTCGTGGATCTTGAGTTGTCGAGACGCATATGCGAAACCTTGTCTCGTTGCATGAGAACACAACCAAGGCCAAGATTAGAGGCATCACAATAAACAACGAAATCGTCGTTTTCGTCGGGTAGAGCGAGAATGGGAGCGTCGCATAGTATACGCTCGAGAGTTTGAAAAGCTTCCTCTTGCTTGGAATCCCAAACGAAAGGTTTGTCTTTATGAGTTAAGGCGGTAAGCGGAACGGCGATTTTCGAAAAGTCGACGATGAATCGACGGTAATAACCTGCCAATCCAAGGAATGAACGGATTTCGGAAGCATTCTTCGGTGTAATCCAACTCTTGACAGCTTCAATCTTTGCAGGGTCGATGTGAATTACTTGACTATTAACGATGTGGCCGAGAAATTGAACTTCTTCGAGCCAGAATTCACATTTGGAGAACTTAGCATAAAGGCGATTTCCTTGAAGAAGTTCGAGGACTAAACGGAGATGACGCGTGTGTTCGTCTCTCGACTTTGAATAGATAAGAATGTCATCGATGAAAACAATGACGAAACGATCCAAGAAAGCCTTACACACACGGTTCATCAAATCCATGAAAACCGCGGGTGCATTGGTAAGACCAAAAGGCATTACCACAAATTCGAAATGGCCATAACGAGTACGAAAGGCGGTTTTCAGGAATATCTTCTTCCAATACACGCAATTGATGATAACCAGAACAAAGATCGATCTTGGAAAAACAAGTAGCACCTTGAAGCTGATCAAATAAGTCGTCAATACGAGGAAGAGGGTAGCGGTTCTTTATCGTGAGTTTGTTAAGTTCACGATAATGATGCACATGCGGAACGATCCATCCTTCTTTTTCACGAAGAGAACAGGAGCGCCCCATGGCGAAGTGCTCGGGCGTATGGAACCTTTATCAAGAAGCTCTTGAAGTTGGCTTGATAGCTCGCGCATTTCGGATGGTGCGAGACGATAAGGAGCTTTAGCAATGGGAGTAGCTCCGGGAACTAAATCGATACAGAATTCAACATCTCTAGTAGGGGTAAACCTGGTAAATCGTCGGGAAAGACTTTAGGAAATTCACAAATAACGAGAACATCTTTATAAGTCTTATTTTCTTTCTCCGGGTTTACGATATGGGCGAGGAAAGCAACACATCGCTTTTGCAAGCATTTGTGTGCTCGGGTACATGACAAAAGCATCAACTTCTTTGAGGGAGTTTCACCATAAACATGGAGTTTGATCACCGTTAGGAAGAGGGAAGCGAATCATTTTATCGAAGCAAACAACTTCAGCATGATTCTCACGAAGAAAATCCATGCCTACTATGATATCGAAGCTACCTAATTGCATAGGTATGAGATTGATCGAGAAGACATGGTTGTTGATATCGAGATTACAACCACGTAAAACGGAATTAACGGTAACGGTTCTTCCGGTGGCGACTTCCACATCGAAAGTCCTTGGCAGTTTAGTGCGCTTACATTTTAAAACTTTTCGAATTCTAACGATACAAAACAATTATCGGCACCAGTATCAAATAAACATGAAGCATAAATACCATTAACGAGAAACGTACCATTGACAACATTGTTGTCATTCTGAGCCTGGCGGTGATTGAGATTGAAGGCTCTTCCACACGCAGCTTGTTGTTGCTGCTGAGGCTGCGGTGGTGGCTGCTGCTGCTGTGGCTCTTGTTTCATGGTGCGGTTTGGGCAAACATTAGTAAAGTGGTTCGGATGACCACACACGAAGCACACTCGTGCCTTTGGGGCTTGCTGTTGGTTGGCTTGAGGAGGAGCGGGTAAAGCTGGAGCTGCTGGAGCCTGAGAGCTGCTGACGTGGGCCGGTACGACAACTCACAGTAAAGTGCCATAGATGTTGCAGTTCATGCAAAAACGGCATTTGCCACCAACGGCATGATGATATGTGCACTTAGGGCACATAGGGTGAGGTCGGTATACGCACGCTTAGCTGGAGGTGCGTTTGGAGCGGCTGACTGGAGTGGCTGTGGGTTTGCTGGAGCGGCGTGAGCATAGTTCTTACTCGGGTTTCCTCTCTTGCGTCCCTGACGCTTTCCCTTTGGGTCACTTGGTGGTTCGGTAGCAGCGGTTGGTTCGATGACGGCTTGATTGGCGACTTTCACATGATTCTTGAAGTAACCATCTTGGACTCGCTGATCATTGATCTCAGCGGCGAGCATGAAGGTTTCCTCGATGGTTGTAGTACGAGCAACTTTCACAAAATTTGCGACACACTCGGGTAAACCACGGATGTACTTGTCGATAGCTTTCTCAGTCGTATCAACCTGGCAGGGACAGATGATGCTCAAAATCTTAAGCCGAGCAGTGAATCCATCATCATCGGGACCATCCTGTTTGATTCCCCAAAACTCATTCTCGAGCTTTTGCAGTTCGTGCGGAGGACAAAACTCCTTCAACATTACTTCCTTGAGTTCTTTCCAAGATATACTGTAGGCTTCATCATTTCCATGCTTCTTCCTTTCGGCAGTCCACCAGTCAAGAGCACGGACTGGAAGACTCCGGTAGCGTTCACTGTGCGGAGGACATCGGGGCATCCACTTTGCCTAAAAGTGACCTCAATAGCATCGAACCAGTGAAACATAGAAGTCGGTCCGTCATTGCCCGTGAAAGCGAGAGGTGCACAAGCCTTAAAGTTCTTGAAGCTGAACCGTGACTTGGGGTTCTCAGCTTTCGAGTCAACTGACGAGTTACTGCTCACAGCATGGATTTCCGAGACAATTGGCGGGATGACTTTAGCTATCTCCTTGGCTACCATTGTAGCGATACGCTTGTCGGCGTTGCTGTGCTGGAGATTCCTTCGGGTGTGTGATTTCCCATAGAAGACATCTACACGAGGGATTTAGATTAGATGAGATTCGATTATAATAGAGTTATGTTTAAATATTTATTATTATTATTATTCATACAAGCACAAAAACACATAAGCACATACGTAAACACGTAAGCACATAAGCACGTAAGCACATAAGCACATATTTGCACGTATTCACCTTCTAATAGTAACAATGCGTAGCGCGATACGAGATGTGAGATATAGATATATAATAGCGAGATAAGCGAGATAATACCGCGTATGAGGCACACATCCTCATAGGCGTAAGCGAGTTAAGCGATTAATTTGGTTGGTGTATTAATTTAGCGTTTTAGATTACGAGAGTTGTGCAGTTGTGCATACATTAGATGGAGCGTAAATGCGATAAATCGAGAAATCGATGATATGATAAATCATTAAAGCGAAAAATTGAATAAAGCGAAAATTCTCAAAATTTTAAACACATAAATAATAATAAACTCGATGATGCGTAAATCGACGATATAGGCTTAAATCAATTGGGAGTGTCCGGGGTTTTGAGACATTTGACACGCCAAAGTGATTGACTACCCTTTGCATTTGGACCCATGCTTTGGCCTAATAGATAAACGTTCTTACCGCAAGCGGCTAACGACGTTTACCCTTCCAGTTAATACGTGTTCCAAACCATCGGCATAACCGAGACTTTGTTGAGATTGAAAATCGAAGAGCGGAATTTGTTACTAAGATGCGGGTTTCACCCCTAACTTAGCAACTTCATTCCTAGATAGAAATGGAGATTTTCGTTGAGGTTTGGATGTCACTCCTAACTCATCGAAGATATCTCATGTGAGAGAATGCGCGGAGTAAATGATCTCATCGAGAGATTTTGGTTTTCACACCTATTCTCGACTTGATCACTCGTTTTGTGTGATGCGAGTGTTTCCAAGCGTGTATTATTGTATTAGCCTTAGGAAAGGCATATTTAAGCATTTATGCAAGTAGATTAGCATTTAATTCAAAGATAGGTCAATCGGGTACTTAAACATGCTACTAGGTCGAATCATGGCAATTCTACCTATTATCCTAAAGTTATGGCGCTTTGATACCACTCTGTCACACCCCAACCGATGGCGGAATCATCCGGGTAGTGGCATTAGGGGACCAGATTGTCTCGTGAGAATTCCATAACAATCATTTATCAATATCATTCAAACATTAACGTCCCATACCATTAACATAACATTTTAAACAATCATTACAGAATCTAAGTTCTCCCACAAAAACAACAAGGTTCGATATCCCCTAGATTTATTACACTTGGAAACTAAACAAAATAAAGTCAAAACAAAACTACGCTAAGCATGCAACATCCAAGCATCCATAGCTAAAATCCTCAACCTGTTACATACGTTAAAATACAAGTCAATACAATTAATAAGTAAACGAGTTTGAATAATACTAGCATAGTCGAGAAAGCGTTTGCGAAACAATCTAATTACATATCATGATACACCAAAACACTTAACATAACATAGGCTCATTTCTCATGCTAACTATCGTGAGAAGTCTTGCGCGTCCATCCTAACTAGACCCCATCGGGTGTAAGCCACACTATAGTACCATACTAGTTAAGGAGGCAAGTCAACGAAAATAAGTCCTAGTCACATGTTTCTAGTATCACGTTTCGAGCATATACAATCAGATTATTCGCGTGTGATAAACAGTTTTGATTCGTGAGGTGATTTTGATATAGGAACGTATGTAACACCCAAAAAGTGCGTTAAGCGAAAATGGGTCAAGTATACTCACTGTGGGTGCGTTTTAGTTAGCTTAGGGATTCCGAGAGAGTTTGCAGAGTGCGTCGGATCAGCCTGTAAACGAACAGAAGTGCATCAGTCTTCTGAAAAGCCGAAACGGTGAACTTTGAGTTGAGCAGTGGCCAAGTTCAGGCGAACTTGTGTGTAAACACACATGTTCGAGCGAACTTGTGTAATTCTGGTGAGTTATGAGCCAAGTTCGGTCGAACTTGATGAGATTGTTAAGAATCTTGTCAAGTTCGGGCGAACTTGTGGAGAACCTTACTGAGGAGACAAGTTCGGAAACTTGCAAGAAAACTTGGTAAAAGTACCCAAGTTCGGTCGAACTTGACCCATTTGGGTACAAGTTCGGTCGAACTTGACTTGGGGAACTGGTGATTCTCGAGCGAACTTGATGTTTTCGGGTCCAAAATCTTGCGTTTTCGCGTTGTTTGCTGAGGAAAATCGAGTGTTCATCCCTCCAACTTGTGCTACTGAGCAAACTTAGGTCGAGGAGGTCTTTTAGAGCTGTTTTAGACATTTTACAAAAGTGTGGGCTAATTAGGGCGAACTCGGGGTTCGTTCGGAGTAGTCCGCTTGTGTAAACCAACATAAACGTCCTTGTGCTTCCAGATCTCGAATCTTGAATGATAGATGCTTCGTTTCATATCAGAAAATGAACAAAACATCCTCAAAAGTCTGTATTTTGTGTCAAAATCAATATTTATCAAAGGTTTTCTCAGATCTAGAACTTACAAGCCGAGATCTTGCGGATCTCGTGTTTGGGAAGCCTCTGCTAACCCCAAACGAACTCGTATTGTGTAGATCTAAGTTAAAAACAGAAGTTCTGAAGAAAAAGATGAAGATTTTCGTAAAAGAATGGGCTCCAGCTCACTCAAGAATGGGACAGCAGTGGTCCGCCGGCAAGCTCGTTCTGATCTTGGACGCAGTACATTGGAATCTTTAAGCACCACCACGAACGCTACCGGGCGTCCGCCTGCGTGCGGTAAGGCACCCCCCTGTTGTGCCAGCAGCTAACTCCGGCGTGTCAGCTTAGTTATCCTCATCAAGCCACTTAGTTGATGTCTAGCTTCCCAACTGGTAGACGATTCCTTTTCCCCCCAGATCAATAAAGATGGGAGAACTTGATTCTTTTTTTTGATGAAAACGAAGGTAGATCCTTGTGCAAAATCGTTGTAAACCTTTGTTGGTTGTTGATAAACATTGTTGTAGTCGAAATCGGTCGTTTCTTACTTAGAACACGAGATATTTGGAATGAGGGAGCCCTGAGCAAACTTGGCCAGCAGTGCAAATGAGAGGGATGAGCTGAGTATTTATAGGAGAAGTCAAGATTCTCAAGATCTGGCAACAGTTCGGCCGAACTTGTACAAGAATGTACAAGTTTTGCCGAACTTACAGAGTTTACAAAGGAGAATGCTAAGTTCAGCCGAACTTGCATATACATATGCAAGTTGCGTGAACTTGATGGCAAACAAGGGATCCCTGGTTATCAGGTAAGTTCGGGCGAACTTGTCGTAGGCAAGTTCGGCCGAACTGGGCCTGGTGACCAAGTTTCGTTTGCCGATTTCGCGCTAAGGGTTCGTTTGGTTATTCGGTTCACATTAGATAGTTATATTAAGCGTTATAATTGGTATGATAGTGCGATTTAGCGATTCGAGAGTGCGAGAGCGATGCGATAGCGATTGTAATCATAACCAAACACACGTAACTAACATATAAACACGTAACTTATATTACCACATAATTCCAATAACCAAATAAGTAGTTGCGATGCGATTGCGATGAGATAGCGATGCGATTTAATAAGCGATTAGATGCGATAATAACGTAAAACACCATAAGTAATTAACATAAACTTTATTATTGACTGAATCTCGGACTTACAAAGGATAGATAAACGGAAAAACAAAAGAAAAGATAACAACAGATTTCCGAGTTGTTACAACCAGGTTATCATCAGATTTCCTTGGTAATTTGAAACCATCCGTCTTCGGAGCTAGTCACTAATTCCTAAGATCATCACCAAATGTTTTGAACGTTTTCAGTTCCTCACTGGTACCAATGACTGCTAATCCAGCTAACTGTTCCATTAACGGAGATCAGGACTCTAACCCTTAAGCATCAATCTGTATCATGATCTGAATAATCGGAACTTCCTGTGATCACAGAATCCCAAATGGATAATCTCTTTCGTCAGCAACTGGTACACTTCTTTGTCTGGAAGATCTGATCCCATAAATCATCTTCCTTAATCATGGTACCCCGTATAACCCAGGGCAACTGAAACTACAAAGCATCCTTATCTCCTGGCGGTTAGTCCAGTCAATAATTCATGTGCAAAGCAGAGTTAAAGATAGGCAGTCGTGTGTGCTTCCAAACCATACGCTCGACTCAGGTGTCAATCCACAACCATGACCGCAGAATCTGATAAACAACTCCTCCAAGACTCAGTTATGTAACCACCTGCTTTTAAACTAGACATCAACTTGATCAATTTACAAATGAATCTCAAATCTCTGTATTTCCCGGTTAATCTATAGTCGGAAACCAACCGAATACTATTGCAGTGTCACGAATTTCAAAAATGCGGAATCTTCAAATATTGAAAATTTTTTTTTCCCCCTTATTTTTGCAAATTCTGACCATACTGAAATTTTCACTAAAATTCCCCCTCAAATCCGGAATTTTCAGTATTTAACAAATGCAAAATTAACTTTAAGGCCCATCGGTAGTCTTCAACCCTAATGATCACCAAATTGCTTTGGTATCAATGACTACCCTCTCATCTTCAACCATCTCTAACCTCATCATCTCAGCCTCTCTCTAAGGCCTCCGATGGTGTCCCCGAATAGTTAGTATCGGACGCTAAAATTTCGAAAAAATTTCTATCACCAATTTTTTCTGGACACCCGTCTCATCAAACCGAGCAATAAATTTTTTTCAATGCCTTTTTTATGCATCCTCACAAGTTCGGGCGAACTTGGTTGGCCACACCAACTTCGGCGAACTTGCATGAAATAGACAAGTTCAGGCGAACTTGTGCTTAATTTCAAAGAAAACCAGACAAGTTTGGGCGAACTTGAGAGAAATCTTGAAAAACCTTGTCAAGTTCGGCCGAACTTGACCTGTGGGTCTCCAAATCAGCCTTATTCATATTTTTCGATCCAAAATCCTTATTTCTTCGAATTTCGAGATGATTCCACCATAGATCTGGTCGAAAATGGTTTTTAACAATCCTATCCGTTTAATTTTAGATTTTTCCGTGGATTGTATGTTTATTTGATGATTTACGTCTAAAACCCCTCCTAATGTCCATTAATGTCCAAATTCATGAGCGTAGGTGATAACCATAGCTCTGATACCAATTGAAGGTCCGTGATCAGGCGGTTCTATACGGAAGTTAATGGATAAACGTAAACTGATTCGGTAGAATGTTATTAAGAATGGAGTAGAAACAGAATGCAGCGGAAATCTTCATTCATACCGAAAGAGTATACATCTTTATAAGTCCAGCTGCCAGAGTTCCTGGAGAGAATCCGACAGCACCTCCCCGTAGGGATGCCAAAAACTTAAATGACAAATGAACACACACATATATATAGGGAGACAAGTTCGCCCGGATGTGCTAGGGTCAAGTTCGGGTGAACTTGTCCTTCACATGACAAGTTCGGGCGAACTTGACTAAAGGTACATCAAGTTCGAGCGAACTTGACCAATACAGGTCAAGTTTGGGCGAACTTGATTCCTTTTACACTGAAATCTCCGTATTTCGGTCGTGTGTTCGATTCTAACCTGTACAATATTCAACACACGCTTTATCTAGCCTATTCGACAAGTGACGAACACCGGGTGCACCAACAATAAGGGTAACGCAAATGGTGCTGGAGTTGCACTATTTTCTAAAAAGAAGTTCCAGCTACTCATCAGGCTTTCATAAGTAACAATGCAAAGTCAGTGGGTCGAGTGGAACTGCAAGTTCGAATCAAGGAATGTACTCTTCGGGAGGAAGTCAAAAGTCACAAGCAACAAACTTCAACATTCCTAAGATAGATCCAAACTGTTTAAAGTTGATAGAAGACAACATGAGTCTCCTAGTGTCATTTATGACGGCCTATGAGAACTTTTGTCTCAGGAAGCTTGTCGAACAATCTAGTCTAAATGAAGACTTTGACCAAATTGATCAAGATGAAATGGAAGAACTTGATCTTCAACTCAATATGGCGTTATTGATTAGAAGAGCAAAGAAGTTTCTTTTGAAAAGGGTAAGAAGTTTATCGGTGGTCAAACCAAGACACGAATGGGTATTGATATGCCAAAGGTAAAATGCTACAATTGTGGTATCTATGGATACTATGCCCGAGATTGTCGAAAGCCAAAGATGGAAAGATCTACCAGAAAAGGAAGCTCACAAAATGGAAGCAACTCAAGAAATCAGTCGAATGGCAATGGTGGATCCAACTCAGCTTCTCGTTCAAACACTTAAGACAATCTTGCTCCTTCTTCAAACAATGCCTTAGTTGCCCAACCGTTACAAGGTGTAACTAAACCACATGATTGGGGTTGTGCATTAGAAGATTTGGCAGTGGCCATTGTTTCACAAGCATTCATGGCAGAGATTATAGAAGATGTCATAGATGAAATATGTGAAGAAGCTGTCGAAGAAGCTAGCATGGCAGAACTTGCGGTTGTAGCAGATGTTATAAATGACGAATTGGTTGTTAACGAGGTTGTTGAAAAGGAAGAAACAAAAGGGACAAAGAGCAAAGGTGAAAGCTTTGAGTTCAGAATCTCTACAGCCGACATGCAGAAATTTGCTGATGATGAAGCTTAGAAATTGAATGAAAGCTCCACGACAGATGAGGATTGCGCTTTCATGGCTGGTGTTGAGGTAAAACTGAATCCCGTAGATAAACATTGTGCTAGATGCGTTGAATTTGTTACAAAAATTGATAGATATGCTCAAACACAAACTTAATTCCTGATCTTGAAAAATCCAGAGAACTTATTGTTGTTCTATCTTGTTCGGATAAGGAACACCGAATTAAGATAAAATCTCTAAAGAATGACATATCTGAATTTGAAAGACTTGTGACTCAAGCATCTGGAAAATCAAGAATTAAAATCAGAACTTGAATTGAATCAAAATTGTGTTTTGGAAAAGAACAAAATCATTTTAGAAAAGGACAATCTGATTCTTGATTTGGAGAGAAAAATTGAGAAGTTTGGAAGTTCATCTGAAGTGATGAATTTCTGTATTAATAGCCAACGTATTAAGAACACTGAAGAGGAAATGTTTGGCGTCGGGTATAGTACGGTTCCCTCACCAGTTAATCATAACTATACTTCGATGGCAAGCATTGAACCAGAAATTGCTAACTTTGTTCCAACGACTCATCTGACCGTTGATCTGCCATTTGGGTTGGATACTGAGCTTGAGATTTCCTCGGACTCAGAACACTCGAAGTTTGATGAAGCATCAAAGCAAAGTGAATTTAATCTTGAAAACATTGAAAACTTAATTTGTAACAAAATTTTGGAAATTTTTAATCAAGTTCAGAATGTTAGTGAGAAACCCAAACCTCGTGGGAAGTCTCAAAAGAAATCGAAAAATATTTCCAAAACTGATTTTGTCAAGGGAGGAGACTTTCATACGGAAGTCGAGAAAATTGAGACAATATCTAATTCACAATTTGTTTTACAAATCTTAAAAAATCCAACAAATGCCTCATCATCTTCAAACAGTCATGAGGAACGTCCAAAGAAGACAGAGAAAGTTAGAAAGTGTTACAAGTGCCGTGAGAAAGGACATCTTGCTGCAGAATGTCTGAACAACAATGGTAAACCCCTTGTTGATCCTGATCAAAGAAAACCATTTGTTGAAAACCCTGAAATTGAGGTAAAAGTTGAGAAGAAAAATAACAAACCTCAAAGGATTGAAAAAGCAGAAGTGATTAAACAAGAAACAACACCTGTTATTAAATCAAATGCTAAATCTCAACAACATCAGGATCAACGTGAGAAACCATTGGATATTTGTCCAAAACATGGATCGGAAAGTTCATCACAAACACACGATGCTCGTGAGAAAACGCCTCACCGACACCAAAGTCGTGTTACTTTCCAATCACAAGAGAATGAGAAACGTTCTGGAGGTTCTAACGGAGACTATGTTAGTGTAACACCCCAACCGATGGCGGAAACATCGGGATGAGACGAAAACAAGATTGCTCATTGCTCACAACATTATTAAGTGACAATAATTAACTAAACCATATTTCATTTCATAAGAATTGTCAAATACATCAGTGTAACAAAACAAAGAACAATCTAACATTTGCAAAGTCATAACGAAATTGATACGTCGACATTAAACCTAACGTCTAATTTGTGTGTATCTAGTCCTTGCTATATTGTTTTAATAGTGCCATCTCCTTCAACCTGTAACATATTTTAAAATAAAGTCAATGCAAAAGCAAAGGCGAGTACACAAGTTTAAGCATAGCATACGTATACGAATAAAGTTTTAACAATCCTCATGGCAACTAAATCTATACAAGAGCAATATCAAGGCATGCAATGCTAATAATCAAACCAGTAACGCAATCACGATGTTTTAACATGACCTCACGTGTAAATCGATGGAGGTGGATGCGTGAATTCCTATAGCGCTAAGCATGTCAAACAAAGGCTAAAAATAGTTAATGACTAAAGCATAGCACAACGTTTATCCCTAGACAAGCAACAAGTATACGATTCAAGTAGTCATGTGTATAGGATTGTTTGTGCGTTTCATAAAGTTTAAGTGTTTGTGATTTTTGTATATGGAAACATGTTACACCCAAAAAGTGATATAAAACAAATGTGGGTCGAGTGTACTCACAAAATTGCTAAGTCTTCTTTGGAAATTCCACGACGAGTTGATGAGTGGGAGAAAAGGGACACCAATGCCACCTTAAATGACAACGAACATGGATGAATAATCGAATCGGAGTTTAAGGTACGTGTACGTTTAGCACGGAATTTGTGTAACGACTCTAAAGTTAAATTCGTCAAAAAGTGTTATCAAAATAATACAATAAATATATATATTTTTGGCGAAAAAGTATAATCGTGGAGCATATTTAGTCGAAAGGTTTAGCGAATAAATACACCCTTATCGAAAGGTTTAACGAGTAAATGTATATAAATATGGGTATATTTTGACGAAAAAGATTACTAGATAAATATATAGTTTGGCTAAAAGAAAATAGATAAATGTATATTTTGACGGAACGGGATAATAGATATATATGCATGTTAACGAAAAGAATAGTAGCTAAATATATATATTGTTCGTCGGAAACACATATTATATATATACATTGTCATTAGAGAAGTATCATTTTCGAAAAGTATATAATATATATTTATTTTGACGGAAGGAATACTGTTTATATCTTGTCGTTAAATAGATATTTATTTGTCGAAAAGAATAATAATTAGATATGTTGTCGAACGGTATAATAATTAAATGGATTTTGTCGAAAAGCAGAAATGTGTAAATATATATATTGCCGGAAGCATAATAAATCAATACATATTTTGTCGAAAGATGTAACGAATAAGTATATCTCTTTTGTCGTTAGATAATATATTTTGTCGAAAAAAACGTATTAACTAAATATATCTTTGTCGGGAAGTATAATAAATATATGTATATTTTTTTCAGAAAACGGGCAGAGTTTCCCCTGTTTTAGGACGATCCTGACAACGCCAAGTGTCGATTAAATGCTTTCAAAACTCAACAATAGCCGAAACAATGTATCCTTATTTATGTATAAGTTGGTTATAAACACATCAAGTCGGTCCGCGATTAGATTAACGTAAACATAGAAATTATAAACAAAAGAGTCGTTTAACCTATACACCGTCTCATGTCGGAATGTAGACCAAGTTTGACTGGTTTGACCGAGACCCAAGCTTTGACCAGCTTTGACCCGAGCTTTGACCAGCTTTGACCCGACAGTTGACCAGGTTTGACTTTTTGACTGAAGCTAAGCCGAGTCGCACTAAACTGAACCGAGTTAACTGGTGTCGTGAAAGCCGAGCCAACTGAAACGACAAAACAACCGTCGAATTGAGACACGAAACTGACTAAATTGGAACAAAATAGAATAAGAGACTCGAACCTGAAACGAACCAAGACGGCTGTTGACTAGTGTTGACCCGAACCGAATCTGACTTTGACTAAGGCTGACCGTTGACTGTTTGACCACAGTTGACCAGTTGACTTTCGTTGACCAAGTTTGACCGAACATTCAAACTTAACCCAAGCCGAGATTACGCAAACTTTGAACCAAATCTGTCTGTTGACTGATGTTGACCAGCTTGACCGGGTTTGACCCGGTGTTAACCGAGTAAACTCGGACAACTGAGTCGTACCGAGCCGAGTCGCCAAACTTGACTAAACCCGAAACGCTTGAGCTCGAACCCGAACCCTAATCAAGCCTGAACCGAGTTAACACTGAAACTGAAACTGAAACAGAATTACATACTCGAACCGAATACTGAACCGAGAAACCAAAACCTGAACTGAGACTAACCTTTACTGAACCGAGATTGGAATTGTTGAACATGAAATCTGACCCGAACAGGAACTTGAACCGAAGCGTTGAAGCTCGTCGGAAGGAGACCCGGACTGCCGCCGCTTACGAGGGCGCTGTCGTCGACCCGCCGTCGCTCCCTTGTCGCTGCGGCTTGCTGCTGCTTCGCTGGCTGCCGATGTCGCGCCACTGGAGGTGACGGCTGCTGCCGCCTTTGATCGAAATCCCTCGGAGCCGTCATAGCCGCGCCACCACCACCACCTACCTTCTCTCTATCTCGCCTCTCTCTCCTCACAGCTCTCTCTCTCTCTCTGTCTGTAAGTATAAAAGCGGGTGTGGTGTGTGTCGGGTTTAAGAGGTCGCAGGGAGGTATGAGTGTGAGAGGTGTTACCGGAGAAGAAGGGCGCCGCCAGAGACGGCGCCGGTCGCCGAAAAACGCCGAGAAAGGGGGGTGGCGGCTGGTGTTGAACTGTCGTGCTTCTGTCTGCGAGAGGGAGGGCAAGGAGATGAGGGTTGGATGGTTTGTGAGAATGAGGGTGTGTATATATTAGGTTTAATTTAGGTTAGGGTTTAGTTAGGTTTAGGTGGTGTGTTGGGCCAAGGCCTGTTAACCCGATCTAACGTTTTTGAGTGGCCCGAACGTACCAACGAGAACCGATTTCAAGTATAAGCTTCAAAAAACGTCGAATTTATTTTGTTTATTATTATTATTATTATTATTAGAAAAATAATAAAAATACGATGCGTTACAGTTAGACCTCATGCTCAGAACCGATTCGTGAATAACCGAAGTGCCTCTCCAACCTGATATCAAATTCAAAGAGCACATTCGGTTAACCAATCTAGACAATTCTCAATAAATTACGAAGCGCCAAGGTTTAATCAAAATTTCGAAACTCCTAGAAATCAAAATTTTGGTTATCAACATCACGTTGGGCGTAACTTTGAAAATTCTGGTTACACGAATCGATCGTCAACTCCATAGAATGCACGTTTCAAAAGAAACCACTCCAACAATTTCCGAAATGGAAATGGAGGACGTGGTGGTGGTGACGGTTATATCAAAGAATTTTCGTATATTGATGAAATAGGACGACCCAAGACCGTTATGGCTTGGGTCCCACATTCTAACTGATTTTCCTTGGTGAGTGTAGGAGCAGCTAAAGAAGGCTATCTATATTTGGTATATAGATAGTGGCTGTTCTAGACACATGATAGGAAATAAAGAGTTGTTGGAAAATCTCAAGTCGATTCGTGGTAGTTATGTGAACTTTGCTGGTGAAAAGGGAGGTTATATCACTGGGGAAGGTTCTGTTTCAAATGGAAAGATTACGCTTCACAAAGTGAATTTTTCGAAGAGCTAAAGCATATTTGATGTCGGTTTCTCAAATCTGTGACAACAAGTATTCAATGATTTTCACTGATAAAGCTTGCTTCATTTTGCGTCCTAGATTTTCTATTCCTAAAGATTGGATCGTTATGAGGGCCCCTCAGGTGAATAACACATATGTCATGGACATGCGCGCGTTGGTCAACTCATCTGCTCCAGTAACGTGTTTACTATCAAAGGCGACTGAAGATCAATCTTATTTATGGCATAGACGAATAGGCCATGTACATCTGCGAAAGATGAACCACTTAGTGAAAAACGACTTAGTGTTGGGGGTTCCTTTACGTAGTTTTAATATGCACAACAAGTGTAAATCATGCGAAAAAGGAAAAATTAAGAGAAAGCCTCATAAGCCGAAATCTGTTAACTCGATCCAAAAACCACTTGAATTGCTTCACATGGATCTTTTCGGCCCTATCCATGTTGCTAGCATTGGTGGTATGTCCTACTGTCTAGTTGTCACCGATGATTTCTCACGATATTCGTGGGTATTTTTCTTAAAAACTAAGGATCAAACACACGGTATTTTAAGAGATCTTTTTAAACAACTTGAGAAAAATTATTCACTACCTATTAAGAAATTCGACTCACGGGCCGGAATTTAATAATCAACATATGGATGAGTTATGTCGGGAAATGGGAATAGTTCATCAGTTCAGCGCTCCTTATGTTCCTCAACAGAATGGAGTCGCAAAACGGAAGAACCGAACCCTTATTGAGGCAGCCCATACTATGCTTTCTGAATCAAAATTACCTATTTTCTTCTAGGCTGAGGCAGTAAATACAACATACTATGTGCTCAACCATGTGCTTACGGTCAAAAGGGAAGATAAAACTTGCTATGAACTTCTCAATAATAAGAAACCTAATTTGCCTGGATTTCAACCCTTTGGGATCAAATGTGTTATTAGACGTACTAAGGATACTCCTAAGATGGGCGAACTTGGAGAGATTGGTTTCTTTCTGAGATACGTTAATGGAGCACCAAATAAACGTGTTTATAACATTAAAAAACAGGCAGTGGAGGTTGTGTTTGATATCACTCCTTTAAGTTACGATCCTCCACCGTCCGAACTTGGTCCTAAAAATGGGTATGACTATGAGAAATTATTTGATTCTTTTGATCTTCCTGATGTCACAGAAGCATGTTCGGAGGTTGTCTACATGCATTTGGTGGATAAGGACGAAGTGGATACTAGTTGGAGGGCAAGTATTCCAACAAACGTAACTCCGAATGTCGCATCAAAAGATCCAGTCGCTGAACCGTCTATAGTAAACAATGTTCTTGCTGGTCAGGTCCCCAATGAAGCTGGTCCCAGTCACTCTAAATCGAGTAGAGTGCAAGTGCTAAGGGGGATATTCAATCTAATTTGGGAAGCAATCTCCAAGCTCCGGCTCTCCCTGTTCCGAGAACAAATATCTATCATCCCGTTGATAACATTATAGGGAATCCAAATGCCGGAGTGCAACCTCGGAGAAGTCTTTCAGAGATGCAGTGTCTGTTTACAGAAATCAAGCAGGAACCGATTTTCAATCTAAGCCTTCATGAATGCTTTATCTCTCAAGTTGAGCCGATAAACTATCAAATGGCTTTGAAATATAGCTCATGGTGTGAGGTAATGCAAGAAGAGTTAGCTCAGTTTGACAAATTAAAAGTGTGGAATTTGGTCGATCTTTCGAAGGGTCAACACGCAATCAACACTAAGTGGGTTTTTAAGTGCAAAAAGGATGACAAAGGTGGGTCGTCAGAAATAAAGCACAACTGGTTGTTCAAGGCTTCAATCAGGAAGAAGGGATTGATTACACAGAGGTTTACGCAGCCGTAGCTCGACTGGAAGCAATTTGTCTGTTTCTAGCGTTCGCAGCTCACATGCATTTCAAGGTCTATCAGTTGGATGTCAAGAGTGCATTCCTTTATGGGAAGCTTTCAGAAACTGTGTATGTATCTCAACCACCTGGGTTTGCTGCTCCTGAGTCCGACAATAAGGTTTATAAGTTGGATAAAGCTTTGAATGGTCTTCATCAAGCTCCTCGTGCCTGGTATGCGACCTTATCAAATCATCTTTTGGAGCATGGGTTCAAGCGTGGTGCGATCGATTCCACATTGTTCATTTTGACGAAGGGGGAGATTTTCTGATTGTGCAAATTTACGTGGACGACATAATTTTTGTCACACCCCGACCCGCAGCGGAAAAGGTGATCGGGGCATAATTGGGTAATCATCAAAGCTCATGACATTTATTATAACGTTTCATATTCATTATTACAAATTAAATGGAAACATACAATCATAATTACATCATGACCTAAACATCATTCTAGACTTCATTGTTTTCTTCTAAGGCATTTCCTATGTTTTCCTTGCCTCATCCTGTTCACATGTATCATGTGTAAAAATGGTTTTTGGATCAACAAAAAGTTGGCGAGTGAACCTTGTCCAAAAACATTTATTATTTATTTCTTGTTGTATTTAATATGGAAAAAGTTGCGCAATAATCATATGTGAACAAACGTAAGTAAACATACAATAACAAACAAATAGCATACAATATCAAACAAATAACATACAATAACAAAACACCTTGCATGAAATGTAACATGAATGACAATGTAAATGTTGGCAACGTCTCGTTCACGCTCATAGGTAATGGGGAACGGCTCACGCTCATAGGTAATGGGGAGCAGACGTCCTACGATGAAATGTATGTGCGATCAAGGCTCAATCAAACGGAGCCGACCGTATGTTGGCACGCCTGGTTCACGCTCATAGGTAATGGGGAACAGCTCAACGCTCATAGGTAATGGGGAGCGGCGGCCTATGAAAATGTATGTACTGAAAATGATAAAATTAATCTAAACAATAATCACACAAACAGATAATACATGATGAATACACATTTATTCAGGGATATGATAGATGCACAATAGTTTAAAGGTGATAAATAATAAGACACATGATACACCCCAAAAACGTGACTAAAACGGGGAATTTGTAGAGATTCACTCACATTGAGTGCGTTCGGTTGATGATGTTGAATACGCACGAAGTTGGTTTTAACCACGAGTGAAACTAACCTAGATAATAGCATAATGGTTCGGTAAGTAAGCGGATTTTATTAATAAATTTTAGTAGGATTGTTGGATATATTTTTGTGAGTTTAAGGCTATTTTCTAACCTTAAAAATGTTATTTTTAACTATTTTTAATTGATTTTTAAATAAAATAAAAAAATAAAAATAATAAAAAATGTTGACTTTTTGCGACCGTTGACTTTGTTGATCGTTGACCTGTTGACCGAATTTTATTGTGTATTTGTGTGCGCCGGGTGAGGCTCGAACTCGAGACCTCCCGTTCGCGTGCACGCAGCTCTACCAACTGAGCTACGTGTCTAACCCGAAATATTTCTGTTTTTAATTATATTTATATACTAATTGAATTAATCCGAAAATCATTTATTTCAAAAACAATTTAAATGACTCGCTCGGTGCTCTCCACAGGTCTCGAACCCGGGACCTGTGGTTTGGGTTAACACACAGCCACCGCTGGACTGTGTGTCTAACTTGTTAAATAATCTGATTTTTATTATACTTATATACAAACTAAATAATTTCATTTCTGTCTTATATAAAAAGTTTGATAATTATCAGGACCGGTGCGGTAGTCTGGACTCGAACTCGTGACGTGTGATTAAACGTTCACACAGTCCACCACTGGACTGTGTGTCTATCTTGGTTATTATTCCAGTTTTTATTAAACTTAACATCTATTGCAGTGAATCCGGTTCGGTTAAAAAAAGGAACATTTTTATTAAGGCGAGTGTGCGTGGGACAAGAATCGAACTCGGGACGTATGCGTTTTTATTTGCACACAGTCCACCGCTGGACTGTGTGTCTAACCCGAGTTATATCTTGATTTTAATTAAACATATATACTACTGAAACTTCATCTTCTTCGTTAATCTTAACCAGAATCGGTGTCTGACTGGTTCAACGATTTTAATCAAGTTCTTTAGTGTGTTGTGAGTAATTACGTGTGAGATAAATAAAAAGAATGAGAGATTAAGTGTTAGATATACCGAACAGTGGCTCCTCTGTTTCGCCGGCGAAACTCCGATGACAGCAGATGATTCCGGCGACGTGTGTCTTGCGGCAGAGGGTCTTCAACGAGCTTGAAATGAATGTGGGTGGCTTCGGTATGAGCTCTAGGGGTTCAGTAAGGCACAAAGGTGAAAAGTTCGGTTTTCCGACGAGTTGCAGAAGTTCTCCGGCGAGTGAAATTATGTCGGGAAAGAGTGTGACTGTGAGCGAAAAAGCTAACAGAGGTTAGAGGGGGTATTTATAGGGCAGGACATCGACGAATTTAGTCCGTTTTCCGTCTTGATTCGTTGGTCAATAAGTTTTCCGGCGGTTATGACTTGCGTCGCGGGTTCAGACGTCAGTTATAACTGATGTAGTAGTTAAGGCTTCGGTTAAAACTGAAGAAACCGTCCAATCTCGGCGAAATCGTCGGGATTTCCGACGACTGCGATTGGGCGCGTCGGTTTTGAATTCGAGATCTATGTTATGAATTAATTGTTTCCATTAATGAACAAGAAACACAATGGCGCAGTGGTTGAGCGTGTGTGTGTTAAGACTCTGCTGAAATCCCTGGCTGACCCGGGTTCGAAACCCGGCAGAAGCCTTTTATTTTTATTTCCTTATTTTAAATACTTTTTCAAATATAAATTATATATTCCAATATACTTATTATTTATGTATCGTTTAAAAATAATTTGGGCATTAAATATGCCACGAAATTTTTAACTGATTGTTCGGTTAATAAACGGAGCGGATTTGGTAAATCCGGTTTTTGACGGATGTTACAGTATCCCCTGCTTTTTAGAAATTTCGTCCTGAAATTTAAGTAGTGATATATTTGTCTAAAAATGATGGTGTTTATTTTGACAGTTACATACTTAGAAAAAAAGTAAGAGTTTAAATTTTTGTTTGAGGCGGTAACGTTCCTTGTAAGGGTTTAGTACCCTGCTACAGGAATCGCTTTTTGTTGCCTACGGTAGAAATATTGATAAGCAGAGTTGATTCACTAAGATGATTTCATGCGTAAGAGTTTTGATATGTTTGGAAAGATAAGGTTATATCCTAAAACAAAATTTCTAATACTACAACCTACATGGAACTTCTCATAACCGTCTAACAATGCCTCTGATCCTTTGACAAGAATACTTATATATAGGAAGTACCAGCGGCGTATCCACCATATTCTTGTCAAATTTTCATTGGTTTTATCAGTAAGTTATGGTTGGTTCTAGGATATGACTCTAGAACATAAATAAACACAACAACCAATGTACCAAGAAATTACTAAATCCTACATAGAACTTCTCATAACCGCCTGACAATGCCTCTGATCCTTTGACAAGAATACTTATATATAGGAAGTACCAGCGGCGTATCCACCATATTCTTGTCAAATTTTCATTGGTTTTATCAGTAAGTTATGATTGGTTCTATGATATGACTCTAGAACATAAATAAACACAACAACCAATATCTGAGTCCAAATTCTGATAGCATACATGTTTGAATGGTGACAGTTCCTCTCTCGTTTGTTATAATGGAGAGGTTAGTTTATGTAGAAATAGAACACAATCCAATTTCTTTAAATGGCGAGATGATATGAATGCTAAATCAGGGAGTATAACACAAACTTCAACCAAAACAATACTAAATCCTACATAGAACCTCTCATAACCGCCTGATAATGCCTCTGATCCTTTGACAAGAATACTTATATATAGGAAGTACCAGCGGCGTATCCACCATATTCTTGTCAAATTTTCATTGACTTTATCCGCAAGTTATGATTAGTTCTATGTGACTCTACAACAAACACAACAACCAACACTTGAGTCTTAATTCTGATAGTATCCATGTTTGAATGATGACAATACCTCTCTCGTTTGTTGTGATGGAGAGGTTAGTCATTGTGGAAGTGAGACATAGCTCAACTTCTTTAAATGATGAAAATTGAATATGCTGAAATGTATGATGAACAAACTTCGACCAAAACATACTAAATCCTACATAGAACCTCTCATAACCGCCTGATAATGCCTCTGATCCTTTGACAAGAATACTTATATATAGGAAGTACCAGCGGCGTATCCACCATATTCTTGTCAAATTTTCATTGACTTTATCCGCAAGTTATGATTAGTTCTATGTGACTCTACAACAAACACAACAACCAAAACTTGAGTCTTAATTCTGATAGTATCCATGTTTGAATGATGACAATACCTCTCTCGTTTGTTGTGATGGAGAGGTTAGTCATTGTAAAAATAGAATAAAATCCAATTTCTTTAAATTATAAGATGCTATAAATGCCAAAATCAGTAAGTACAAAACAAACTTCAATCAAGACAATACTAAATTCCACATGGAACTTCTCATAACCGCCAGATAATGCCTCTGATCCTTTGGCAAGAATACTTATATATAAGAAGTACCAGCGGCGTATCCACCATATTCTTGTCAAATTTTCATTGGCTTTATCCGTAAGTTATGATTACTTCTATGTGTCTTTAAAACAAAAACAAACTGAAATAGTAATTCGCATTAATATCCTTGGATAAGATTCCCATTTATAACTGGGATATGGGAAAATTGAGATAACATAAAGAAAAACATAAAAACTAAGCGGTTGGAGTTGAATCTTCATTTTCGGTGAAGAGGACTAGTTGGGTGTTTTCGTTTGCGCCGTCATTATCTTCGACAGGATTGGCGTTGATATTGAAAACTCTTCCTCTTGCTGGTGGCCTAGTGATTGGGTTTTCTTGAATTACTTGGTTAACTGGGTTTGATTGAGCTTGAGCGTTTATGATGTTAACCAGTCGAGGGCACGTGTTTCTAAAGTGGGTAGGGTCGCCACAATTAAAACAAGCTCGAACATATGGGAACATGGGGTATTGGGGTTGTTGATAGGTTTGGATCATGCTTTGAGTAGGGGGAGAGATTTGATTTTGAGGGGTGCGGCAAACCTTGCTCAAATGACCATAGCGTCCACAATTCGCACATAGTCGACAAGGTAAGGTAGGGGGATGGTGATAAAAACAGGTTTTACATCGAGGGTGAGGTCCAAGGTATGGTTTCTTATTTGGGTAAGTTGAGTTGGGTGCTACTTGAGTGATTGGGATAGCTTGGATGGGTATGGCTTGTGAAATTGGTTGATTACGTTGTGTGACAGCGAAAAGTTGCCCATCTCGTTTTCTCTTAAAAGTGGGTTGAGAAGGGGATTCGGTTCGGGTGGAGTTTGAAGTTTCAGTCGATGCCTTATCCTTCTTCTTCTCCTCCTTGAAGTCTTTGTTCCAGATTCGGTTTTCGGTGAGCTCTGTAGCTAACTCCATTGCTGCTTCCAAAGTTGCAGGCGTGGTACTTATTACAGAGTCTTGAATTTTTGACAGAAGACCTCGAATGTAGTGCTCGATCAAACGGTAGAGGGGAGTGAACAAGTCGGGAACCATTTGATTTAACTCGAGGAATCTTTTGTTGTATGTGGTGTGGTCGCCTTCCTTTTGCTTCAACGAATAGAACTCATCTTCTAGTTTCTTGATTTCCCTCCTTGGGCAAAACTGTCTTATCATGATTTTCTTCAACTCTTCCCAAGTCAGAGTCATAGCATCTTCAACGCCTCGTTTGGCCTTCTCTGTATTCCACCAAGTAAGGGCTATTCCATATAAACGACCGGTAGCATATCGCACTTTGCGATCAGCGGGGCAATCGCAATTTAGAAAAGTGTTCTCCATTTCTTCAAACCAATGGAGGAGAGCGGTGACACCTTCAGTCCCTTCGTATTTCGGAGGGTCGCATGATTTGAAATGCTTGTAGGTGCATTTAGTGGTATTTGGGGGAGGGTTGATAACATTTTGATCTTCTTGGTTGACAGGATTAGTGGTAAGTGCTTGTTGGACTTGGATTACAATATTGGGTATTACGGCAGCCATTTGTTGAGCAATTAGGGCAGCCATGCGCTCGCGGGCTTTTCCTGCTCTCATCTTCCTACGGGCGAGGCTAGAAGACATCTACAAGGAATACATATCAAGAGTATGAGTTGGATGTTTTTGAGATCATGGGTCGCACTAGGAATGAACATTCATAAAATAAATATAGAAAAATAAATCTACTACATCCATAGGATGTCTTGGGCTTTGCTCGTAATTGGGCCTTGCATGCCGCTATACTTCACCTTCGTAATCATGTGGGCCCCCATGAATACCGGGTTTTTCATATGGTTCGCATGTGTTAGCCTGGTTACGTACACTAAAACCCGGAGAAAATCGAGAAATATGTATATAACGTATGATATTCGGAATGTGTCCAGGTATAGACACGGTGACACCTCAAAGTGGGGTTAGTTCGAACGACGTTTGGTGTGGCATGCTTTGGCCTAATAGGTCCTTCGTACTCTCATCGTTAGTCCCCAGGTAGGCAAACTGGTCCGTTATATTGGATTTATACGAATTCCAACCTAGACAGGACGTTCCGACTACCTGTACTTGTACCCTTCCAGTTACTACATGCCCGTCGCAGAACTTACTTTGATGAGATTTGAAAATTACGACAAAATCTTTGAATAACAAAAGTATGAAGATGATTTGAATATATGAATATTGAAATATGTATGATGAATGTGTATGTAAGTATGTATGTTTGACTGTAAGTATAAACAAATATGAAACAAATAAACATCATAAGTTTGTATGTAACCACCTAAACAATTAAAATTTAGGCAACTATAGTATAGGCTCTAAGGGTCTAATAACCTATCCTATATCCCTATAGTCATGGCTCTGATACCAATCTGTCACACCCCGACCCGCAGCGGAAAAGGTGATCGGGGCATAATTGGGTTATCATCAAAGCTCATGACATTTATTATAACGTTTCATATTCATTATTACAAATTAAATGGAAATATACAATCATAATTACATCATGACCTAAACATCATTCTAGACTTCATTGTTTTCTTCTAAGGCATTTCCTATGTTTTCCTTGCCTCATCCTGTTCACATGTATCATGTGTAAAAATGGTTTTTGGATCAACAAAAAGTTTGCGAGTGAACCTTGTCCGAAAACATTTATTATTTATTTCTTGTTGTATTTAATATGGAAAAAGTTGCGCAATAATCATATGTGAACAAACGTAAGTAAACATACAATAACAATCAAATAGCATACAATATCAAACAAATAACATACAATAACAAAACACCTTGCATGAATATGTAACATGAATGACAATGTAAATGTTGGCAACGTCTCGTTCACGCTCATAGGTAATGGGGAACGGCTCACGCTCATAGGTAATGGGGAGCAGACGGCCTATGATGAAATGTATGGGCGATCAAGGCTCAATCAAACGAAGCCGATCGTATGTTGGCACGCCTGGTTCACGCTCATAGGTAATGGGGAACAGCTCAACGCTCATAGGTAATGGGGAGCGGCGGCCTATGAAAATGTATGTACTGAAAA
Source organism: Scalesia atractyloides (assembly GCA_947069175.1). Taxonomy (NCBI): domain Eukaryota; kingdom Viridiplantae; phylum Streptophyta; class Magnoliopsida; order Asterales; family Asteraceae; genus Scalesia; species Scalesia atractyloides. The sequence continues at coordinate 71,278,348 of CAMTDV010000024.1, forward strand.
TGATAAAATTAATCTAAACAATAATCACACAAACAGATAATACATGATGAATACACATTTATTCATGGATATGATAGATGCACAATAGTTTAAAGGTGATAAATAATAAGACACATGATACACCCCTAAAACGTGACTAAAACGGGGAATTTGTAGAGATTCACTCACATTGGGTGCGTTCGGTTGATGATGTTGAATACGCACGAAGTTGGTTTTAACCACGAGTGAAACTAACCTAGATAATAGCATAATGGTTCGGTAAGTAAGCGGATTTTATTAATCAATTTTAGTAGGATTGTTGGATATATTTTTGTGAGTTTAAGGCTATTTTCTAACCTTAAAAATGTTATTTTTAACTATTTTTAATTGATTTTTAAATAAAATAAATAAATAAAAATAATAAAAAATGTTGACTTTTTGCGACCGTTGAATTTGTTGATCGTTGACCTGTTGACCGAATTTTATTGTGTATTTGTGTGCGCCGGGTGAGGCTCGAACTCGAGACCTCCCGTTCGCGTGCACGCAGCTCTACCAACTGAGCTACGTGTCTAACCCGAAATATTTACGTTTTTAATTATATTTATATACTAATTGAATTAATCCGAAAATCATTTATTTCAAAAACAATTTAAATCACTCGCTCGGTGCTCTCCACAGGTCTCGAACCCGGGACCTGTGGTTTGGGTTAACACACAGTCCACCGTTGGACTGTGTGTCTAACTTGTTAAATAATCTGATTTTTATTATACTTATATACAAACTAAATAATTTCATTTCTGTCTTATATAAAAAGTTTGATAATTATCAGGACCGGTGCGGTAGTCTGGACTCGAACTCGTGACGTGTGATTAAACGTTCACACAGTCCACCACTGGACTGTGTGTCTATCTTGGTTATTATTCCGGTTTTTATTAAACTTAACATCTATTGCAGTGAATCCGGTTCGGTTAAAAAAAGGAACATTTTTATTAAGGCGAGTGTGCGTGGACAAGAATCGAACTCGGGACGTATGCATTTTTATTTGCACACAGTCTACAAACTAAATAATTTCATTTCTGTCTTATATAAAAAGTTTGATAATTATCAGGACCGGTGCGGTAGTCTTGACTCGAACTCGTGACGTGTGATTAAACGTTCACACAGTCCACCACTGGACTGTGTGTCTATCTTGGTTATTATTCCGGTTTTTATTAAACTTAACATCTATTGCAGTGAATCCGGTTCGGTTAAAAAAAGGAACATTTTTTATTAAGGCGAGTGTGCGTGGGACAAGAATCGAACTCGGGACGTATGCGTTTTTATTTGCACACAGTCCACCGCTGGACTGTGTGTCTAACCCGAGTTATATCTTGATTTTAATTAAACATATATACTACTGAAACTTCATCTTCTTCGTTAATCTTTACCAGAATCGGTGTCTGACTGGTTCAACGATTTTAATCAAGTTCTTTAGTGTGTTGTGAGTAATTACGTGTGAGATAAATAAAAAGAATGAGAGATTAAGTGTTAGATATACCGAACAGTGGCTCCTCTGTTTCGCCGGCGAAACTCCGATGACAGCAGATGATTCCGGCGACATGTGTCTTGCGGCAGAGGGTCTTCAACGAGCTTGAAATGAATGTGGGTGGCTTCGGTATGAGCTCTGGGGGTTCAGTAAGGCACAGAGGTGAAAAGTTCGGTTTTCCGGCGAGTTGCAGAAGTTCTCCGGCGAGTGAAATTATGTCGGGAAAGAGTGTGATTGTGAGCGAAAAAGCTAACAGAGGTTAGAGGGGGTATTTATAGGGCAGGACATCGACGAATTTAGTCCGTTTTCCGTCTTGATTCGTCGGTCAATAAGTTTTCCGGCGGTTATGACTTGCGTCGCGGGTTCAGACGTCGGTTATAACTGATGTAGTAGTTAAGGCTTCGGTTAAAACTGAAGAAACCATCCAATCTCGGCGAAATCGTCGGGATTTCCCACGACTGCGTTTGGGCGCGTCGGTTTTGAATTCGAGATCTATGTTATGAATTAATTGTTTCCATTAATGAACAAGAAACACAAGTGGCGCAGTGGTTGAGCGCGTGTGTGTTAAGACTCTGCTGAAATCCCTAGCTGACCCGGGTTCGAAACCCGGCAGAAGCCTTTTATTTTTATTTCCTTATTTTAAATACTTTTTCAAATATAAATTATATATTCCAATATACTTATTATTTATGTATCGTTTAAAAATAATTTGGGCATTAAATACGCCACGAAATTTGTAACTGATTGTTCGGTTAATAAACGGAGCGGGTTTGGTAAATCCGGTTTTTGACGGATGTTACAATTTTCGGTTCTTCAAATGAAGAATTAAGTCGCGAGTTTGAGAAAGTGATGAAGTCAAAGTTTGAAATGAATGCGATGGGAGAGTTGTCATTCTTTCTTGGTCTTCAAGTCTCTCAGGAGAAGGAAGGGACATACGTGCATCAAACAAAGTATGTCCACTAGGTTCTCATGAGATTCGGATTGGAAGATAGCTCACCTTTCGACACACCTTTGCGTCAAAAGCTAACAACTGATAAAGAAAAGGATCCTGAAGTGGACCCGAATCTATATCGGGCTGTGATTGGCTCTCTTATGTATCTAACTGCGTCACGTCCCGATATTATGTTCTCTGTTTGTTTGTGTGCTAGGTACCAGTCTACTCCAAAGGAATCTCATATGGCTGCAGTCAAACGCATCTTCAGATACCTGAAAGGTAAACCTAAGCTTGGATTGTGGTATCGAGCTGAAGGCGGAGTGGATTTGATTGCTTATGCAGATGCAGACTTTGGAGGGTGCCCAGTCAACAGAAAATCAACCTCAGGCGGCACACAACTACTTGGAAACCGTCTTGTGTCTTGGCAGTGCAAGAAACAAGTTGTCGTGTCGCTATCCACATGCGAGGCTGAGTATATAGCAGCGTCGAGCTGTTATGCTCAGGTTTTGTGGATTCGGCAACAACTAAGGGAATATGGTTTGAATTTTACTCGAACTCCAATTTTGGTCGATAATAACTCTGCCATTTCCATAACAAATAATCCGGTTAATCATTCACGCTCTAAACACATAGATGTTAGGCATCATTTTATTCGTGATTGTGCTGAAAAGGGTTTAATCGAGGTGGTTAGGTAAGACACGTTGGATAATCTTGCCGACCTTGTTACTAAGACTTTCGATCGTACTAGGTTTGAGGATTTGGTTCGAATGATCGGCATGATCAACCCAGAGTGAAATACTTTCAAAAACTCGCATAGAAACTTTATTTTAAACTTCATGTACAGTTCTTACTGCTTTTCAAAATTTAGTTGTAGGATTATTGTCTAAAGAAAATACAAAAACATCAGAAAAATGAAAAATGAAGTTGTTTTGAGGAATAGGAGAAATGATAGTACATCGGTTGTCGTATCGGTTGCAAGTCTATGGCAAAATATATAATAAACGTTAACTGTTACAGCTTCATCATATGTTGCTTCGGTAGGCTTTACGCGTAAATAAGAACCTGCTTTTGGTATATAAACATAATGAACTGCGTTATTTGTGTGACGCATCCCTCGGATATATGGTCTTGGTACCATAATTTCGTTTGACAAATTGCCAAACTTCTGAGATACTAGGTCTTTATGTTTGTTAAATATCTAGAGAATTATACTTGGTCTTCTGATATTGTGAGCAATGGGCTAGACCTTGTATAATGCTTTGCTAAGCGCTTCGTTTGTGTGCAAACCCTCTTGGTGGATTTCTTTTCTACCTCAACAATCATCACCGGATGATCTGTTCAAAAAATTGTCATCACCGGATGTACAAGTCGCAAGTATATGCTACCACCAGGTATATGGAATAAACTGCTAAAAATTCTGCAGAAAAAAGATGGTACACCACCTTCAAGTCGAGCCTTCATCTCTTTGTCTGTGCGGTGGCACTAACCTGAGCCCTCAAGGCATCGCATCTAGCCGGATACAGAGATTTTTCAGATATACTCACCTGTAAGATGCAATGTTTGGCAGTTTTGATACAGGAGTATATTCTGGGGTGGGATTACATAGTTATAGTCAGTAATTAATACACTTAACGCATATCTCGAAAGCAGTGTTCGAAAGCGTGCTAAAGTTTAAGTGGACCACAATACCGTTGAACGTCTTGAACTGTTAATATCATTCTAAGTGCTTAACCAGAAATATATAGTTTTGTAATTGGATATTGACAGAATAGCCGATATGATCTCCTTTCTCAACTTCACAAAAACATAGTTAGTGTATATAGTTCTCGTAGTGCTTAAATTTCTTCCTGTCAAAAATGAAAAATATCAAAAAGATTTTTCTTTCTTGTTTCTATGTGCGAGTTATAATTTAGACACTATGTCGGGTTGTGAGGATTCATTAAATAAGGTGAAAATTTCATCAGGTCAGGTAATTCGTCGCTAAGTCTTTTATAATAAAATTTGTGGTCGTGCACGGTTTATCCAAGGCTGTGTCTTGTGTCTCGTTAATTTTATCAAATGTGAGGTAGGTTCGATAAAACAAGTTGGGTTGTGACATCTTTGGAATTCAGAGGATTCATTTTTTTCACAAAGTATATATTTTTAAATCTTTTCCGGGTTTTGTCGTGAGTTCTGATTTAAGAGGCGTGTCCGGGTTTCTCTCTTGTTTAAGGGTTTGTTCCGGTTTTGGTAGGGATATTTAAGGTCCGAGTTATGGTAGTCATGTTTTCCGTATTTTTTGGAGTTCATATTTTCCGGGTTTGGTAGGGTTATTTAGGGTCCGGGTTATGAGTTCACGTTTTTCCGGATTTTTGTTTCTATATAAGCCCTTCAAACGGTCAGTAACCTATTCTCTGCATCCTCTCCTCTGTTTCTTTCTCACAAAAACCCACTTGAAGAAACCCGTTTAAAGATCTGAGACAATAGTTTATGTTACTTCATCTTGTAAGATCTTGCTTCTAAACTTGAAAGGTATGCATATCTACTTGATTCTTGTGCAAAATCATCAATTTTGTGGTGATAAGAGATTTCTTGGGTTTGAAATATGTTCTAACTTAGTGTTTGAATGAATCTTAATGAATGTCTTATTGGTAGTCTATGTATGTTATGATAGGATTTCAGTTTTTGGTTCAAATGGTTGATTTTGGTGTTTTAGAATAGATTGTTCTTGACCTTTGGGGGTTTTGAAGTATTGTTCTTATGTTGGGTGTTCTTGCTTTTTAAAAGGAAATATGAAGGAAAGAGGTACTAGTTTGTTGTTTAAGTTGTATTTGTGGTGTGAGTTTCCCTTCACATTCATGTTTTTCACCAAAAATCGTTGGTATAAACACTTGAAAATCTGTCAGGTTTCTCTTCGTGTTCTTGACGGGAGTTTTTGAGGTGATGTCTTCATGAGGAAGATTCATGATTTTTGAAATATGTACTTTTTGATCTTTGCAACTTATTACTTTGAAGTGTTTGTATGTTGGAGAGTTTTGTCCGTGTATTTCTGTAAGTTCGGTGATATAACAGACACAATTCAGTGAAAATATACAACCTTGTTTATTCCGGATTTTTTCTGAGGTTTATCTCTGGATTTTGGTGTCTCCGGGATATAACCTATCCGGGCTACCTCTGGTGATCAGATGGTCTCTCCGGGGTAATGCTCTCCTGAGGCTTATCTCCGGATTTTGGTGTCTCCGGGTTATAACCTATCCGGGTTACCTCTGTTGATCAGTTGATCAATGTTCCGGATTTTAGTTATATCCAGGTTGAACTCAAACTGTTGGTATATGTTTTCCGGGTTTGATGCTATTACCTTATTTTCCGAGTTTGAAGTATGTTGGGACTTGCTATGTGCTGTTTTACAGTTAGTATCTTGTGAAAAAGTTACTGATGTATATCTGCATGCTGTGTTCTTCTTTATTGTCTTATTACTTTACCTAATGGATGTGTCTTGTGCATGAATATATAATTTTCAGTTATGGCAGATCAGTTAGAAGATAATCCAGAAGTTCAACAGGAATAACCTCAAGTGGCACAACCAGCTGCAGCAGCAAATGTGTCTGTTCGAAATTTCTTCAGATTTCATAATCAGATTGCCATCCTAGACGAAAATGCTCATGGAGCTGCAGAATATGCTGATATTATTCATTTTCTTTGAAATTCCCGAATAAGTTTCGCTATTTTAGAAAACATTCATCAAGTTCGTGCATACATCCAAGACTTCTGGCGAACGGCGCGTGTAGTGAATAACTCTATTGAAGCAACAATTCACGGTAGTCAAATTGTGATCACTGAAGAAGTTACTCGAGCCGCATTACAGTTTGGTAATCTAGATCAAGGAGATACATGTTATGTGAAGGGTATTCGTGAAAGAGGAGCTAGAGCTTTTGGATATGTGGGCTCCTTTAAGAAGAAGCAAATCTTCAAGGGAATGGTCATAGGGCAATGGAGGTACTTCTATCATGTTATCATGCAGTGTATGGCTCCCCGCAAGTCTGGCATGGATGGATGGGGCATGACCTTCTATCTGCTATGAGCGGTTTAACTTTCAATCAGCCGTACAACTTCTCTCGCATGATTCTTGATGCCCTTAAAACACACATCGGTCTTCGTCATAATGATAAAAAGGTTGATGATCCTGTATCCTCGATTCTTATCAATTATCTTTCGCCACCTACTACCGAACTTAGTATTTGATCCGTTATTGTCCGCCTATGCTCAAACTCCAATGCATACTCGTATTTTCAAGGATTGTGCTGAAGCAAGAGAAACTAAGCATGCAAATGTTCTCCTTGTTCCTCATCCGTTGCTTGGTGCGATTGTTCAAGAGAATTATAATCCTGATGATGATCAGTTTGGATAAATATTCGAAATGGGATTGCTGATGTTTTTGAGGATGTTCCTGTAATTCAAGACCCTGTGGTTGTTCAACCTCCGGTTGATCTTCAACAACCACGCGTCGATGAACTGCAAGTTGATGAGCCTGTTATGGCTGAGCCTTTGAGAGAAATGCCTGTTGTTACGATTTCCACCTCCAGTACTTTGGAGGAAATTGATCCCCTCTTGTTAGAGATTGATGCAGCTCTTCAAGCTGGTCTATCTTCTAGAGCAACAGATAAAGGAAAACAAATTGTCGATGAATCTGGAGAAGATATGTTATCTGAGCAGAGTTACTTGAAGTTGGTTTTTAAAGGATTGCGGAATCGTATTTCTCCGTCAGAACAGGAGAAGCTTGACTTGTTTTGCGCAAAAGTTACCTCTTTCGGTCCCTCTTCTGACTGGACCACTAAGTTAGATGCGTGGAACTCGAAGGTACATCATCTGGACTCTCTTGCAGGTCTCCCCTCGTCTTCGTCGTCATCCTCTAATGATGAAGATCGACATCCACCAGATGCTGGGCGTATTAATATTGGTCCTCCTCTGAAAACTTACCAACATCGAAGAGTTCGTGGAACTTCTGAATCGCCAGTCTCAGGGGTTGAAGTGTGTTCTGGAGCTGTTGTTACTTCTATACTGGGTAGCTCGATCTCTCTACCATCTCTTACTGCAAGAATTCCCTCTTTGACTTGTGTTGAGTCAGTAAGTGTTGCTACCTCTATGGGATCATCTATGGTATCTACGTCTTCTGGAGTACCGACAATACCTTTGTTTGGATCTGCATCTTCTTCCCGTAGTGAAAGCAATGTGTTTGCTCGATCTGATTTGTCTTCTTGTCTCCGTTACCTCCAGTTTTCCTGGGTATGCCTCCAGGTTTATGTCAAACTTTTGTTCGTCCAGATCCTCAGGTGACTCCAACTGCCTCTAGCAAAAAGAGGTCAAACCTTCTTCCTCTAAGTCTGCTGGTACGACATCTCGTCAAGTTTGTCCAAAAATAGCTTACGGTCCAAGTCCGTCTGTTTCTCGCTCCACAGGTTCAAGACCTTCAGCACCTCGTCCTTCTGCTCCAGGATCGTCAGTTCCTCGCCCCTCTACTCCAGGCACTACTAGTACTGGTTCAAAAGTGCATTCTCTACCTTTGTGCAAAATCAGTTCAAAGATGTTGCCTCTGTACTGCGAGAGCATAGAGAACATATCCAAAGTCAGGAAAGGGAGCTAAATTATCTCAAGCAAAAGGATGCTAGGAGGGAGAAGCAAATGTTATTCTTGTTTTCTCTGTGTAAAGAGCAAGGTGTTCAGCTGGGGAAGGTAACTAAACGGCAGGTAACTTTGTCTACAGCAGCTGATCAACTCATCCAGATAGTTTCGGATCTTGTGTCTCTCCTTGCTACTCAGGGGGAGAAGTCGAATTCTGAATTCCAGGTTCAAGCTCAATGCAAGCTTGATGAATTGAAGAAAATCAGAGATGATCTCGACAAGGATCCTGATGCAGCGACTCAAGGGGAGCAGCCAAGGAGTACACATGCTCCTGAAACTGCAACTCAAGTTCACACTGAAGGGGAATCCTCGGGGGCTGCAGCCAGAGACAAAGGTCTGGGGAATACAGATTCTGATGTTGTATCGGATTTTGAATTGGATCCAGTTGTGGATCTAGAGTTGGACGAAGGTGATGTAGTTGAAGAGTTAATGGAGGATTGGAAGACGGATGATGATCTGACAAAGTTTCAGTTTATCGAAACAGGTAAAGGTGTAAAAAATGAGTATGAATCCCTGAATTCAAAGTTTGATGCCTGAGAAGCTTTGTCTTCGGAGATGTCCCTCCAGATGAGATTGAAAATCCTATACGTTTCCGGAAAATATTCAAGGCCTGGCATAAATGGTTTACACCTATCCCGATGAAACTCAACGAAAGAGGCACTTGAATACACGAGGTGAATACTCTGGCAAATACGGAGTTGGGATTTTGATGAACAACAAAGTCTAGTGATGATAAAATGCACTGACGGGGTTCAGTACTTCCGTCCATGGCCAAAGTTCCTTCGAACTCTTCCTGCCAGAGATCTTCATCATCTAGCTTCCTTGGATTTAAACAATCACACCAATGTCGGGAGTATTAGAGGATTAATCCCTCATCTGATTGCTGAAAGCAGGGATAGCAAGTGGAAAATCTTCAAACCTGCAGTCGGGCAAGGAGTCAAGTCGTTGAACAAATTCACTGGAAAAGAAGAATGGAAGGTTGTGTACCCTCCAGCAAGATGTGTTCGCAAGATTCCTCTGAGGAATTTTGACCTTGATAAGATTAAAGAGATCGGCTTCTGGTATTTAGATGGAAAGACAGGTGAAGCGGTCATCACTCAAAAGGACTCATCAAAAGAAATTCTAAGGATTCTTGATCCAGTCTGGTTGGTGAATTTGAAGGAGGAGCATCTGAAGAAGCTTAGACGTCTAGCTTTTCAGTACTGCAAGGAAGATCGGGAGCTTGCATTTCAGTTCATCAAAGTGATTCAGTTCTGTGTAAAGAACCAAGTATGGGCCAGAAGTGAGTACTCAAGGGATGGATGAAAGATCAAGTCACAAGAATCTGCACACATTAAGGGGGAGTTTGTAATTGCACCTTTTGTGTAATATGTGCAGAGTCTTATGTTGTTCAGGGTCTGTTATGTAATTGTTAAACAATTTAGTGTCTCTGAGTTTGTTTTGTCCAGAGATGGTTATGTGTAACCATGCTCCGAGTTTAGATGACAGAAACTATGTATCCGGACTTCCAAGATATATGGGAGTCCGAGTTTTGTCTTGTTTATGTCCGGGCTTCCCTAGATGTTGAGGGAGTCCGAGTTTTGTAGTTAGTGGTCCTTTGGGCCTTTCTATGTGATCTCCGGATATGTTTGTTGTCCGGAGATGGTCTTGTATATATATGCCTTTAATGGAATAGACAAGACAAGGTTTTCTTTGTGGAAATATGTGCCCTAATCATTGTGTGTGTATTTTGTCTGGCGGCTGCCTTTGTGAGTGACGTCATTCACCATCTACATCAAGAATACTCTGTGTATTCTTGATTTCTCCATCAAAACCTTGCATTCTTTGTTTCATTTGCAGTAGTAGATCATCAGGTGGATTCCGCACACCTGTTGGTAGCTTTAGTTGAGTGAGATCTTGGTTTAGGTGACCCTACACCTACAAGTTTTAGATATATCCTAATTGGATATACCATTAATGAATTTAGTGTACCGTGACTTAGGTGCTAATAATTATCAACATTCCCTAGAATGGACAACAATGCACTTTATAATCAACACAAGTAAATCCTAACCAAGATAACGCATAAGTGTACAAATTCATTTCACAAAGTTATAACTTTATCATCATTCGACAATTTGTAAATTCAATTCAAATACACGAAAATAATCAAAGGTGTTCAAAATCAAAACACAATTTGTCACACAAGGCAAAACTAAACACAAATCAAAACCCTAGATAATACAACTACCTACACCGAGGTGAAACCGAGGTGATTAGCCGCTCATGGTCGTAAGGACTTGATCACCGGAGAATAAAGCCTTGTACATGTACATCTTGATGCTTGGAGACGGAGGTAAAGAGTGATTAGGGTTTAGGGTGAATGATGATGATGATGCATTGGTGATTGATGAATGATGGTGATGATGATGATGATCTAGGTTAAGAATCGAGGTGTGTGATTCGGATGTATGGAGGATGATTTGAAATGGAATGGTGGTGGCTTGTGGCTCCAAGAACAAGTTTTCAACTCCAACAACTCGTAATACCTCAAAATAGGTCAAAAGTGTGTTTTAACTCGTCCCCAACTCAAAAAATCAAGTTTTTCGTGATGTGGGAATGCAGGTGGCGTCGCCGACGGCCCTTTTGGGCGTCGGCGATGGCCCGTGCTTCTTCTGGTGTTGTCCGACAGCTAAAACTACTGTTTACGGAGGTTTTCGGGCGACATGAGTATACACGGGGCGTCGCCGACGGTGCCTCTAAACCCCAGTTTTTGTTTTCTTCATAACTTCTTCGTTATAGCTCCGTTTTACTCCTGTTTTCGCCCACGTACTCGTAATTTAGCCCTCTATCATGCCATCTTTGAATATCTTCATTTTGAATCCATTAACCTCCCCCCAAAACACATCCAATCTACACGGTTAACCCGGTTTTGTTCATTTCACACCCCCGGTTGATCCCGTTCGCTCCCGGTGCTCCGTAAAGCTCCCGAATAGCTCCTTAAACTCTCTTAGACCTGTAAAACACAAATCCATTAAAAGCAGGCTATTCAGGATTAAAAGCTATGTAAAAACATAAACTTAAACATAAACAAACACTGGTTTTCAATCACGTATCACATCCCCACACTTGTCTTTTGCTTGCCCTCAAGCAAATCTGTTTTTCACTTTCATGTGGGTTGAACAAGAAATACACTTCCCGTTCTTGAGATGTAAGTTAAGGTCTAATATCATACCCGGTTCAAGATTTTTACAACTTTTCAAAATATTTAGCGATAACTAATTAATCATATAAAACGGTTATCCAAGATTGAACCCGCCTTTGAAACTCACAATTCATACACATCTCTCACAATGTTCACTCCACTCGGTTTATAACTTGGCTAATTTTGATGTATTAGCACTTTTTAAAATAATAACTCAAAACCAACTAGAACGCGTACCCGCATAGGCTTGCAACTCAATCATTCTCCACCACCGAACACGAATACTAAGCACAAGTCAAAAGGTCTTCAAAGGGTTGTAATGAGGCTAGGCGGAGGGTAGGAAATATGATGTTTTGAAAGTGGCTAAGATGATGAAAATTCGATTTTTATTACAAAACCACTACTCTAAACAAAACGAACTATAGATCTCAAATACGAGGCAACCATTTTTCGCCTTTTATTCAACAACTCAAAACTCATCTTTTGTATTTTTCTCAATGATTTTCTATTCTTTTTCGCAACATTTTCTGATTTTTTTTTACGAAACACAATTTTACAAACAACTAATTTCTAAGATCGAATTTTCATCACACGGGTTTAAAAGAGGTTTAATGGTTAAGGGCTAATTTGGATGATCAAATGAAAGGTTTAGGCTCAAAGTTGGCGACTAGGGGGTAGATTTCGGGTAAGGGTAAGCAAATGGAGTAAAAGAAAAAGGTTTATCTAATGCTTTAATCATTCTCGTGCTTGTACTCGGTCTATGGTCTCAAACGTATTAAAAGATGCAAGTTCTACAATACATGACTAATGGTCGACTCAAACAAAGAAATATATAATGTATAAAGGTGGCTCAAGGATCTCACGTATATAAAGGGTATGATATGTGGTATGCATAAATTATAAGTTTCTTAGGCGAATTATTCCCAAATAAACCACCCTATTAACTTGAACTTGACCATGACAAAAGACCAAATGGGTTGTGCCATCCCTCGTTAACTTAGTTACTTGTGCTTCTTAGATCGCCTCAAACAAAGACATTTTTGAAAAAATTTTTGAAATTTTCCCCATCCCCACACTTGTGATCAACATTGTCCTCAGTGTGTAGTGTTTAAATGAACGGGTCAAAATCGAAAAACTTTTTCTTCCCCGTCCCCACACTTGAGGTCAACATTGTCCTCAATGTGCAAGAATAGGCTTTTTAAATCACACAAGGGATGTAACACGGCTAACTTCCCCAAAATTTCACCTCTGAAAATATAATACAATTTACATCCCACTTATTACTAACTAAGAATCAAAGTAAAAAAGAAACGTATGCACCTGATTTTCGAGCTCGTCCTTCGTGTGCTCTTCATCCTTCAACAAAATGGATCGTCTCGTGAACACAATGTACCTACAAATCTCAACCCTTGTGTAGAAGCATGCTTCTCACAACCATCAAAATTTGTTAGTTACCTAGTTCTACCATTTTTATGAAAATATTACCAAGACATACGTTATTTCACTTTGATTATTGTGGAAAGATAATTTACAACAACAACAAACCTAACTCATTATCGTAGGAATCACGGTTGCATTTAGCTTATGCAACAAGCCCTTTTAAACCTCCCGACAGCTCGGGAGGACGAATAGGTCTCGTGAGGGTCATATAGGGAACACACCCACAAAGTTCATTTACTAGGAAAGCGGTAAACTACTACTACTCAACGGAAAAGAAACAAATATACAACAACAACAATAAACATACCCCCTCATGGTGGTCGAACGGAGTGCTTGTCGCCCACAAACTCTTCCACCTCACCGACTGGTGACTCATACCATTTATTTCCAAACGGGCCAAACCTCCTTAATTCTTCCGCTTTCTTCTCTTGAGGTGACTTCTTCACCTTCTTCTTCTTGACCGGTTTCTTCTTCGATTCTCCAAACCTACCAACCATAGCACATATCTTTTTGTTCGGATTCATGTCCACTTTAGGACACTTATCCTCACAGAGCGGGCTAGTAAATTTAGGAAAAACATTCAAATTTAGTTCACGGTCCCTAAATTTCATGTTTACCGTTCCCGTTGCACAATTTATTATGGCGTTAGCAGTTGCCAGGAACGGGCTACCCAGTATGACAATCGGTTGTGTGTCCTCAACACACCAACATAGTCAACTACCAAAAAGTCAACTGGGTAACAACAATCTTCAACCTTTACTATAACATCTTCCACCATCCCCCTTGGATGCGTGGGAGTCTGATCGGCCAACACCATGGGGGTGTCAAAAATTTTCAAAGGACCAAAATCATATTGGTCATACAGACTCTGAGGCAAGATACTCACACAAGCTCCAAGATCTAGGAGCCCCCTCTTAATTTTAAATTTACCTATTTGGATTAGAATCAAAGGGTCTCCCGGATCTTGAGCTTTTCGGGGAGGGCACTCGATAAAACGGCACTAACATGAGATATTAAATTAAACTGTTTCGGTAGTTTGTTGTGGCGTTTCTCGGTGCTCAACTCTTTCAAACACTCAACATGAGCCGGGACCTTTTTAATAACATCAAGAAGCGGCAAATTAATTTTTACTTGTTTAAAATTTTCCCACCTCTCGTCCTTTGGTGGGCCCCGTTTTTCAGACCTTGATTCATTAATTGGTTTTAATAGAGCCAACGGGTATGGGATGGTATTAAACTCCACACCCATATCATTAGCCCTAGCATGCAATTCATTTAAACAACTTTCACAAAAAGAATATTTAGTTACTCTTTCAATTTTAGTTCGTGAAATCGTTTGTTGCTCATTTTCACTTCCCGACTCATCACCTACATCTTTCACTACACCATCAACAAGTTATGGTGGTGGAATGCTTTCGACACTACAAACCTCATCGTTTGAAAGAAGACTTACCGCGCTAATGTGCACATTCCTCACATTGCTTGTGCTTGAACTTTGATGCTTCGGGTTCACTGTAGTGTCGCTTGGGAGTCTTCCTCCACTTCCTCTCATTTGAGTCATCTCTTTGGCTAGTTGGCCCACTTGTTTTGCCAATGCCTCATGTGATTTATCTCGAATTTCATTCTCTTCTTTGATTCTTGCATCATTGAGAGCATTGCGTCCATCTTCGCATTCAAATCACTTCCACCCCCACTTTGGTTACCCGTGCCGCTTCCACCACCGCCTTGGTTGTTGTAATTCTTTTGGTACCCACCTTGGTAATTGTTATCACGTCCTTGGTATCCTTGATTGTAATTACGTTCGTAACCCCCTTGGTTACCCCCTTGACGGTTTTGGTATGAAGATCCGCTTTGATTACCCGATTGAAAATTTGGGTTCCTTTGATTAGCGGCGTTTTCATAACGGAAGTTAGGATGGTTTCTCAAGCCGGGATGATACGTGTTTGAGTTCATGTCATTATTCTTTCGATCCCCGAACACTTGGTTCACTTCCTCACATCTTCAGCCATGCCCAATTGACAATCACCGTTCCTATGACCAATCTCCCCACAATCTTCGCAAACCGCAAATTGCACCGCATTCACATCTTTCTTCTTCATGCGTGCTAATTCCCGCTCTAAAGTGGAAATCCGATCTTCAGAACTAGAGTCAAGATCGGGGAGTGATTGAGAAATAGGATGCTTTTTAGCCCGATCGGCCGACTCTTTGGCCTTTATCTCTTTGCCATCCTTTCAAAGAATTCCCAATCATAATCTTCATGATTACTCAACAACGTCCCATTGCTCGTTGACTCTAAATGGTTCCATGTTTCCCCATCTAAACCTCTCACAAAGCATTTCACCAATTGCCACTTTTCAATTTGATGATGTGGGCATTTCCAAATCAACTATTTGTACCACATAAATGCTTCGTGCAATGGCTCACTCGATAATTGTTTGAATGCCCAAATTTCATCTCGTGCATCGTCGGTTTTAGCCATAGAGTAGTATTCATCGAGGAAAACTTGTTGCATCTCAACCCAAGTGTGAATACTATTAGTGGGTAGTGTTAAGAACCATTGTTTAGCTTTTCCTTCAATGAGAACTGAAACAAACGCAACCGAACCTCATCTTGAGTAAAGTGGCCACCCCGATGGTACTACATATGGTCAAAAACTCTTGAAGATGCGTGTATGGCTCATCATTTGATCGTCCATTGAAGTGAGGGAGGATGTTGATGTAGTTTGGCTTACAATCGAATGTGACCCTTCCGCGTGGTGGTGGTACAATCAGAGAATCATTCTCCAATATCATCGGTCGAAATCGGCCATCGACTCCTTGTGGCGGTTGGCGTCGGTTGTTGTTACGGTTATGTCTTGGTGGACCATCCACCTCTTGATTCACCAGTGGTCCATGATTCACCCGTCGATTCGGGTTTTGATTTGCCATACCCACAAAATTAGGAATCCGTGCATTGTTGTTGTTGCGGTTGTTATTTGGATTCCCTCGATTGTTGTTCTGGGGTTGGCGGCTGTTTCCGTACCCTTCATTTCGGTTGTACTCACCATAGTACTCCCCTTCATTATAACCATAACCGTTATCCCACTCATCATTGCCATCATAAATGTTGGCATCCTGATATCCCTCATCCCGGTCGAAACCCCGACCGTTGTAGAAATTCCCGTGGACCTCATTCTCTCCATATCCATAATTCTCCTCCACTTCCGAATGATATGTATGAACACTAACTCGATCTGGTGAGTAATAACTTGGGACACTATATCTTTCGTCATCCGGAATATTATTCCTTAACTCTTGTAGTTTGGTTCGTGGTACTCCGCATGGCCGGGGTTTACTCGTTCAAACTCCGATTGGTTGAAATCGAGTCTGGCACCCGGTTTTGGTTCCGGTTGCGGTTGTTAAGGTTGGGAGGTGGATTTTGGTTTTGAGGATCAGGTTGGCGAAGTGGATTGGCAGGAGGGCGATTGTTGTTACCCCCCGATCGGTTGTTACGGGTTTGGTTGTTTTGTTGATCCATTGGAACGGTTCCAAGGATGGTGTTGATGGTGAGTTTTGGGTACTTTGGTTAGGGGCAAGTGTTGCCTCTAACCGGCTTGCTAGATTCCTTCTTGCCACTCGCTCGATTTTCGGTTCGTAAACTAACGGTGATGTTCGCCCGGAATTCCGTGTATGCATGCACTACCTGTAATCTGCACAAGTAACACACCCCGCGTAACACAAAAGCAAATAAACTGAAAGAAACAAGCAATTAAACAGATAATCACAAAAATCAATAAATCCAAACGCAAAGCGCACTAACTCCCCGGCAACGACGCCAAAATTTGATCGAAGTGTCGCGCCCCGGTCAAAGATAATACTTATATGCCCGAATTACCCTTAACAAATGTGTTAGTGGTAGTAAGGGGTCGATCCATGAAGAGTTTGTGGTTTACGTATGGATTAATTTGATTATGAAGTTGTCACTTTATGAAGCTTGCTATTTTGATTGACTTAATTTGTTGGTTGGAAAAGGTATTGGAGTTCACCGACAATGTTTATGAATGTGATTAATTACTACGATTGTTCAAACACAAGTAAACGCAATTGCAAATGATGATTTAAACAGTAATGAGAAAAAGGGTTCACACCCGGGTTTCGGTAATTGCAAACCTAGGGTTCCTACAAGTTTTAGATTTGACCTAATTGGATATACGATTAACGGATTTAGTGTACCGTGACTTAGGTGCCAATAATTATCAACATTCCCTAGAATGGACAAGAATGCACTTTATAATCAACACAAGTAAATCCTAACCAAGATAACGCATAAGTGTACAAATTCGTTTCACAAAGTCATAACTTTATCATCGTTCAACAATTTGTAAATTCAATTCAAATACACGACAATTATCAAAGGTGTTCAAAATCAAAACACAATTTGTCACACAAGGCAAAACTAAACACAAATCAAAATCCCTAGATAATACAACTACCTACACCGGGGTGAAACCAGGTGATTTGCCGCTCATGGTCGTAAGGACTTGATCACGGAGAATAAAGCCTTGTACTTGTACATCTTGATGCTTGGAGATGGAGGTAAAGAGTGATTAGGGTTTAGGGTGATGATGATGATGATGCGATTGGTGATTGATGAATGATGGTAAAGACGATGATCTAGGTTAAGAATCCAGGTGTGTGATTCGGATGTATGGAGGATGATTTGAAATGGAATGGTGGTGGTTTGTGGCTCCAAGAACAAGTTTTCAACTCCAACAACTCGTAATACCTCAAAATAGGTCAAAAGTGTGTTTTAACTCGTCCCCAACTAAAAAAATCAAGTTTTTCGTGATGTGGGAATGCAGGTGGCGTCGCCGACGGCCCTTTTGGCGTCGGCGACGGCCCGTGCTTCTTCTGGTGTTGTCCGACGGCTAAAACTACTGTTTACGGAGGTTTTCGGAGACGTGAGTATACACGAGGCGTCGCCGACGGGCCTTCTGGGCGTCGCCGACGATGCCTCTAAACCCTAGTTTTTGTTTTCTTCATAACTTCTTCGTTATAGCTCCGTTTTACTCACCGTTTTCGCCCACGTACTCATAATTCAGCCCTCTATCATGCCATCTTCAAATATCTTATTTTAAATCCACTAACTCCCCCCAAAACACATCCAATCTTTGCAGTTAACCCGGTTTTGTTCATTTTACATCCCCGGTTGATCCCGTTCGCTCACGGTGCTCCGTAAAGCTCCTGAATAGCTCCTTAAACTCTCTTAGACCTGTGAAACAGAAATCCCATTAAAATTAGGCTATTCAAGATTAAAAGCTATGTAAAAACATAAACTTAAACATAAACAAACACTGGTTTTCAACCACGTATCAGCTCTCACACAAATTGGTGGTGACAACCTAGCCTACACTACCCATTTTACGCCGTTGAGTTTCATAGTACCACACCTTGTGTCAACCACTGATCGCATGATCAGAAAGTATATTCATGGTTTACCATCTGGCATGGGTGACACCATCGAAGCAGCCAAACTTGACAACATCAAGGCAGTTTACCGCCTAGCAGCTAGCCTAAAAAACAATCACATTCGCGATAAAAAGTTGCAACCCATGTTTCCTCAAAACCAGCCAACCAAATCATCCAACAATCAAGTGGTAGTAAGGGTAAAAAGCAAAAGTTTCAAAACCCTGGCTGCAATGCGATTGTACCTGCTGCAAACCCAAACCATGCTGCACCAGAAAAAACCAAAAAGCCATACACTGGGGGTTCATCCCAAGTGTAACACTTGAACTATCATCACCCTGCCAACTCTATTTGTCGCCATTGTACTGCCTGTAACCGTTTTGGTCACACTACACCTTATTGTCGCAACAACCCGACACCACAAGTTCAACCCCAAGCCCAAAACCAACATTTCGCATCTCCGTGTGTTCTTTGGAATAAATTTCAGGATGAAATTTCCTAAAGTAGGTGAGACTGTAACATTCCGCAATTATTGAAGTATTTGTTTTCGTGTTTTTTTGTATCCAACCATTGTAATCCAATACTTATGATCATAATGGAATTTATCTTATTTTTTTTTATTCAATAAGTGTTCAATTAAACATAAGTGTTATTCATATAATCATCAAGAAACGATTAAATTATTCAAAAACCGACTTATGTTGTATAAATTTGATATTCGAGACCCAATCAATCAACTGTTATGTCATACTATGTTTATAAATTATGTTGGAAACTCAGATTTATACAAATAATAAAAAAGAAATGCATAAAACAAATAAGCACATGACATTAGGCCCAAATAAAACACAAAAATATATTAATGGGCCAATTTTCAACTTTCTTTATTTCTTTCACCACCTTAAACCCTAATCCATCACTATAAATACCACACTCATTCCACCACTTTTCTTTGCCATTTCTCAAAGATTTCTTCCCCCCTCTTGAAAGTGAGTTTCTTCTCCTTTCACCTTCTTCTCTTCTTCTTGTTTTTTTCTTTGTGTTTTCGTCTTCCCTATTTTGGAGAAATCCTTATGGAATGTCACCAATGTTTTCTATGGCAAACAAAGATGGTGCATCACCAAAATAAGGACCAATCTTGGGTTTTCTTTTACATTTTTAAGAGTAAATTATTTTAGTCCCTGAGGTTTGTCCCAAATTGCCAATTTAGTCCAAATAGTTATTTTTCTCCTCTGGGTCCCTGAGTTTTCCATTTTCTTGCCATTTTGATCACATTGCCTAACTCCGTTAAAAACCTCAGTTTTAACAAGGGGTATTCTTGGCATTTTCGTAATAATTATAATACTAATAATATTTGTAATATAAAATACAAAAAAACTAACGTTGTGATGGGGCGGAGGTCGGTGACGGTGGTGGAGGTGCCCCTAGGTTAACTGACGTTGTGGTGAACGTTTTGGTGGCGGAGGTCAGTGATGGTGGTTGGCGGAGGTGAGTGTCGGGGGTGGGTGATGACTATGGATCGGTGGCGGTGGCACTGGCACCGGTGGTTGTAGAGAGAAACAAAGTAAAGGATGAAGAACAAGAGCGAGGGGTGGGGTGGGTGGGTGGGGGGTGTTAATCATATTTTATAGAAACAAAAAATAAAGTTAGTTTTTGGTTATAAAAGTGTCAAGAATACAACAATACCTTGTTAAAACTGAGGTTTTTAATGGAGTTAGGCAATCAAAATAGCAAGAAAATGGAAAACTCAGGGATCCAGAGGAGAAAAAAAACTATTTGGACTAAAATGCAATTTGGGACAAACCTAAGGACTAACATGGAAATTTACTCTTTTTTTAACCTTTAAGTTATGTCGTTTTCATCTTACATTACTAACCATGATCAATTATTATAATGTCTAACTATTTATTATATGTCTAACATTACTAACCATTCTAACTTATTTAACCATGCTAACAATCACTAACATTTTAATCATGCTACTAACTACTAACTCTTTTACTTTTCCAATTACTTACTTAGTCTTACAATTACATCATTATTACTAATTCATTAATTATTATTACATACTAAAAATATATAAAAGTACGAACTCCTTTAATTTTTGTTATTTACTTATTTAGACTTGCAAATTTAACTATCATTGTCAATTCATTACTTATTATTATATATAATTATTATTATTATTATTATTATTACTACTAACTACTATTTATCTCTTATTCAAATCGCATTTACATTCTAATTTTTAAATCCTTCTACTTACACACCTTGTTCATCCTTGTTAGGATAAATTGGTGCTTCAACCGCTAAAGACGATCATCTCATGTTGTGGAAATCACTTGCAAATGGTGAGTATACTTGATCTCATTTTATTTTAACATTTTGGGTGAAACATGTATTCGCTATCAAACACACGACACTTAAACTTGTTATTCACAATCTACCCACTTTTAAACATGGACCATGTGATACTTGTTAATCTTTTATGCTAAGTAAACTTTTCGTGTCTATGTGCTCATTAACTTTGCTAGCCTACCTTAACAATTATAGCGATATAGGATTAACGCATCGCCCTTGAGTCTTGGGGTATTGTTAAGTAAAACATGTTAACCTCCCGTTAGTCTTTGGGAAAGACACTTTGCGTTGGAAACTTTGGTTTGAAAACATAGCTTACACGTTTCAGCATACTTGTTAACTTGCATATTGTTACTCATCTTGGGTATGATTACTTCTAATTATTCTATGTATCAAACCTGTATACTCGCCAACTTTTGTTTATTTTATTTTGATACATGTTGCAGGTTGATAGACGAAGTGGCAAAGAATCAAGTTATGATGGATGTAAAACCCACATTAATAATAAACGATGTTTGAATCTTGGTTTATGCTTGTTATCATTTTGCTTTGTTTAAAACAATGTATTTGAATTTTAGACATTTTATGAAATTGAATTTAATTTATATTGTCACATTTAGTGTTATGATGCTTTGAACGATTTGTTCGTCTCCTCCCATGTTTCCGCCATCGGTTTGGTGTGTGACACTAGTGGTAAATGCTAATTACATATTTTTTTTAAGATCAAAAGAAACCTAATCACCACCACACTTCCATCGTTAACACCACCACCATCAGCCACTTGTCAGTTTCCCACACCGCCAGCCACACCACCCAGTTCACATGCCAGGTCAGTTATATTTTCAAGCGTTTGTTCGGGTTTTGTAGGTTTCATCAAGATAGAAACCTAAATCCCTATGGTTGTGAATATTATTTTATTTGAATTTAACCAGAATCCCGGTAAGAATATTTTATAGTAGAAAATTATACACGCTTCTACTCTAATTAATAAATGTTAGAATTATTAAAATAAATAACTTTATTTTAAATGGTAAATCGGTTCTCAACAAATTACCCTTATACATTGCTGCAATTCCGTACTAGGTATCTATACATGACAAGAAGTGGATACATGAATGCAATGTTATTTTTATATAAATATGTGTTTTATATCGATACAAAAATACGTATTTATTTTTGATATAAATATAAAAAACATGATTAACAAAATATATTAAATAAGTTTTACTCAGTTTCAGATAAATAAAGTTTATATGAAAATATAGCTAATAAAACAGGATTTAAAAGTGGACCAAAATCTATAATATATTAAAAAAAGTTATCTAAAAAAATTAATCAAGGAAGTCAATTGAGACCGACTTAAAAGGGAAAAATAAGGAAATTACAATATGTTTTCTCCCTTCCAGGATAAACGTAACGGCAAATTAATGTTCGAATCAGTATCGTCTTAGTAGTTTGAATTTTTTAATGGTAAAAAATATTTGCAAAGGCGCTTATCTAAACAACCATTGTGATTGGGATGTAATGTCCTTCAATTTACTTACAGATACTTTCTGTTCAATTCTTAGTCGAAAGTCAAACAGTTTGACTTCTGCTATGACTTTCGATTCTGACCCGCATGGTTAATGTTAAAACCCAATCAAGCGGAACCGAGTGTATTCTAAAGTTAACAGGTCAAAGTTAAAGACTTACAAATGACCCGTTAACATTCTAACGAATAATATTTCTATTCATTCCAGATTAGAAAGCCTCTAGTAAATTGCTCCTAGACTGATATACTTTGAATACGGTTGTGCGATACATTTTTATTATTAAAGACTAGCACAGGTAAATACTTTTAGCCTATTTTACTAAGATTTGGGATATGGCACCAGCCACTTAGTTCGGGTATTGCAACAAAGCCAACATAGTCATAGAAATTCAATAATCCGTTTTAATCCGTATTGCTTGATAACATTAATAGTTGGGGGTTAATACGATCGTGTCCAGGCGTCCAGACTCATTTAATTGCAAATATCAATGACATAAACTACGGGTATAAGCATGCGCCTGATAGGTTGTGTGTCTATTAATCATGTACTGGCATTTGATTTATGGTCCCCGACAGTATTGACAAGCATATAACATTGGTAACAAGAAATATTACTTTATTCCATGTTAATACCAAATGGTATATTACTAAAGTCGACGTTTCTTGAAGTTGTGTAGTGTGTGCTATATTAAAATTTATAGAAATAATCGGATTAAGAATTAGTTTTTTGTTGGTGTTATAAAGGCATGTTCTTTGATTTAGGAAAGTATACGCTTTGATGAGTTGTTTTTATAGAATCTGACTTCAGGTTTCTAAGCTCATGAGCGAGTCGAAACAACATTTATAAAGCATTTTTGCAGCGGAACTGGCATCAAGGAATGAAATGTTGATATCATCTGATTTTAGTTTTTGACCTAAATGACGGAGAAATTTTGATTTTTCTATCAAGTCATTCAAATATTTTATTGATTAATAATAATAATAATAATAATAATATAATGGTGTCAGGTTATTAATGAATCGCCACCGAAAAAGGATGGTGTTGGGATTGAACCCTACAAAAGAACAGATGATAGAAAGCCAAAACAAGTATGCTCTATATGATCCTAGAATAAACAGAGTTTAGATTCACTCCTTTCAAAGACCAGCTACAAACCACTGCTAGTCCTAACAATTGCCCTGTGCAAAGCTCTGCTAGTTATAAAGTCGGTTGATTCACCAAACCTCTGATGAGTCAAAGATCTGCTCTTAAGTCAAAGGTCTGTAGGAAGTCAAAGGTCTGATTATCCTTTGAAAAACATCTGCCAACACCTTCATCAGAGTTTATGTCTATCAGCGGTTAGGGTCATCGGTGCTTTACAAACAGTGTTTAGGTTAGGCAAGTGGTTAGAGTTTGTTAGTATTGTTAGATGCATTGTCAAGATGATGTCAGCATAAAATAACAGTGCTTAGGTTAGTACTATAAATAGACAGTGCCTGTACTGTTCTATTTAGCTTTTCACATTTTTCACTTGATTGTACATTCTTTTCTGTGTAAGCTCGGTCTGAGGGGGAGTTAGTGATTCGTACATGTAAGTTATTGTTAATCATTTCAATCTTATGAGTAATGAAAACATGTTATGATGAAAACTATTCTCTCGATTGATTATGTTATAAAGTTTTAGCTGTATTCGCTGCAAATTTCTTTATGATTTATCATTCTGGCGTAAAATTAGTTAAAACAATACAATCAATCCAAACTCAGATCTTAACAATTGGTATAAGAGCTTGGTCGATCAAATTGATCTAACCGTCAATTTGAATTAAAAAGGATCTTCTCATTGATATTGTGATAATTCTTAATTGTTAAACGGAGTCGAAATTGTATGGAGTTCACGATTCTTGTGGTTTTATTGATTATGTTCGAGTCTATGTTGATGTCGGGGTTAGTTGATGAAGAGGATCCATATTAGTTTCATAACAATGACTGAGATGAACTCTTAATTCATAAATTTCTCAAAAGATTGTTGGATATCTATCAGATCTAATTGATTCACTTATCACGAAATTTTCTACGAATTTTATAGTTGAAATTTCATGCTTATATCAGGTTTTGTATTGCTCTTCTGAATTTTTGTTGAAGATAATACACCTTGAGTTTTGCTTGTTTTTTATAGACAAAACTTAAGTACCTGTCTGAAGTAGAACCTATTTTTAGAAAGGGAAGATATTTCCTCTGATAGTGAATCAAGAGGACCCTGAATGATAACCAGTTCAAATCAGATTCAAGTGTCCTTGAAAACCTGTCCCTACAGACAAAATAGTTGTACCATCTGAGATATTCAACCTCTGCAAAAGCCTGTAAAGTGTCTGTACACAAGGACGAGCATGTGAATGAAGCTTTGAACTGAAAAGTTTTAAAAACTTATGTCATTGGAAAATCTCAAAGGACATTTTGGTCTGTCAAAAATATCCTTGCAAATTATTAAAACTTTAACAAACTCTTTGACAATCAGACATCACCTTGTGAGGGATTGCTATAAGAAAGGTCTGATTTCTTTACAACATGTCTATATCTAAGATTAACTAGCAGATGTGTTGATAAAAGCACTTGATGCTGCCACATTTGACAGTTTGATATCTAGGCTTGGAATGCTAAACATGGATTAAAAATAATTTTTCTTGTGATCCATGTGTAAATAGCAACAAAATATTTTTAAAAAATATGAAATTCATCCTTAAAATAGTTAAAATTGAATTTTTCAAAAAATCCTTAAAGTCTGTTCAAAGCTCTGATAGCACAAAAACACTGTGGTTTGAAAAATCTATCCACTGATGTGAAACCTCTGATAGTATTAAACCTTTGGTCACAACCACTGATAAGTTATTCTGTCAGTGGTTAGCCAAACAATTGTTTTCCATCGTTCCAACAGAGGTTACACGTGGACAAATGTTATTCGACAGTTGTTACATCAGATGCCACGCCATCATCATTTTTTGAAAACTCTATAAAACCCTATTTCATCCACAAACAGAGCTTTTCACTTTTACTGTGCCATTTCAAAATCTCTGAAAAAATATTTCCTCTGAAAATCATGGCACCCAAAGCAAAATCAACACAAGAACCTCTGAAACACTCTTAACATCAAAAATCCACACAACTATCTCTGTACTTTTGAGAAGACAAAGAAGACTATAGGAATTCATGAAATTATTGATATATTGTCTTCCTCAAAGTACAAGACTCTGTTAACATGTAACGCACCGATCTATCAAAATGCCCTTCGAGATTTCTTGACAAATGCTGAAATTGAAAGTCTGGATCAAAAACCTTGGGCAATCATGTCAAAAGTGGGAGGAATCTTGGTTCCAATAACCCCACAAACCATCTCACAGGTTTTTCAGATAAACGACCTAGAAGGTAAAACTTCCTTCCCCAAAAGTGAGCATCAAATTGTTTTGAAAAACAAAGGGTATACAGGAAGACTTATCAAAATTAACCATGAAAAAGGGAAAATTCCCACCTCCTATGAAATTTTTGTTTCATACCCTGCTCACATGTGTTTCAAATAAGACAACTGGGTTTGATGAAATACCATTGAAAATTCAATACATAGGGTATGCCATTTTGTCTAAATCTGATTACAATTACTCCCAAGTATTATTAATGATTTGGTAGCAAACCTATAAAATATGAAAAACAAAAGGAAAATGCTTTTCTGCTGTTCCCTAGATTTCTAAGTTATTATTTAAAATAGAAAATCCCAAAAAAAGTGCACATGTTCTTGTTCAAGGTGTGCCTTTCCAAATAAATAGTCTATCATCTGAAACATATACTCGCCTTATGGCTAAAGAGTCAAAAGTTTCAAAAACACAAGCAGGGGAGTCTAAGCAAAATTTAGATGAGTCCCCATCTGTTCCTCAGATTCCAGCTCTGAGCCCACTGCTCTTGGTGACCACAGCAGCAAAACCACTGATGTGCAACCCACACCAAAAACTCCTAAAAGGACCAAAAAGAAACCATCAAAACCACCAAACCTATCAAAAAGGACCTTCTGGAAGATGAGATCCCAGCAGTTAATCCAGTAACAACACAAAAGTCACATGAAACCACTGTTGCTACTTCCTCACAGCAGATGGTAGAAAGATCTCCACCCAAAACCATGACTCCTCATGATTCCTTACAAAAGGAACATGTTGAAAGCACAGGGAACCCACAACTGATAACATCACCCTCATTTGAGAGTATGTTAAAATATCCATCTCCCAGGACAAATCTGCTTTCTACAACACTCTCCACATCCCAAATTAAAAAACCACCACTCACTGTTTGAAACTCTTGATAGTCAGTCACAAAAAGGCCACTCTCACCAACACATTACTGAGAGCAAAACCTCAACAATGGTTGTGTCTGACAAAAATCAACTAGTTACCCCACAAGCAGTTGAGGAGGCTACATCACTTGGATTTCCTGAAATCCTTGTTGATAGTTCAACAGGAGCAGCTACTACAGATGCTGAATCCACTGATTTACATCTGGATAGTAGTTTCATATATAAGTCTCCTTTGAAGGCAACCACTGTTGAGGATACCCAGGTAACCTCTGTGTATTGGGAAGACCCTAGTACCAAGAAAAAGGGGCATCTAAGGTTGAAGCAAGTGATAAATCACATGCTCATGATACCCTAGATAAAACTACCACTTGGGTAGGAGCTCAGATGATCCTATTAACTTAGGAGATGAGCTAAAACATAAGGAATTGACGGATAAAGACACAAAGATTGAGGCATCAGTGGGAGATATTAAAGATGTGCTGCAACAGATGTTACATTCAGCAAAATCTCGAAACACTGCTCAATCCTCTGCTCAAGCCACCAGAATTGCAACACAAATGTATCCTCTGCTTCAACAACACATTCAGCATGCTAATCAGTTATATGATTCAAAAGTGCAGACATTTAAAGAAGAAGTTGAAGCAAGGTATAAAGACACCAGGAAGAGCTTAGAGAAATCAAGACAATTCTCATTCCTGGCACTACCCCTGCACCTATCTTCGAAAGAGTTGATGATGCCAAAAAGGGGGAGAAAAATGACTCTGAGGAAAATCTCTCAGTAACTTCTGCTGAAACATTTGTCAAAGAAAAAAAAGGGAGGTGATGAAACCCTAAAAATTCAAGCAGCTGATGAAGATACACAAATGAGGATAGTTCAAAGTCATGACTGGATAAAAGAGAAGGAGATGAAGGATGCCACTACTGGTCTCAAAACCACTGCTGGTTCTAAAAGGCCAACCACTGATGGTTCTATTGTATTGCCTTCCTCATCTCAGCAACCACCTATCACAGTAGCAGATGTTGATACTATCAAAAGTACCGCAGATGTTGTGACAGCGGTGGTTTGCACAAATGCCCCTGCACCAAAACTGTTTATGGTAGAAAAAGAAGAAGAATGGCAAAGTGAAAAATGATGACATACCATCTTCACTTGCTGTCCAAGCAGATCCAAAACCAAAACCAGTTATCACCCATTCACCATCACTACAAATCAGGTTTGCTGAGTCACTCAAAGGTCAAAATCCAAAAGAAATATTCCAATGGAGACATCATATCCTTTAGAGTTGGCTGTAGTAAAAGGAGAGATGCTACAATTCTATACAGAATCTGATCCATCCAAAAGAACTTTCCCCTCTCTTCATGGCTATAGAAATCCCAAAACCATTGAGGATTATCTAAAACTAAGACTAGGCAAGCCAAAATCATAGCTAAAAAGGAGAATGAAGGAAAGGGAAATGCTTACTTATCAAGATTAGAACAGCATGAGCTAAGTAAAGTTAAGAAATTAGAAGAGTATGCAAATGAATTAAATGAGAAAATGATGTGAATTCTCCAAAAGATGATCCTCAAATGAAGCAAAGGGTAAACCTCATCAGTTTCATCATGAAAGAAAAACCCTATCAAGCTGAGGAGAACCAGTTCAAAGAGTGGTCCATCCAAGGTCTCAAGCAAGAAGCAGAAAGAATTGACAGGATGAAGAAAGACCCTAAATAAGACAGAATGCACCAGATTGGAAAAATGTTAAAAACCTAAGTGCAGATCTAATCTTGGAAACAACCATTCAAGCCCTCAACCAAAGGAAGGGGCAGCTGCATATGGATATGCAAGATCAGCAAAGGGATGCTAACAAAAGTAAGCAGGCTATCACTAAGGAACCTTTGCCTGACTTGAATAAAGAACTACTGAAGCCCTTTACCTAATTCTGAAGATCTTTTTCAAAGGCTTTCAAATTCTCATCACAAATAACTCCTCTCCCAAGAAACCCATTGAACTCAAAAATACTAAAGTGGCTCTCTGATAAAAAGACCCATGTATTGACTCTGCTCAGGTCCAATGGGAAGTTGTTAGCATGCCAAGGAAGGATGCACTAAGCCTGGATGTAGCTGACCTTCAAGATCTTTTGGAACTACAATTGTGCAGGGATGAGGATGATGAAGATTCCTTGAACTTTGAAACAAAATTCAAAGAACAAAATCAGGGAAAAACTGATGAGGCATAAAGATCATGAATAAAGAAGAGTTTTGGCATCATCTGTTCTAGGGGGAGATTGTTGGGATTGAACCCTATAAAAGAACAGATGATAGAAAGCCAAAACAGGTCTGCTCTATATGATCCTGAATAAACAGAGTTTAGATTCACTCCTTTCAAAGACCAGCTACCAAACCACTGCTAGTCCTAACAACTGCCCTGTGCCAAAGCTCTGCTAGTTATAAAGTCTTTTGATTCACCAAACCTCTTATGAGTCAAAGATCTGCTCTTAAGTCAAAAGTCTGCTAGAAGTCAAAGGTCTGATTATCCTTTGAAAAACATCTGCCAACACCTTCATCAGAGTTTATGTCTATCAGCGGTTAGGGTCATCGGTGCTTTACAAACAGTGTTTAGGTTAGGCAGTGGTTAGAGTTTGTTAGTATTGTTAGATGTCATTGTCAAGATGATGTCAGCATAAACTAACAGTGGTTAGGTTAGTACTATAAAAAGACATGCCTGTACTATTCTGTTTAGCTTTTCACATTTTTCACTTTATTGTATTCTTTTCTATGTAACTCGGTCTGAGGGGGAGTTAGTGATTCGTACATGTAAGCTATCTTGTTAATCATTTCAATCTTATGAGTAATGAAAACATGTTATGATGAAAACTATTCTCTCATTGATTGTGTTATAAAGTTTTAGCTGTTATTCCGCTGCAAATTTCTTTATGATTTATCATTCTGCTGTAAAATTAGTAAAAACAATACAATCAATCCAAACTCAGATTTTAACAGATGGCCAGAGGTAAGAGATGGTTTTTTCATGATCTTAGCAATATAGAGTTTTCATGATTCTCAACTTTCACTTTATATAGTTTTTGCGTTACATGGCAGACTCGAAGTTTAACTGGTGTTGGAAAAATTGACTATCTCTTCAAAGCCAACTATTTTGAGGTAGTTATTACAATATTTGAAGTTGCAATATTTATCTATTTGCCTTTTCTAGAAAATTTATAATTTTTTCATTGGTGTCGCTCGAAATCATCCACGATGATTCAATACGATTTGGTGTAATTTCAATTCATCCAGTGTTGTTAGGTATGCCATCAAGATTAACCACCCGTAGATTCCACAACAAACAAAAGTGACAAGTTGTTTCAGCACTTCGAATTGTGACTTAACTAATTCACAAAACTTTGATTTGTCATTGTCATTAACAGCAAACCCGCGAAGCATAGGGTGGTAGGAGCCATCAGAAAAGAAAGAGGGGAAGACAACCAAAGTTAGTGGTTAAAAAACTAATTAGTTTACTACATTAAGGAAAAAGTCTACAAAATCTATATAACTAACAATAACCTCTATTAAATGTGTAGGCTGCAAATATTGTTTCTACAAGCGTACAACCTCTCTTTAAAATCTCCGTGTTTTGAACTACATGAGGAAAAAGTTGGTTACAATGCGAGAAAAACATATTCGTGAAGTATTTGCAGGTATGTTTCAACTAGATCTAATCTTATAAGGCACGTCTTATGGCCAAAAAAAGTCCTCTAGGGATGAGACAATAGGTAAGGTTTGAAGTTAGTTAGGATAATTTCCGTTCAAACTTAATTGTGGTTTTGTATCTGTTATCTCATGTTTATTAAGGTTGATGTGTGGCAAAATTTATGGTGCTAGATTCTTTACTATGGATTTTTATGTTCTTACCAAATGTAGTTTTTTTATTGTCGGATGTTAGTAGGGATGAGCATGGTACCGGACTGGTTACGAACCGAACCGATACCAGTCTTGAAAAACAGAAAAAATGGGTACCGGTACCGGTTTTGAAAATGATCTGAACCGTGCGGTACCGGTTCGGTACTGGTACCCAGTACCAAGTGCTCATACCTTAATGTTTACAGGTGACATATTTTGTAGTTTGTTCAGTTTTTTACGTGAATGTAGGGGCAAAATAGTTAAGTTGATTTCATTTGTTGATTAAATTATAAAAATAACGGAGTAACTCTAACGATCTCTTTGGGCATTTAATATAAAGAGGTTAAGTAGTTAGTTTTGTGTTTGTATCAAAATGATCACATACTTGATTTAAATAGATCGTTAGTGATAAGATATAGTTTTTTTTAGAAAAAGGCCTAAAATTTGAAATTCTCTTTACACCTCCAAAATGGTTAGTCTCCCCTACTCTTCTTTAAACCACTTTTTAGTGGTAATTTATTATGCTAATTTATGTCAACTTTGCTAAAATATAGGTTGGAACATAATCTATTAGAACTAGAAGCAGAGTTATTGAGCAAAAAAGCCTTAAAAATTAGTCCTTCATTTTTTTATTATTTCATGTGATAAAACTTAAGATTCGTAAATATATTATTTATAGACTTATAAATTAAAGCTTCAAAGTATTTTCATTTGTTAAACCTCATGTAACACGGGCAATCACCTAGTTATTAAAATAAACAATTTCATTTTAAATGGTACATGGATTCTCAACAAATTGCCCTTATACATTGCTACAATTCCGTACTAGGTATTCTAACAAGAAGTGGATTTTCATACCTAATGAATACTTGAATGTAATGTTTTATTCTTATAAAATACCTGTTTTTTATCGATATAAATGTAAAAAACATGATTCAAAAAATATATTAAATAAATTTGACTTAGTTTTGGATAAATAATGTCTATATGAAAATATAGCCAAATAAAATAGGATTTAAAAGTGCACCTTAATCTATACAAATATTCAAAAAAAATTATCCAAAAATTTTAATTAAGGAAGTCAATTGAAACCGACTTAAAAGGGACAAATAAACAATTTACAATCTGTTCTCTCTTTTTGAGGATACGGAATGTAACGGCAAATTAATGTTCGAATCGGCATCATCTTAGTTTTTTTAATTTTTTTAACGGTAAAAATATTTGCAAAGGCGCCTATGCCCGCGCGCAGTTAGGAAGATGGGCCACAATCTGAGTAGAAGCTGATGAAGGTGATTTGGATGAACGCAATCATCGTTGTTACTGGGATGTAATTTCTTTCTTCAATTTAATTACACATACTTTTTGTTCAATCAATTCATAGTCAAAAGTCAAACAGTTTGATTTATGCTTTGACTTTCGATTCTGACCCGTAAGGTTAAGGTTAAAACCCAATCAAGCCCGATTATGTGAGCATAATAATATAGGGAATAACCCTCTGAGGTTATACCTTCTGGTCATACCGTTTGATGGGTCAATTGACGAGTTAAATAATTATACTTTAAATGTCGAAAATGACCTTTTAGCGTAAAAATGGTTTTAAATCTATATGGTATATATTATGGCCTCAAGACTGATTATATAACATCTTAAGATGTGTTTTGAATTTTCGGGCTCGTTATAGACCTATTCGACCACCTGGCCCCGTATATACGCGTACGACTAGTTTAAATAATATAAAATATTTAAACTAGTCGAATCGAATCAAAATCCTTTCAAAACCATTTCAATTCATAACGTTTGGTTAATAAACCATATTCTATCCGTCAACGCTTAATCTACGAGAATTCGGGTACTTATTCAAGGAAACATACGAGAAAGGATTCTCGAATAAGCTCATAAAACTAAGTATATGATTCATCATGGAAGTGATAAGAGGTATCAAGGTTTGAATAAGATTTGCTGATAGATAGAAATGAAAAGGGATGTAGCAAATTATGTCTCTAAATATTTAATATGTTAGCAAGTTAAAACTGAATATTAGAAACATTTAAGTTTACCTCAACAATTAGAAATGCCAGCATGGAAATGGGATTGATAACAAATGGATGTTGTTACCAAATTTCCCAAAACAATAAATCATAACAACACAATCTGGGTGATTGTGGATCGACTAAACCGAGTCAGCTCATTTCTACCGATGAAGGAAACCTTTAGTATAAAACGCTTAGTTAAGTTGTATGTGAAGGAAATAGTCTCGTTACATAGAATCTTGTTATCTATCGTATTGGATCGAGATAGTCATTTCACTTCTCACTTCTGGGAAAGTTTTCAAAAGGCCATTGAAAACCCAAGTTATCTTGAGCAAGGTAAAGGAACACTACGAAACATAGAAAGACATGCTAAGTACATGTGTGATAAATGTTGGTAAAAGTAGGACTATTACTTATCACTCATAAGATTCTCCAATAGTTAGTTTACAAGTATTAGTGTTGCTCATTCGAAGCACTTTATGGATAAAAGTGCCATCCCGTATGTTAGACAAAAGTAGGAAAAAGGGCAACGATTAGGCCATATGATAAGTAAGCCATTAGAATTTCGAATCGGAGAAAGAATGCTATTAAAAGTTTCTCATAGAAAAGAATAGTCTGTTTCGGTAAGAAAGGAAAAATTAAATGTAAGGTTCGATTGAACTATTCTAAATCATTAAGCAAACTGGACCAGTACCCTATCAACTAAAGAAATGGCGAGTATACATTTCATAATTTAAGGAAATGCTTAGCCGATAATTCTTTAGTAGTATATCTCTTCAAGATATAGAAAATCTATGTTCATTGGAACACCTTTATAGATCAAAGATGAGAATCTCAAAACATACAAGATTAGTTCTGGTTAAAGTGAAATAGGATTCGAAAAGAGGACCAGAGTATACATGGGAACTCGAGTCGGAAATGAAAAGAAAATAGCCTTACTTTTCCAGTAAATCTCGAGGACGAGATTTAAAATAAGGTGGGAGGATGTAACAACCCTCAAATAGGTGCCACAACAATCCGTAATCGTAAACCAAAACTTGGCGATTGATGAACCAAACTACACAAAAGTACCCTTATTGGACTCACAATTAAAAAAAACCAACCAATTGGGATCAAGACCGAGCATACGCGATAAGTATCGACACAAAAATCAAGGAAAACGCACGATTGGACAAGAAAGGCGGCCATGGACACGCGTCCAACATCACGCCACGTGTCAAGCCTACGTGGGACAGTGGCAGTCGAAGCCAGGCCGACCATCCTCGCGCCACGTGAGAGATTCTGTGTCACCGAGCGCGACTCGCGGGAGATGCCCATTTGGGCTATATAACCAGTAGCGTGGGACTGAAGTTCTGCACCAGTTCGACATAATTTTGACGAACTCTCTTCTCTCGTTCTCCTTTTCTTGCACTGTAGCCCCTAAATCCCGAACTCTGCTCCGATATCAGGGTAATAACTCTAATCACTGACACGGTACTATATCCGATCGATTGAAACCAATCCAATGGATGTTTAAAGTGCTGCGGTACTCGGCTATACTTTGTCATTCGCTGTGGGTTTTGATCTCGTGATTATTGTTAAAGTTGAAATGAGTTAATACACTAATACGATTTCCATTGTATCTAGAAATTAGAACTCATAACCAGGGAGCTATTAAACCAGAAAACTTAGTAGCTAAGAATACTTAGCGAGTAAGTAAACTTAGCGAATAAGTAAACTTAGTGGGTAAGTAAACTTAGTGATTAAGTAAGCTTAAAGTTAAGTAAACTTCATGGTTAAGTAAACGTAGTGGTTAGGTAAACTTAGTGGTTAAGTAAACATAATGGTTAAGTAAACGTAATGGTTAAGTAAACTTAGTGGTTAAGTAAACTTAATGGTTAAGATAACTTAGCAGTTAAGATAATACTTAGGGGTTAAGAAAGCTTAATAGGTAAGAAAACTTAACAGCTAAGTACGCTAAGTAAATTAAATTGGTTAAGCAAGTTTAATAACTTAACATCCAAATAGATATACACGAGGTAGATAACATCTAAATAGGTATATATGGAGTAGATAACATATAAGGAAGGTATATATGAGAAAATTATATCTAGGGAAGGTTTATCTAATGAAAGTAATATCTGAGGAAGGTTTTATCTAGTGAAGGCCTTATCCAGGAAGGTTTATCTAGGAAAGGTAATATGAAACTTCCTAGAAAAGAAATGCATATTCCTTACCTATAAATAGGAAGCCTAGGATTCATTTTTCTTTGCTCATTCCTTCCTTTCTTCTCTCTATACGTTGGTGTTCTAACCAATTATCACCAATACGATATTTTGTTCGATCGATCCGGGAACCAACTAACGAATGCGAAAGTGCTGTCTGAAAAAGACTATACTTTGTTGACTTACGTTATGGTTATGTTCTCGTGACCATCGTTAGGTTTGATATGGTTTTACACCGTTACGTATTCTACTCTGTTAAACTATATGTTTAACTATCACAAAGCTCAGAATCATAAACTTACTATCATAGTAGATGCTTAACTATCAGAAGGCTTAGAATTAGGAGGCCTGTTAAATCAAGACTATATGCTAACAAGGTGAGTCGTTCTCTTTTTCTCAAATGCTTTTGCAAAAACCCTAAATGTTTTAAGACTTGTATTTACAGTGATTAAGTCTTTGTATTCTAAAATTACAGCCGGCATGTGGGGTTATGTATACATTACTTGATAATCTTTACTATTGGACAACGGGTTAGCAAATAGTAATATGACCACAGTCACCGATCTGAGCGAGTGACAAGTACTGTGGGTAATTGAAAGATATAAACAAATATAAAAACTATTAATGTTGTAATTACAATATGGTGTCTTTTTGTACAAATGTTATGAACTCACCAGTATTTCCTGCTGATAAAATGTTTTTAAACAAGTTTCAGGTGATTACTGTAGATCTGAATAAGAGTTGTGATACGACACCGAAAGGCTTAAAGAAGTGGCTTATTTTATGAATTAAATTGAGAAACATTGTTTTATGTATTTGGGTTTATCCCCTATTAAAGTTACCTTTGTAAAACATGGGTTTAATTTCCATCTACTTAATAAATAAAATACGGTGTTTCTAAACTCTGATATTTTTCCTAACTCACGGTCCTGATAAAATTTCCGCTGCGATATTTTCAAAATAACCATCGGTACCACTTGACTGTTCACGACTCCCGTCCAGGGTGTGGTCGGAGGTTGTGACACATAAACTACGGGGAGTAGTGTAACGCTCCGTATTTTCGCGTATATTTAATTTTTTTTTCAATTAATTAATTTACCAAATATTTATTCATTTATTTTATCATTTATATATCATTTAATCATGTTATTTATCTAAGTTAAGTTAACTAACCTAAATAATAAAAAATAACTTAGTTATTACTAAGTTAACTATGAGGACTAATTATGCATTTATTGAAACAATATTACAGGGACTAAATGTGAAATTATCTAAACTATATAACAAGGTCTCTCGGGTATTTTTAAAAACATCAAATACAAAAAAAAAAAAAAGATGGACCGGGAACCGAACCCGCAACCTAACCCGTAACAAAGCGTACTCTAACCGGTCGGCTGAGAAGCCTCATTCGGTTTATGATGAAATCGTATATTATATGAACGCAAGTTGAGCTTGAACGAAATTTGAGTTTGCCGCCAAAACGAATCCAACCGAACACACTTCCATAACAGTTGTTTGTTTCCATTTCAATGGCAATCACTGATTTTTTGAAATCAGTATGATGGATCCTTTCCATCATTTAACAAATCACGAACATAACCTCCATTCCGTCTCGATTCGGTTCCGAAAATGTTATAAATACCGAGCCCCTATGCATTACACTCACTCGTTATTCACCCTCTAATCACCTTCACCTCTCGCTACCGTCAAACAGTCGTCGGAAATTCTGCAAGTCACGCCGGAGAAGCCGACATTGCCGGAGAAGATGGCCGGTGCTCTTGATTCTGTTATGTTCGGTATCATCTCTAACCTCTCGTCGTTTATTTCTAGTCTTAATCTGTTCCTAATACTCAAGGTGGGTTTAAACATACAGAAATAATCATGCTTTTCTTTCTTTTAAAAGTAACTGTAAGTTTTTTTTTTTTGAAACTAATGAAGAAGATGAACTGGAAGCATGTTTAAAAGAAATAAAAACTGGTGTTTAAACCAGGTTAGACACACAGTCCAGCGGTGGACTGTGTGCATTTTAACTAAAAGGTCATGGGTTCGAGTCTATACGTTACCAGCTTCGCCAAATAAACAAACTCTTTTTATGACCCGGTTATAGGTCAGCTCAGCATGTATATAAGATTTATTTAAAATCTTGTATCCACCAGGTTAGACACACAGCCCAAATGGTCGGGCTGTGTGCACATGTAACGGCATACGTCGGTTAGAATCCGGTTGGTCACGATACAGGAATTTATCCAAATCTTTTTAATATAAGCAAAATATATTTGAACCTAGTTAGTATATATAAGTAATTAAATTCAGAGATATGTCGGGTTAGACACGTAGCTCAGTTGGTAGAGCTGCGTGCACGCGTACGGAAGGTCACGAGTTCGAACCTCACACGCTGCCAATAATTCTAGAAGTCAAACCGGTTCGACCCGGTCAAACCTGTTAAAGGTATATTTTTTTATAACTATTTTCTTTATTTATTTTAATTAAAAATCCTTTAAAATACCTAAAAAACAAAAAGAAAAGGTAAGATTTTTTTTTAAAAAAGGGGTTTTAATTCGTAATAAATACAATAAAAACAAATCTAAAAATCTAATAAAAGGAATTAATTAGAAATATTAATTTCAAATGAAAGCTATATATATTTATCGAATTATTTATGTGATTAATTAGGTTAGTTTCTCTCGTCGGTTGAATCTTAAATCGTATGCATTCATTATCATCAAGGAACGTACCCACTGTGAGTGAATTCTTACAAATTACCCTTTTTATTCATGTTTTGGGGTGTATCATGTGTCATTTATGCATTTCGTTTATTCAAACCCGTGTGCTATTACCATTATATGAATTATCGTGAGATGTAAATGTGGTTTGTTGTATTGCGAGTTTATATTTTTGTCAAGTTGCGTGCAAATCATTCATTAGGCCCATCAGTTCCTCGTTGGAGACGAGTTAAGCATCAGGTGCCTCATTAAATCGGCTCCGTTTGATTGAGCCTTGATCTCATTGTTCATCATTTGGTATGTGTGTGTGTGCATTAATTGATATTATATGTTTTGTGGTTTAATTTACATATACGTATACTCATATTTGGTTATGCACATTTTTATTCAAATAACCAATACAACTAATTCTTTCAAATATTTAAATAAGATTCACTCGCCAACTTTTGTTGACCCAAAACCCTATTTTTACACATGATACATGTGGACAGGTTGAAGCAAGGAACACATAGGAAATTGCCTTAGAAGAAAAATAAAGAAGTCATGAAAAATGTATTTGAACATGTTGTGCTTGTATGTTTATTGTAATTTCTTCTTTAAATAGAAATAATAAATATGAAACTTTATAGTAAATGTCATGAGCTTTGATAAAAAAACCAATCATGCCCCGACTACCATTTCCGCTGCGGGTCAGGGTGTGACAAGTAGGCATACACCTGACAGGCGCAAATAATATATAAATATGGTGTGTTTATTAATCAGTACTGGCATTTGATTTCCGGTCCCCCGCAATATTCATGTATTCTAAGTTAAAAAAAATAATACCAAATGGTATAAAGTGATTTTTGAATTTTTTTTTTCAAAAGAGTCGGTTATAAGTATCAACCAGTGAAACGTACTTTTAAAGATTAAGCACATGTTAAAGCAAGTACGAAAAAGGTTGAAGTGAGCTTGGTCATAAACCTTGAAACTTGCGACACCTTGGCTAGAGACCTGTAAATAGTCTCAAGTTCATTTAATTATATCCTGCCTCGTTGGACATTTGATTACCGGGGATGTAATGACTATTATTTAATGTATTCAAGCTTTCACATTTATTATTTTATTCGTCCTACCTTCTGCTCCCAAATGTGATATTTCGTTATCAATCGTCACAAATAAACCCCAAGTCCGGCCCTACCGGGAAAACGGGGTGTGACAAAAATAATGGCCTAAACTAATGACATACGGCAAAGATGTTTGCTTTCGTATAGGATGTAGATGTTCGTTTGTGTTTGTGAACCATTAGCGGAGAAGTTCAATTCCTTAATAAAAAACACGGACAAGAACTTTCATTTGGTTATATTTTCATGAACAAGTTCAGTTTTAAACAAACTAATATAAACTAGGCTTCATTCAGTTTGGTCCATTTACAACCCTAAATTATGTATCACAGTTGTGTACAAAAGAGAGTTATTGAACCTATATTATGCAAAATCATAAAATGCCTTTACATGCATATATAACGTGTATGTAATTATAAACGATGATACACATGTTATTACTAACTTTAGGGTCAGCCCAAGTCAAATAAAGCTAGGGGTTTGGACCCTCAATTCAATAGGGCCCTAATTATAATATATATATAATATATATATATATATATATATATATATGTGAAAGGATAAATAAATAAGGTTGCCATGGCTATTGTACCTGGTTAAATAAAGAGTTACTTAAACGCAAGGAAGTAGTTGATGAATATTAAACATTATATCTTGCTAGGTTAGTGAGATGCACTTAGGCGTCCAACAGTGTCTACGTTGAGGTAATTAACGATGAATCGTCCAAGATGGAGATTGTTGGATATTAGATATCTGATGATTGATTATTCGATATTACTATGAGGTACGATCCAAAGAGTTACACTTTAAATGACAATTGGTTATGCAGTTAGCGTTAAACATTAGTTCACGAATTACAGAATTAATTGTGTTAACTAATTTTTTAGAGATATAATTAAAAGGTTACAATTTAATTGTTTAATAAAACAATTAATAAGATTATGACATTGATGGTTTAATTGTTAAATATAACTAGTTTTTATACTAGTATTAAGCCCCTGCGTTGCAGTGGTTGTCGTAAAACTGTGTCAAGTAGTCAAAATGCTATACCATTGTCAGCGACCACCGACACCGGAAAAGCTCGTAAAAACAAAATAAATAAAACGGAAAAATATAATGCTGAGCGAAAAGCAGATGTAAAATTTTTGAATCACGCATGTCGTTGCATAGAAATTAAACCGAAACGTAAAATATAGAAAAAAATAACTAAGTCAATCTAGGACCCGTGCGTTTGACGAACTTGTCAAACCGAGAAAATAGATGCGTTGCGATAGGCCAATCAAATGGGAAAAAATATACGAAAAAAATATTGAACTCCGCACGCACGTTGTGAACCAAAATTGAAAATAAAAAAGAGTTGAGATTAAATTGCAAAAATATGAAAAACTTGGAGTTAAAAGTAAAAAAAACAATGGGTCTAAATTGTAAAATTGAAGTTATTTATATTAATCTTAGAAAAGATAAGGACAAAAAAATAAGTGATACCTATAAATTAGTTATTAATATTAATATTAAAAATAATTATTAAAATATAAATAAAATTTATAAGGTTCAAGAAGAGAATGCCATGTGGCATTATTTGGAGTTTTTTATTATAAAGTTAGATTAGATTAGATGATAAATATTAAACTAGAGCGTTGTTGTTGTAATTAATTGTTAATTACAAAATAAAGAGGTGGAATTGAAAAGGGGTTTAGTGTAAATTGTTTGGTTATATATACAAACTAATGGTAAACCCTAATTATACATTCTTTTATTGAGATAAAAAAAGAAACCTGATCACCACCACACCTCCACCGTTAACCTCACCGTCGGCCACTTGTCGATTCCCACACCGCCAGCCACACCATCTGGGTTTTGAGATCAAAAGAAATATGTTTTCAAGTGTTGATTCGGGTTTTGTAGATTCGTGTCACGTCTGCTAGCGGGAAGTTTGTCGATCCATCGTGCGGTTCTTACGGTTTTCGTCAGAGTAGAAACCTAAACCCCTATAGTTGTGATATGATTTAATTTGAAAATGTAATGGGATTCCATGTGGAAATATTTTATGGTAAAAAAAAGTTCATACTTATGCTATAGTTAATAAACATTATAATTATTAAAATAAACAATTTTATTTTAAATGATACATGGATTCTCAACAAATTACCCTTATACATTGCTGCAACTCCGTACTAGGTATTCTAACAAGAAGTGGATTTTCATACCTAATGAATGCTTGAATGAAATGTTTTGTTCTTATAAATACGTGTTTTTTATTGATATAATTGTAAAAAACATGATTCAAAAAATATATTAAATAAGTTTGACTTAGTTTCAGATAAATAAAGTCTATATGAAAATATAGCCAAATAAAACAGGATTTAAAACAATGGCGGAGCTACCCCTTTAATTCAGGGTATCAAAAAAAATGACTGTGCAATCACACAATAATAAAAAAACAATAATAATTCGGTAAAAAAAAGATAATGAATTTCAGTAAAACAAATACCTAATAGATTTGCTCTCTTCTTTTTTTCATAACTTGAAATCGTTCCATCACTTCGTCGTCTTCTACTTTATCAAAAGTTTCTTTTTCGACCGCACAAGTCATAGCATGTTCAAATATTCTGGGCCCATTCGATTGCATAAATCTGTCTTGACAAGCTTCAATTTAGAAAAACATTTTTCAACAATTGCGGTTGCAATTGGTAAAACCAAAGCTAGCTTCATTACCCGATAAACCAAATGACAAGAACTGTGTGTTCCGGTTTCCACCATAAGACGAGCAAGATCACTTGTTACATTCAAGTTAGCAAATCTATCATCATCGATTATAGTGTGATGAAATGACTCATTATCACCCAATAGAGTCCCCAAATCTTGTGTAGTAAAATCATCCAGGATACATCTTAACAAACGCCAATAATTTCGATGGGTCAAACTTAGAAAACCATTTACAAGGATTTAAACCCGACATATTTTTTATCCAACTAGTTGTTAGCTACTAAATTGATTTCCTAGTTCTTGAAGTTGCATATCCAAGACCTCATTAAAAATGTGAACTTCCAAATGATGTAGATTTGTAATGACATCCTTTCGGTTTCTTGGATTACCATTATTTTTCCGTCATGTCCACCATTGTAATGTTTCTTTTTTTTTTCACAAAAGGAAGTCACTTTTTTCAACATCGACTCAAACCTATTTTGTCTTAAAGCATTAAATGCTCGTTTTGTTCCATTAATCAAATTGGACGCTTCTAATAAATCTTTACTTTTTTTTGTTGAAGATATTTTAAGAGAGCATTTGTGTAGCTTAAAACATCTCCCATCAAGTGCATATAGAAAACAAACTCAAGTTTTTTAAAATATGATAGAATACCTTTTACATTTGTTCGTTGCTGACTGCAATCTCCATGTTCTTT
The DNA here is from genome assembly GCA_947069175.1 of Scalesia atractyloides. Taxonomy (NCBI): domain Eukaryota; kingdom Viridiplantae; phylum Streptophyta; class Magnoliopsida; order Asterales; family Asteraceae; genus Scalesia; species Scalesia atractyloides. The sequence goes on from CAMTDV010000024.1 coordinate 71,320,054, forward strand.
AACATATTGAAGTACGGTAACAACTTCCACAAACAATCTTAGCAAACGAATGATTGTTTTATGATGCGAACCCCATCGTGTATCATCGGCCCGTGCTAGGGAAACCTCTTAGTTTAATCAAATTCCCTTAATCTCACCTTCAAATATTTCTTTTTCCGTTCATTTTCCGAAAAAAGTATTTCTTTTTCCAATATCAACATTTTCTGGCATATTATCATTCGCAATACTCGGACTTGTATCATTCGGACCAATATCAACCCGATTTTCATCAAGTTCCTCAACTTTTCTTTTGCAAAAGTTCCCAATTAAAGATTGTTTTTAGATTATGGTTTGATCTTCCCTACTCCCTAGTTTAACAACAAAAATAAAGTTTTAAAACCTAACAATTAACAAATATACAAAATTACAAACCACTAAACGTCTAAACTAGAAAATTCTAGATAAACTATAAGTCTAAAACATCATCATACAAGAAATCAAACTATCATTTATCAAAGACTCAGAGGAAAATAAAACTCACAAGAAATCAAATTGCCTGAATCGCTAATCAGATTGCCGGAATCACTGATCCGATTGCCTAATATCCTTGGTCAGCTTTTGCCTTCTGTAATCTTGTTCTGGTGGCTTCATGCGTGCGACTGTGAATGACTGCGAATGTGTTGTTGTGCAACGTTTGGGTTTCACACTGAAACATTTCCGCCAATGGATTATTTTATTATTTGGGCTTTATTACAATTTTGGGCTTAGTTATCATAAAACTAGTTATTCGGGCATAAAAACTAAACAAATTTTGGGCTTAATGAGTAATATCAAGTTTCATAATTTTCTCTTAGGGGAATCCTTGTATATGTTTAGGGGTATCCTATGTATAAAACCAAAAAAATTACACTGCAAATACGAGGCTAGATCTTCATTAGTTCGGCCCATATTTAAAAGTGCACCTAAATCTATACAAATATTTAAAAAAGTTATCCGAAAAAATTAATCAAGGAAGTCAACTGGAACCGACTTAAAAGGGACAAACAAGGAAATTACAAGAGTAAATTACTGTTTTAGCCCCTGTGGTTTAGCTAGTTTAACCGTTTCGACCCAAAAAGGAATTTTAACATATCAAACCTCGAGGTTACATTTTATTTTATAACAATTTTGGCCATTGACACTAACTTTGTTACTTCTTGCAGTTAAATATAAGGGTATTTAGGTCATTATATACGATAGGGGTTGTTTTCGATAATTACAAAGTTCTTTTAATACTTAATAGATTATTAATGCAATTACTCAAGTTTATTTTATTATTTTTTTTTCACGATTATTATCTAATAAAATACGTTTTAAATATACAAATAAATATGTATTTTCTTTAACCATTTGTTTTTTTTTAAATATCATTTTTAAAATCATTTGTTTTAACCCTTTTTTTAAAAGCCGTCCATCATTCTTAAAATTGTTCCTTTTTAAACCATTTGTTTTTTTTAATCGTTCGTTTTAAATTTGTTTCTTTAGAAGTTTTTTAAACATTCACTTTATAATGGTTATTTAGATTGTTTGTTTTTTAATTTTTTAAACAATTCGCTTGTTTTTAAATCGTTCATTTTATTTATTTTTTTTTAAATGGCGTGTATTAAAAACAAAAGAAAAGGAAGATTTGAAAAGGATGAACCATTCTAATAAAAGTTCGTATATTTTCGAACTTTTTTTAGAATGTTTTTTTTTCTCAAATCTTCCTTTTGATTGATCAAAATTAGTTATTTTTTTGACCTTTTGTTTATTTAATTCCTGCATTTTTAAAAACCTTACACTTGTTAACTTATTTTTGTAAGGTTTTGTTTTTTTATAAACATCATTTTTTTTCAAAAATCTTCGTTTTTAAACCACACATTCGTTTAAAATTGATCATTTTGAAATTCCTTCGATAGTTCTTTTCATCTAATGGCTATAAATAAATTGAATACAAAATTTCAAACAATTTTAAAATCGGTTCTAACAAGGACGGTTTAAAAAGAAACGCTTTCAAAATAACGACTTAAAAAACAAATTATTTAAAAAAGTTTAAAAAACGGTACAAAATGAAATTTTAAAAAGACTCTAAAGGACAAACGACTTTAAAAAACGATATGAAAAAACAAAGGGGTTAAAAAGGAAAAATTTTAAAAATGCTAGACTATTTAAAAAAGAGGTTAAAAATCAAATGATTTTTAAAATGACGTTTATAAAAAACAAACGGTTAATAAAAATGAATAGTTATTTGTATATTTAAAACGTATTTTGTTAAATAATAAACAAAAACTTAAGTAATTGCGTTAATAATCTTTTAAATATTTAAAGAATTTTGTAATTATCAAAAACAGCCCCTGAGGTATATAATGACCTAATTACCCTTACTACAATTAACAGCAAAAAAGTAACAAAGTTAGTTTCAGATGCCAAAACCGTTATAAAATACAACCTCAGGGTTTGATACGTAAAAAAATTCATTTTTGGATGGAAAGGATTAAACTAGCTAAACGACAAGGGTCAAAACAGTAATTTACTCGAATTACAATTTGTTTACCGAATATAAACTCAAATTACATACAATTTGTTTACCGAATGTAAACTCAAATTACAATTTGTATACCGAATGTAATGTAATGGCAAATTAACGTTGGAATCAATATCATCTAGTTTTTTGAATTTTTTAACAGTAATTTTATCATCTAGTTTTTGAATTTTTTTTAACAGTAATTTTTTTTGCAAACGCACCTATTAAAACTAAACTACCGTTGGGAATTGGGATGTAATCTCTTCAATTTACCTACGGCTAATACTTCCTTCCTGTTCATTCAATTCACCCAATCTTTGATCATACCCACCACCAGATTCACAATCTTCAATGTCAAACAACCGTAGCATAACGAGGAGAGGCAGAGGTGAAGAAACAAATCAAGATTCAGATTGTTTAGAATCTACAATGGGTAACATTCGAATGCTGTTGTCTACCATATGTAGTGAAGATGAAGGAGACTTGTTGTTGACACCACAGAAGAGGCTGCTGAACTCGATCGAGATTGTTGAGAAGGTGGTGATGGAGGAGTTGAACAGATTGAAGACGAACCTGCTGCTAAAAAGGCAGAGAGGGAGAAGAAGGTCAGAACCTTGATGTCAATGAGGTGATTCATTCATTCAATCTTTTGTTACTCTTGTTTTGTTTGGTCATCTACTGATGATTACCTTTTTCTCTTTAAAAGATTTAGGGTTTTTTTTTTCATGGTATGGTTGTTTGATCATCTACTGATGATTGGCCTCCTACTTGTTTACCTTTTTTTCTTTAAAAGGTTTAGGTCTTTTTTTTTTTTGGTATAGACATGAAGCAACTGCTGATCATGTTTCTTGCGCGGAACTATAACATTTTAGTCGGAGGGTTATCATAAGTTTTTCGTCTCTGCCGGTTACAAATAAGGGGTTTAACTCATGTTTCTTTTTTTTTAACTACGATTTTATATATAAAAATTTAACAAATTATGGTGACCCTCTTGACCCCCCTTCTTGGTTACACCCCGGACCATATTTCTTTGTTTTGTTTGATATAAATATTAGTTTGTGTTTTGGGCATAGTTGTTTCAAGTAGCAGTGCACTAGCAGATGGATTAACATGTGTTATTTTTTTATTATGGAATACTTTTTTAGGTTGTCTGGTGTTTGTAGTTATAGTTTTAAAAATTATCTTACAAATATCAGTTTTATATTTTATCATTGTTGATTCTTATGTGGTTTTATGTTTACATGCGAGATGGGTTTATTCATGTGGGCTGATGGGTTAGACGCTGGTGCTGGAGTTATAATAGCTGGGTCGCAGCGGATTGCACACTTATTATTCAAGTTCTACTTTCACAATTATTTGAGCATGGTTCTTCACATACACATCAATTATAACCATCATCTTTTGTTAGCCTTTGGTGGCAGGCATTGGTATTCATCTTTTGTTAGCCTTTGGTGGCAGGCATTGGTATTCTGTTCTCATAAGATTACTTCTGAATCTTGTTTAAATTTGTGCAGACTTCTTACAGATATAAATAATACATTCAGTTTTGTGTCTTGATTTCATAATTTTTGTCAGGTGTGTTTATGTTTAACTAATTGAATGTTCAAGATATTGAAACTAAGAATCTTTCTAGATCTAACCCATCATCAATATAAGCTTGTTACTGAATGCAATAAAACATGTTAAAAATTATTATTACATCCTTAGTTGAATGGTTCTTGATGCTGCAGCCACATATAGAAAAAAGACAATCCCGCAGTCAGTTTTCAGTTAATAGATTTTTGACATGTTTTCGGTGTGGTTATGGGCCGGCTAGCCGATGCTCCTGGTTTGTTTGATGTCGCTTCTGTTTATGAACGTTCATGCTGCTGTTTTTGCATCTGTTTTTTTACTGTCATGCAAAGCAATAGGCTGAACCACACATTGACATATAGACATTGTTGAAACCATCAGACCAACTTCATAGTTGAAAACGATCAAGATTTGTAACTCACAGCAAGCGATACGACCATAGTCACAGCACCTGGTTCAACCTACTAATTGGATACCATCACCCATCAGTTAGTATTTTAGTCTGTTATTGCATGCTTAACCGAAACCAAACCATTGGTTAATCCAAGCCCTGAAAATCAAACCATCGGTTATAGGTTATGAGCGGGTAGATTTTGTCCTATGCAGTTATAGCGGTCCAAAATCATATAGCGGTCAAGGTCCGCTATATGATATATAGGTTATAGCGGTGGTATAGCGGTGTTATAGCGGTAATTTTTATACCATGCATAATTTATGTATTTATATATAAATATAAATATATATTTGAAAATATTGATAGTGGTATCAAAATTCATAGTAATATCATGCAAAATATTAGTAGTAATATCAAAAAATGAAAACATGAAAGTGGAAGTTCAACAATTTCTAGATTTAGGTTTAATTTTGTTGAACGATGAAGAACCAACGTCAATCGAATCCAGCAAATGAAGACTTTAGACCTTGATTTAGGTTTAGTTTTACGTTTGGGCCTTTACTTTTAGGTTTATTTCAAACAAAAAGTTGATTAATATGGGTTTTTGGGTTGAAATATAAAAGAATAGCGGCATTTAGCGCCGCTAATAGCGGAACCGCTATAGCGGACCGCTATTTGAACCGCTATGAGATCGAATGTCCGCTAAGCGCTATAGCACGCTATTGACTGCATAGATTTTGTCAGTTATTGGTTTCTCACTGCTGTCAACCCGACTACATTTTTGCCATGACCCGTTTTCACCAGACCTCATTTTGTTCCCAACCCGTTTTGACCCGTCACCCTAACCCCCTGACCCGCCCAGTTTGCTAGGACAACCCTAAAGCATGGCTCTCTTATTGCTCAACAGTTCAAGGGATAATGAGCTATGGTGAATGCGCTACGTGTGGTGATAGGTAAGTTTTGAGAATCAAATCAACCAAACACATCATGTATAATCATATAAAAGTTGTCAAATTCTTCACATATTATATTAATTCAAGAGCAACCCCTAACCTTGATTGCTTCGAGTACGGTGCATATACAAGTATACAAACCAACTTAACTTGTTTCGGTACATAGAATCTCTCTTCAAAAGTCAGGGTCAAATCTGTGGCCTTCCCTCTTCGAGAGCATGGGCTTGCAGCAATGGGCTGGTTTCCGTTTGGGTGGACGATGTTTCCTTGTAACGAACACCACCATCTTCTTTGGCTCTTCCCCATAACACAGCATAGAATCCTAAAGATATTATTATTCCCCCAGCAACAAAATTTGTCGGTATCAAGTTATATACAGTTTTGCATACATGAAATTTGTGATGTTAAATTATAGTAGAGTAAATTGCATTTTACGTCTTTTAAGTTTGAGCCAAATTGCACCTTTAACTAACGAAATTACAATTGATGTCCTTTATGTTACTGTTTCTCATCAGGCGGTGTCCTTTTGCCCTAACCTAGTATGTTAACTTTTAACACGTGCCACTCACATGAGGGTATAATGGTCATTTTCACTTAATAACTAAAATAAAATAAAATTAAAAATAATATATATTAACAACAAAATAAGTGAAAATTACCATTATGCCCTCATGTGAGTGGCACGTGTTAAAAGTTAACAGAAAAAATTAACTGGGTTAGCAAAAGGACACCACCTAATGAGAAACACCAACATAAAGGACATTCAATGTAATTTCGTTAGTTAAAGAATGTCGCCTGCAATTTGGCTCAAACTTAAAGGACATAAAATGCAATTTACTCATATTCTAGTAAGAGGAAAGACCTTCCGGGATGGAGAGAATCACCGAGGAATATGACACCCATCGCAACGGCAATCACTATTGAAAACGGCTTGAACATGGCTACGTAAACCGGCCCTTTCAACCGCAAAGCCCATATTTGAATCAGACCGTTTAAAAATCCAGTAGAGATGCCCTGTTTAACGATATTTTTAAAGTTAGAATGCTACATGTATTCACGTGAACTTTGTATCAAGTTTCTTACCATATAAATTATCGAAGCCAACATCATATCGGGTTTTAGTTTCCAAGCATCTAAATCTCTCACCATAATTAACCCTGCACATGCGGCTACAATCAATCCGCTTAACCCAAATACGAAAACAACCATTAGTTCCACTGGATACTGGATCATGATATGTGCCTGCAGGGTCACTGAAAGTACTCAAATCCCGTAAATTATATGCCATTATTCGCTGAATTTGAACTAGAGAATATGCATTTTGGTACCTGGGAAACCAATACGAATGAAAGTAGAAAGTTCTGACTTGCAAGCAAAATCCCACCAATAATCCAATATAAGCTTGATGATACGGTGACTGATGTACCATCATACAGGGTCGCTACAAGCGCACCCGATATTGACACTATTGTTCCCACTATTTTTGCTTGACTGGTATAGCTTCTAAAATTCAATCTTTCCAGCCTGATAAAACAAAAGCAAAAGCAGGTGATGTCAGGCTTTCTTGTTTTAGAAAGGGAGTTGTTATAGATACACCAGTGATGCTATACAGATACCAGGTGACGTCATCGGTATGATTTGATGACACCGTATAAAATATTATGGCCATGTAGGACATGCCCTTCTAGCACGTTATACAACCCATATGGCCGTTTTCGACATGTCATACGCCAGTATGACAAATCTATCAGTTATAAAAGTTGAAACAACAAGCTACTAAATGGATAAAAGTAAAACTTTGTTTAAGTACCTAAAGATGAATGCAAGTATGAAGGTGAAAGCAGGTGCCAGATTGCTCATAACAGAGGAAAGTGTTGGAGAACTATATTTGATACCAACATATCCAAATATTTGAGAAAAGTACCTGGTGTTAACATCATATCATTAATTAATAAGATTAACTAGCATTAAGCACCCCTGCGTTGCGGCGAGGGCATAAAACCATGCCAAATAACATCAATGTCACACTGCCGAGATCGACCACCAACAATGAATTTGCAGCGTCTTGATGCAAAGAAATTAGACCGAAACGTAAAACATAGAAAATAATAACTAAGTCGATCTAGGACCCGCACGTTATTACGAACCCGTCAAACGGGAAAAAATAGACGAGTAAAAACGTTGAACCACACATGGACGTTGCGTCGTATTAACTCGCAAAACTTAGAACGAAGCGTAAAACGAAATGTAAAAACATTGAACTAATGAACAACACACGCACGTTGCGCCGTGTTAACTCTCAAAATTTAGAACAAAGCGTAAAACGAAAAAAATTGCAAAAGATGAAAAGTATAGGAACCAAAGTTGAAAGTGAAAAGTCGTGAGTTTAAATTGTAAAATATGAAAAATTTCGGTTTAAAAGTAAAAATTCAAAAGTTTTAGGTTAAATGTATTTTATCAAATACTTTTGTACTAAAAGTAAAAAAAAAAAAACATTTTTTTAAACTACCTAAGCAAAGTAATAAGTACAAGTTGTTAATTTATAGTATTTAATTAATTGAATAGACCACAAAGCATCAAGAATGAGCAAAACAAATAAGGGTTACAAAAATTCAACATAAATTACCCAATTAAGCTAAGAAGGACCAGCTTGACAACAATTGATAGCTTCAGCACATGGGTATTTGATCTTCTGCAAAAGAAAAAAACAATTTTTAATTAGAATTTGGGAATAATAATGAAAAGGGGTTAGAAGTAGAGAGTGCCTGCGGACGATGAAAGCACAAGGGATGAGGAAGATGAAGCCGACGACGAAGACGTAAGTGGTGAAAACGTAAGAATTGATGGGTTGAGAAGTGGCTGATTTGAATAAGGTGTTTCCGCCAACTATAATGCACTCGATCATCACCATTGCTGTGAATGGGAGGACATCTTTGTAGCAGATTCTGGTTGCAGAGCCCATGGTTCTCGATCTCTGTTAGTGAACAAATGGATATTTTAGTCCCAATCAATCAGATGGTAAACATTTTGACTGTATATTTTTGTCAAAATAACAATAACAATTTGATTAAACTTGGGATAGGGACACAAAATAACATCATGGCCGCCTACTGGGAGCCAATGAGGATTTGACATGTGAATACGCTTAATATTTTTTTACATGTTTTTATATTTTATCCGGGATTTTCAGTTTTTCACCGTTTATCTTTTTTGCTTTTTTTTAATTTTTGTTGGTGCTTGATTTTAGACTTTGGGGTGTGAGGGTTTGGGTTTGGGACGGGGCTTTGCACGATACATGACGCTTCATCAGGCCACCCAAAAAAATGGGGTGTGGAAGGGACGTGGTATGGTGTGGCGTAGCTAGTCATGTGAGCCAACCAAAGCCAGCCAAACCGTTGTGATTTGATATTTCACAACTAAACAAACATTACAATTAGGTATAGAAGTTGATAATTTCCTTTGAATTGAGAATGAACACAATAAGAACTGAAAGTAATGCAAGAAAGATGATGATCAAAGAAGGGGATGGGATATCAGAAACTCAGAATTAGGATGGGAAGAAGAAGATGCACACTCATTCATCATGTTCGTTATCTTCTTTTTCTCTCGCCAATCCCTGTTCGTTTTGTTGGGCCATTTGATTGGGTTGCTTAATTGGGCTTAGTCCGGTTCATAACATTACTCCTCCCTTTCAAATTCACCTTGTCCTCAAGGTGAAAGAAAGGTCCTAACGGGTCGGGTTGATACAAATGGCGCAAGTCGAGAAAATGATGGATGATTGTAAAGACAACATTTTTGCTCTCATTCCATGCATTCAGCAACACTGATCTGAATTGACTAGCCAAAGGCACAATGACAGTCTCTAGGCGAACACATTGATCTTCAAAGTCCTTGCATTTCCTTTGGTTTTCTTTCGTTTTAGTAGACACATGTGCTAGGTTGTCTAAACTGTAAATAACTGTTTTTCTAGTTGTGTTGGAGTTCCATTTCTTTTTTTTGAGCCATGATCTGTTGCTAGTTTGGTGGACCCATATGCTACTCATCTCAATTAAACCAATAGGACCCGTTATGACATGTCCTGATGTAGCAACTATAATGATAACAAATTCAATAGTGACTCCACATGAAATAATGCTATCCAAATATTCTCCCATAAACCCGAATAGGTATTCACATGATGGCGGTTTATGGACCAATTGCACAGGTACTTGGGTGGTGAAAGAGGATCGGACCGGTGCTGAGGCACTAGTTGGGAGAAGGGTAAGAACATAATTATGTGTGCGAGTCGGAGGAGATTCTGGTGGTGGTTTAAGGGCAAAAACAAATTTCAATTGCAAGGAACATAATTGCATATTCATTCTTACCTTGTGTTGAAACGAGGGTCTCCAAGGATATGAAATCATATACAAATTCTTCTCTTCATGCCCAACAAGGGCCAAAATAGCAATCAAAATATCCCAGACAATATACCCTGATGCAAAGTAATCCACAACTACAAGTCCACTGATGGATGTGGTGAATTCACCCTAGTTTTGTCATCTAGCGACATGCGGTGTATTACCCCGCATGAAGGCGTAAGACTAAAATTCGGACCATTATCATAACCAAAATTAAATCCTTGCACTTTAGCATAAAAAAGCGAAAAAAGACCATCCAGAAACCAAACTCTTGCAAAGACATAATACGTGAGCGTTCGCGCATTCTCTAGCAACGCTGGCGTAGTACTAGCTGCCCTCAAGTTGACAACCAACCCCATGTCCATTTCTGTAAGTTCTTTACAACTCTTAGTCACATAAATGAGCATCAGATCCTCCTGCGCATATAACCCAATTCTTCCCACAATAACTTGCTTATATGAGTTGATAAATTGCATCACAAACTGAATGCCCAAATGAACACACCCCACAACTAGTAGTGCCTTCCAAGCTAGTAAAAGACATGCGAGAATATCCAGAACCATCTGCTCTGCAATTTCTATATGTAACGCTCAAGCTCTGTATCACATATTATCTCTGTTGCAGCAACTTCCCCCAGCAGTAAGGAGAACTTAGCTTCTAAATCGTCACGTCGTTTAGACAACGTGGAGAAATTATGTTGTGAGTCCCTCCTCTCGGCTTCAGAATCGGTGCACCGTGTATGCAATAGTTGTCGTATTAGCGCTTTGTATACTAGTTGAAGTTGACTGAATTCAGCAATCAATTTGTTTGCAGTGATATGTAACTTGAAATATTTGAATGCTCCATCAGATTCCAACCAACCTCTGTGCAAGTCTTCAAACTGCCATCTCACATCAACGGTGCTCGATTCGAAATCTGTTGTGAAAAATATGCAGCGCTGTGGTGTGCTATGAAAAATAATCCCGGTTCGTTCATAAGTGGAAAGAGTAATTTTTACAGTTGAACCATTAGAGACTTGATCATGAGCATAGTTGGCCACCATGGCAAGCAATGTCATAATGTTTTTGGAATCAATGTCAGTGCAAACAACAGATGCTTGTCTCTGAAATTTTTCCATGATTGTATCCCATTCAAAACAACACATGATTTCATATGGAGCAAATAAAGTAGTGATAGTTTCAAACCCCATGTGATCGGTACCACCTGTCTTAACTTCCCAATAACTGTCTGGATCATCCTTCATCTGTATAGAAGGATTAATACGAGCAGAAGGTGCAAAGTGCTGCACCGTAGGAGCAATAACAGCAGACACAAGTTCCGAAATACTAGACTCAAACAAGCTAATAATACGATAAGAATAAGGCAAGTAAATAACATTTGGACCTGGATCAAAACTAAAGGTCCTCCTTAACCCGTCAACCCCAAAATACGAACCAGATAACAAACTACCAAAAGTACCAATAGTATTATGCTTTTCACGAATAGCTGTCACAATGGGTGGTGTAGGAACAAAACCTAAAGCTGTTTCTTGCAATTTACCACCAAAAGTATAATTGGAACTAGCAAATACCATAGCAAAATTATCAAACTGAAACTTAAGTGTACTGACAGCAAGAAGAATGAATTTCCTATGAGATAACGGAACATGATCGCAACCCAACCCGGTTTCCATGCAAAGGAGTTAAGAACCATTGAATCAACTAAAGAATCATCATTACAAATGTTGGTGTCTACCATATCATTCTCCTTTGATACATCTGCCAAGATCAAATGTAGACAAGGTTTAACATGCTCAAGCACAAAATTATAACCCCATATATCCAATTGAGCATCCTTCATTCCACATGACTCATTAACATTAACTACTGATTCAGTTTGGATTTTGAATACCTCATCATTGATGATTTCATGAACTTCAGCACTACCAGGCATTTCATCGAACACCTTGAGAGCAGTTTCCGTGGAGGTCAGAGAACGGAATCGGTGAAGCATGGCAGTAGTGAAATCGTTCCATGTGAGGTCATCGCTCCGAAACCAGGAATTAAACCAATAGAATGGTCCATCCTCAAATACTTCAATAACGTATGAGAATCGTTCATCACCATAGATTGAGTAAAATCGAAAGTATAGCTCGGACTGAGAGATCCATGAGTTAGGATCAGAACCAGTGAAACGAGGTGATTGTGGTTCGAGATCTTCCAAAGCCATTGATGCTGAGGATCAATGAAAGCACCAATGTTGTGATTTGATATTTCACAACTAAACAAACATTACAATTAGGTATAGAAGTTGATAATTTCCTTTGAACTGACAATGAACACAATAAGAACTGAAAGTAATGCAAGAAAGATGATGATCAAAGAAGGGGATGGGATATCAGAAACTCAGAATTAGGATGGGAAGAAGAAGATGCACACTCATTCATCATATTCGTTATCTTCTTTTTCTCTCGCCAATCCCTGTTATATCACGCATCAAGGGTTCTGTCCATCTTGTTGGGCCATTTGATTGGGTTGCTTAATTGAGCTTAGTCCGGTTCATAACACCAACTCACCCTGCCCCCGCCTCACGCCAGACAGAATACCTATGCCAAAGGGGCAATGCTATGCCCAACGTTAACCTGAAGTGAAAAAGCTGGCGTTAAATAGCAACCCAAACCCACACCCCGTAGTCTTATGGTGGCTATTAAAAAATCGTCATTGGTTTATGTTCTTCCGGTTGGTGAAGTAGGTGGTTTACAGGTGGGCTTTCGTTTGTTTTTCTGGAGGACTTTTGGGTACAACCAAATTAAGAATTAAGAGGAACAAACTTAACAACATCTTTCCACGCTCCCATTTTAATTTTGATTCATTAAGAACTGCAATGCTAACTTATTTGAATGATTAGAAAGCAATATATGATATGAATAACAAGGAGAAGAGATAGAAGAAAATTAAAGTAATAAACTAAATTTTGTTCTACTATCACCTCCTTGTTTGATAGATCATATAAATGAACTCCTAGGTCAAACCAAAATAAGGAAATAGTTCACAATTATTCGTATAGCCTTATTTGATAGATCTTAGACATTAGAGTATAGTAACTCTTCTCAACTTCACCTAGGTGCCACATCACTCATTTTTCTTCATTTCACTCCACTTCATCCCAAGAAAATGGTCTAATCGTGTTAAATCCACCTATTTTTTAGTGGTTTTTGTTTTAAAAAAGAGAAAAAAATTAATTCAATCTTTTAACACCCAATTAACATGTTAACAAGTAACCCCTTTAACGCCCCTTAACATAAGAAGGGAGCGGCATGCAATATCGATTAACATTATGTGTCACCTTTAACACCCCATGTGTTAGAGTACACCTCAATGCCTTAGAAATGAGGTCTTAGGTTCAAACTTAAATAAGAAAATAGTTTAATTATTCGTATAAAGTAGTGTGGGAGTAACCGTTAAAAAATATAAAATGTCACGCTAGCAGAAGGTACGAACTTTTTTTATTTTAGAGTAAGTAAACTGCAGTTTTACACCCCGTGGTTAACAAACGGGATCAACTTTACACCCTATTTTGAAAATCAATCAACATCACACCCCGAAGTTTCCAAAATCCATCAATGTTCATCCCTTTGTAAATTTACCCAAGGTATTTTCGTAATCTTACCTATATTTATATACAGTGGGAGGGGAAATTGTGGTTTTACGCTCTGTGGTTAAACCTCGCTGCAGTTTTACACCCCGTCTGTAATTTCATCATCTTCTTCAGTAACCAACCCCCTAATTCCTGCTCCGATGAAGAAACCTAATAGCACATAGAATAAAAATAACAATAATAATACATACGAAAATTAATATATCCTACAATTACAAGTCTTGTATACAGTAGCAAGCTGCTGGCTGCTGCGTGGCAGCTTGCTATTGGTTGATTTTGTTTTCTTTTTAATAAGTTTTTATTTATTTTAGCTTTTAACCTTTAACATTTAATATTTGCCCTTACAACTCTTCAACTTTATAAGATCTATATAATATTTTATCCGTGCTTATATTTGTGTATGTGTCGATATAAATATATGTTAATTGCGGTTTTTTTTGTAGTAAGTTTTTTTTTACCCTTCACCCTTTAACATTTAGTATTGTCAGTTACAACCCTTCAACTTTCTAAAAACTTTATAATTATCTTTCACGTGTTCATATTTATGTACGTGTGGGTATAAATTCAAGTTGATTACATTTTTTTGAAAATGCGTAAGCTCAGATATAATATGTTTCTCGCTTTTTCCGGTAAGTTTTCAGTGAATCTACGTTTTGGCATAAATTTAGTTTTAAAACAAATCGATAAGTATAACATGTTTTCATTAGACTTTAATAAATTCGGCTTACTTTACGTTTCGGTCCCACCGCAACGCGCGGTACCATTTTTAACTTACAAAAATATATATTTTTACTTATTTTTATGTACGCATCGGTATAAGATCCGGTTGGTGTTCAACGTAAATTTCTTCCGCAAAAGAGTTGACCCATGTATAATACGTTTCCGTGCTTATTTTTATGTACATATTCAGTTTATCTACGTCTTGAGGTAACTTTTGTTTAGAAATGGTTCAGGTCTTTACTGCACAAATCTGAATTATAGATACTGCATGGCAGCTTGCTATTGGTGTTTCTTTTTCTTTTTAGTAAGTTTTTGCTTATTTTAGCTTCTAACCTTCAACATTTAATATTTGCTCTTACAGTCCTTCAACTTTATAAAATCTATATAATATATTTTTCGTGCTTATATTTATGTATGTGGCGATATAAATTTAGGTTGATTACGGTTTTTTTTTGTCTTTTAGTAAGTTTTTTTTTATTTTAGTTTTACCCTTCAACATTTAGTATTGACAGTTACAACCCTTCAATTTTCTAAAAACTTTATAATTATCTTTTATGTGTTTATATTTATGTACGTGTAGGTATAAATTCAAGTTGATTATGTTTCTTTGAAAATGGGTAGGCTCAGATATAATAAGTTTTTTTCGTTTTTTTGGAAAGTTTTTAGTTAATCTACGTTTTGACATAAACTTAGTTTTAATACAACTCCGGTTAAATATAATATATTTTCATTAGACTTTATAAATTCGGCTTAATTTACGTTTCGGTCCCTCCGCAACGCGTGGTACCATTTTTAATTTAAAAAAACATAAATTTTTACTTATTTTTATGTACGTATCGGTATAAGATCATGTTGGTGTTCGACGTAAATTTCTTTCGTAAAAAAGTCGACCCATGTATAACATGTTTTATGTGCTTATTTTTATGTACGTATTCAGTTTATCTACGTTTTAAGCTAACTTTTGTTTAGAAACAGTTCAAACCTTTACTGCATAAATCTGACTTACTTTACATTTGGGTCCGCCGCATCGCGCTGAGAAACTTAATAGTTCTATACAATAACATTTCAGATTGTATCCAGTAGTAAATCCTTATTGGTTGATTTTACTTTAATGTATTTTACTTCACATGGTCACAATGTTTTGGTTTTACTTTAACATATTTTATTTTACATGGTATTATTATTATTATTATTACATTATTATTATTATTATTATTACATACACAAAACACAAATGAGGGAATTACATACACAAAACACAAATGAGGGAATAGTGTCAGGCAGCTGGCATGGCACTTCTCTATTGGACCAACCGTATATTAATTTTTTTACATTTTTAAAATACGGTTTTGCCCCCAGTTTTAAATTACGTTCTTACCCCTGCTCAAAATAAAATTACGCTTTCTTCCCCGGCCCAAAATTACGATTTTGCCCTCAACTCAAAATTACATTTTGGCCCTCAACTCAAAATTATGTTTTCGCCTAAGTTCAAAAGAAAAAAAATATGTTTTTGCCCCCATCTTAAAATTACGATTTTGCCCTCTCTTCAAAAATAAAAATTTTCCCGTTTAAAAAATTATGATTTCGCCCTCAGTTAAAAATTACGCTTTTGCCCCTGTCCAAAATAAAATTACGCTTTTGGCTTCAACTCAAAATTACGATTATGCCCTTAGTTCAAAATAAAATTACGGTTTCGCCTCCGGCCTAAAATTACGATTGTGCCTTTAGTTCAAATTTATATTATTGTGTTGCCCCAAGTTCAAAACTACAAATTTGCCCCTGGTTTCAATTTACAGTATTGTCATGACTTTAGCTTTCGGCAAATTACGATTTTACCCCAGCAAAAAAATAAACTTCCCCGTAGTTAAAAATAATAGTATTGTCATTGTTTTAGTTTTTTAGCAAAACTATAAAAGGGTTTTGTTTTAATTGGTTGACTCGATTTAATTATTTTTCGTGTCAAGGAGCTGCCTAACGCTCGCTTATTATTTGGTCCTCGCCCCGCAACGCGGACGAAGCATCAACTAGTTATTTACAAATTTGACTTTAGTAAAAAAAAGTTATTAGTTAAATAACTCAACTTATATTTGAAAGACGTATGTATCAAAACCCAAGGAAAATATTGCCAGGTTTAGAGCTGGACCAATGAAACAATTAATATAACAAAAGAATTTGTCAAGTTATCTTATTTATCAAAACTATACTAGTTTATTCTGGCTTCGAACAAGGTGTGAAAATTACGCCTGTAAATGAAGCGAATGAACACAAACATGTACATGTTTGTGTTTGTTCATTTAACTTTAACCGAACACGAACACAAACACAAACATATAATCGAACACATTATTTTATTCATGTTCGTTCATTAAAAAATGGGGAATGTTCGTGTTCGTTCATTTAAAGCCTAAACGAACAGTTCACGAACATAAACAAACATAAACAAAAAAATTAATTGAACATATTGGAATAAACATAAACAAACATGATTGAGTAAATATAAACGAATACAAATAAATGTAATTAAATAAAGATAAACAAACACAATTTAACATTAGTGAACACATATAAACAAGTCTAATATATTACAGTTCATCCGAAAACATAATCTAAATTAGGGTTCATAGATACTAAAAATTAAGTAGTTTTTTATATAAATATTAAGTAAGTAATTAGTTACCATATAAGGAAAATTTTAAAATTTCATTTTTTATTACTAGAAAACTCAATTACTATGGTTATATTTATAGTGGAGGGTTCAAATGAGAAGAAACTTTTTGTAAGAAGAAAAAATAAGAAGTTTCAACCAATAAGAACTAGTTTAATACCCGTCCGTTGGACGGGTTAGTTAAACAGCGTAACAAACAAAGATAATCTATATTAAGTGGACACAAATCTAAACAACATTACAAACAAAAGCACCATTCTTTAAATTAGAAAAGGAAAACGGGCGTCAACAGTTTACAACCACAAAACGACAGAAAATAAAACTGAAAGAGTAATAAAACACAAAATGGTGTCATTTTAATGTAAAAGTAAACGGTAGGCGAACATATCCATTGTAACGTATAGCAACATGGGTGAGGAGTGAGTCGGGGCTTGGAATAAGCAATAGGAGGCATGTATCTACGTGAAGCAGCAACCCATATCTAATATATATATTTTAAAAATATTAATTTACCCTAGCAAGTTTTTTTTTTCTTTCAAATGTGCATATGGTCTGACCTAAGAGACACGACCACCCTTTGTCATAAAAATTATAATATGATAAGTAATTGTGTTCGACCTTAATTACCACGCATGATAAGTAATTGTGTTCGAACTTAATTACCACATAATTTAAGAAAACTCTTAATTATTATTTGTTTGATATTTCAAATTGTAATTTGAATATAATAAGAGAACGTGCAAGTCATTTTGTAAAATGGTTAACTAATATGTTAAAAGATAAAGTAGTGATTTATACATGATTTGACATAAATCAGGGTAACAAAAATTTGTAATATAAATGGCATTTGATGATAGAATTACACTATGCTAGTCAGTGGTAGCAGAAGCCGCTCCAATTCCTCTACTATCTTATCAGCAGTGGGCCTGCATCTGGGTTCTCCAAAGAGATATCTTTGCAATCAAAGCAGCTCCATGTGATCACATGATGAATAGTGCTCAATTGCTCATCTCTATGTGAGTCTATTATTTTCTCTAATTCTTTGAAATCTCTAGGTAAGTAAGGCTTGGCAAACTCAACCAGTATTCACTCACCCTGGACGGTTCTTGTCAATGCTTGTTGCCCCGTCAAGAGTTCCAGAAGCACCATGCCAAATATTCTTTTTGCTTGTGGTAAAGTGACCTTCAATTCATAAGGTAACTCATTTGTTACATCACGAAATTGTAGATCGTTAAACTATTATTCTTGAATCTAAAGACATGGTTTTACCTTTTTTAATATATTTAGGATCCGCATATCCTTTTGTATCTATACCTATATATTTAGGATCTGATATCCTTTTGTATCTATACCTGAGGAATCTACGGGCCCATCCTTCACCATTCCGAAATTGTAAATTCTTGCATTGTCGTTCTGGTAGTAAATACAAGTGAAATTAAAAGAATATATGTATAACAGTGCTAGATGTGGTATTGTAAATTTCTGAAATGCATACCAAATCAATCATAAAGCTGGTGGAATTAAAGGCGTGACACATAGCTTTTTATTTGTGTTTGCGAACTTGCTTTGCAGCACCAAGAGCGATTTTTTTATTCGTAGGTTCCATGCGAGAGGTCCAGTGTAATAGTGTCCTTAAAGTTATGTTATCTCATATGCGTAAGGATCAAATATCACAATAATATGATACGACAAGAACTCACTTCTGAATAGTAGTTGTCTAGGATGCCTTGTTCCAGAATTCGTACAATATAATTTCGTGGTAATCGTCTTTGCATTAACTAATTAACTTCACAAGGTTTGGATGATCAATCAGCCCTAAACAATTAACTTCAGCCTGCAGCAATGTTAAAACAAACATTATACAATGTTGTTGTTGAAAGTGCACTTGATATATACAACATAAAGTCCAACCTTTACACTTACCATCCACTATGTGTGACTTTGTAGATGTTAGTTGTCATTCTTTTTAACTACAACTACAATTGTGCCAGTACCAGGCGTGGCGGCTGCAAGTGATTGTTCACATATCCCACCCCTTGAAAACAGAAAAGAAACTACCTTCTCCAAGAAATCTATGATTATGAATATAATTGGTAGTTGTTTCAAGAACATCAAAACTAAACGCCATCCAAGGGCTAAGTGGTAATGCAAATATCCCAGTTAATGACATCAAAACAATATCATATTTCTATACCCAAACCATGCCTATGTTCAAACATGACATAACCCTTTTCACTGAATTAACTGGCATATGGATTATAACTGGGGTTCCTGTTCATGGCGTATTCAATCACCTTCACTGCCCGATTTATGACTTGATTTAGGAGCATTTTCATTGCACAAAACAACTTTAGCTTGAATAGGTTCAAATGATGAAACCAGATACAATTTGGATAGCTTGAATAGTTTAAACGTGTCAAAAAGAACCTGGGCTTATCAAAGTGATGAGAATCATGTGTTTAATTTTCATACAACGTCATGTAATTCATGGGCGTATGTAACGCCCGGTTTTTCGTATTCCATAATTAGAAAGCGTCCCTTGTACTTCCTTCGTAATCGACTTTCGTTTTTTTTATTTGTAATTGAGACTATTGATCATAATGAGAACGAAACTATTTTAATCATGTTGGAGCATCATATTATCCAAAATTCTCAATTTGTTATTACGCAATGAAACTTGATACTCATTAAACTAATTTCATTCAACTTGTTACGTATATGATTACTAGTTCGTTAATTAATTAAATTAATTAAACCTTTAAAAAAATTAAATTAAAAAGTTTAATTCTTATATATATATATATATATATAATCTAGTAGATTAGGTAGTTTAATGGTGGTATGTTATAAACATAATAAAGTTAAGGGTTTAATTGGTATTTTACTAATTTTAGAACTTACAGGGACCATTTGTGTACATATTTATAAGTGGTATGGGTTTTAATAATAATAAAAAAATAAATACACAAAAACGGTGACCAGGGACTCGAACACGGGTCACTCGGTTCAATAAACAACACATTAGCCACTCCGCCAAAGCACCATATCTGCTTAAACCCGGGAACTTAAAGCATTTAAGCTCTCCTTCCCACGACCAGCAGCAGCGCGACCAGCCCCTCCAGCAGCAAATTTAGGCGGGTTTTTTGTGTTTGTTTTGAGTTTTAAGCATGTTTTAACATTTAATACTTCACCAAACCCAACCTTAATCCTTCCCTATAAAAACCCATCATTCTCCAAGCCTTTTTACACTTTTCTAATCATCAAAACACTCTCTAATCCTCCATAATCAAGCTAAAAGTTGCAAATTCGGGCAGAATTACTCTTCTTACTTTACTAAAGTGAGTGTAACTCACTCGTTTCTCAACGAAAACACTCCATTCTTTTTCCCACTAGCTTGGTTTGACCTTGTGCACATCTCCAATGGTTTTCCATGGAAATTAGGCCCTGGAATGTCACGAAAAGCTCCAAAGTGGACTGTTTTGATTTATATTATTCAAACTTTTTAAAACTTGTTTAACTTGAGTTCAACTCATCTCAAACCTATGTCCTAATTCTTACAACACTATATGTGGTTGGTTAGGCTTAAAAACAAGGTTGAGACATGTCAAATTAGAGGTTAAAACATCACAAACTTTATGTTTTCGACTAGGGTTTACACCCACAAGTAGTGTTCAAGTTAAGCTTGATGAATGTGTGATATTTGGACTAGCTTGGGCTATCCATCATTGAATCCACACATTACTTGATGATTTTCATAGCTTAGTTGTCTCATTTCTTTCCTTACTTGTAAGTTCATGACCCTCCTTGTGTCTAAGACACATGTGTAGTGGTGAATCCAAAGAGGTCTTAAGTGGATGGTAAATCCTCCTACCTCCTACTTGACTTATGTAAACTACAAAGAGGTTCCTAGATGGATGGTTCAACCTCCTACCTCATACTTGACCTATATGACTTAATGTACGCTATATAATACTTATAGATTATCAAAGTAACCGAACTCTTGATGATGAACAATTGGTCAATTGTCAAAATAGTAGGTTACATCATCTAAAGACCATACACTTGTTACGGTTCTAATGGATCTTTGAATCCATAAAATCATACCAAACCCTTGAGGTTCTATAGTGTCAAGAACAAGTGTTATGAGTACAAGATGATTACTTTCATAATACTAATTTCATGTTATTTTAATTCCGAATCCATAACCTTCCGCTAATTCCCAATACTCACATGCCTATGTTTCTTCGTGTAGAAGGACAAGGTGCTCGAAACTAATCCATCAACCAACAACGTTCGCGAGATTTCAGGTGGGAAAGCTTGCAAAACCGTGAGCATACTCGATCCCTTTTTCCTTTTTACACTTTGGGTGCAACATGTACTTTATACAAAATCGCACGACACTTAAATTATTTAATCTCTATCCATGCTTAACATGAGACTATGTGATGCTTGTTTAGACTTGTTATGCTAATGAAAACTATTTGTGTCGATATATGCTTCATTAACTTTGCTAGCCTACCTTAACAATTATAGCGCTATAGGATTAACGCACCACCCACGAAACTTGGGGTATTGTTAAGTTAAACATGTTAACCTCCCGCTACTCTATTGGGATAGGCTATTTTAACGCGTTGGATTCTTGGGTTTGAACATATAGTACACCATTTCGGCATGCTAGTAAACTTGCATATTATGGTTCATGTTGGATATGAGACTTTAAACAAATTTATTCGATATTATGCTATGTAACAAAACTTGTATGCTCGCCAACTTTTTGTTGATATATTTTAATACATGTTGCAGGTTGATTGATGAGGTGATGTTATAAGATGAAACAAGATTTAGGTGGACTAGATACACACCTAGATTAATTTATCAATTTTGATGTTATGTCGTTTTGAAACAATTGTTGACTATTATTTGGAAATTTTGATTGACAATTTAGTCTTGAATGAAATTTGAATTTAATCTAAATTGTCACATAGCGTTATGAAGTTTTATCCCGATGTTTCCGCCATCGGTTGGGGTGTGACAGATAGATTGTAACGCCCGGTTTTTCGTATTTCCATAATTAGAAAGCGTCCCTTGTACTCTCTTTGTAATCGACTTTCGTTTTTTTTATTTGTAATTGAGACTATTGATCATAATGAGAACGAAACTATTTTAATCATGTTGGAGCATCATATTATCCAAAATTCTCAATTTGTTATTACGCAATGAAACTTGATACTCATTAAACTAATTTCATTCAACTTGTTACGTATATGATTACTAGTTCGTTAATTAATTAAATTAATTAAACCTTTAAAAAAATTAAATTAAAAAGTTAATTCTTTTATATATATATATATATAATAATCTAGTAGATTAGGTAGTTTAATGGTGGTATGTTATAAACATAATAAAGTTAAGTGTTTAGTTGGTATTTTACTAATTTTAGAACTTACAGGGACCATTTATGTACATATCTATAAGTGGTATGGGTTTTAATAATAAAAATAAATAAATACACAAAACCGGTGACCGCGGGACTCGAACCCGGGTCACCCGGTTCAATAAACAACACATTAGCCACTCCGCCAAAGCACCATATCTGCTTAAACCCGGGAACTTAAAGCATTTAAGCTCTCCTTACTAACGAGTGATATCCACATCTTGATGGAAAACTTCCATTTCATACTCTAGTGGACCTTACTAACGAGTCGGAATTCGCTCCTCGTTTAGTAAGAAACAACCACATTAGGGTACGAAATCGTCAAGTTAGGGGTGAAACCCGCACCTTGTCGATTAAGTCCCATTCCTCGATTTTCAATCTCGCCAAAGACTTGATTGTTTCGATCAGTTAGAGACGTGGAGTAACTGGAAGGGTAAGATACCGTTAATCGCTTCTCGACGAGAGTATCTTACCTTTAGGCCAAAGCACGTTTCTCTAATTTGAAAGGACCTTCGACCCACTTTGGAATAGTCGACGTTTCTCTACCCGAAACAATCCAATATTTTATTGAGCCTTTCTTTTATGTCATCTCAATTTATATGTGATTTTAAATTTGATACTTCGTTCATATCAAACTTTTTACACAATTCGCAGTCTATCGCAACCAAAAACAATAATAATCTCTCGTGAACAAACTAAATTTACAATGCTTTCATTACACATGTTATGCTATGTGGAATTCATGATTATGCTATGTGAGTCAAATTGAACATTTATACACTATGTGAAACTATATGCTATGTGATGCATTCATGGAAACAATTTTTCTTAAACAATCATTATGATCAAGTCTCACCTATTCGTTCTTTTGAATCTTAGATGTCTTCTCATCTCTCCAACTCGATTAAGAAGTCGAAGACCAACTCCAAAAAGAAGATGATGGCTTTCATGGCCAATCAAATCGCTCGTATTGTCCCAAAGATCGTCACCGAATTTCAAGCTTCGAACACCCCCAATTGATTCCGTGGAATCGAAAGCGGCTCAACCCAGAAATGTGAACTTTAGTTACAAGCACTTTTCGTCTTGCAACCCTAAGCCATTCACTGGCAACGATGGGATGACTGCTATGCTCGAGTGGTTCGACAGCATAGAGGTCACGTTTATCAATAGTAAATGTCCCGAAGAGCTCAAAACGCGTAGTGCGACAGGGGTATTCCAAGCCCGAGCTCTAGAATGGTGAAAAAACGAAAGGAATCTTCGTTCCAACGAAGAAGCTTACGCTTTACCTTGGGAGGAAGTTAAGACACTCATGATGGAAGAATTCTGTCCCCCGCACGAGCAACAAAAGCTAGAAGATGAATTTTGGACTCTAAAGCAAATTGGCGACGATAACCAAGCCTACACCACCCGTTTCAAGCAACTCAGTTTCATTGTTCCTCACCTTGTTTCGACCCTCGATCGCAAAATCCGCAAGTACCTCCATGGATTACCTCCTGCTATGCGAGATACCATCGAGGCAGCCAAACTCGATAATATCGAAGCCGTTTATCGCCTCGCTGCTTCCCTAAACAACAATCGCATTCACAATAAGCAAACTTCAACCCCAGTTTCCTCCAAACAAGCCCATCAACTTACCCAACAATCAAGTGGCAACAAGGGGAAGAAGCGAAAGCAATCGAACCCTAGTTGTAACGCGGTTATACCAGCTGTTAACCCAAACCCTGCTACACCTGCAAGCGATCGAAAGCCATACATTGGGATTCACCCCAAGTGTACTACCTGCAACTATGATCACCCTGCCAACGTCAATTGTCGCCATTGTACCATTTGCAACCGTTTTGGCCAAACACCGCCTATTGTAAGAACAATCCTGCGCCACAAGCCCAACAAGCTCAAAACGCTAAACCAGCTAGAGCCTGCTACAAATGCGGTGACGCAAATCACCTTCATCCTCAATGCCCTCAATTGAATCAGGAACAACAAGCTGCTAGAGGACGAGCTTTCAACCTCAATGCAAACCAAGCGCGCAACGACAATGAAGTCGTTAATGGTACGTTTCTCGTCAATAACCTTTACGCTTCAATGCTATTTGATACTGGTGCGGACAAAAGCTTTGTGTCTGTTGAATTTGAACCTTTGCTAAATTGTACACGCTCTAAACTGCCTAAGTCGTTTTCCGTTAAAGTTGCCAATGGCAAGTATATCTTAGTCGATTCCGTTCTTTGTGACTGTCTTCTCACTCTTAACGAGCTCACCTTCCCTATCGATCTTATACCCATGCAACTGGTTAGTTTCGACATCATAGTAGGCATGGATTGGCTTCGCAAGAACCATGCTGAAATTGCTTGCCACGAGAAATACGTTCGTTTACCTCTTCCTTCTGGTGACACCTTACGCGTCTATGGAGACCGACCTTCGAAAGGACTGAAATTGATGTCCTACACACAAGCGAATAGGTACTTACGTAAACAGTACTTTGCCTTTTTAGCCCACGTTGTGGAAGAAAAAGGCAAGGGAAAAGCGTAAGTGATGTTCCAGTAGTGCGCGACTTCCTTGACGTCTTTCCTGAAGATTTACCTGGTCCTCCTCCACCTCGATCTGTTGATTTTCGTATTGATCTCGTACCTGGTTCGACTCCTGTTGCCAAAGCTCCTTATCGTCTTGCACCCTCTGAGATGCAAGAGTTATCTACTCAACTCTAAGAACTCCTCGATAAGGGTTTCATACAACCAAGTACCTCACCTTGGGGTGCTCCTGTACTTTTCGTCAAGAAAAAGGATGGCTCGTTTCGCATGTGCATCGACTATCGAGAGCTTAACAAACTCACCATCAAGAATCGTTACCCTCTCCCGCGTATCGATGATCTATTTGACCAACTTCAAGGCGCAACTTGCTTCTCCAAAATTGATCTTCGATCTGGTTATCACCAACTTCGTGTTCTCAAAGAGGACATTCCCAAAACCGCATTTCGCACTCGCTATGGACATTCCGAGTTCGTGGTTAGGCCTTTTGGCTTGACCAACGCCCTCAGCCGTGTTCATGGATCTTATGAATCGTGTTTGTAAACCATATTTGGATCGCTTTGTAATCGTTTTCATCGACGACATTCTTATTTATTCAAAGACGCAGGCTGACCATGAACGTCATTTACGCCTCATACTCGAACTTTTGCGTAGTAATCGTCTATATGCGAAGTTTTCCAAATGCGAATTCTGGATCAAAGAAGTCCAATTCCTTGGACACGTTGTTAGTGAAAAAGGAATCCATGTTGACCCTTCCAACATTGAAGCAGTGAAGAATTGGACCGCGCCTAAAACTCCTTCTGAAATCCGTTCTTTCTTAGGATTGGCAGGTTATTACCGCCGATTCATCTCGAACTTTTCAAAAATCGCAGTTCCTCTCACCTCGTTGACTCAAAAAGAGAAACCTTTTGCTTGGGGTCCTGAGAAAGAGGAATCTTTTCAAACTCTCAAGAACTTGCTTTGGTTATCACCAACTTCGTGTTCTCAAAGAGGACATTCCCAAAACCGCATTTCGCACTCGCTATGGACATTCCGAGTTCGTGGTTAGGCCTTTTGGCTTGACCAACGCCCTCAGCCGTGTTCATGGATCTTATGAATCGTGTTTGTAAACCATATTTGGATCGCTTTGTAATCGTTTTCATCGACGACATTCTTATTTATTGAAAGACGCAGGCTGACCATGAACGTCATTTACGCCTCATACTCGAACTTTTGCGTAGTAATCGTCTATATGCGAAGTTTTCCAAATGCGAATTCTGGATCAAAGAAGTCCAATTCCTTGGACACGTTGTTAGTGAAAAAGGAATCCATGTTGACCCTTCCAACATTGAAGCAGTGAAGAATTGGACCGCGCCTAAAACTCCTTCTGAAATCCGTTCTTTCTTAGGATTGGCAGGTTATTACCGCCGATTCATCTCGAACTTTTCAAAAATCACAGTTCCTCTCACCTCGTTGACTCAAAAAGAGAAACCTTTTGCTTGGGGTCCTGAGAAAGAGGAATCTTTTCAAACTCTCAAGAACTTGCTTTGTAACGCTCCTATTCTTGCTCTTCCTGATGGGAATGATGATTCCGTGGTATACTGCGATGCCTCAAATCGTGGTCTTGGTTGCGTGCTCATGCAACGAGACAAAGTCATTGCCTATGCTTCTCGTCAGCTCAATATACATGAGAAAAACTATACTACCCACGACCTCGAGCTTGGCGTTAAAGATTTGGCGACACTACCTATATGGTACAAAGTGTGTGGTTTTCACTAACCATAAGAGTCTACAACACATCTTTGACCAAAAGGAACTAAACATGCGTCAACGACGTTGGGTGGAGTTACTTAACGACTACGACTGCGAGATTCGCTATCATCCTGGTAAAGCGAATGTCGTGGCCGATGCTCTTAGTCGTAGGGCTCATGTTAGTAGCATTCGTTGTTTTCAAGTCTCAAGCAATCTCCACACTTGTATTCGTGAAGCTCAATACTCGTCAGCAAACGAAGGAAGTCTAATTGACGAAGTACGAGGTGCTCCTATGGATCAACTCGTGACGAAATCAAACGGACTTCAATACTATCTTGATCATATTTGGGTGCCAAATCGCGATAATCTTCGTGAACTCATTATGACCGAGGCACACAAATCCAAGTACTCGATTCATCCTGGTGCTGATAAGATGTACCATGATCTTCGTACATCCTATTGGTGGCCTGGCATGAAAAAGGACATTGCCATCTACGTTTCGAAATGCCTCACTTGTTCGAAAATCAAAGCTGAAAACCAGCGTCCGTCTGGTTTGCTCAATCAGCCCGAAATCCTTGTTTGGAAGTGGGATAGCATTGCCATGGATTTCATAACCAAACTTCCTCGAACACCTTCTAGTCATGATAGCATTTGGGTAATCATCGACCGTCTCACCAAATCTATGCATTTCCTTGCTATTCGCGAAGACTTCAAATTTGAAAAACTTGCTCGAATCTACACTGATGAAATCATATGTCGTCATGGTATACCCATTGACATCATTTCTGACCGTGATGGTCGTTTCACTTCCCGTCTTTGGCAAACTTTCCAGTCCGCTATGGGTACCCATTTGAATCTCAACACGGCCTTCCACCCTCAAACGGATGGACAGACTGAACGTACTATCCAAACCCTAGAGGACATGCTCCGTTCTTGTGTCATCGACTTTGGTGGTGGTTGGGATGTACATTTACCTTTGATCGAATTCTCGTACAACAATAGCTACCACTCCAGTATTCAAATGGCTCCTTTCGAGGCATTGTATGGTCGCAAATGCCGATCTCCTCTTAGCTGGCATGAGATTGGTGACAAACAAATTACTGGCCCTGAGATCATACAAGAAACGACAGATAAGATTCTTCAAATCCGTGATAATCTACTCAAGGCTCAAAGTCGACAAAAGAGCTATGCTGACAAGAGACGTAAACCATTGGAGTTTAACGT
The DNA here is from genome assembly GCA_947069175.1 of Scalesia atractyloides. Classification (NCBI taxonomy): domain Eukaryota; kingdom Viridiplantae; phylum Streptophyta; class Magnoliopsida; order Asterales; family Asteraceae; genus Scalesia; species Scalesia atractyloides. Next base: position 71,347,823 of record CAMTDV010000024.1, read on the forward strand.
TGGTGATCATGTACTCCTCAAGGTATCTCCTTGGAAGGAAGTAGTTCGTTTTGGTAAAAAGGGAAAACTGGCCCCTCGCTATGTTGGTCCTTTCAAGATACTCGAGAGGATTGGTAAGATGGCATACCGACTCTATTTACCTCAAGAACTCAGCAACGTTCATCCAACTTTCCATGTTTCGAATCTCAAGAAGTGTCTCGCTGATGAAGCACTCCAAGTTCCTCTTGAAGATCTCCAAATCAACGACGCCTTGCATTTTGTGGAAGAACCTGTCGAAATCATGGACCGAGATATCAAGAAACTAAGGTGCAGTCGAACTCCTATCGTAAAGGTTCGATGGGAAGGAAAGCATGGCGCTGAATTTACTTGGGAAATCGAGAGTGATATGAAGACCAAGTATCCGCATCTTTTCGTTACTTCTTCCTAAATTTCCGGACGAAATTTCCTAAAGAAAGGGAGACTGTAATGCCCGATTTTTCGTATTTCCATAATTAGAAAGCGTTCCTTGTACTCTCTTCGTAATCGACTTTCCTTTTTTTTTATTTGTAATTGAGACTATTGATCATAATGAGAACGAAACTATTTTAATCATGTTGGAGCATCATATTATCCAAAATTCTCAATTTGTTATTACGCAATGAAACTTGATACTCATTAAACTAATTTCATTCAACTTGTTACGTATATGATTACTAGTTCGTTAATTAATTAAATTAATTGAACCTTTAAAAAAAATAAATTAAAAAGTTGATTCTTTTATATATATATATATATATATATATATATATATATATATATATATATATATATATATATATATATATAATAATCTAGTAGATTAGGTAGTTTAATGGTGGTATGTTATAAACATAATAAAGTTAAGGGTTTAATTGGTATTTTACTAATTTTAGAACTTACAGGGACCATTTGTGTACATATCTATAACTGGTATGGGTTTTAATAATAATAAAAAAAATAAATACACAAAACCGGTGACCGCGGGACTCGAACCCGGGTCACCCGTTCAATAAACAACACATTAGCCACTCCACCAAAGCACCATATCTGCTTAAACCCGGGAACTTAAAGCATTTAAGCTCTCCTTCCCAACGACCAGCAGCAGCGCGACCAGCCCCTCCAGCAGCAAATTTAGGCGGTTTTTTGTCTTTGTTTTGAGTTTTAAGCATGTTTTAACATTTAATACTTCACCAAACCCAACCCTAATCCTTCCCTATAAAAACCCATCATTCTCCAAGTCTTTTTACACTTTTCTAATCATCAAAACACTCTCTAATCCTCCATAATCAAGCTAAAAGTTGCAAATTCGGGCAGAATTACTCTTCTTCACTAAAGTGAGTGTAACTCACTCATTTCTCAACGAAAACACTCCATTCTTTTTCCCACTTGCTTGTTTGACCTTGTGCACATCTCCAATGGTTTTCCATGGAAAATTAGGCCCTGGAATGTCACGAAAAAGGCTCCAAAGTGGACTGTTTTGATTTATATTCTTCAAACTTTTATAAAACTTGTTTAACTTGAGTTCAACTCATCTTAAACCTATGTCCTAATGCTTACAACACTATATGTGGTTGGTTAGGCTTAAAAACAAGGTTGAGACATGTCAAATTAGAGGTTAAAACATCACAAACTTTCTGTTTTCGACTAGGGTTTACACCCACAAGTAGTGTTCAAGTTAAGCTTGATGAATGTGTGATATTTGGACTAGTTGGGCTATCCATCATTGAATCCACACACTACTTGATGATTTTCATAGCTTAGTTGTCTCATTTCTTTCCTTACTTGTAAGTTCATGACCCTCTTGTGTCTAAGACACATGTGTAGTGGTGAATCCAAAGAGGTCTTAAGTGGATGGTAAATCCTCCACCTCCTACTTGACTTATGTAAACTACAAAGAGGTTCCTAAATGGATGGTTCAACTCCTACCTCATGCTTGACCTATATCGACTTAATGACACTATATAATACTTATATATTATCAAAGTAACGAACTCTTGATGATGAACAAGTGGTCAATTGTCAAAATAGTAGGTTACATCATCTAAGACCATACACTTGTTACGATTCTAATGGATCTTTGAATCCATAAAAACATACAAACCCTTGAGGTTCTATAGTGTCAAGAACAAGTGTTATGAGTACAAGATGATTACTTTCATAATACAATTTCACGTTATTTTAATTCCGAATCTATAACCTTCCGCTAATTCCCAATACTCACATGCCTATGTTTCTTCGTGTAGAAGGACAAGGTGCTCGAAACTAATCCATCAACCAACAACGTTCGCGGGATTTCAAGTAGGAAAACTTGCAAAACCGTGAGCATACTCGATCCCTTTTTCCTTTTTACACTTTGGGTGCAACATGTACTTTATACAAAATCGCACGACACTTAAATTATTTTAATCTCTATCCATGCTTAACATGAGACTATGTGATGCTTGTTTAGACTTGTTATGCTAATGTAAACTATTTGTGTCGTATATGCTTCATTAACTTTGCTAGCCTACCTTAACAATATAGCGCTATAGGATTAACGCACGCCCACGAAACTTGGGGTATTGTTAAGTTAAACATGTTAACCTCCGCTACTCTATTGGGATGCTATTTTAACGCGTTGGATTCTTGGGTTTGAACATATAGTACACCGTTTCGCATGCTAGTAAACTTGCATATTATGGATTCATGTTGGATATGAGACTTTAAACAAATTTATTCTATATTATGCTATGTAACAAAATTTGTATGCTCGCCAACTTTTTGTTGATAGTTTTTGATTGATGAGAGTGATGTTACAAGATGAAACAAGATTTAGGTGGACTTAGATATACACCTAGATTAATTTATCTATTTTGATGTTATGTCGTTTTGAAACAACTGTTGACTATTATTTGGAAATTTTGTATGACAATTTAGTCTTGAATGAAATTTGAATTTAATCTATATTGTCACATAGCGTTATGAAGTTTTGAGCAATTTGTTCGTCTTATTCCGATGTTTCAGCCATCGGTTGGGGTGTGACAACGTAGAATAGTTAGGGCGGGAGGGGGCGACCGACCCCCTGAACTTTTTCGTTCAATAGTGGCAAGTATATAGTTTTTGTATAGAAATTTTTAGGAATATACGTTTCGTTCAACAGGGGGCGACCGACCCCCCAACTGCCTATTAACCCATTGTAAAAACAGACCTGCACACCAACAAAATCAAATAAGAACAATATATTTTTATTATAGATTTATTTAAAAATGATATTTGTAACTTGAAGACCGAACTAAATTCAAATATACCATTGGGTCATTGACGGTTGAATATTTTATTATCTGACTATTAGCACTCCAAGTAACAGAATCACACCCTAACACTATTCTCATTACTATCCAATTTTGGTTTTTAAAGTCAAAGTCAAATATTGTGCTTCTAGTAATAATTCTTGACTCTTAAAAGTCAAAGTACACAAAAATTCACCTGCAAGACAAAGAGTATTGGGTATAACAACCATTATTGACGTTCCCCCTAGCAGTTTCTCCCCACACAACAATCATTCTTCTAGCCTGCAATAGAAATAAAAAGTTTTATGATTTCAGGGTTAATGTTATTCCTTTTAATATTTATATTGTGTCAAGCCCTTCACTGGTAATCAAATGGAACTGAATTGCATTGTTGGAAGAATTTGAGAATAACAAAAGCAATGGACCTGCAATTACGGACTGGTGAACCATCGCCAATGAAAGATTTTTCTTGCTACATATCAAAACTAAATGGAGATAAGTTGGGGCAAAAGAAATACCGGTTTGAGATGAGTTTTAGCAACTCGAGATTAGCACTTTGTAGTGGAGGAGATGACTGATTCACAATAAATTTCGGGGAACTTGAATTTGGATAAATATTTGTTTGCAACAACATTTTATCAATGCTATCGGAATTACTCGTTAATTGGTGGCTGGGATATTGAGATTTTATAGATATATATGGAGAGTAGCAATTTCGTAAAACAAATACTCTTACCAACCTTTGTTGAAATGCATGATTCTGTTGTTGCTGATGAAATTTGGTTTTCACTGCTGAAACACCCGGGGTTGCTTAAATTAATGGAAATTTTGCTTTACTTCATCTTTTGTTAACTGCTGGACAAACTAAATTTAAAAATGTATGCAGTGTATTATATACAATATATCCTCTTAACTTACCCAGATTTGTAGGAGTGGAGATAATGGCCCTAAAATAAGGAGATGACTGTTAGAGAAGTGGAGATTATGGGGGCATAAAAATTGGAATAAAACCATCAGCTGCATAACTGCAAATAACTGCTCTGAACCGTTATGGAGCGGTTATTTTTGTGAGTTTAAACGGCCTAGATTTCGTCTCAGCAAGATCTAACAGTGAATATCGATTTCACCGGCGGTTAGACTTAATGGGCTTAAATATATATATATATATATAATGCTTTATTTTACTTCATTTAATATTTGCATTTAATTTTAATATAATGGTATATTGTTAAACTTACATAGACATTATTGTATTCTCTCTTTAATAACTAAGTAAATTAAATTTGTAACTTCTTTTCAAAATATACATTTTTTCAAATTAAAAACACAAATTAATTTAAAATGTAGAATAAATTATTAGGTGTGTAGGATAAATTATGAGTTGTGTAGGATATATTTCGAGGTGTGTAGGATAAATTTCGACGTGTGTAGGATAAAATTTTATAATGTGTAGGGTATATGTAGGAGAATTTGATATGTGTATGTTTTGTAGATTATATGTAGGATAGTTGACTAATTAATTAAATAGAGAAAAATTAACGAGATGAGTTGTAAATGAATTCGTATTTTACCAATATGTCATTTCTTCTTTTTCTTCTTTCATTAGTTTTCTTCTCATTTGATCCTCCCCTATATTTATATAAATAGTTAGAAAACCTAATATTTATATAAATATAAAATTTTATGTATTTACTAATTTTAACGAACATAAATAAACGAAACACAAACGAAGTTGCACGAACAAAATGAACGTTCACAAGTAAATAACGAACAAGTGTGTTATTTTGTTCATTTAAAAACGAACAATTTTTGTTCGTGTTCGTTCGTTTATTAAACAAACGAACATAAACGAACTTGTCGTCGAACAAGTTCACAAACAGTTCGTGAACGTTCGGTTCGTTTACAGGCCTAGTCTGAAAATCTTGGTTTTTAAACAAAACTCATATCGCTTAACTATGGCTATAAACGAACTGAACGTTCAGCGAACGGTTCGGCGGAAAGTTCGTCATTTAATAAATGAATGAGCACGAACAAGAAATTCCGTTCGACTAGTTAAATGAACGACCATGAACAAAGCTCTCGTTGTTCGATTGTGTTCGTGAACGTTTGATAAGGAGTAACTGAACGTTCGTTCAGTTACGATCATTCATTTTCGTTTGTTTATGTTTTTCATTAAACATTTTTGTACATTTATATTATTTAAGTTATTACCTTAACAATTAAAATATAAAAACCTATTCCTACCATTTTTATACTATTACTCTTTGCTTCCTGAACTGACCCGCTTGCGGTGTGCACATATAATGTATATATGTGTGAGCGATCAGGGGGCAAAAGTGAAAGTGTACTAATTTTAACGTTATCTTACTAATTTCGTGAAAATAACGTTAAAAAAAGGGGAAAGTTAATCATGCATCATGTGGTGGTGTTGGTAGCCGAAAGACAAAAAGGGTACATGCACTAAGCGGCCTTTATCCCGGTTGTTGAGTGTTATGTGTCATGTGTCTAAGGCTTTATGCAAAATTAATATCGAGCCAGTGGTCTCACTGAAAGAAACATCTCTAATTCTACCGGTTAAAGATAGTTCTCTTTAAACTCATCTTAGTTTTGTTATTGGTGAAATTCCGATGAGATGTAAAACTCCAGCTTACTTTTTTTAGATTTTTTAGGGCTACCCAAGGTATACTTTGGAGCCACGACATTTGAACGTGGGAAGGAACTCAACCTAAGCGACACTCCGGCGACAACCGATCAAGCGATTGTAAGTACACTTCTCTCTCCCCATTTTGTAGATAACCACCCACCCTTACGCTCTTTGTTCGATCATAAACTATTGATTTTGAAGACAAATGTATGTTCAGTAGCTTGTGTTGCGTTACAGGACAATGGGTGAGTGATTACTCATCCAGATTCCGATTATTATCTGAAGAAGAGGATAAAACCCCCCAATAAAGTTTGGTACTTGGGTCTGTGAGTTTATCCATTTTATGGGAAAGGTGCTTTGCAAGTACCTAATGGATTAGTTTGGATCATAAAAGTATTGGGGGATCATGCAGCACCTAATTTTTTTTTTTTTTTTGTAATTTTTGATGGCTTTATGTCTTTATTTAGGGTTTAATTATGGTATACGCTGGTTGAATTTTGAGGGTAACTTGTTGGAAAGTAAGGTGTTACACTCTGTTCCTGAGTCTCATTTAACAAGGGGGGGGGGGGGGGGGGGGGGGAAGAAAAGCGATGAAAATATGAAAAAATCATGTTCCTGAGATTTTTTAATGATAGACGGGGAGGGGAAAGGAGGAAAAAGGGAACAAAATTTGCCACTATATTTATCCTCCCAAATTGGAGAGATTTGGAGAGAAAATCTTATTTATTACTAATTGATCATTTCTTTTCCTCCTAACTCGGGAATACATAAAATGCTTGATTTTCTTCTCTTTTCCTTTACTTTTCATTAAACTCGGGAACACGAAAAAAATCACATCTTTTCCTTCCTTTTCTCTCTTAATTCATTTTCCTTCCCCTCCCCTTATTAAATGAGACTCGGGTTTTTACATCAAAATTGGTATTAGATAGCCTTTTTTTCGGATGGCTTCTCATTGGTGATTCGCGTTGACTATCGATGAAAGTCCCAGTTGCTTGATTATGTGAGAATGGAGTCGTTTCCTGTCAACATTAAGCTTTGCTTCAAGATTCATCTAATCTAGTTTATTCGTTTTAGGTTAATCTCTTATTGTTATTTATTTGCTAATATGTGTCAAAAATGATTGCCTGCATTCATACAACACAAGAAACGAATCATTTAGGATTCATGCTTTCAAAAAAAGAATTTATGATAAGAATGATGGGTCCATTTGTTATGAGTTTGATGTCCAAGGACTACAAATGGGATGTTTTGCAGTCCCCTTTGTATAATTTCTCTGGTTGTTGTATCGGTTAGTTTATAGTCAAGTTATCGTATTTACACCAAATTAGCACAGCCCATAGACAACTTATTCAAATGTTGCATGTCTTCACTATTTTCACTAGAACTAATTATTTCTCTAATTTCATCCTCATTGATTAAGAGACATTGGTTCTTGTTATTCTTCAATTTGTTGTGATCTATAAAATCCTATATCTCTTTATCTTAGCAGGATTGTATACATCTTTTTGTCTATTCTTTTCTATATGATTTTTCCGATGTTTTATTAGAGTTTTAGCCTTAGGTTTTTTCATAAGCAGGTCTTTTTCTACTAATCTCTGTATTCTTCTTTCATTTTAGCGAGGAACAGGAAAACTAGCTTATGTGCATGTCCTATCGGCAAGCGGGTCACATGCTATTCCAATTACGGTATTTTTCTACCATCTTCCATTTTTAAGTGTTTTTTATAGCTTTTTATAGCTTTCTAGCTGTTATTGTTACAATCTGTCACTAAAAATATGCGTCCAGTAGACTGGACTGGATTTTAGTTCAAGAATGCCGTCATTAGTTTGATATGATCATTTATCTATGTGAACGATAATGTCTTTTTGATCTCTCCTTTTCTCTAAAGAAGGGCATCGTTCTTCACAGAAACTTCACACTTCTTCCTTTAGCTTTGTCACAAACCAAATCCACCAATACAATGCATACCAGAGCGACAATAATCAAAGCGGAAATGACATCTTCAGAGCAGAACCCGAAGTCCGAATCAGATATCCGTGTCTTTGTTAGGAGAAAGAGGTCGAGGAAGCCACAAATCATTACAGAAAATATCGTAAAAGTAGAACCTCAAGACCAGAAGTTAGGTAGCCTACCTGACATTGAAGAATTTGCATATAAAAAGCCAAATACCAACTTACCTCAAAGAAAATCTAAACCCATCTTGAATAATAATGATAAAACTGAGGTCAAAGTCAAACCACCATCCAATTGGGTTAAAGTTCTAGAAGGAATTCGAGAAATGAGGTCTCTAGAAGATGCTCCGGTAGACTCTATGGGATGTGAGAAAGCTGGTAATTCTCTTCCTCCTAAAGAGCGGAGATTTGCTGTATTGATATCTTCGCTTTTGTCGAGTCAAACGAAAGATAATGTTACCCATGGAGCCATACAACGTCTTCTTGATAATAATCTTCTTAATCCGGAAATGATCGACAACGCCGATGAACCAACCATAAAAGACTTGATTTACCCAGTTGGATTTTACACAAGAAAAGCCGCCAACATGAAGAAAATTGCAAAGATATCGCTGTTAACTTACGATGGGGATATTCCTAACACTCTTGAGGGGTTGCTGTCACTTCCAGGTAGAGCTGACAAAACGGGTTGGGCCGGGTGGGTTAGGTAATGGGTCAAAACATGTATTTTTGAACGGGTCACAACGGGTTGGGTCAGGTTGACTTTCGACTCGTTTTCTTTTTAGCAAAATTTTCTGACTAATTCTGTTAACCTGACCTGTTATAGAATATAGATATAAACTAGAAATTTGACCCGTGCTGCGCACTGCGGCGGCAAAGTCGCGTTTGTGACTTCGTTACACACGTAACGATGATGACATTAACGTGTGGTGCGCGCATGTGACATTACACGTTTTTTACTTTGTTACACACGTTACGTTCTAGACATTAACGTCATTAGGCATAGATAAAAAGAGTATATCTCGGGCGGTGCGGTGTAAAGTTGTAAAAGTAATTTAGACCCTAACGTGGCTAGGCATAGATAAAAAAAAAGTATGATAAAGTGTCGCACGTTGCAATGTAAAGTCGTAAAAGTAATTTAAACAACAGGAGGTGGCAAGTTATTAAGTAGAAAAGGTTGGAGGGTCAAATTTGTCAATTGCCAAAAGTTAAAGTGAAGAGGTTTGTAAAAGTAATTCAAACAAAAGGAGGTGTCAAGTTATTAAATAGAAAAGGTTGGAGGGTCAAAGCTGTCAATTACCAAAAGTTAGAAGTGAATGTGTAACTAACTTAAAGATGAGGCTTAATAGTGTTTCATGTCAAAAGTTTGAGGGTTAGTAGTGAATGTTGTGAAAAGTTTGAGGGTTAATAGAGAAAGGTCTACTGTCCTTTCTCTTTAAGAGTATATATATAATGAGTTAAAAACTTAAAATTACTACCATCTACTTGCAGGTATTGGTCCCAAGATGGCTCATTTGGTGATGAATGTAGCATGGAATAATGTTCAAGGGATATGCATAGATACTCATGTGCACCGTATTTGTAACCGTCTTGGTTGGGTCCCACAGACCAAAACACCGGAGGAAACAAGAGAGGCGTTGCAAATGTGGCTTCCTAAAGAAGAATGGGTCCCGATAAATCCTCTTTTGGTGGGTTTTGGACAAACTATATGCACCCCTCTTCGACCTTCTTGCAGTTTATGTAGTGTTAATGGGCTCTGCCCATCTGCATTTCAAGAGGCTACACCCAAGAAAGTATCACGCGTGAAAACAAAACAGTGAATCATGATCTTTGTTATGGTATGTAAGCTTTTTGCTAAACCATTATATATGCAGTGTTCTTGCTAGTTTAAGTATAACTTGCCCAGTGGCTTATGAACCAGCTGGCCTGAGTTTTTTTGACTAGGTGAAATGGGTTCTTGACTCGTTGCTAAACTCAACTATCTGCAGGTGTGTTCAGCTTTTTAGGAAAAAAAGTATTAAATATTTGTGTAATTATATGTTTATCAACTAGGGTTGTAATCCCTGTATGATTTACTCCTGTGTTGGTCTTGACTCCTTGATGAGCTGATGTCAGTTACTTTGATTAAATTACAATTTCTTATACATCAGGGAGACTGTTTATATTAATTATTGTAAGAATTATGAAAATACAATATCAACTTTAGTTTATTTATTCCAAACTATATATACCCTTTAACTCCAAAATGTATATTAATAGTCTAGTTTCTAAAATCTAACATCAGATATGTAATATAATTTATGAAGTTGCTAAATTATTAACCAGTTACACAAAGTAAATAAAACATATGACACAAAAAAGTTATTAATGCATGAACGGTTCACATGATTACATATTTAACAAACCTTTTTTTGTGTCATTAAACACATGAAGCTAGTTATGCTCTCATCTTTTGATAACATTGTACAACACATTCACTTAAGTATGGTCCATATGTTATAAACCAACCACAAACAACAATTGAACACCTCTGATATGTTTAAGTTATTGACACCCGATAAAACAAACCTTGGGAGACATAATTTCATGCCTTAAATAACAAACTCAAGTACTTTGTTGTCATTTCCGTCTCTGATATATGAAGAAAATGGATGACATGTGAGTCCATTTAGCGTAGCTATTGAATTATTAACATGATTATTTTTTGGAAATAGATAAATAACTATATGATGGTTTTCTAAACTAAAAAATATATATTAGTTATAAGTTATTAGTTAGTTAGTTACCCCATCAATTTTTGTAAGTTTCCGACAAAATAATAGTATCATTCTACACTTTGTACTAAAAAGCTATCACTGTTAACCAAAAGGCAGAAGAAGAAGCGACAAAAGTCCACAACTCACCATTCCACTTTCTGTACCTTCTGACCCCTCTTCCTCCTTTGCTCACGGGTGCACTCGCCGGAGAACCCTCCACCTCCGGCAGCTCCTTCCGGCGACAATGTACTAACACATGCAATAAATGTGCTTCCGTTGGATTTGACTTCTCCTTGTTGGTTTGTCACATCTTTTACCATTTATCCCACTTAATCTATTCCCATTCTCCAACCTAGTACAATTAATACTACTTCAATGTCTTTTCTATTCTGCAATCACTTCAAATTTTCTTTTTATATAAATTTCATTCAGTTTGCTGCATATTTTTTAAACAAGTACACTTCTGTGGTGTGTGTGTAATCATTAGTTTGATATTTTAAATCTTTTTGCATCTAAACCATTCACAGATTCTGGATTCCCTTCTGAATCTTGAGTGTCTGTGTGTAAGACTGTAAGTGCATTGTTAGATTCAGCTACATTTACTTCACTTTTAACATCAAGTTTTCATTTTTTTTCATTTGTTAGTTCATAATCTTTAGGACCCATGAAAAATTCTGGATTTTTAAACCATTATTGAAATTTCAAGATTGGAAATCTTTTTTCTTGGTTCATAAACACAAAAAGGAAAATTAAATATTTTTTATACAGTTCTGTGTTTATTTTCTGCATTTACTTAAGTTTAAACACTTATCTTCTCTATTTCCCTAATTTTAGTTCATAATCTTCCATACCCATCATCATATTCAAGTTTAACAATTATATATTATATTAAACATTTCAACTTCAAAGACTAAACTGATTGATTATGATACTTAAAGTTTCAATCTTTGTATATGAATTGTTTAGTATAATTGCTTTGTAAGTCTTGTTTGACCTGCAGAAAGTCTTTGCTTATGCTCAAATGGTCATCCTATCTGCCTAATCTGGGACCCATTTTTACCAAAGATTCATGTCACCCATCATTAAATTCATAACATTTGATCTGATCAAATACCCATTTTGAATATTTGTTACTTATGTCCATGCTTTGGTTAAGGTGGACCATCAAATGACCATAATCTATTCTTCATTCATCACATGCTAATTCAGTCTTGTATTTAATATTTAAAAAATTTGTTTAGACTAAATTCACACTGGTTGAATGTGCAGAGATCAAGACTGCATATTTAGGCATATGCAGGTATGCTTGAAATCTGTTTGCTTGTCGCTGTTCTCTCGCCGGTTGTTTTCGCGCAAATTCCGTTGGGTTCAAGGCTATCAGTGGAGGGTAATAATCATTGGGTTTCTGCAAATGGGGATTTCACAATTGGGTTCTTTAATAGTTTGAATGAGTACGGTCTGGGGATCCGTATAAGCTCGGGTTTGATCCCACTTCAGAAACAACCTGTTGTTTGGATAGCTGGGGGTGACTTAAGAGTGGGAAACAAGTCGTATTTCGAGCTCACAAACGATGGAGATTTGGTTCTTTTCGATTCCATAAAGGGAGTTATCGTTTGGGCAAGCAAGACCACCAATTCATCTGTCGATTCAGCAGTTTTACAAAATGATGGCAATTTTGTTCTTTTGAAAAAAACTGACACTGTTGTTTGGCAAAACTTTGATGCTCCGTCTGATACGCTTCTCCCGGGCCAGAATTTGTCAGCAAATCAAGTGTTGCGAGCTGCTAGCTTAAATTCGGTTTCGAGTTTTTACAGTCTTCGTTTCGGTGTGGCGGGTGATTTAGAACTCAAATGGGAAAATGATGTTGTTTATTGGAGAAGTACATTGTTACCGTCCAGATCGGCTCTGCGAGCCGTGCTTGCTTCTGATGGAGCACTTCAACTGTTTGATCAAATGTCAAGCCCAATATGGTCAGCATATAGTCAAGATCATGGTGAGCCAGATGTCAAGTTCCGGATCCTTAGGTTAGACGTGGATGGAAATCTTCGTCTACACTCATGGTCGAAAAACTCGAGTTCATGGAAATTAGTTTGGCAAGCTGTCGAGAATCAATGTGATGTTTTCGCAACTTGTGGGCTCACCGGAATCTGTGCGTTTAACGAATCGGGCTTTCCCGTCTGTAAATGCCCATTTACTTTATCGTCACTTCCGGGATCGAAATGCTTGCTTCCTTATCAGCAAAGCTGTGAATCGGGTTCCTCTATGGTTAAACTCGACCACACCTCGTTGCATGCTATTTTCCCACCTAACGAAACCGTTATCTCTCGAGTTAGCTCTACGCAGTGTCGAAACTTGTGTGACCAAGACCGTCTTTGCACTGCTGCAACCTTTACGAATGATGGAACCCCATTTTGCAGAATCAAGAAAACCCAATACGTTAGCGGTCAGTCGGGTCTGTCCGTAACTTCTATTTCATTTGTCAAAAGATGCAATGATCCTTTAGCGGTCATACCCAATCTGACCAAAGTTAAACCAGAATCCCCCTCACAGAACAACACTCCAACAGAAGTTCATCATCCCACAGTTTGTGTTTCTTGTGTGATTGGAGTCGTGGTGGAACGATTATCGTGTTTATCATGATCCACTTAGCGTTAACGGGCTTTTGGATTTATCGGAAAAGGTATAGTTTCACAGCTCGGGATTTTTCAACGTACAATATTAAAGACTGTACGAATCCTAGCGGTTTGCTTGCTTTGTCATATAGCCAAGTAAATGACATTACAGATAACTTCAAGCACCGGGTCGAGCCAAATACATTTAAAGGCTTTCTCCCGGAGAAACAGCCCGTTTTGGTGAAAGATTATAGTAGCGCGAATGTGGGCCCGCGAAGGTTTAGATCCGGGGTTTTAAAACTAGGAAGTGTTCATCATAGAAACCTTGTGAGACTAGAGGGTTATTGTTGTGAATCGAGTTATAGATTCTTGGTGTGCGAGTACCTCAAGAATGGCTCGCTCGACAAGTGTTTGGAGGATCCGGTGATACGCAAGAGGCTGACCTGGCGAAAAAGGTTGAACGTTTGTTTAGCCGTCGCAAGGGCAGTTTCGTACTTACACATGGGGTGTCGGGAGTTTGTCGGTCATGGAAGTTTAAGTTGCGAAAACGTTGTTTTGGATGATAGTTTAGAAGCTAAAGTGGACGAATTCGGTTTAAGTAATTTTCTTGGTGACAGTTCAGATGGTGGTGGTGGCAGTGCAAGGGACATACGAGACTTTGGATATGTTGTGTTGGCGATGGTAAGTGGTGATCCGAAGGTTAACCGTGGTGGTTGTGATCGGGCCTATGAGAAATGGATGGGCGGGAATGCGGTAGAGATTGTTGATAAAACGATAGATAGTGGTGTTAATGGCGATGAGTTGGAGCGTGTTTTGAGAATAATGTTTTGGTGTTTACAGTCGGACGAGAGAATGAGGCCTACAATGGGAGAGATTGTGAACGTGTTAGAGGGTGCGATGACGGTGGATCCACCGCCACCCCCTTCAGTTTGCCGGAAAAAAGTTTCCGGCAAAACTGAATCAGACTCCGATGATTAGGAGTCTAATGAAACATTTATTTCTTGTTCTTGTTTATATTGAAGGCTAACTTAGAGGTGTTAACAGGTTTTAGAATGGCCAAATGTTTAATTGAGCTTTAAATGTTTTGTTATCCAAATGGGAAAGATAAGCTTGTTTATTAAAAAAAAAAAGTAAATTGTCATTTTAGTACTAAGGTTTGATTAAAATTGTCACTTTAGTTCAAATGGTTTTTTCTTGCCATTTTAGTCCAAATGATTTTGTTTTCTGCCATTTTAGTCTCTGACTTTTGTATTTTTTGTCATTTTCATCGACCACCACCACCATCTCTCACCACCCACCCCATCACAACCTTTTATCATCGCCACCACCTGCCTGCACCGTCACCACCCCCCACCCACCCCACCACCATCACCACCCAGCGGCCACTTTTTCGCCACCCACGTCATCAACCAACACCACCGCCATCATCGTGAAACCAACAACCACCGCCATCATCTTCACTGTAAATCGGTACAATACCATCCCCATACCATCGCACCTGCAAAAAAATGTGATTTGACCAAAATTCACCTAACTGAACTAATTCTTTTGAATGGAATTAGTGGGTTGGGTGAAAATGACAAAAAATGACAAAATTCAGGGACTAAAATGACATAAAACAAAACTATTTGACTAAAATGGCAAGAAAAAAACTATTTTAACTAAAGTGATAATTTTGATGAAACCTCATTAAAAAAAGATTGGTCTTGATTTTGTCACGGGAGGTGTCATTTCAGTCCCAAAAGAGTTATGGGCCGTATATCCACTAAGTGCAACTTTAAAGAAACCGAATGAGTAGTAAACTAGTAATTATGTTGTTTGTTTGTGATTAAAATGGGATATTTAATTTATGTTAAACAAATACAGTAAATGTTGTTTGTTTGTGATTAAAATGAGATATTTAATTTATTTTAAACAAATACAGTATATATCTTTGTTTTAAGAATCGTTATATCCTACACAACTCAATGTTGAAACGCTTATACTTGTTGCACCGCTATAAAAGTGTCATGATATGATATATATAATAATAATAATGAACCTAGTGGTGGACCGCTATTAAAGTGTCAAGCCATTGATGATATAATGATGTGCATATGAACCTATAGGTGGATTGTCTCTGTTTGTGTACGATTTTACGCAAACATGCCCCCTACCTCCAAAGTGGGTTCACAGGACGTCGGTTTGAAATCAAATTCTCTCTACGTTAGATCATCTCACAATGGTTTTTCTGTATATTTATGTGTGTTACTTATATAATAAAAAGTGACTGTAGATGGAGTGGTTTTTCTATATATCTATGTGTCTACAATTTATTCATATTTCCCCTCTAAAGACTATATGGAGTGGGAAGGGACATGAAAGAGTGACAATTCGACATTTGGATGCCTCGTCAGCACACGTCAGAAAAGTGTTGTGATGCAAAAAAGAAAGGAGTGGAGCGTGTGGTTAGTGACGTTTTTATAAATAAATAAATAAACATCAACCAATTAAAACATACCCAAAATCCAGCAACCAATCAAAACCTCCACCTCACAACCTAAATGCCCCCTACACCGGTGAAAAACTCTCCACCCTCATCACCATGCCACCAAAAGGGGTGGTGTTTCCATCATGGAAAGGCTACTACACAACTTTTCCACGCCTACACCGTACGGTCTAAATATGATATTAGTTCTGGTTAATATTACTTTACTAATACTTCTTACTAATAATAATAATAATAATTTTTATTATATATTATTATTATTATTATTATTATTATTATTATTATTCACGTTTATTCAAGAGGACCAAGACCGAGTTAGGGTATAATATTCCCTAGCACAACTAATATCAACCTAATGAGGCCCACAAGAGTTAGGGTATAATATTCCCTAGCACAACTAATATCAACCTAATGAGGCCCACTCTTGTATGGGCCTTGCCTTCAATCTCATAGGCCCAAGTTCCATCTCTTCTGATTTCGCTATAACCAGAAAGAAACTAGGGTTTCATCGGCTGTATTCCAAGCATCATCATAGATATCAATTGTATTTCGCTGCCGTAATTCTGCAGGTTCTTACATTCTCCATATTTCACCTTCACAGTTTCATCTTTATTAGATGCATTCTTAACAACCCTCTTAATTTCTTCGCTCTGTTATCACAAATGCCTGCAAGATCCACAAAATGCTTGTTGAAAATGATTGTGGAAGTTTAAAAGTGTATAAAGTTTTAAACTTTTAATCAACTAGACGTATATTCAGTCATTTGTGGTTTAATTTGTGCTCTGTACATATATGCTGATTTTCATGTGATAAAACTATAGCAATGTATTTGAATTTTTGGGCTTGATGTATTATACTGAAACTCGTTTAATTGCTGTCTTAATGTTAATCATTGATCATGCTCAAGCTTGTTATGTTATGCCCACACTCAGTGTTGTAAGAATTGCTACGCGCTAGTCGTAATCGGATCGGGATTTTTATATGTAATTTTTAGTTTATATATACACACACATTTTTATATGTAAGTTTTTAAAGTAGACATGTTTTGACCCCTCATTGACCTGTTTTTAAGTAATGATGGGAATTTATAAGGTCTGGTCGAAATTTGGGTGGGATCCAGCCAAAATTTGGCAGAATAGACCGCCATTGACCGCCTAGTGATTAACTGGACGTTAACCGGTGAACCTTCGATTAGTGATTAATCAGCGACTAATCGGAGACTAGTCGGGATTTTTACAAACATGCCCACACTGCACATAGAAGAAGTAAGATAGCATGGTGTTAGTGCATTTGCTGCTGGTTGTTAGTGTGGTTTAGAACTAGAAGATGATCTTTTGAGTTTTGTTGACGTGCTGAGGGCAGTGTTGCAGAAATCGGCCTAGGCGGCCGATTAATTGGCGCCTAGGCGGTCATCGGAGGTCCATCGCCCAGAAATTGCCTAATCGGCCAAATTAGGCAGTAATGGTCAAAATCGGTCAAACTCGTAAAAGTCGGTCAAAAATCGCTTTAAATCGGGCCTAGTCGGTTATATATGAGGTCAAAACCGGATCTAGATGAGTTGATATCGGAGCAATACAGTCAAATTAGAACGAGATTTTACCTTGACTAGAACCTAAATCTGATCTGCACTTGTCTCCATTGTGCAAAATCGAACAACATTGAAGAATTAATCAACTAGAAGAAGCGAAATTGGTTATAGAGTATAAGTTTTCTTGTTGTGTCTCTGATGAAAACATAAAGATGGGGAAGAGGCGGCTTATGAACGTGTGTGGGTATTATTAGGTTACATTAGGTTTGGGTATTTTGATATTTAGCCCCCTCTATCTTTCACTAGTTTACAAATGGTTCCTAAACTTGTGAAATTATATATAAAAAGTATAAAGTTAACTACATATTTATAAAAAATGTAAAATTACATATAAAAGTCCAATACGTTTAATCCGATTAATCCCTATTACCCGATTAATCCCTGGCGGTACCTCACCGCCCGACTAGCGCCTAGCGCCTTCTACAACATTGGCTGAGGGTGTCAAGATAAAAGTATGTATTGGAAAGGTTATAATATTATAATAATATACAGAAGGGAAACATGGCGTATGCTGCGATGAAGCCAACAAAGCCTGGGCTGGAAGAGTCCCAAGAACAGATTCACAAGATTAGAATCACTCTCTCCTCCAAGAATGTTAAGAATCTTGAAAAAGGTATTATATTTTCTTCCTTGTTGGATATTTTTGACATCGTTTTATAAAACTACATAGGTTAAATTGGTCATTGTTGTAAACTATTTAATGCCATAGCCAGTGGCGTCTATGAGAATTCATGTACTCTGTTCGAGCTTGAAAAAATGTGCCCTTATGCCTTAACGATAAACAATGCAATTATTACTATTTAAACCATAAAAAATAGGCTCACTAAACCTAATGCCAATGGGCTAATTTCTAAACCATAAAAATTGATTTGTAAATGGGCCTGTATCGGAATTGTTATGGGTATACTATTTAAAAAAATATTAACATATATATATTGGACTTCTTTTTAAACACGCGACTCTCGAAATCACGGCCCTGTGCCGTGGTTCTCCCCACACACCATAAAGGCCGCCCATGGCCATGGCTTCTTTTATTGTATTTATTATTTTGTTGTTGATGTAACATCTTGTTGATAGTCGCTTTGTATGACTTTCTGTTCTATATATTAGTTGTCATTAATTTATTATTTTTTGACCTGGGAAAGTATTGTAACACTTAACCAGATGTGTAAATTGGTTTTATAAACGTGCCTGTGGTGCCAGGCCGTTGATAAACGCCTCAGGGCCTTGTGGTGGCGCTTTATGTACATGTGGGTCAATATAGTTAATTGGTCACGTATCGGGTCTAAATGAGGTTGATGTGTAAAAATGATGAAAAAGGATTTGAATATTATGAACGGTTAACTTTATTAAAAGGCTGATATGTAAAAAAGATTAGAAAGGCATAGCTTTTGGGTGTACATAGAGTGTATCTAGTTGTACATATAGCAACACATCATGTACGTTAAGCTCTTGCCTCACGCTTTTGGGACCTAAAGCCTTGCAGACCCTTGCCCTTTATAATACTAAGACAGCTATCGATGATTCTTTTATAGCAAACCTTGATTTGTAAACTGTGTACTGTAATTGTTTATTTCCGATAAAATGTTGATCACTGTTATCTGAATGGATAGCAGGATTGTAGATTCTAGATATCAAATAATTTATGTAATACTTCTTAAATGTCAATATCGATTCAGAATTTTAGTGATTTTTTTAATGTGTTCTAAATCACAGTATGCTCGGATTTGATTCGTGGTGCTAAAGACAAGAAACTAAGAGTCAAAGGACCCGTTAGAATGCCAACCAAGGTTCTTCACATCACAACAAGGAAGTCTCCTTGTGGTGAAGGTATTTAACGTTGATCCCTTCTTGTAGACGACAACCAGATTCATATAAGCAGGATAGCTAATATTATGTGCATTATTTACTTTCATTTTTTAGGAACAAACACATGGGACAGATTTGAGCTTCGTGTGCACAAACGGGTTATTGATCTTTTCAGCTCACCAGATGTCGTGAAGCAAATCACTTCAATCACCCTTGAGCCTGGTGTTGAGGTTGAAGTCACCATTGCCGACCCTTAGATGGGCTGTTCTTTTTTAGTTTTTGCTCGGTGTTAAACTTTTCTATTTACTTGACAATTACAATTTTGGGAACCCACAATTGACATTTATGGCTATGGGTGTTTAGCGGCGTTTCTTGTTTGTGATGTTCGTTCGTTGTTTTGTCAACTGTATTTGGGGGCTGTTTGTTTACCTCTTAATGAAGCTCTTAATGGTTCAGACCTCTTATTGATTAAGCACTTAATGGTCCAGATTGTTTGTTTCGCGAGCAGATGTCTGAATGGTTCCGACATTTGTCTCTGAATGGTTAACCATTATACCAAGTCTTAATGGTTAAGACTTCTAATCTAAATTGGTCAAACATTTGCCTCTGAACGGTTAAGCATTATACAGGCTTTTAATGGTTCAGACCTCTTACCCCTCCGCTTACTGGTTCAACACTTAATGGTTCTGACATTTTACTGGTTCTGCACTTAACCGTTCAGAAGTTGTTAAAAAAGCCCTTTTGTTCTTTGTTTTTGGCCCCATGAATGTCCTTACAGTGTCAATCACATGATCTTGTATTTGTAACCACACATTCATCACATGTTTACAAGGTGCAACACATCTATACAAATTTTATGCAAGTGTTGTGATTGGTGAAGTATCAATTTCTTGTTTCACAATCACATGTTTGCCAAAAGCTGACAATGGTAGTTGCAACTAGAAAGTACCTAACTGCCACAGAAAACCATGAATTACATTGACCAGTTACAGGATGACACCTCACACCAACAAACAAAGAGTTTTGGTACAAGCATTTGATTTGAGCAATAAAATATATAAGGGCCCCACTCACCTGTTTTCTTATAATAATCATGTATTCATGCCTAACCCCTTATTATTGCTTGAATCGTACAAACATCTATACAAATGTATAATACAAAATTTCATTGTTCACTGCTCTATATCTCTCAATCAAATAATAACTTTATTAAATAATGAATATCCCAGAAATATGGGCTTACTAACTACATGTCACTTTGTTTTGTCCATCTTAAAAAGAAAACAAAATGGTAAATTGAGCGGTTTACAAATCGCGACGCGTTTATCGTTAAAGAACATACATCTCCAGCCCTCTTGTTCGGCCCGGTGCCCCTCCTTTCATGGAAGATAAATCAAGAACCCTACAAGAGAACGTATAGTTACGTGAATCGAATTTCAAAACATGCTTTTGATGCATGATTTTTGTAAAGAGGTTCTATGTAAGACGTGTATACGTACTTCTGTTCAGCAGCCCCATTGTCTATCAGGATCTTTTCATTGACTTTGGACAATGAGAAGTCAACAGGCAAATCAAACACCTTGCTAGCTGTATACGACAAAGTAACCGTAAGAATGATTTAAATTTGCATAAATGATATATAATCAAACGTGTAACTTGATTTTTTTTTATTATACACATACGGGTTATTGGGACGGTGTTCATGCTTTCACTAATGCCCAATATATTCTACAGAAAATCACAATAATCTGTCAGAGAAGATCGTAATACTTGCGTTTAAATCATGAAGACTTCAAATATATATTCACCTTAAGTTGTTCATAACATGCGTCAAGATCATTGTTCACCAAAACATGATCAAAAAGGCCCGGAGATCTTCCTTGTTCAAGCTCAGCCTTTGCGTTTCTAAGTCTTTTCTCGATCTGCTCTTCAGTTTCCGTCCCTCTGTTGACCATATATTGACCATATCAGAACTTGTTTTAGTCAACTCGAATGAAGATCACAAAAACAACTTGTTTTGGTAACACGTTTTGACATAAAATCCAAACCTTGCACGAAGACGCTTCTCAAGCTCCTCAAATGACGGCGGGCAAACAAAAATGAACATAGCTTCAAGCAAACTCGCCCTCACGGACCTTGCTCCTTGAACATCGATATCGAGAATGCATGTCTACACAAAACCGGACTCCAAACATCAATATTTATTTACAAAAGAAAACAAAAACAAGTTAAAGAGTGCAAGATAGAGACCTTTCCAGTGTCAGCAACGACGTCAACGGCTTCTATGCTAGTACCGTAAAGGTTTCCATGGACTGCGGCATGTTCTAGAAATTTCCCGTTTCTAATATCTTCTTCCATAACATTGCGTTCGCTAAAATGATAATGGACCCCGTTTTGTTCTTTCTCTCTTGGAGCGCGAGTTGTGTGGCTTACAGAGAATCCGAACATTGAGGGGAATTCTTTCATTAGCATGTTAATTAGGGTACCCTTACCAACCCCAGACGGGCCACTAATCACTAAGGGTCGCTTAGCGTTACCAATAACACCCTTACTCCAACTAACAACTTCGGTACCAAGTTTCTTCTTTTGGTCCCGAGTGAATTGTGTGTCCACCTAGTAATACGTAACAGGCGTTATCATTTTGAGATCAAGAGTAATGAAAAATACACAAAGGTTGATATATTTTGGATATTAAGAAACACCCACCTCAAGAAACCAAACAGATTCGTTAGATTTAATATTGTGTTTCATGATCAAGATTCTATCTTTATTCAAAAGTACACATGAGTGGCCCTTGAATGATTCCGGTTTTGTTCCTAGAACAGTTGGTATCACCCTGTAAGTGACATAAATACGATTTCATGGCGTGTAAACCTCAATAACACAAGTTAGAACGACGCAAAATCAAAATAGAACGACTTAAAGCTTACCATTCACCGGTCAACTTGTTAAGAATACGGACTCCACTTGATGTTGGATCATCAGTCCCACAAATAACATACTGAATGCAAAAATGAGAACTTTTTTGTAAACAAGACAAGAAGCTTTAAACTAATGTTGAAATAGAATCGAATTGGTTCGGTTCAAGATCATACGGTTTTGTTTCCAACAGCAACGGCTGTATCGAAGTCCTTAAGTTTCAGATCAAACCCATTTGAAAAACTCCTTTGCACATCATCAACAAAGAAAGCTGGAGCCTTTCCCTGATATCCAAACAGAAAAAAAGTTAAAATCTTTTAAACATTTTCTCCATGTGTTTTATCAATGCACTGTAATGAAGATCAAACTCACCATTAAAACAAATACTTCAACAGACAAAAATGCAACCTGCTGATTAGAAAAAAAAAATAAAAAAATAAAACTATCAGTTATTAAATGAACAAACAAAAATGAAAAATACATACCCATTTCAAAATCTTTCATTAAAGCATAAAAAATGTAGTATTTTTATTTGGAACTTGTGCAACTTATATTATATACAGAATACAAGAAAGAGATTAATTCCAACAACAAAACCCAAAACCCAGAATTTACATAACCCTAAATGCAAATATACAACAAACCCAACAAGTACAGAAAAAGAAAAATCAATACAAGCATTGAGCAGGCTAATTTAGGGAATACAGAAACGACACAGAAAGCAACTACTCTGTTTTTATTAAAAATTCAAAGAACCCTTTAATATAAAAAAACTTTTTTTTAAGAACCCACCAAAATATAAAAGAAATTAGAGTAAAATTCCATACTTAAGGGAATTACTGAACAAGAATATTAATAGAGATTAACAATTCTGTAGAATAAAAATGGACCAATAAAGGGGCAGATAGTGAGTGATTTGTAATCAAATGGTTGAAGATGTTGAGATCCGTTGATTAAAGGTTGGGTGACTTAGGGTTAGGAAAGTGAATATGGCGGAAGAAATAAGGGATGATGCAAGATGGGAACGATGACAGCCATATTTGTGTGTGTATATATGCATATGGGGGGGTAGGGTAGTGGTGGGGTTGAAGATGGCTCTCTGGTCGTATTCGGTTCATTCAAGAAGCTTGCATGCCGACTCTTTCCTTTCATTTTCTTTATTTCCCTTTTTTTTTAATTTTGTGAAAACGATTTTTTTTTTGTAATTTAAAGTAAAGATTTACAGTTATTTTTTTTTAAATTTCGATTTGTTTATTTGGTCTTTTAAAACTGAAAAGATCAATGCTATGGAAAATAGGAAATTGGTGGGGGCAGTTATATGAATTTACTAAATGATTTTTTTAACCCCTAACTTACAACACTTGTAAAACTTCTATGTGTATCTACTTCTTATTTATTAATCTATATTAATGTTTGTATGGGAATAAAACCTATAAGCACTTAGGGAGTAACGTCGTTTGTTACGAGAATAAAACCTATAAACACTTAGAGAGTAACGTCTGTAATATAAAAATCTAATATAAAAACAACCGGTTTCCTATGAGTTAAAAGTTTAAAACTGAGAAATCTCTAACTTAGTTTGGAATAATTGGTGTAATTTTAGTTTTATCGCCTCTTAATCATTAATATGGGTAACATTTTTTAATTTACCGGCCCAGTGGGCTTTTCAAGCTAGGTAAAGGTCTTATATGTGTGTGTGCGAACACACACGCAATAGACCCAAATAGAGGTACTTAAAACCGGGTTTTTTAATACCCGGTTTCAGGTATGAGAAATATGGTATTGGCCACAACTAGTTGGGGTATGGAGCTGGTTATTAGTTTGAAAAGTTCCATGCAAGGTATGGAACCGGGTTCCCTGTTTAGGGATTTTCAATACCTTATTTCGGGTAACAATAACAACAACAGCTGCAACAACAACAACAACATTATGTTTCAATATTGGAATTTACATAAACATTTCCTAAAGTATAAAGTAACAAGGGTATTTTAATCACTTCATCAAAAACTTAACTGTGGATTGGATGTAACCTACCTGCTTTTCACACTTTCCATATTTATCAAGTCTTGTTGTACTTTCCATTTTTTGAAAACTTTCTAATTTCGAAACTTGTACTTGTATCGTATTTTTAACTTGTAATTCGAGACACCGATCATAATGAAAGTCATATTTATATCAATTATGTCCCATTTATACATGTTATGTTCAATTTATACTTGTAATCGCATGCAACAAACCCTAATTCGAAACTATGTGACGATACGTGCAAATAACCGACTCTCAACGCGTTTACGTGCAATACTTGTGATTAACCAACAATTAATGATTCTAATATTTATTATACATCATAATACCTCATATTATACTTGTAAACACCTTCGACTTGTTAATTATACTTGCAATTATGTGTTATAGATCGTAAATTGCCTATACTTGCATTTTGTGCGATAACCGACAACTATGTGTTACAACCGGCATTATCGATACTTGTTTTACATAATTTCACATACATGGACATGCTTGACATCACTTTTAAGTTTATGATATTTTCATGCTTGTTATACGCTTAAAACTACACGAAAAGCACTCGAAAACACCTAAAACCTAACTTTGGGGCCCTAATTGCATACTTATCAAACTTGAGGGACCATTTGTGACAAAAATCCAAACTCCCCCCCCCCTGAAACCCACATTTTTGGCTCCAACCTCCATCCTAAAATATAAATTTTGAATCTTGTATTTATGGCTCCAACCTCCACCTCCATTCTCCACTAATGGGCTTCTAGACCTTATTAAACAATCACCTAACTTCACCACTATACAACCAAGACTCCATAAACTCATTTTTACTTTCCAAACACTTCTACACTCTCAAATTACTCTCTAATTCTATGGAATATCAAGTTTTGGTAGATTCATCTAAGTTACAAAAGTGAGTTTAACCTCACTTATCTTCATCTTTTTCACTTCTTCTTGCTTCTTAGCACTTGAAACAACCTTAGGTATGTTTCCATAGGTTTTCCATGGAAAACAAAGGACCGAAAATCACCATAATAAGGTTAAAAGTGCAAGAACTTTTTGTTTTGTACAAAAACTTTGTTAAACATACTTAAACTTGTGATTTCTTCATACATTCCTATGTCCTATGCCACTAATCAAGACTATGATTATGTGTGCTTAAAAACAAGGTTGTAACATACAAATGCAGAGGTTCTAAACCTCAAAACTTTATGTTTAAAAAGATTTTTGACCCACAAGTGATGGACAAGTCTTGAACTTGTGTATGTGTGATTATTTGGATAGCTTGGGCTACCCTACTTACAAGCCACACTTCACTTGATGATTTCTCTTAGTTAGTATGTATATTTCATTTCCGTAATAATTCATTCATGACCATCCTTGTTGTCTTTGACAACTTGTGCATTGGTGAAAATACAAAAGAGGTCTTAAATGGAAGGTTTATCCTCCTACCTCATGCATGACTTCTATGATAATCTTGCTATACTTATGATGAGTACTATATAGAATATATAATACCTATAGTAACCGAACCTTTGATGATAATCTAATGGTTAATTGTCAAAATATTAAGTTACATCACCTAAGTACTTAGTTCCTCGTTACGATTCTAATGAGCATTAAACCCATGAAATCACTTTAAACCCTATGGGTTTTCATAGTATCAAAAACGAGTGCTAAGTCTAAGTGATTACTTTCTTGTATATTTACTTTCGTTATACTTTAAACTCCTAAATCCACCGTTATCATTCCAATACTCATACACCTATGTTTCCTCGTGTAGGATAACTTGGTGTTCCATTCGCCAAATCAACCAAACTCTTCATGGGACTTACCAAGTGGAAGCTTGCAAAACTGTGAGTATACTCGATCCTATTTTCCATTTATATAGTTTGGGTACAACATGTACACTATTACAAATCATAATTAAACTCGTTTACACACTTACTCTATCCTTAATAACATGATACATGTTTATATTCTTGTTATCGCTTGCTATGTTAAACTTGTGTACATATGCTCATTAACTTTGCTAGCCTCACTTAACAAATATAGCGCTATAGGATTAACGCACCGCCCGTATTCTTGTGGTATTGTTAAGTAAACTATTTTACACCCTTTCGTTTCGACGATGTTGGGTAATCACGATTGCGTTAGACTTCGGATTGACATATATTGAACACATGTTAGTATGATAATAACAAATTTATTCAATGTTACCATGTTGGATATGAGACAAATTCTTTTTACTATTATACTATGTATGAAAACTTGTATGCTCGCCAACTTTTGTTGATATATTATTTTAATACATGTTGCAGGAAACTAGTTGATGCCGCTGAAGAATGTATTTAGGGTGGATTAGATACATACCTAGATTTAAATTTATGTAATTCATTTCATGTTGTTTTGTTATTTGAAACTCGTTGTATTTCCATTTCCAAACGATGTAATTGTTCTTTGAGTATTAATGAGGATGAAATTTTGAATTATTAAATATTATCACAAATAATGTTATGAAGTCTCTTACAATCTTGTTTTCATCCCGCCCCGATGTTTCGCCATCGGTTGGGGTGTGACATTGGATGGAGTTAGTAGGGGTGGACTGTAATTGTTACAAAAGTAAAAGTATTGGTACTGTTTTAGCAATTTTTAAACTAATGGACTGTAATGATTATTTCCAACAAAGCATAGGGACGAAAAATGTAATTAACTTTTTAAATAAATAATGTATATTTCTTTCATAAGTTGGCAAGCGTGGAATTTAATGAAATTGGATCAAATTTGATCACAAGAGCAACCGCTTGAATAACAAGAACAGAAATAAATAAGATGGAAATAACAGTAGCTTATGATCACAATTTGATCGACTCTATATTTTATTTTAAACCAAAAAGTACTTCTACAACAAAATAATATTATGATCCATTTAAATACTACCTTGGACCTAAACTAACTAAAACTCATATTCCTTACTGATAGGAATTATTCACATTAAAAATAAACCTAACGAATCAATGCTTATCTTGACTCATTAAAATAAACATAAACAATTAACAAGGTAATCCATACTCTGCTTGTCACACTCTCAAATTCCACATGCGGAGTTTTACTGTGAGGCGTGTGACTGACCAGAATCTAGCCACTAATCATGTTGAACTAAATATTTAAAAACATAAAAACATCACTACAACATGATTAGCGATCAAGTTTTAGTTGTCAAACCACAGTTTATGTTGCAGCGGAAAAATAAAGTAAAACCCATCAAAAATTAAAAAGTTTAATAAATGTTCATAGAGTTTAACGAACCACCCACTCCAGCCGATTGTAACGCCCATCCATAGCTGTACCTACGGACCTGCAAAGCATGCAACTACGTGTTAGCAATAAAGTTGGCATGCAACTCCAAGTGTACTATCCACCTCCAATGGATCGTATGTTTCAGTGGTTCTCATAAGGAACACATGCGTAGCCCAAACCAGGGCTATCATAAAAAGTGTTGTCCCAAACCAGGGACGCATGCTTTTAAAAAAGAATTGTGAAGTCACCTTTGTTTTGCTTGATAAGACTTAAATGTTTATAAGTTGATGTGGTCAACCACGACCTATTAATGTACCCATAGGATTATCAGTGTGTTTAAGCAAAGCTCATAAGTTTTACACGTATCTAGCAATTAGCACGTGAACAAGTTGTCACATAACATTATATCGTGTGGTTTTCTTGCACATGTTCACCATATAACCTAGGACATGACATATGTTATTTATACATTCACTAAGCAAGTACGGACACTTAATATAAGCTTATAAATCA
This sequence comes from Scalesia atractyloides, assembly GCA_947069175.1. Lineage (NCBI taxonomy): Eukaryota > Viridiplantae > Streptophyta > Magnoliopsida > Asterales > Asteraceae > Scalesia > Scalesia atractyloides. Next base: position 71,375,710 of record CAMTDV010000024.1, read on the forward strand.
TGCATAGCAATTTTACTGAAATTAAGCTGTTTTAGGGAGCTCTTTTACCATGCTTACGATGCTGTAAAAATTATGATCTTTTTATGTGACGTGCCCCTAGGAGGGTCGGCCTGGTGTTTAATTTTTCATGCCTAACTCTTAACCAAAAATTTATAAAAATCATTTACTAAGCAGCATTCAGATTCATCACTTTCTGACTGCATCTCATGAAAAATTCATTTAAAAATCCTCGGTTATCCGATTGACGTAATTCCTGTTGGAGATTCGCACAGATCTACTGTATAAATTTCATGACTTAACTCCAAGTATTCACCGAGATATGACGTAAAACACAACACCCAAAATCTGCAGGAAAATGCAGCTTTGACTACTGAAATGAAATAGTTCGTTTAAAATATCAAACGACATCTAAAAATTGTGATCCAGCGCCATTAGAAGCGTATTTTAAAATAACACGTTTTAGACTCAAGAAAATCCAGTTTCGTTATGCTATGACCCGGTTACAACTGATTAAAGTCAGCTGTAACTGTTGGACATATTCTTTTTTTGTTACCTGATCCCGCAAACAAGTGTCTAGTGAACCCGCGACACATAAACATTAATCACAGCAGGTTATAAGTCATTTATATCAGATTTAACATGCTTAAACATCAAGAATTTAAACCCTTTCCATATACATAAGCCTATACACATACAATCGATAAATCTACGCATCATTCTTGATTCTCATGACCTTATCATCATAACACATGAACGTCATTATTTAAACAAAATCACCGCCGAGGTAACTTAATATATATCGTGTATGAACATTAGAACTAGCACCAGCAACAAGTTTCAATCCGCAAAAAAACCTAGTTTATTAATCGGACACTTATCCTACCGAAACCTCATTGAAACACAATTTTCTAGCAAACGCTAGTTCACAAGTATTCACATAACACCAAGTATCATTAAAAAAAACAAAAACACATCCATGTATTAAATGAATTTCAAACGAAAACAATAGCAAACACTAATCGAGAGAGAAAGAGAGGGATGCGAGAGAGGGCTAGCGCGGGAGGGAGAGAGCACCGAGAGAGAGGGGATTGCGACAGTTGTGGTGTGTGTGTGGGGGGGGGGGTCTCCTGCTGCCGCCTGTCGAGAGGAGAGGGTGAGAGTTTTAGGGTTTCTTTTTTTTTGTTATCTAATACATACACACATGCGTACGTAACACATGGGGGGGGGGGTTGGGCTTGGTTTGGGTAGAAGTCGGCCAAAAACAATAGTGTTTGGGCTAGGTGTGATCTGGGGCGGAAGTAAAGAGAGGGGACAAGTAGGGTGGCGGTTTGGGTTTACCAAAAAGTGGGCCGCAACCTCCTTTGGGCTGAGGGTTAATGTGTTTGGGCTGGCGATTGAGGTGTGGGCCATTTGGGCTGTTCGCAAGCTAGAGGGGTACGGATTGGCTCGGATTTGGAAAATCATTTACGTGCAAACATGAATCTGTTACGGCTAAATTGTAATAACATCGAATTTTATACGGTCATTCAAGTAAATATTCAGTTAAACAAACCATGTGTGGTAAATATTCAGTTAAACAAACAATGTGTAATATACATGCAAATGAGTTAACCAAAAGAAACGAACCGTTGTACCTTGGAAAGTACAGGTTGTCACGTCATCCCCAAGTGAAAGAAATTTTGTCCCGAAATTTTGCAAGCATTCACTGGGAAAGTAGTGCAGTTGAGCGTTTTCGTGGGGTGTCACATCATCCCCAAGTTGATTTGGAATTCCGTCCCGAAATTTTGTAGTAGCTTCTGCACTAGATGCATTATTTTTGAACAACTGAGGATACTTGCACATCTGATCTTCCCGTTCCCATGTGAACTATGGGCCACGTTTTGAGTTCCAACGAACCTAAACAATTGGAATCTTACTGTGATCGAGTGTTTTGATCTCCAGATCCATGATTTCAACTGGTTCCTCAATGAAACGGAGTTGATCATCAATATTGAGTTCTTTGAATGGAACTACGAGTGTCTCATCGGATAGGCACTTCTTCAGATTCGATACATGAAAAACATTGTGCACACCACTGAGCTCTTCAGGTAAGTTCAGTCTATACGCCACTGTGCTAATTCTTTTCTGATCTCGAATGGTCCGACGTAACGCGGATTTAGTCTGCCCCGTTTCCCAAAACGGATAACACCCTTCCAAGGTGAGACTTTTAACAAAACCCTGTCACCAACTTGGAATTCCAACGGTTTCGTACGCTTAACAGCGTAGCTTTTCTGACGGTCGCGAGCTGTCGCCATTTGGTTTCTGATTTGAACGATCTTCTTGAAATTTCAAGCACGAGTAAGGGCCAATGATTTGACTATCTCCGATTTTAGCCCAACAAAGAGGTGATCGGCATTTTCGTCGCTTCGAACGATGCGGCTTGAATACTGGTGTCGTAACTATTGTTATAATAGAATTCCACCAGAGGTAGGTGTCTTTCCCAAGCATTACCAAATCGATAACATATGCTCGCAGCATGTCTTCAAGAGTTTGAATGGTGCCCTCGGTTTGACCATCGGTTTGTAGGTGATAGGTTGTGCTCATGTCTAGACACGAGCCGAATGATTTGTGCATAGCTTGCCACATATTAGACACGAAACGAGGATCACGATCAGAGATAATGGAGATCGGCACTCCATGCCTAGAAACTACTTCCTTCAAGTATATGCTGGCAAGTTTGGTAAACTTATCGGTTTCTTTAATCGCGAGGAAATGGGCCATATTTAGTTAGACGGTCCACGATCACCCAAATGGTGTCGTTCTTGTTCTGAGTTCTGGGTAAACCAATAATGAAATCCATGGAAATTTGCTCCCATTTCCAAATTGGTAGTTCCGGTTGTTGCAGTAACCCTGATGGCTTTTGGTATTTTATCTTGACCCTATCACAGGTCAAGCACTTGCTCACGTAGGTGGCTATGTTAGCTTTCATATTCGGCCACCAGTATAGGGTCTTCAGGTCGTGATACATCTTATTAGAGCCAGGGGAACATAGTAGCGAGATTTGCGAGCTTCATCCAAAACGAGATCCCTCAAATTCCATGTAGTGGTACCCATATTCGCTCGAAATAGCGAATACCGTCCGATTTGGTTTCAAGTTGCTTTTCCATGCCCCGCATGGACTCAGCTTGAAGGTTTTCCTCCTTCAATGCTTCGGTTTGTGCAGCACGGATCTGATCAGGGATGTTAGAATGAATGGTAAGTTGCAATGCTTGAACTCGCTTGGGTCTAGTTTCTTTTTGACTGAGGGCATCGGCTACCACGTTAGCTTTACCTGGATGGTACTTGATCGCACAATCGTAGTCATTCAGGAGTTCAAGCCGATGACGTTGCCGCATGTTGAGCTCCTCTTGGTTGAGAATATGCTGAAGATTCTTGTAGTCGGTGTAGATCGTACACCTAGTACTATACAAGTAGTGTCTCCAGATTTTGAGGGCAAACACTATGGCTCCCAATTCCAAATCATGGGTAGTATAGTTCTTTTCATGAACCTTAAGTTGCCGAGATGCCTAAGCAATGACTTTCTCGTGTTGCATCAACACACAACCGAGTCCTTGAATAGATACATTGCAGTAGACAACGAAATCATCGGTGCCTTCAGGTAGAGATAGAATAGGTGCTCAACAGAGCTTTTCCTTCAAATGTTGAAATGTGGATTCTTGAGCATCATCCCACTTGTAGGTGATACCCTTTTCGGGGTTAGAGTAGTAAGAGATTGCGCGATCTTCGAGAATCCTTCGATGGATCTACGGTAATAACCTGCCAGGCCAATGAATTGGCAGATTTCAGTTGGAGTTTTAGGTGCAAGCCAATTTTGGATGGATTCGATTTTTGGCGGGGTCGACATGTATTCCAGCTTCAGTGACTACATGCCCAAGGAAATACACTTCCCAAATTCAGAAGTCACATTTCAATAGTTTTGCATAAAGCTGCTCATTCCTCAGAAGCTCCAAGATATGGCGTAAATGCTCTGCGTGCTCCTCCCTGTTCTTAGAGTAGGTCAGGATATCGTCTATGAAGATGATGATAAACTTGTCGAGGTAGGGTTTGCAAACACAGTTCATAAGATCCATGAAAACTGCAGGTGCATTGGTTAACCCGAACGGCATGACCAGGAACTCGTAATGGCTGTATCGAGTTCTGAAGTCAGTCTTTGAGATATCTTCATCTCGGACTCTCAACAGATGATAGCCCGATCTCAGATCGATTTTGGAGTAGTAACTTGACCCTTCCAGTTGGTCAAATAGATCATCAATTCGGAGAAGTGGATAACGATTCTTAACAGTCACCTTGTCCAGGTCCAGTCAGGCATCAGCCCCTTTAGCTTAGAATGGTAGAGTCTTGACGCATTCATGTAGAGGGAGAATGAGATTTTTGGTAGGTAGCATTCATGGTATTTCGGTTGTAGTTGGTTGCAGTCAATGACCATCTTCTGGTCATGAGATAGTAACACGAAACAAGGAAGTCGATAGAGTATACATAAGTATGATTATTTCTCACGGAAAGGGTGTTGACCCTGACATCTCTCGCTAAAGTAGGTAATTTACTTTGTGTTCTTGCACTTGATGAACTTAAGTATGGCTTGTTGCTCTCCGAGTAACGTACATAGGGAGTGATTTAGCCAAGTGAGAGTTCACACAGAATAGGGTTAGAAAAGAACTATGGTGTTCATTAAAGCACAACAGGATAAGACGTGAAAACACACCAAAGCCGCAATCAATGCGTTCAACTTGATGTAATACATAAATGTTTTAGGATCTATAGTAAAGATTTATCTGATGTCGAGGATGCAGTTGGTCGTACACAAGTGGTATAAAATAGAAATAAAGAACATTATACGCCGATAAAGTGTTACGTCAATGGTGTTGGCACAACAAGATTTAACCAGAGAAGAATGGTTGTCACACGAGTTTGTAGTGTCAAGGTCCAACTGAAACGTCCGTCAAAGTTGTTGAGCTTGCCCATGTGCGAGTAAAAATATATTCACTATGACCCACGAACTTAAATGAGTTTGTGCTTTTGTCAATTTACGCTAAGCAATCAAATTCGAAAGGGTTAAATTAAGTCGGGCGGATGAATTAGAAATAACACATATGTCGTCAAGAGGCTTCAATGTGAGGATGCAAAAACATGTTCAAAATAGTATGGTCGTATCAACAGCACATCACCATCTTCAGGGTTCAAGAAGTGATCACCAAGGATCGAAAGTAGTACTTACCAAATTCTCTAAGCTAGAGCGAAATATTATTAGAGTTTCTGCATGGAGCAGCAAAGATGTAGTGTCACCATGATAAGGGAATAATAGATTTGTCTAAGTCGATAATAGAAATTAGATATCACATTAAACGGTAAACATCGGCCAGTGCAAAGGCTAGTGAAAAGGTTCATATAAAAAGAGAAACTCTCATAGAATAATGACTTGCAATATAAGGGGGTAAGGTAAATGTCTAAATCATCGCGTTCCTATATGGGTTGACTAATCCGTATCTCCGTCTTCCAATGTCCCTAAGACCATCGAATCATTAGGAGACATCCATTTGCAGTGTTGGATATACTTAGGTGTAAATACATTTAGGCTAAGGCTTTACCACATAACATGGTAATGGGGGTAGCCTAGTGATTGATAGAGATTGTGATAGGGTTGTTAGAACCAATGTAAGAAAAATATACGCCGTATATAATTTTCTGTAACATCCATCAGAAAACGGGTTTCCAAAACCCGCTTCGTTTATTTAACCGAATAATCATTTATAAATTTTGTTGCGTATTTAATGCTCAAATAAATTTTATACGATACATAATTAATAAATATATTAGAATTTAAAAACCATAATTTAAAATTTCTAATAAAAAATGAATAAAAAAATAATTACAGGCGCCGGGTTTCGAACCCGGTCACTCTCAAGACCAAACACACTCTACACCACTACACCACACACGCAACTTAATTCAAATCTGAAACAATTAAATCTTATACACAAACTGACACTGAATCGGAAATTCAAAACACAAAATACTGAAACCGCTGAATCAATGGAGATACGTTTTTTTTCGTTAACTGGTAAACGCGGATCATAGTTCCATAACTGATTCCTTCAAATTGCAAACCGGTTTCAATCACTCAGTACCATGATTTGAGGATTTTTCTTTGAAACCGAAAATTTATGATTGACTACCTTTCACTATAAATAGTAATGGTTCACACGATTAGAACTCGTTCACTTTTCTCAAACAAACTCTCTAATCGATCAGAAAGTTCCTTGCTTGAAATTAAAACTCGCCGGAGTTCTGCAAATCGCCGGAAACCGAAAAAATCCATCCCTTTATTGCCCTACTCTAAGATAGGACTTCTAGAGCTCAGACAGAAGTCACCCACACTCACTCTAAAACTCTCTGATCAATTTTTCTGTTCGCCGGAATTGTCTGCTGTCGCCGGAAAAATTTGGAACTCGCCGGAGATTTTCATCGGAAAACCGGGATTTTACTTCTAGTTTGTATATTTCTTTAACTTCTCTATCTATCATTCTGTATGTTACGAATCTTTGAACAAACACCCAGAAATGTCTAAAAAATCGATTTCAGGCGGGTTACGTACTGGGCTTCGGGTTTAATGAAGAAGATGAACTGAAATCAGTAGTTAAATGTATTTGAAAACGGAAATTATACCGGGTTAGACACACAGTCCAGTGGTGGACTGTGTGCATATTTAAATCATGGTCCCGGGTTCGACTCTGTCCTTGTTCTGATTCGTCACAATATTCAAACCTTTTTATAAAACCCAAATACGGAACTTGACAGCAAGTATATAAGAGAAATAAAAATCATAATATAAACGGATTAGTCACCCAGCCCAGTTGGTAGGGCTGGGTGCGTTGCAAGACCAAGGTCTCGAGTTCGAAACACATACTGCGCACCGGTTCGATCAGTTAAAACCCTTTTTAAATAAATTAATTTCTGAATTAATCTAATTAATATATAAATATAATTAAAATCAGATTTATTTTGGGTTAGACACGTAGCTCAGTTGGTAGAGCTGCGTGCACGCGTACGGGAGGTCACGAGTTCGAACCTCACTCAGCGCACATAATAAACACAATCAGACCGGTCAACGGTCAACATTTTTTTTATTTATTTATTTAATCAGAAAATTATTTAAAAATACTTAAAAATAATCTTTTTAAAGTTAGAAAATGTCCTTAAACTCACAAAAATAAATCTAGAAATCCTATTAAGGTTATGAATTAAAATTATTAATCTCAAATAAAATCCATTTATTTACCGAACCATTATGTTATTATTTAGGTTAGTTTCTATCGTGGTTAAATCCAAATTCGTGCGCATTCATCATCAATCCAAGAAACGCAACCACTGTGAGTGAATTCTTACAAATTCCCCTTTTTATTCATGTTTTGGGGTGTATCATGTGTCGCTTAAATTAATTCGCTTATTCAAACTCGATCTATACCATTAAATGATCTAAACTTAGAATGTAAATATTGTTTGTTTTGATGTGTTACATATTGTCAAGTTGTGTGCAAATTATTCATTAGGCCCATCAGTTCCTCGTGGGAGACGAGTTGAACAACGCGTGCCTCAAAAACATTCATTAGGCCCATCAGTTCGTTGAACAACGCGTGCCTCAAAAATCATTCATTAGGCCCATCAGTTCCTCGTGGGAGACGAGTTGAACAACGCGTGCCTCAAAAACAATCATTTGGTGTATGTGTGTGCAATATTTAATATTATGTGTTTTGTGAATAAATTTACATCTACATTTACTCATATGTGGTTATGCACTTTATTTTATAATTGATTCAATAAACACGTTTAAATGTTTTCATAGGATTCACTCGCCAACTTTTGGTTGACCCAAAAACCTATTTTTACACATGATACAGGTGGACAGGATGAAGAAAGGAACACGTGGGAAATTGCCTTAGAAGAAAAATAATGAAGTCTTGAAAGATGTATAGAACATGTTGTACTTGTATGATTTGATTGTATGATCTCCTTTTAAAAGAAATAATAAAGATGAAACTTTATAATAAATGTAATGAGCTTTGATGAAAACCCAATCATGCCCCGATCACCTTTTCCGCTGCGGGTCGAGGTGTGACAGATTGGTATCAGAGCTTTTGACTTTAGGGATATAGGATAGGTTATTAGACCCTTAGAGCCTATACTATAGTTGATTAGATTTTAATTGTTTAAGTGGTTACATGCAAACTCATGATGTTTATTTGTTTCATATTTATTACATACACAAATGCATGCAAACACTTCCAATATTATATTTTGTGATACTTAATGAATCATACTTATAGTCGAACATAACATGCTTACATATACAATCATCACGCATATTTCAATGTTCACATATTCAAATCATCCTACTTCCGTTATTCAAGATTTTGTCGCATTTTTTTCATTTTTCAATCTCATCAAAGTGAGTTCTACGACGGGCATGTAGTAACTGTAAGGGTACGAGTACCGGTAGTCGGAACGTCCTGTCTAGGTTGGCATTCGTATAAATCCAATATAACGGACCAGTTTGCCTACCTGGGGATTAACGATGAGAGTACGAAGGACCTATAGGCCAAAGCATGCCACACCAAACGTCGTTCGAACTAACCCCACTTTGAGGTATCACCATGTCCACACCTGGATGCACTCCAAATTTCATACGTTACATTCATATTTCTCGATTTTCTTCGGGTTTAGTGTACGTTATCAGGCTAACACATGCGAACCATATGAAAGACCCGGTAATCGTGGGGGCCCACATGATTACGAAGGTGAAGTATGGCGGCATGCAAGGCCCAATTACGAGCAAAGCCCAAGACATCCCATGGATGTAGTAGATTATTTATTCTATATTTATTTTATTTTATGAATGTTCATTCCTAAATACGACACATGACACCTAAAACGTCAAACTCATACTCTCGATGCGTATTCCTTGTAGATGTCTTCTAGTCTCGCTCGTAGAAAAATGAAAGCAGGAAAATCCCGCGAGCGCATGACTGCCCAAATCGCTCAACAAATGGCGGCCGTAATACCCAACATCGTAGTTCAAGTTCAACAAGCCCTTACCGCTAATCCCGACAACCCAATCAATCAAGAAGATCAAAATGTTATCAACACTCCCCCAAATACCACTAAATGCACCTTCAAGCATTTCAAATCCTGCAACTTTGGAAGCAGCCATGGAGTTAGCTGCAGAGCTCACCGAAAACCGCATACGGAATAAAGACTTCAAGGAGGAGAAGAAGAAGGATAAAGCATCAACTGAAACCTCAAACTCCACCCAAACCGAATCCCCTTCTCAACCCATTTCTAAGAGAAAACGAGATGGGCAAATTTTCGCTGTCACCCAACACAACCAACCAGCTTCACAAGTTGTACCCCTCCAAGCTATCCCAATCACTCAAGTAGCACCCAACTCAACTTACCCAAATAAGAAACCTTACTTTGGACCTCACCCTCAATGCAACACCTGTTTTTATCACCATCCATCTACCTTACCTTGTCGACTATGTGCGAATTGTGGACGCTATGGTCATTTGAGCAAGGTTTGCCGCACCTCTCAAAACCAAACCTCACCCCCTACTCAAAACATGATCCAAACATATCAACAACCCCAATACCCCATGTTCCCATATGTTCGAGCTTGTTTTAATTGTGGCGACCCTACCCACTTTAGAAACACGTGCCCTCGATTGGTTAACATCATAAACGCCCAAGCTCAAGCAAACCCAGTTAACCAAGCAAATCAAGAAAACCTAACCACTAGGCCACCAGCAAGAGGAAGAGCTTACAACATCAACGCCAATCCTGTTGAAGATATTAACGGCCCAAACGAACCACCCAACTAGTTTTATTCACCAAAAATCAAGATTCAACTCCAACCGCTTAGTTTTTATGTTTTCTTTATGTTATCTCAATCTTCACGTATCTCAATTATAAATTGGAAATTTATCCAAGAATCTTAATGCGAATTACTATTTCAGTTTTGTTTTATACTCATTGATTTAACATTCATATCATCATACATCTCAACGTATCTCAATCTCATCATTCAAAGAAGTTGGGCTGTGTCTCACTTCTACATAGACTAACCTCTTCATCATAACAAACGAGAGAGGTACTATCATCATTCAAACATGTATACTTTCAGAATTAAGACTCAAGCTTTGGTTGTTGTGTTTGTTTATGTTCTAGAGTCACATAGAACTAATCATAACTTACTGATAAAGCCAATGAAAATTTGACAAGAATATGGTGGATACGCCGCTGGTACTTCCTATATATAAGTATTCTTGCCAGTTATGAGAGGTTCCATGTAGGTTATAGTGGTAGAAGTTTTGTTTTAGGATATAACCTTATCTTTCCAAACGTATCGATTCTCTCAAAACTCTTGTGCATGAGATCATACCTAGTCAATCAACTCTGTTTATCAATATTCCTTATCTTAGGCATCAAAAAGCGATTCCTGTAGCAGGGTATCCAACCCTTACTAGGAACGTTACCGCCTCCAATAAAATTTAAACTTTCACCCTCTTCTGATTATGTAATTGTCAAATTAAACACCCTCTCCACAAGTCAAATATACCACTATTACTTAAATTTCGGGACGAAATTTCTAAAAGTAGGGGATACTTTAACATCCGTCAGAAAACGGGTTTCAAAACCCGCTTCGTTTATTTAACCGAATAATCAGTTATAAATTTTGTTGCGTATTTAATGCTCAAATAAATTTTATACGATACATAATTAATAAATATATTAGAATTTAAAAACCATAATTTAAAATTTCTAATAAAGAAATGAATAAAAAAATAATTACAGGCACCGGGTTTCGAACCCGGGTCACTCTCAAGACCAAACACACTCTACACCACTACACCACACACGCAACTTAATTCAAATCTGAAACAATTAAATCTTATACACAAACTAACACTGAATCGGAAATTCAAAACACAAAATACTGAAACCACTGAATCAATGGAGATACGTTTTTTCGTTAACTGGTAAACGCGGATCATAATTCCATAACTGATTCCTTCAAATTGCAAACCGGTTTCAATCACTCAGTACCATGATTTGAGGATCTTTCTTTGAAACCGAAAATTTATGATTGACCACCTTTCACTATAAATAGTAATGGTTCACACGATTAGAACTCGTTCACTTTTCTCAAACAAACTCTCTAATCGATCAGAAAGTTCCTTGCTTGAAATTAAAACTCGCCGGAGTTCTGCAAATCGCCGGAAAACCGAAAAAGTCCATCCCTTTATTGCCCTACTCTAAAATAGGACTTCTAGAGCTCAGACAGAAGTCACCCACACTCACTCTAAAACTCTCTGATCAATTTTTCTGTTCGCCGGAATTGTCTGCTGTCGCCGGAAAAATTTGGAACTCGCCGGAGATTTTCATCGGAAAGGGATTTTACTTCTAGTTGGTATATTTCTTTAACTTCTCTATCTATCATTCTGTATGTTATGAATCTTTGAACAAACACCCAGAAATGTCTAAAAAATCGATTTCAGGCGGGTTATGTACTGGGCTTCGGGTTTAATGAAGAAGATGAACTGAAATCAGTAGTTAAATGTATTTGAAAACGGAAATTATACCGGGTTAGACACACAGTCCAGTGGTGGACTGTGTGCATATTTAAATCATGGTCCCGGGTTCGACTCTGTCCTTGTTCCGATTCGTCACAATATTCAAACCTTTTTATAAAACCCAAATACGGAACTTGACAGTAAGTATATAAGAGAAATAAAAATCATAATATAAACGGGTTAGTCACCCAGCCCAGTTCGTAGGGCTGGGTGTGTTGCAAGACCAAGGTCTCGAGTTCGAAACACATACAGCACACCGGTTCGATCAGTTAAAACCCTTTTTAAATAAATTAATTTCTGAATTAATCTAATTAATAGATAAATATAATTAAAATCAGATTTATTTGGGGTTAGACACGTAGCTCAGTTGGTAGAGCTGCGTGCACGCGTACGGGAGGTCACGAGTTCGAACCTCACTCAGCGCACATAATAAACACAATCAGACCGGTCAACGGTCAAAGTCAACGGTCAACATTTTTTTATTTATTTATTTAATCAGAAAATTATTTAAAAATACTTAAAAATAATCTTTTTAAAGTTAGAAATGTCCTTAAACTCACAAAAATAAATCTAGAAATCCTATTAAGGTTATGAATTAAAATTATTAATCTCAAATAAAATCCATTTATTTACCGAACCATTATGTTATTATTTAGGTTAGTTTCTATCGTGGTTAAATCCAAATTCGTGCGCATTCATCATCAATCCAAGAAACGCAACCACTGTGAGTGAATTCTTACAAATTCCCCTTTTTATTCATGTTTTGGGGGTGCATCATGTGTCGCTTAAATTAATTCGCTTATTCAAACTCGTGCTATACCATTATATGATCTAAACTTAGAATGTAAATATTGTTTGTCGTGATGTGTTACATATTGTCAAGTTGTGTGCAAATTATTCATTAGGCCCATCAGTTCCTCGTGGGAGACGAGTTGAACAACGCGTGCCTCAAAAACATTCATTAGGCCCATCAGTTCGTTGAACAACGCGTGCCTCAAAAATCATTCATTAGGCCCATCAGTTCCTCGTGGGAGACGAGTTGAACAACACGTGCCTCAAAAACAATCATTTGGTGTATGTGTGTGCAATATTTAATATTATGTGTTTTGTGAATAAATTTACATCTACATTTACTCATATGTGGTTATGCACTTTATTTTATAATTGATTCAATAAACACGTTTAAATGTTTTCATAGGATTCACTCGCCAACTTTTGGTTGACCCAAAAACCTATTTTTACACATGATACAGGTGGACAGGATGAAGCAAGGAACACGTAGGAAATTGCCTTAGAAGAAAAATAATGAAGTCTTGAAAGATGTATAGAACATGTTGTACTTGTATGATTTGATTGTATGATCTCCTTTTAAAAGAAATAATAAATATGAAACTTTATAATAAATGTCATGAGCTTTGATGAAAACCCAATCATGCCCCGATCACCTTTTCCGCTGGGGTCGGGGTATGACATTTTCATACTCAGTACTAGCAAACATGGAGTAGAATAGTGTTGTCATAAACTAAAACGTTCGATATTTTAATAATCAACACAAATATATTGCGTACACGCAATAATATTCCAAGTCAAATACTAAAACCCAAAATTGTAGGTCGGATGGGAAACAAGCCTCCTCATCTAAGTTTAAAGAAAAAGAAATGCGTAAACGAAAAGGGAGTAAATGGTGTCGTCAATCCTCATCACTAACAGGAGATATAACAGATCCTTCACCGTCGCTAACATTCGGCTCCTCCTCTGGATCTTCCATAGAGTCTTCCTCCTCAGCTTCGTTAGATGCTTCGTGTTTCACTTTTAACTCTTGGATTTGTGCTTGAGTGTGTTGCAGACTATTTCGCATTCCGAGCACTAGTGTCTGCAACTGCCTCGTGTAGGTGACCAAGTTATTGTGTTGCTATGCCATAACAACTAGTTTCTCTAATAACTCTTGAATATGAGATGACTCTCCTTCAGTGTTTTGCTCTCATGGCTTCTTTCTAGGACCCGTAGGAGGCTCCTCATAAGTAGGTATCTCAAGTAAACGCTTCTCACGTTGGTTTATTCTAGCCCAAGGGTAAGATCGGGAAACTCATGGAGATAAATTAGGAACGACTGGTTCCTTGCCTTAGCGTGTTGTGGTTTTGAATTAGAGTTAGGGGAATTCATTCTTACCTGGGGCATATCATGTTTACATGTTTTAGTTCACACATGAACCATAGTGTTTTTAAAAAATGCACGAGTAAATGCCAAATAATACAATTACCATGTATGCATCTAAGTATGACGAACCTTGCAATCTGGATTGTGGTGTCGTTGTGGTTTTCAATAAAGAATGGTTATAGTCTGGTTTTCATAAAAAAATATTTTAAATTTTAAACCTAGTTCACTGTAACCAAAAGCTCTGATACCAATCTATCACACCCTCAAATTCCACATGTGGAGTTTTACCACGAGGCGTGTGACTGACCAGGATCTAGCCACTAATAATGTTGAACCAAAATATTCAAAAACATTAAAATATCAGTACAACATGAATAACATCAAATTTTAGTTGTCAAACCACATTTTATGTTGCAACGAAAAAAAAAGAAAAACCCATCAAAACTTAAAACCACAAGTTTAATAAACGTTCAAAACATAAGGTTTAACGAACCACCCACTCTAGCCGATTGCAACGCCTATCCATAGTTGCACCTACGGACCTACAAAGCATTCAACTACATCTCAACAATAAAGTTGGACGAATTCACAAATTAGAGTTTAGCAAAAGTAAAGTTCACAATGTTTTTGACTTAAGTATAACTCGGGTAGCTAACCTCATCACATGACTAAACTGTCTAGATACCGAAAACTTACGTAGTAAGTTTTTGTGCCCTCCATCAATGTCTATCTGCATTGATGCAGTAGGAAAGGTCAATAGTTCACGCTCGGCTCCCAGCATGGTTGAGGTTTGTCAAACCTAATAGCGCTATCAACTAATACTCCGTCTGCCAACCCGGTAAGCTAATCGGTATAATGTGTAGGTACTTTCATGATAGAGTTGTCGTTTAGTCCAAGTGTACTATCCACCTCCAATGGATCGTATGTTTCAGTGGTTCTCACAAGGAACGGCGCGTAGCCCAAACCAGGGCTATCGTAAAAAGTGTTGTCCTAAACCAGGGACGCATGCTTTTAGAAAAGAATTGTGAACTCACCTTAGTTTTGCTCGGTAAGACTTAAATGCTTTACAAGTTGATGTGGTCAACCATGACCTGTTATGATACCCATAGGTGTATTAGTGTGTTTAAGCAAATCTCATAAGTTCTACATGTATCTAGCAATTAGCGCGTGAACAAGTTGTCACATAACATTATATCATGTGGTTTTCTTGCACATGTCACCATATAACCTACGACATGACATATGTTATTTATACATTCACTAAGCAAGTACGAACACTTAATATAACAAGTACTACCCTTATGAGCTTATAAATCATGCTAGCAATTTCATTGAAATTAGGCTGTTTTAGGGAGCTCGTTTACCATGCTTACGATGCTGTAAAAATTATGATATTTTATGTGACGTGCACCTCGGAGGGGTCAACCTTGTGTTAAATTTTTAAGGCCTAACTATTTACCAAATATTTATAAAAATCATTTACTAACAACAATCGGATTCGTTACTTTCTGACTGCATCTAACGAAAAATTCATTTAAAAATCCTCGGTTATCTGATTGACGTAATTTCTATAGATTCGCACAGACACCTAAGACCATATACTATATAAATTTTCATGACCTAACTCCAAGTATTCATCGAGATATGACGTAAAACACAACACCTAAAATCTGCAGAAAAATGCAGCTTACTCAAACAAAATAATTCGTTTAAAATATCAAACAACATCTAAAAATTGTGATTCAAGCTCCATTAGAAGCGTATTATGAAATAACACGTTTAGACTCAAGAAAATCCAGTTTTCATATGTTATGACCTGTTTACACCCGATTAAAGTCAGCTGTAACTGTTGGACAGATTCTGTTTTCGTTACCCGATCCCGCAAACAACTATCTAGTGAACCCGAACGCATAAAAAGTTAACCACATCATGTTATAAGTCATTTATATCAGATTTAACATGCTCAAACATCAAGAATTTAAACCCTAATCCATATACATAAGCCTATACACATATAATCAATAAATCTACTCATCATTCTTGATTCTCATGAACTCTAGACCACACCTTATCATCATAACACATCAACATCATTATTTAAACGCAATCACAACCGAGATAACTTAATATTAGAACTAGCACCACCAACAAGTTCAATCCGCAACAAAACCCTGGTTTATTAATCAGACCCTTATACGACCGAAACCTCATTGAAACACAATTTTCCAGCAAACTCTAGTTCACAAGTATTCATGATGTGTACGAAAAACAACATATAATTAAATCAAATGAGGCATAAAACTAACCATTTTTAGTACTAAAGTTGGAAAAAGCACGTTTCTTTTTTCCTTTTGTATTACAGGATAAAAAGAGCTTAAAAGAGCAAAAGAAGCAAATAGGCAGCCAAAATCAACACAACTACGAAAAGAAAGGGAAAAGGTGACTTGCCTGACCCCTCAGCAGCACCCCAAAGTCAAAAAATAAGAAGACAGAGTCTGGCCACGGGGCCGTGTCCAGTTGGGCATGGGCGTGGCCAGCCAAGGCACTTAAAGACAAATTCTGCAGAAGCTTCTACGCCCACCACGGGGCCATGCCCAGCTCAACATGGGGCGTGGTCAGCTAACAGATTTGCAGAATCTAGATAGTACAGCCAAGAGTTGACCACGGGGCCGTGCCCACAAGACATGGGGTCGTCTGAGCAACATATAAATTACATCAAATGAGGCATAAAACTAACCCTTTTTAGTACTAAAGTTGGAAAAAGCATGTTTCTTTGTTCCTTTTGTATTTACAAGTTAAGAGAGCTTAAAAGAACAAAAGAAGCAAATAGACAGCCAAAACCAACACAATATGAAAAGAAGGAATAACGTGACCTGCCCGACCCCCAAGCAGTACCCCAAAGTCAAAAAAAGAAGACAGAGTCTGGCCACAGGGCCGTGTCCAGCTGGCATGGGGCGTGGCCAGTCAAGTCACTTAAAGACAAATTCTGCAGAAGCTTCTACGCCCACCACGGGGCCGTGCCCACTCAACATGGGGCGTGGTCAGCTAACAGATTTGCAGAATCTAGATAGTCGCGAAGAGTTGACCACGGCCGTGCTCACAAGACACGGGGTCGTGTGAGCAACATATAAATTACATCAAATGAGGCATAAAACTAACCCTTTTTAGTATAAAGTTGGAAAAAGCACGTTTCTTTGTTCCTTTTGTATTTACAAGATAAAAAGAGCTTAAAAGAACAAAGAAGCAAATAGGCAGCCAAAACCAACACAACTACGAAAAGAAGGGATAACGTGACCTGCCCGACCCCTCAGCAGCACCCCAAAGTCAAAAACAAGAAGACAGAGTCTGGCCACGGGGCCTGTCCAATTGGGCATTGGGCGTGGCCAGCCAAGGCACTTAAAGGCAAATTCTGCAGAAGTTTCTACGCCCACCACGGGGCCGTGCCCAGCTCAACATGGGGCGTGGTCAGCTAACAGATTTGCAGAATCTACATAGTACAGCGAAGAGTTGACCACAGGGCCGTGCCCACAAGACACGAGGTTGTGTGGGGCCCTCTGCTGACAACTACAATTAAATTAAGGAAGAGAAGGAGTTGGCCACGGGCCGTGCCCGCTGGACACGGGGGCCGTGGCCGGGCTACTGTTGAGGTTATAAATAGGGGGCTTGGTTCACTTCAAAGTCATTCCTTGGCAAACCACTTCTCTCTCACTTTGCCACCACTCCACCACCACTACAACACCAAAACACCACCGCAATCATCCATCAATCATCTTTAGAGTGTGTAGTAGTCTCGGGATCCAAGATTGATTGTAAGGGTTCTTGTCAAAAAAGGCCATGCTTCACTAAATTCCTTACATCACTTGGTGAAGAGTAATCTTTTATGTATTACTTTTAGTTTTTAATCTTTTGGCACTTTTTAATTGGGTATGTATTAATATAACTAGTTTCTTATGTTCAAAGTGAATTTTCCTAACCATTTCTTCATGATGTCATTGATTTGCTCATTCGTGTCTTTACGGTCTATATAAAGCGCGTTAACTACTTGGAAGGGGTTAGAAGGGTGGTTTGGTAAAGTTCTTGTCTCGTTCAGTGTATAGATCCTGCGAGGACTTGGTTCAAGCTTACTAGGACCTCGTTCAATTCTCTATGGGTATTGGATGGCGGGATGCGAATAGCTTGAACCCCTCATACGTAAACTACTATTAATACTTTAAACCGACTTCTTGGGATTGTATCCTTGCTGACTCAAACCACTTAGCCGAGGGTAACGTTACCTTCAAAAGAGGGGCCTACCACTTTTCGCATTAATAACTTATTTAATTGTCTTCCAATATTCCGACCCTTTGAAATTGTATCCCTGCTGACTCAAACCACTGGGTTGATGGTAACGTCACCTTCAAAAGAGGGACCTACTACTATAACTAAGATAATGTCTTAAAAAGTCTGAAAGTCTGAAGTGCGAAAACTATCAAAGGATACATAAAATAGAAGTTGGATCCAAGTGATTCTATCTTGTCTATTTCTATTTCATTTTATTTATTTTTGATTTATTTTTATGCTTCAAAACTTTTATCCAAATGTAGATTGATTAACGTTGATGATAAACCGGTATTAAAAGCTCTTGTGTCCTTGGAAGACCTTGGTATCTTACCAACACTATATTACGCTCGCGATGGGTGCACTTGCCAAGTGTGTGTTTAGTGTTAGTAATATCGTGTTTATAAATTTAAAACCTGACTAACGCGTAAAATAGGCTCAAAATATTAATAAATTCATAACACGCTTTACGCACACCAAGTTTTTGGCGCTATTGCTGGGGACACAAGGATTTAAGAAAGCTTAAAATCGACGACTTAATCATTTTTTTTAAATTGCGCGCCTGTTTTTTATTTTTAGGAACTATTTTTCTTACAGTAAGTGAGCTGAACACGGGCCGTGCCTACTAGACACTCTCCGTGCTGCAGTTACTAAAAACAATTTATTTTTAAAAAAAGGCCCAGATACAGAATCTGACCACGGGCCCTGCTCAATGAATACGGGCCGTGGTGAGTTTCTTTTTCTGTTTTCAATTTTTATTTCTGGTCCCGAGACTCTGTAATCTGCTAGGTATTTCCTCATGGATCAATACTCAGGAGATTACACTCACTACTACTTAGAGGATGATTACAAGGAAGAATATGTACATTGCGGTAACTCCCACTCGGTACAATATTGCGATCTTTTTCAACCATCCACCTCATACACTCACTATGAGGAACCGATGTTTGAACTTTCGCAATCAAGATTTGATTGGGATGCTTATCCCTCTCAACATCACAACACATCACCAACCATCCTCCCTGAAGCAGAAAGCATTATACAAAGTCTTAAAACACTCGAACGCTTAATGAAAGAATCACGAGAGAAAGAGGAGGCTGTTTGTACTAAGGAAGTAACTATCGAAGAAGTAAAAATGGAAGAACAAGTAAGTGAAAAACTGATGCATGAACCAATTAATGGGGAAGGTAATTCCGAAAATGATAAATTTGAATCAGAAATCTAAAAAATTAACCTTTTGTCACCTTCTTTCGAAAACCATTGTTTGGTACCCACTCATGCTAAGCTTTTAAAAGAGTTGAACACTTACACTAAAATCGACGAAATGGTTAGCATCAAATTAACAAATGATCAAACTACGCTAATAAAAGATGAGCAATTTGAAATTAACATAACACCGGTTCCGTGTTTCTTTCAAAACACCTTTACTAATAATATCACAATCGACAAAGATCTTTGTGTTAATATAATGCTTAACTACATTTTCGAAACATTAAATATTAGTGATTTTTCTTCACTTCAAATTCCCATTTTTCTATCTAATCGTAAAATGCTAAAGTCAATGGGAGTGGTTGGGGATGTGCTAGTGCAAGTAAACCAAACGATGGTCCCAACCGATTTTATCATTCTCGTGATACTCCACTTGTGTTGGGACAATCTTTTGTGAAAACCCATCAAGCCTTGACCAACCGGAAGCAAAACAACCTGCAACTTCAATTGGGGGCCGAAAAAAGGTATGTCAATCTTGACCAATCCATAAAGTACCCATTCGACATCGACGACCCTTTAATTGAAGATGAAGATGAACCACCCGATATGGAGGAAGAACTTGACCAACTTGTCCAAGAGGAAGACGCCATTGAACAAACCTTTTTAGTTCTCGACCAAAATAAAGAGCAACCAAACAAGGAGTCCCCTAAGGACCCACCTCTTGAGCTCAAAGAACTCCCAAAAGGTTTGGAATATGCTTTTCTAGACAAGCATGGTAAGTTATCGTAATTATTTCTTCAAAATTAACTAGTTTAGAAAAAGAAAAATTAATCTCACTTTAAAAAAAAATTTAAAACGAGATTGCATGGAAGCTTGTGGATATTAAGGGAATAAACTCTTCCATGTGCACGCACAAAATTTTAATGGAGAATGACTTCAAGTCAGTAATACAACCACAACGTAGAGTAAATCCAAATGTTCAAGAAGTGGTTAAAAATGAAGTCATCAAGCTACTTGATGCCGGACTCATCTACCCAATTTCCGATAGCCCTTCGGTGAGTCCCTTCAAGTAGTTCCTAAAAAGGGAGGTATGACAGTGGTAACCAATAAAAAAACGAATTAATACCAACAAGGACCGTCACAGGATGGAGAGTTTGTATAGACTATCGTCGATTAAATGAAGCAACACGGAAAAACCACTTCCCTTTACCTTTCATTGATCAAATGTTAGAAAGACTATCCGGTCACAAATTTTATTGCTTTTTAGATGGTTTTTCAGGTTACTTTCAAATACCGATAGCTCCAGAAGATCAAAAAAAAACAACTTTTGCATGCCCCTATGGAACTTTCGCTTATCGACGCTTGCCTTTTGGTCTATGTAATGCCCCCGCAACCTTCCAACGTTGCATGGTGGCCATCTTCCATGACATGATAGAAAAACCATGGAAGTTTTTATGGATGACTTTTCTATCTTCGGGGATTCATATGACCAATGCCTCGATAACCTTGAACGAATGCTATCCCAATGTGAGGAAACTAACCTCGCCCTTAATTGGGAAAAATGCCATTTCATGGTAATGGAGGGAATAGTACTCGGTCAGGAAATATCAAACGAAGGAATGGAGGTTGATCGAGCTAAAATTGACACCATCTCTCGATTACCACCTCCATCCTCCGTTAGAGCTATAAGAAGTTTCTTAGGGCATGCCAGATTTTATAGACGATTTATCAAAGAATTTTCAAAATTTCAAGACCTCTAACTAAGTTACTTGAAAATGATCCACCATTTATCTTTGAAAAGGATTGCAACCAAGCATTTTTAACACTAAAAGAAATGCTAGTCAATGCACCAATCATGATAACACTCGATTGGAAATTACCCTTCGAAATCATGTGTGATGCAAGTGACTTTGCGGTTGGAGTAGTTTTGGGACAACGAAAAGATAGGCATTTTCATCCAATTTACTATGCTAGTAAAACTCTAAACGATGCACAAGAGAATTACACCACAACGAAAAAAGAGTTACTAGCTGTAGTATTTGCTTTTGATAAATTTCGTTCTTATCTTGTTCATTCTAAAACGGTAGTTTATACAGACCATGCAGCCATTCGTTATTTGTTTAAAAAGTAGGATGCCAAGGCCGCATTTAATAGGTGGATTCTACTCCTCCAAGAATTCGACATCGAGATAAAGACAAGAGGAGCAGAAAACGTTGTTGCTGATCACCTATCCCGCTTGGAAGATCTAGCTTTGGAGGCAACTAGAGACAAGCTCATCAACGAAAAATACCCTACGGAATCTTTGGAAATGGTGGAATACCGAGAAGAACCATGGTATACCGATTACGCTAATACTTAGCTAGCGGGATAATCGTGTAAGGATGGTTACATTATCAAAGAAAAAAAATTCTTTACCGATGTAAAGCACTATTTTTGGGAAGATCCATATCTTTTCAGAATTTGTGCCGATCAACTTATCCGACGATGCGTGCATGGTAGCGAAGCAAGGAAAATTCTCCGCCACTGTCATGAAGGTCTGCACGGAGGACATCCCAGAGCCACGAGTACCGCTCGAAAGGTGTTTGATTAAGGATTCTATTGGCCAACCATTTACAAGGACTCGCAAAATCTTATCAAAACATGTGATGCATGCCAACGATCAGGTAATATTTCTTCCAAAAAAGAAATGCCAGAAAACGGCATTCTTGTATGTGAAATTTTTGATGTATGGGGGTTAGACTTTATGGGTCCATTCCCACCATCAAAAGGAAACAAATATATCTTGTGGCTGTGGATTACTTGTCAAAATGGGCCAAGCTGAAGCTCTTCCAACCAACAATGGAAGAGTTGTGGTAAGATTCTTGAAACGACTATTCTCTCGTTTCAGCACCCCAAAAGCTTTAATAAGTGATAGAGGTACCCATTTTTGTAATTATCAACTTGAAAAAATTTAACCAAATATGGGGTCTATCGCCGAATCTCGACCGCATATCACCCTCAAACAAACGGACAAGCCGAAGTGACCAATTGAGGTTTAAAAAGAATACCTGAAAAAACTGTAGGATTAAATAAAAAAGAATGGGCCGACAAACTAGATGACGCTTTATGGGCCTTTCGAACCGCTTTTAAAACAACAATAGGCACCACCCCATATAAGCTAGTCTATGGAAAAAGTTGTCATTTGCCGGTAGAAATAGCATATAGAGCCTACTGGGCATTAAAAACGTAAACCTAGACCTCGAAACTGCAGGTAAAAATCGATTTTATCAATTAAATGAACTCGACGAATTGAGAAATCAAGCATACTCTAACTCCGAAATTTATAAGGAACATATAAAGACCTTACATGAAAAAAATATTAAACCTAATGAATTTCGAGAAAGAGACCAAGTGCTATTGTTTAATTCACGACTTCGACTATTTCCCGGGAAATTAAAGTCTAGGTGGTCGGGGCCTTTTTCCATCACCCATATCTTCCCACATGGTGCAATTGAGATTAAATCCTGAAATGGCATTCCATTCAAAGTCAATGGACAACGGCTAAAACTCTACCAAGGATTTATTGAGGATGACGAGGAAGAGATTTCCTTACAAATGAGCGAGGTATGATTAAACTACGACTTGTGTATATATATAAATTAACATCATGACTTGTAGGGAATACGGAAAGCCTCGAAACATGTAAGATGACTTTGGGAACCTCTTTCGGAAAAACAGTCACGTGCACTTAAAAAAATTATAGCCGAACGCGGGGCCGTGGTCGGTGTGCAGACGGGTATAAACCCCTTTTTCCCTGTTATTTCTTCATTTCACCACGACCCGTTTTCCCGAAAAAGTTATGGTTCCTCCGTGATTCTCTGCAATTTTTCACGTTTCCTTCCACTTAACAACTACAAGGTATGATTCTAACATCTTCTTTAGTTAGTTTAGCGATTTGCATGTAGATTAACAACAAGAAATTTGGGGAAAATTCTAGGGTTCTTGAACATGAACAAAATCAACTCCAAAATTTCTTAGTAGATCTAGTCATAATAGTTTGCATGTATGATATAAAGAGTAGATCACCACATTGTTCATAGATTTATCCGATTTCAAGTATAAACCATGAACCCTTGTTTTTAAACCAAAAAAGTAAAAATTGATAGGGTAAATGGTCTGTTTTTGGAAAACGGCACTTAGGGTTTCATTTTCGGGGAAAACCGCACCTACCCAAACAAAAATTTTCAACTTTTCGAAACCGGAGCAAAAATTGAAAATTTTGAGTAACAGTGGCCTGACCACGGGGCCATGGTCAGCGACCACGGGGCGTGGCCAAAAAGGAAGCTGAACACGGGGCGTGGCCAGTGACCACGTGGCTGTGTACAGCATGTTGTTATCAGATTTTCCCGTAAACGCACTGATTGTTTGTTTGTTCTCGTATGCAGAAATGTTGAACAAGTTCCTAAAGTTCAAGACATTAGAGTGGGAATACCAAAACCGCTTTGAAGTTCTCCAAACAAGGCCAGAGTAGGCACCGAGACAACCATGCTACGAAACCTTAGAAGCCATGGGTTAAAGAGAACATATGAAATGTTGGTCACCGGTCCACTACGAGCCACTCTTGACAAAAAGCTCCATTCTATTTACGAATACAATATGGAGTTTTATAGCACGTTCAAGTTTGATTCTAAGGCGAAGCCATTGAATTCCGATGCTATTGAATTTAGGTGTGCTGGACAACTTTCCCCATCTCCATAGCAAATTTCGGTGTAAACATTGGTCTACACACCGAGGAAGAATCGGTTGATGATGAATTCACGGGTGGTCTTCGTGAAATCCCCGTCAACATGAGGCAAACTGCATGGTCCCAAATTGGAGATGGACCATAAACCTAAGCATCACAAAAAGCTCAAAGTTGCGAGACCCACTCCACCGCTACATTCACCGGGTCTTAAGCAACTCACTAAGCCAAGACGAGACAGCTTGGGAGTAGTGAACCTCTGTGACCTCAGCTGTCTCCACTGCATTCACACCCTCAACCTCTTGATGTCACCTACATACTTCTCAAGAACATGCACCAAAACCAGGATGGCTAACCCACATAGACTAATCTTCTTCGGAGGATGGATCTACAAGCTGTTCAAGAACTATGTCAACCGCGTCCCAAAGTCCTTCAACCAAGGGGTAAAGTCCAAAAAAGTTAATCTCGCCCAATGCTGGGCTATGGGGCTCATCCAAGACATGGATGACAGGACTGTCTGCTTCCGAAATACCCAAGGCAACACATGGAACCCGGAAGAAGTCCTATCCTCAGAGACGACCCAAACCGACCTCCTCCCAATATCAAGGCTACCAAACGGGTTCCTCCTCTCAAGGAGGCGGTTTTACTAACTTTCAAAGTTTAACTGATCTTTTGCAGGAAAACCTCTTGTGCACCCGTAACACCTACAACATGGCTAGTAACGCCAACACCCGATCAGAGCAATGGAGCGTTCCATCAATACCATGCAAGGAGATATCAGCTACATCCGGGATCATATGGCGTACTGTGAGGATGAGGACGAGGACATGGACTAAGTGGTGATTATGGCAGTTAGGTGATGGGCGACGAATGCGGTTTCAGGTTAACTTCTCTACCCTCTTGAACAATTGGCCGGCCTGCGTGCCGTGATCTGAACAATTTACTCTTGAACAACTTTTACTTTTCTGCATTTTACTTTTGTGATTGTGGTAATGGATGTTAAACGCTAGTAAGTTAGGATTGGTATTGTAGTATGCTTTGTGTGGTGTGATATTGATAAAACAGGTACAATGGTGCTATAAGAACCCATGATCAGAACACAGAGATCAGATACCTGAATTTTATACACTTGCAGATTGTCACCATGGGAGCGTGGTCGCTGAGCACGCCCCGTGTCCACTACACTGATCTGCTGTTTTCTTGGCACAATTCTGACTACAGACCGTGTCCACTAGGCACGCCCCGTGCTCAGCATTCTGTAAGTTTGTGGTATTGGCACTCTGAACACGGGGTCGTGCCCGGACAACACGGGCCCGTGTTCAAATGCCCAGTAACATAAAATTTTGTTTTTAACATACTTTTCACATTCGAATCAACCGAAAATCTGATTTTTGGACACACTGAGGACAATGTGTAATTAAGTATTGGGGTGGGGGGGGGAAGCTAACACATTGAATATTGCAAGTCCTAATAACAAGCCTTACACAAAACTCTATTGGAACCACTAATCACCCCAAATCTTTTCAAAAATATTTCATTTTTTTTACTTCTCTTGGTTTAATTTGGGAATAACAAGGTCTAAAAGAAGTTATGTTTTTACAAATTTACAACCGACAGTGTCGTGATAAAAAGAACCAAACAAGAAAGTATAAAAAGCATTTTTAAAAAGTTATCTTTTTAAAATTTGATTATATATACTTGTTCACATCATAAACCCGTTCCCACATTAAGTGAGTTTTGAGCCTTTATTGAGCACATACGCATCTTTTAACTAAACGCTCATTTTCATTTTTCTTGTATGAATAGCCGCTTGGTTTTTACGACTCTAGAACTTTCCAAGACGATACATTCCCGGTCCTTACCAACTTAAACCCAAGTAAGTAAATGATGGAGGCATTAGGACTAACCCAATTTTCGTTCAAAACCATTGTTTTCCTTCTTTTTATTCCATTACCTAAAATCCCCCTAGTTAACCCCTTTGAGCCTAAACCTTTTCATTTCAAATATCCACAAAACAAATGCCTGCCAACCACCAAAACCTTTTCCTTCAAACCCATTTATTTTAGTAATAAGCTCGGTTATCATGTGACATAAAAAAATAATTTATATAAATAAATTTTCTTGCTTGAAAGTATTTAGTTTAAATAAATGTCACAAAAACAAAAGGTTTTACGACAACCGACGCTTTTTATGCTTTTTGGCTATTTCACTAAGCACTAAAAAATCGCCTACCCTTAAGCCCAAGCCTAAACCCTTTCAAAGACCTCTTGATGTTTACAAAGGTTTATAGTTAAAAAGGAGGAGGTTCGATCGCTTGGCAAGCATATAGTAGAAGTAAGTTCCAAATCGGAACCGAGTGATTATCGCAAAAATACACCTTCGTCCCAGTGTTGAGTGATCTCTTATGAGATTCGTGAACTTGTATATAAATATAACTTTAAAGAGATATGTTATGCCTAAACAAATACTTTTTCTTGAAAATATTAAAATAAATCATGACGAATAAGATTGTAAATAAAATGAAAAAAATTTAAAATATAGATCTTGGATTCCCGACACTCAACGACAAGCCAACAAAAAACTTCTTTTCTACCTATTCTATTTGGGTGTGTAAAGCCACATTTAAAGAGTTTTGCTTGAGGACAAACAAAGATTCAAGTGTGGGGAAATTTAATGTGTACGAAAAGCAACATATAAATTACATCAAATGAGACATAAAACTAACCCTTTTTTAGTACTAAAGTTGGAAAAAGCACGTTTTGTTGTTCTTTTTGTATTTACAGGATAAAAAGAGCTTAAAAGAACAAAAGAAGCAAATAGGCAGCCAAAACCAACACAACTAAGAAAAGAAGGAATAACGTGACCTGCCCGACCCCTCAGCAGCACCCCAAAGTCAAAAACAAGAAGACAGAGTCTGGCCACGGGGCCGTGTCCAGCTGGGCATGGGGCGTGGCCAGCCAAGGCACATAAAGACAAATTCTGTAGAAGTTTCTACACCCACCACGGGGCCGTGCCCAGCTCAACATGGGGCGTGGTCAGCTAACAGATTCGCAGAATCTAGATAGTACAGCGAAGAGTTGACCACGGGGTCATGCCCACAAGACACGGAGTCGTGTGGGGCCCTCTGCTGACAACTGCAATTAATGAAGGAAGAGAAGGAGTTGGCCACGGGCCGTGCCCGCTGGACACGGGGCCGTGGCCGGGCTATTGTTGAGGTTATAAATAGGGGCGCTTGGTTCACTTCAAAGTCATTCCTTGGCAAACCACTTCTCTCTCACTTTGCCACCACTCCACCACCACTACAACACCATCACCCACCACCATCATCCATCAATCATCTTTAGAGTGTGTAGTAGTCTCGGGATCCAAGATTGATTGTATGGGTTCTTGTCAAACAAAGGCCATGCTTGACTAAATTCCTTACATCACTTGGTGAAGAATAATCTTTTATGTATTACTTTTAGTTTTTAATCTTTTGGCACTTTTTAATTGGGTATGTATTAATATAACTAGTTTCTTATGTTGAAAGTGAATTTTCCTAACCATTACTTCATGATGTCATTGATTTGCTCATTCGTGTCTTTACGGTCTATATGAAGCGCGTCAACTACTTGGAAGGATGTTAGAAGGTGGTTTAGTAAAGTTCTTGTCTCGTTTAGTGTATAGATCCTGCGAGGACTTGGTTCAAGCTTACTAGGACCTCCTTCAATGCACTATGGGTATTGGATGGCGGGGGTGCAAATAGCTTGAACCCCTCATATGTAAACTACTATTAATACTTTAAACCGACTTCTTGGGATTTTATCCTTGCTGACTCAAACCACTTAGCCGAGGGTAACGTCACCTTCAAAAGAGGGCCTACCATTTTTCGCATTAATAACTTATTTAATTGTCTTCCCATATTCCGACCCTTTGGAATTGTATCCCTGCTGACTCAAACCACTGGGTTGATGGTAACATCACCTTCAAAAGAGGGCCTACTACTATAACTAAGATAATCTCTTAAGGTCCGAAAGTCCGAAAGTGCGAAAACTATCAAAGGATACATAAAATAGAAGTTGGATCCAAGTGATTCTATCTTGCCTATTTGTATTTCATTTTATTTATTTTTGATTTATTTTTATGCTTCAAAACTTTTATCCAAATTTAGATTGATTAGACGTTAATGATAAACCGGTATTAAAAGCTCTTGTGTCCTTGGACGACCTCGGTATCTTACCAACACTATATTACGCTTGCGATGGGTGCACTTGCCCAAGTGTGTGTTTAGTGTTAGTTAAATATCGTGTTTTATAAATTTAAAATTTGACTAACGAATAAAATAGGCTCAAAATATTAATAAATTCATAACACGCTTCCCCCGCACACCAATTCACATAACAACAAGTATCATTAAAAAGTAATAAAAACGCAACCATGTATTAAAGGAATTTCAACGAAAACAATAGCAAATACTAACCGAGAGAGAGAGAGAATGCGAGAGAGAGCTAGAGCGAGAGGGAGAGAGCATCGATAGAGAGGGGATTGCGACGGTGGGGGGGGTGGGGTTTCCCGCTGCCGCACGTCGAGAGGAGAGTGTGAGAGTGTTAGTGTTTCTTGTTTTTTTGTTATCTAATAGACACACACATGCATTCATAACACATAAGGGGGCAGGGTGGTTGGGCTTGGTTTGGGTAGAAGTGGGTCGAAAACAATAGTGTTTGGGCTAGCTGTGATTTGGGCCTAAAGTAAAGAGAGGGGACAAGCAGGGTGGCGGTTTGGGTTTACCAAAAAGTGGGCCGCAACCTCCTTTGGGCTGAGGGTTAAAGGGCTTTTGAGATTTACCGGGAGGGTGTCCATCTCAAATGTCGTTGAGCATCACCTCGACCTCCCTAGGGATAAAGAAGCAAAGCTCATCATCCACAATCTCTTATGGGAGAGGGGTGATGGTTACCGAAACCTCGTGGAGTTCGTCTAGAGGCGGTTCCGGAGAAATTTCATCCCATCGGTAGGGATGATGACTTCTTGTGCTAGGTTCCGATCTTCTTGTGGGAAGATTGGTTCCATAGGAGGCATAGCAAGAATATTCAACTGTCACACGCCAATTCGGCATAGATCCCGGTGGGTCCGGTGGGGAGTATAGTGACATAAATTAATATCATCATAGTCAATATATACAGAATAACACAGTGGAAGTCTTGGAGTAAAATTACTATTACAAACCGAAGTATTCAAAGTTCAAAAATAAATATACATAGAATAACACAACGGAAGTCTTGGAGTAAAATTACTATTACAAACCGAGTATTCAAAGTTCAAAAATAAATATACAAACGGTTCGTAATAAAGATCCGGATGGTAAAAATGTACAAAAGATGTTTCTACAGACTTTAGGCACAACTAAGGACCTGCAAGATCCTCCTATGTCGATACCAAGCAGCTCCCAGCGTATTTACGTGTTGTACCTGTAGCTTAGTCTTTTGAAAATACGTCAGTTTACACTGGTAAATACTAATAACCGACACATTTGAAAACATTTCAAAAATTAATTTAGGTGCACAAGGCACATTTTATAAATAACTTTGGACAATTCAAAATGATCTTGTATACAGTTTTACAGGTCTGTCAATACATATGGGGTCCGGTGCAAAAACCGAATAACATGTAACCGACACGCCACTTAAAACTCACAAGGAGTATATAAAATAATTTAGCATTAGCATCTGTCAGGTGTATGCCTACACCCTGTGCTTAGGTCGTGGCCATTAGTAACTTAAATGAGCCGAGGATATCCAGGACACGGTCGAGTTAACCCCCAATATTTAAGTTATCAGACAATATAGATTAAAACGGGTTATGGAGATTTTACAACCACAACCCGGTTAAGTGATCCCATAACCGACCAAGCGGTAATAATATATCGTATCCCAAGCCCGTATAGGGAAAATAGATTAAGAGTATTTACCTGAGCTAGCACTTCAAAGTTTTACTAACTCAGATAAGTATAGGTAGAAATCTACTGGAAGGCTCTAGTCTGGAATAATGGTATTAATAACCAATTAGAATGCTAACGGGTCCTATTTAAGTTATAGACTCGGACCGGCTAGCTTAAATTAATGAGTACGGTACGATACGCTAGATTAAGCGATGACCAGAATAGAATGTAGTTTAAACCCGACAAGTACTAAGACTTGTATAATATAGGTAAACTATTTACATTCTAGAATTTGAAATAAAATGATAAAGTAAACCCGTTTTGGTTAAATTACGTAAACTAGTTACATAAGCTTAACCGTACGCATATAAGCGATACCAGGTAACCGGGTGAGCCATGGACAAGTTCCATATGCCATTATATTTTAAATAAGCTATGATATCAGTAGGAATATCAATTTATATGCCCGTTAAGGTTTTAAAATGAAACTATGCCTCATAATGGCGTTTTGGTCATCATGTGACGTATAAGAAGAGACTTGCATGTAATATGATGTTATGATCATAAACATTCTATAAAAATATTTAATTTATGATATAATATCAGTAGGATATCAAATATATGTGTGGTTTATAGTTTAAGACCATACTATGCACCGTAAGGGCATTTTGGTCATTTCACACATAGTTTCGATAACTTATTTGGGATTCTGAGTTTAGAACATGTACCTACTGTAAAAATATTTTAAATTTATTATATAATCAGTAGGTAACAAGTCTTGGTTGTTAGATATGGTTTTAGACCATACTATGCGCCGAAACGGCGCTAAAGTCGCCAAATGAACGATTTAAGCGATGTTTACCGAAAACTGATGTTATGACCAGCTTTGTATAGTTAACATATGTTATTTATTATAACATATCAGTAGGTAAAGAGATTTTGTATAAAAAGCATGATTAAAACCATTTTAGGTGCCATAAGGGCATTATCGTCATTTATCGACATAATACTAGAACTCGTGCTTAAACTCAGAATATAATCTGACTTGACATCCAAAATAATCCTACTTATGATACTACGTCAGTAGGTAATGAGTTTTTATAAAGAGATATGCTTAAAACCATTTTAAATGCCGAAAGGGCCTTTTGGTCCTTTAAAAGCATAATTTACGATATTTAAACAAACTCAGTTTATGATCAGATTAATAACATCAAAATATGTTAAATAGGTTAACAAATCAGTACCTAATTCAATTGCATGCTCATTCATGTCAAAAACCTTATTTTTAAACAAAAGGGCATTTTAGTCAAAGTATGACTTATAACGGAACTTGTGCATAAACTCATAATATGATTATGATCATGTAACATAACCTCAGAGGGTTATACTACATTAAATTACGATCATAATGCAACCTTAGATCAATAGCTAACTAATCTAAATCGGGTCAGAATCGAAAGTCAAAGCAGAAGTCAAACTTTGCGACTTTCGGTTGCGAACCGACCCTAGAACTGGAATTGACGAACCAAACATGTTCTAATAATTATTACCAAGTTATTAAAGTTTTAAAAAATATTTTATAACACCTACATTATCAAATTATGATTATTTGCAAAACTGACCCGTTTGACTTTTTAAATAATAATATGTTGACCCGTTAATTGACCAAGCAAACGTGATTCTTAGGAGGTGCCCTTTTGAGGGATTAACACCTACCTAATTATGATCACGTAGCCATGTTCTCTTCGAAAATGGCTGCACCATAAAGGTCTAAACCGAAGGTCAAAGCATTTATCGAAAATGCTTGACTTTTGGCTTTTAAAAGCCTAATAAACAAAATGTAAAGGGAAGGAACACTAACAAGTGATCCTAAGATGATTAAGAACTGAGTTTGGATGCTCCTTTCAGTTAGGAACTTCCAGAGGAGAAGATAGAATGACTTCAAGAAGGTGCAAGTTTGAACAATGAACTTTAGCACCTATTTATACTTGAAGAGGATCAAGGAGGAGGTTACAGGTGTTATGGGAGTTAAGAGAAGGCTACAAGTGTCCATGGACGTGGCACAACTAACAAACAAGCCCACGGTTTCGAAAATGGGGAGTTTTTGTGATTTGTGAGGCCTTCATGCCAAAATGACAAAGCTGGCAGACCCCAAACGTAAGTCACGGTCCAGGGACCGTAAGCCACGGTCGGGCCTGACCAGCAACCCCCAAAACTTTCATTCGCTTGCTAGTTTTGGCCCCTTGACTTCCAAATTTGCGTATAATGTTAATTAGCACGTAATGCCTTCCTTGGCCAATATTAGGCACACCCAAGAGTATAATCAACACCGTAAGACTCTTGATTCGTTAAAAGGTCACTCGAAGGCATAGTTTAAGCATGTTGACACTTTTAACCCTTCGTCACACAAACTGTTGGATTAATCAAAAATGGTTTCGTTCATCCAACAAGTGGCTCGTTAAGAGAATACAAACACCGTATAAGGTCACCCAGAGGTATAAATTAACATGTTGACACTTCTAGTCCTTCCACAATCGTTCTTTCATTGTTTGGCAAAAATAGTCCCTCCTAGTCAACTTTTGACATTCTTAAGATTAGGTACACGTGTCAATACATTATTGAACACGATTTTGCGAGGTGTTACATCAACCTTTGGTGCAAAAGGTTGATTTCTTGGAAGCTAGTCTCAAGCCCCATTGTTAAGTGGTTGACCCGGTCAATGAGGATCTCTTCCACGGATGTCATCTCCTCCATGGCTTCCCTTAGTGCACTCACGTAACAGACAAGAGTAGTCCCGATGGAGGGCCTTCTGCTTGTCCTGTTATGCCCAGACGTGGTTGACGAAGTTCCACTGTTTCTGCTCGACATTCTAAGAAAAACAAGGAAGTCGTCATTTTCACATAATATCACCATGGCCCCGTGCCTCCACTTCTGTTATGATTTTGAACTCAAAATTCTTTGTTTTAAGTTAATTATCTCGAACTTAAATAACTTGAAACATTGTTGTAAAACATTTACTTTAAAAGAGTTTTGGGTTAAAACCATATATTTGTGTTGATAAAGCTTGAAGTTTTGAAGCTTCAAGCTTTCATGGAGGTTTGAATGTTTGGAGAAGAAGGAAAGAGATAAAAGTGGAAAAGACAAGAAGGTTTGATGAAACCTTTTTAAGAATATACCTTTTGGGGTATGTGTGTAAAATCAGACCAGATCTTTGTCTTTGGAATGAGTCCAAGACATGTTGCCCCATGCTGACTTTATAGAAAGTGACAGCATAGTGGCCACGGCCCCTGCCAGGGTGGCACGGCCCCGTGGCTTGCAATGGGTCAGAACAGCTTTTGGTTGTTAGTGACCACAGGGCATGTTGGCTAGGCACGGCCCCGTGGTGTCTTAACAAATGGGCATGGGGGTGTGCTTATGTGGCACGACCTCGTGTTGTTTTCTGGGATTTATGAAGTTTCGTCTTTTTAAGGAGTTTTTGCCTTATCGGGTAGCTCCTTACTGGTAGGGACAACACCGAAGTGCCGATTATACCTCGGGTGCTTGTGATTTATACGAAAACGCAAGAGGTCATCGGAAAGGAAGAGGCCTAATCTAAATGATGGGGGAGACCAACCTTTATTTACATTTTTTGGGCTCTTGTTAAAGAAGTTATGAGTCGAATCGCTCTGGTCTATATTTGCACAGGGTGTACCCGGTGATGAGTCCGTCATGGCACAATCGAAACACGGACGATTATCGCATTCCTCCTCACAAGCTGTTGAGGTACATATGGTGACCTTGGCGTCGTTTATTTCCGTATGGGCCCCCATCAATTCTTCCCCGTCGTTAGTGTTTTGTGATGAATACCTCATATTCATCATAAACTTTATTTCTTTTAATTTTTGGAGAATTCTCTTTTCTATTTGGCATATGTCTTCTGAGGTTATGTCATATTGAAAAGAGTGTTGATGGCATTCAGATGGATGATAATCATCGTTTTTACTTCCGCCTCTCTTAAGGTGACTTTCACAGGAAAACGATGGATCTATTAGGTAGTGGGGTTTGGAATTTAAAAAGTAGCATTCTAAATCCCGATGAAATCCACCACATAATTGGCACCATTCACCGTAAAAATTGCAGAGGTAAAAATAATAAAAATCGTCCATGTTTATTCAGATGTTATTAACCGTTGGGATCAGACGGTATTGTTTTGCAGTTGCTGACAGGAAGACACGACCCCGTGCTGAGTTAACACGACCCCGTGTCACAGCTACTGTCTGACCCAAAACAATTTTTCCAGATGCAGTGAGAAGCACGACCACGTGTTGAGCCTACACGGCCCGTGATGCAGCCTGCAGAAAAAAACAGAAAATGCAAAAAACGAAGAAAAATCCTAAAAATTAAAAAGAAAAGATAAAAAATGATCAGGCCGTTTATTTTAAGCTTTCTTAAAATCCTAGTTTCCCCGGTGACGACGCCAAAACTTGACGTGTGTGCGGGTGTTTATAATATTAGGTATATTTTAAGCATTTTTACTCGCGAATCAAGCTTTAAATTTATAAAACACGATATAATACTATTACTCTACACACGTTAGGGCAAGTGCACCCATCGTGGAAGTAGTATAGTGATGGCAAGATACCGAGGTCGTCCAAGGACACTAGAGCTTCTAATACCGTCTTATTGTTAACGTCTAATATAACCAAATTTTGATAAAAGTTTTGAAGGATAAAATAACTATAAAAAGTAAAAAAGTTGTAAATAAAGAAAAAATGGAAAAAAATAGATAGGAAAGAATCACTTAGTGCTGACTCCTCTTTTATGTTTCCTTTGATGATTTCCGCACGTTGGGCTTTTTAAGAGATTATTTTAGTTATAGTAGTAGGCCCCCTTCCAGGTAGCGTTACCCTCAACCTATTAGTCTGAGTCAGCACGGATACAGTCCCGCAAGGTCGGAATATTGAAAGACAATTAAGTAAGTTATTAATGTAAAATATGGTAGGCCCCCTTCAGGTAGCGTTACCCTCGTCCATATTGGTCTTAGTCAGGAGGCATATAGTCCCGCAAGGCCGGATAAAGTTTTAATAGTAGTTTATTTATAAGGGGTTCACGCACTTCTTACTTCCCCCGATTTGATGCTATCTGCCTCAAGGGAAGTCCTAATAAGGTTGAACCAAGTCCTTGCAGGATCTATACACTGAACAAGAAAAGAACTTTACCCAAACACCCTTATAACCCCCTTCCAGGTAATTAACGCGCTTTATATAGACCGTAACAACACCAATGAATGAATCAACAAGACATGAAGAATGTTTAACTAAAATTCACTTTCAGTATAAAAAAACTAGTTATTAAAGTCATTAATACATACCCAAATAAAAAGTTGGCAAAGGTTGGAAATCAAAAGTAAAACATAAAAGATTTATCTTTACCAAGTGATATAAGAGATTTAGCCAAGCATGAACTTTGTTTGACAAGAACTATTACTATCAATCTTGGATCCCGAGACTACTACACACTCTAAAAGATGAAAGATGGATGATAGTGGTGGGTGTTGGTGTTGTAGTGGTGGTGGACTGATGACAAGTGTGAGAGAAGTGGTTTGCCAAGGGATACCTTTATCCAAATCCAAGCATCCTATTTATAGCTGGAAACAGAAGGCAGGCACGGCCTCGTGGTGGACTTTTTCTCTACCTTCATTAACTGCAGGTGTCAGGTCTGTGTATCAACACGCCCTGTGGTGACGAAGCACGGCCCGTGGTCAGTGTACTTGCTGTACTATCCCAGATTTTGCGAATCTTAGAGTTAACCATGACCCGTGTTGACCTGGCACGACCCCGTGTTGGTTGGTTGTTTGTTGTTGTTTGTCTTCATCTGCAGAGAATCTTTATTGGGCATGACCCCATGCCTGGTGGGCACGACCCCATGCCAAGGCTTCTGTCTTCTTTATTTTTGTTGTTTTGGTTGTGAATTGGGGTTTCACAAGTTGCGTCAATCCTTCTTTATTTTGTTTGTGTTGGTTTTTGTGGTTAATTTGTTCCTTTTGTTCATTTAAGCTCTTT
Organism: Scalesia atractyloides; assembly: GCA_947069175.1. Lineage (NCBI taxonomy): Eukaryota > Viridiplantae > Streptophyta > Magnoliopsida > Asterales > Asteraceae > Scalesia > Scalesia atractyloides. The sequence goes on from CAMTDV010000024.1 coordinate 71,411,731, forward strand.
TGATCCTGTAAATTAAAAGTAAACAAAGAAACATGCTTTTTCCAACATTAGTACGAAAAAGGGTTGATTTTATGCCTTGTTTGATGTAATTTATATGTTGCATTTTGCGCACATCAGTTGTACCTCGGAAAGTACGAGTTGTCACACTACTAACTCAAACAAAACTAACAAATTAATCTAAACTCTTAACATTATTAATTTATCTAACCAAAGTAACTCTTTTGATAGGAATAATTAAGATTAAATCCAACAATCACCTCCTTAATCGTAATTTGTTAACGTCAACTTTAAGAATAGAGATGGATCAATATCTTCCTGTTGGATAAAGTTTACTTCTTCCTTTTGCTCCCACTTTGAACACTTTGCCACATAATGTTCGAGCTCTTTACATTTAAAATACCGCACACGACTTTTGTCACGCTCTCTTTGACCTTTGTTCGGTTGGAATCGACCGCCCTTCCCTTGATCACCACCGCGACCTCCACCATGACCACGGCCTTGATCTTCACGATTCGAACCCCCACAGCCCACAGTGTTCACACACATGTTTTTTCTCCTTTTATGTCTTAGCAAGCAACAAGCTCGGGTGAACATCTTCTTTATTTGATCATTTGATACACTCTTCATATGATTTCAATCTTCCAACGGATTCATCAAAGAGCATCAAATCCAACTTGAAACATTGTTCAATTGAGGCCATAATTTGAACAAAAGACTTAGGCATTGAATCAAGTAGCCTTCTCACCAACTCATTTTCTTCAATCTCATGTCCGAGACTCCTCGCCTTCGAAGCTAACCCGATAAATTTAGTTGCAAATTATCAACCGACTCACCCTCCTATATGTGTAGTCCTTCGAGTTCTATCTTCAATGTTTCTAGTTTAGCAGTTTTCACCCGATCCACTTCCTAAATACCTTATTTTCAGCCCATCCCATACTTGTTTTCCATTTGTGTAATCTGCCATTTGAACACCATATCTTTGGGTATGTCTTGAAACAAGAAAGCAAGAGCTTGCTTTGATTTCTTTGGATCCATTGCAGCCCCTAACACATGTGGTTCGACCGCCTCTAGTATTCCATACGCATCCATAATCGTCTTAACTTTGACAGCCCACACCGGTAATTTGTAGGAGTCAAAATCGGGCACTGATATGCTGTAGAACTTCCTTCTTTTACCGTTGTCATCTTTTCCACTCGTGAACAACAAAAAACTAACCTTGGTTGGATTGTAACCGAAGAATTTCCCCTGACCGATCTGCACCCTCTAATATCGATCACCAACACGACTAGACACTGCTCTTCTGTCTTCTTTGTTTGCAAAACGAACCCCCTTTAAGCCCCTGCTGATCTCATTTCTATTGCACCCAAATTCGTTGGTTATAACCTGCTGAAAGAAACAAGCCACTGCTATTCTTCTTCTCGATTAAGAAATTCTACGAACCCAATCTTGATTAACCTTCCTGGTGTTCGCTTTAAAAGTTCCTAGATCAACTTCTTATCCAAGCTCCGATACCAGCTAATGAAATTGGATCAAATCTGATTACAAGAGCAACCACTTGAATAGCAAGAACAAAAATAAATAAGATGGAAAGAACACTAGCTTATGACCACAATTTGATCGACTCTATATTTTGTTTTATTATAAACCAAGAAAACACTTCCCTCACAAAATAATATGATGACCCATTTAAAAACTACCTTAGAACTAAACCAACTAAAACTCAAATTCCTTTCTGAAAGAAATTATTCACCTGAAAAAAAAAAACTAACAAACCAATGCTTATCTTGACACGTTAAAATAAACATAAACAAATTACAATTAACAATTAACAAGGCAATCCATATTCTGCTGACTCAAAACAAAACTAACAAATTAATTAATTTAAACTCTAACATAATTAATTTATCCAACCAAAAAAGGGACCCGGTTTTACATTATCCTAAACTCCCCATATAATAGTCTAGTTAGATTTTGAGACTGTATTACCTACCTTAAACAATATTTTATGAAAGATCCTTTAAGATCTTAAAAATATTTTATGAAGGACCCTTTAAGATCAAGATCTTAAAAGTTTGGATATTAATGATGAATATATAATTCTAAACTAAACAGAAAATATCTTAACTAAGTTTTCAATTAAAAAATATTAATTATAACATCATTAATATAATGCCCTGTATATAATGGATTTTAATTAATCCATCATTTAACTATTATATTGTGTTTAATTAAAAAATTTTTAAAAAAAACTTTGATTGGTGCATTGGGTGTGGCCCTTATTTGGCCCTCAAGGGTGTTACCTCTCTAACGAGATGTGGCTTTGGCGCCCACCTGAGTATGGAACTGGTCGGGTATGACTTGGTATTGGAACAATCGAATATTGAAGGAAACCGCGTAGGGTTCGTGTACGGTTATTAAGGAGAAAAACCATACTCTATTACCCGAGTAGCACATAATTGGGTTTTGTTATAACTGGGTGTTGGAAGCAGGTATGGGTCCAAGTATTAATACCCGTTTTTTTAAAATATTTTTTTATTATTTTACACAAAACTAAATGCATTCAAAAAATAAATTTGGTTTGTAATTTGTAAAAGTAATTTATTACCAACCTATAAATTATCAACACTTTTGTGCATTACCAAGTTGTAATAAGTGCATTGGGCACTTTTCAAAAAAAATTGTAATTTTTACTTATAATCATTTTGGCGTTTTTAGTTTAAGCCCAAAGCTTTTAACTTTTTAATTTAACCCCAAAATTTTTTTTTCAACTTTTGTCCCCCAATCTTTTCGTTTTTCGTAAGTTTTTCGTTTTACTTTTCATTCTAATTTTTGCGAGTCAACACGCAGCGACATTATTGTGGGGTTCAACGTGTTTTCGCCTATTTTTTCCCGTTTGACAGGCCAGTTGCAACGCGTCATTTTTTCCGTTTGACAACACGTCTATTTTACGTTTTTGTCTAATTTCTTTTCATTAACACGCCACACAACGGGCGTGCGTGGTTCAACGATCTTAATATAGTTTTTTGTTCGGTGTTATGTTTTACTTTTTTATTTATTTTATTTTTACAAGCTCTTCTGATGTTGGTGTTCGCTGACAATAGTTTGGCATTAGTGTTACTTTGGCACAATTCTACGAACGTATTTAACATATTAAGTTTTTAATAATAATTGGTGTGACTTTACCGTTATACCTCCTTTACTTAAGAAAAACTATTTTTCACTTGCATATTTTTATGTACATGCCGGTATAAACTTCGATTTGCTCTACGTGTCGACGTCAACTTTTTCTGGAAACGAGTTAGGTCAAATATAATACGTTTTCGTTTAAAAAAAACATTTTTACGTGCATATTTTTATGTACGTTTCGTATAAATTTTAGTTGGTGCATGTTTCTACGCAAACTTTTTGAGAAACGGAGTCAGGTGATGTTTTGTAAATTTTGTTTTGAACCGGAGTCAAATTTGGTTTCTTTCTTTCCAATTTTTTTCAAAAGCTCTAATTCATCTCTTTTGATTACACGCGTCAGCTTTTCCGCTAGACCCGTTACATTTTCTATGTATGACTCGGGTCACATATAATACGTTATGATAGTATGGTATAAATTTGATTTACTTTGTGTTGGATCCAATTTCAATGCCTTTGAAGGTTACATTGAGTTCAATCAGATACGTCGAAACGTGTTTTCATATGGTTAACACATCACATAACGTTTGGACTAATCCATTCGATCTTTGCGATGTACCGCGCCGCAACGTGCGCGGTGTTATTACTAGTTTATTATAAATTCTAAACATGTTTATGCATTGAGGGTTGTACAATGTGCAATGGGAGTTTTTCAAATAAATTTGATATTACACAATTATGCATTGATAGTTGTACAATATGCATAGGTTTTTTTATTAAAAAAATTGATATTATATTATTTTGATTTCTCACTTTTTGTCTTTTACGTTTAACCTCACAAATATTTTGCCTTAAACTTTGGTCCCCTATACTTTTCCCATAACGTGTGTGTGGGGTTCAAACGTTTTTATTACGTTTCATTTTACGCTTGGTTCAACGTTTTCACGTCGTCTATTTTTTCCCCTTTTATGTTTTACGTTACGGTCTAATTTCTTTGCATTAACACGCCGCAACTTCAATGTCGCTGATTGTTGACGGTGGTCTGACATTGGTACCATTTAACACACAAAATTACAATACATAAATTCACTCAAGTACAAATTATTCGCATGATAATATGCATTTCTAAAAACATAAATGTAAAAGTTGTAAACATAAAAATATACTTTAAAATTCGGCTATTCTATCGGTATTAAAAAATAGTATCGGGTATATTGTATAACGAGTTCGGTATAGGATACAACCGGTTCCGGATATGTCCGAGTACAAATCAGGTACGGGTATTGAGCTTAAAATGTACACCGTCTCCATACCCTATAGGTAGGGTCAGGTTTTGTTACAGGTATAAAATACCCAAATACATTATTAACTGGTTTTGAATTGTTTTTCTGAGATCCGATTTGTAACAACCCGATCTTTGGATTGTTATCCGAATTCCGTTATTTCAGTTTATTTCTGTTTCAAGCTCGTTTGTACTCTGAGATTTATTATAATGGTTTACAACTAATTTGAAACGCATATTGTATCGCTTATTTGTCACATTTAAATCGCTTAATACTCGCAACTCTCAACGCAAACTCAAATCGGGTTAATTACATTAATTATGTTATTTATGTGTTATGTGGGCTTTATGTTTTTATGGTTGTACTCGTTATTGCAACGCTCTCACTCACACAAATCGCTAAATCACATTAATTTAATAACGTAACGCTTAACGCCTCGCTAAAACGCTAACTAATGGAATCGAATCGCCAAACGAGCACCTAACGAACAAATAACAAACAAAACTTAGCCACCCAGCCAACTTCGCCGAAGTTGAAGTGGCATCCCAACTTCGCGCGAAGTTGACCAGAGTGGACAAAAGGGGCAAGTTCGCCCAATCTTGTCCAAACCAAGAGAAAAGAGCCAAGTTTGCCCGAACTTGTGACAAGTTCGCCCGAACTTGATCTCTGCCACCTTAATTTCTCCTCATCCCAACTTCGCGCGAAGTTGATCAGAGTGGAACAAAAGGGGCAAGTTCGCCCAAACTTGTCCAAACCAAGAGAAAAGAGCCAAGTTTGCCCGAACTTGTGTGCCCGAACTTGATCTCTGCCACCTTAATTTCTCCTCACCTATAAATACCCGACACCTACATTCATGCTCCCTTGCTGCAACTTTGCTCCATAGCTCCCAAAACTGCATTTCTTTGATTTCCAAGTAAAAATCAACTCGTTTTATGCAAACTACAACGTTTCCCACTACGATTTTACACAAGGATTACCTTCGTTTTCATCTAAACTTCTCTATTATGAAAACCTTCATCTTTTTCTATAAAAATTCTTGTTTTAGCTTAGATCTACACTTAAATGGGTTTGTTGGACTTAGACTTGGCTCTCAAGCTAGAAATCTTGATGATTTCGACTCACGAGTGTTAGATCTAAGAAAACTATTCAAAGCATTGATTTTTCCCACCAAAACGGACTAGATAACGTATGTTTCGTTCACTAAGTAGTGGAAGAGGCATTGTCAACTAATATACTGTAAATGGATTCGAATCTACGTCTGTTTCAAGCGGAAAACTCAGATCCGGAAGCCAAGGACGATACAGTCACTTGCACGAACTGGACTAACTCGTAGAACTGACAAGTTCGCACGGATTAGCCCAAGTTCCTGTAAAATGGTTAAACTCGCTCTCAAAGACCTCTCCAGCCTATGGTTTACTCAGTAGCTCAAGGTTGGAGGATGGACACTCGATTTCCTCAGCAAAAGACGCGAAAACACACGATTTTGGACCAAAAACAGTCAAGTTCGCTCCAAATAGGGCAAGTTCGCTTCGAAGTTGTCACCTAATTAGGTACAACTTCGCCCGAACTTGTACCTAACCCAAGGAGAAGTACAAGTTCGCCCGAACTTGTGCTTTGACCTAAGTTAGAGTACTAGTTCGCCCCCAAACTTGTGCTCAAACCCTTTAGGCCCAAGCACAACTTCGCCCGAAGTTGTCTACGCCTCTTCACATTTCGACCGTTTCAGCACTTCGGAAGACTGATGCACTTCTGTTCTCGCTTACAGGCTGATCCCGGCGTTCCCTTCAATCCACATCAGTTCGTGTTCCTTCGTTGAGCACCGACTGTGAGTATACTTGAATTTTTCGTTTAAAACACACTTTTGGGTGTTACATACATTCTCTATATCAAAACACGCTACACACAACGCTAAATCCTTAACGTACGCTCTCGCATGTGTTACGTGAATCGCTGAATGTTTGTTTGCTATGTGTGAATAATGAGGACTTACAAACCACCCTTAGCAACGATAGTACTATAATTTGGACTCAGCACCCGATTGGTTCGGGGGTTGTTAAGGCTCGCATATTAACTTTACGTGCGTGTTCGCTGTTGTGAACACGTATCGCGCTACTCCACCTCGCAGTCGGTTGGTTAGCTTGCATCATTATTGTTAGCTTACTTAGATTCACTTTCTCTATGTGTACATGCTGGTTATGCGTAAACGCTTTATCGCTATTATTATGCTATTAAACCTGTGTACTCACCTTTACTTATTGTATTGACTTGTATTTTAACGTATGTAACAGGTTAAGGATGTTATCGCTGCAAATCGGACTTAGGATTATGCTTTGGAAACTTGTAATAATTCTAGTTGTCGGATTTTGAATTGTTTGAGAATGTTTGGATTTGTAATGATTATGGAATGATTATATGTTAATTGTATGGGAAATTGACATTTTAAATATTGTCGTTTAAATAGTCGTTATGAATTCTCTCGAACAATCTGATTCGCTTAGTGCGCGCCCCGATGATTCGCCATCGGTTGGGGTGTGACAAATTGGTATCAGAGCCATAACTATAGGGAATTAGGTAGAATTGCCATGTTCAACCTAGTCTATAGTCTAAGTACCCAATTAGACCGCTCTTCAACTTAAATACTTAAATTACTTGTCTTAAATGCTTAATGCCTTTCCTAAGGCTAACACAAAGTACACGCTTGAAAACGCTCGTATAACACAAACGAGTGATTATGTCGGGATTAGGTGTGAAAACCAAGAACCCTCGATAAGATCACTCACTCCGTGTACTATTTACTGCACGAGATTCTTTCGTTGAGTTAGGAGTGACATCCACATCTCGACGGAAATCTCCACCTCTATTTCAGTGGAACCCCGACATGTTCGGTGAAAACCACAAACACAGGACGAAGTTGTTAAGTTAGTGGTGAAACCCACATCTTAATAACTAATTTCACTCCTAGATTTTCAATCTCACCAAAGTCTCGACTATTTCGATGACTAGGGGCATCGACGTAACTGAAGGATAAATGTTTAACCGTAGTACAGCGAGAGCATTTGTCTATTAGGCCAAATCGTGTGCCTGAACTCAGAGAATTTTCGAATCACTTTGGGTAGTCGATGTCTCAAAACCCAGGACGTTCCAAATTGATTTAAGGCTGCAATTGCCGATTTTACGCATCATCGAGTTTTATTATTAATTATGTGTTTAAATTTTGTGGATTTTACGCTTTATTGATTTCTCGTTTTATCGCTTTTCGCTTTACGAAATACGCACAACTCAAACAGCTCTAGTAATCTAAAACGCTAAATAATCACCAACCAAACTAAAACGCTCAACCCACTTACGCGGATGTACTCATACGCGGTGAAACTTGCTTATTACGCATATACGACTCGCATCTCATAGCGCCTATGCAAGATCTAGTGGATGAGAATACTGCAAAGTATGTGCTTGCATGCTTATGTGCCTACGTGATTATGTGCTTACGTGCTTATGTGCTTACGTGGATACGTGCTTACGTGTTGTGTGCCTTATCTGATTAATAGCAATAATAGGTATATGTTGTAAAACGCAAGCTTTAAAACAAAAACCATTATAAACGAATCTCATCTAATTTCCCTATGTGCCATTATACAGAATCTCACTTTCGCAAAAGGCATCCATGGGATTGATGTGCTACAAGTAGTTCAATAAAAACAACTGAAATTAACCTAAATCTAGACACGAAGTAATACTCTAGACTCACTAAAACGAACTAAACTACTAACCGGCAAGTGTACCGATCGACTCTAGTATAGCTAAAGTAAGTCGGATATCGAACCCACGAGACTCTACTGATTAAATTAACTACTTTATTTAGACTCTGACAGACACGGACTAAAATGTTGTTGTTTGATGGGGGGGGGTTTCTAACAAATTCCTAAGAAAACAATTTAAAAACTAACTAAGATTAACGAAGTTAATTAAACGAATTACTTAAGATTTAGCTCTGATGGTGAGAAAACATACCTAGACTGAATCCTGTTTGCTTCAAGTAATGATTTTTCAATTAGAAATTGTCAACCATGGAACCGGGATCATAAAGTTCTCGCCTTTCGGAATATCTAAAGGACCCCTGACCCTTCTTAAGAGCACACAGTGATACCCTAAAGGTTGTTAAATTACCGGTTATTAGACTCCCTCACAGGACCTCTAATGGGTTTATGGAAGTACCTTGCAAGACCCACTCCCTCACAGGATCTGAGTGAAAGGTAAACTTGGACTTCTAGTTAGACTTGCTAGACAATAGCCAACAGGTGTACTTTCTAAGAAAGCTCCTACCTTGCAGCTTAATGACTTAGACCTAGCGATAACCTCGCACGTCACAGCTATTGATGATTAGTAGAACACTTGATTTTATACGTTTACTGATTATAACTTAACTTCTAAGGTTTATTACGTAGTTCAACCCTAAAGACTCTAGCTTTATTATGTGATATAGACACTCACCAAAAACTAGTCCCTAGCAAGACTCTCTTATGTGATAAAGACCGTCACCAAGAATCAAGCGAAGCATAAACAATGAGCAAATACCCTCAAGCATGCATACACATCTAACTATAAGAACAAATCGCTTATGAACTCATAAACAATCCATGGTATCCACAAATCACATAAAAATCAAAACTTTAATGCAAACATTCATCCAATCTAGGTAGTTCAATAAAATTAGCCAAACAAAGTCATTGAAAGTATCAAACAGAAGTATGAATCAAGAGTATTGAACATCATATGAGAAAAAGCAAGAATAAAGAACACCCGAATGGTAAATCACCAAGCCGAATGCTTCCTAAGCTTCCAATCCTCAACGTGCAGCTCCGAATACTTGAAAATACCCAAAAAGTTGATAACTTTGCGTCTCAAGCTCTCCCATATCGTCCAACTAGGGTTATGGACAATAAATTTGTTTTTTATAGGTCTGGAAGAATCATACAGCAACTAAAACTGGGATTCTCCGGAAAAGATCCCGTCGCGTCGCGCGACGGGTGAGAGGTATGAGCTCCGTGCAGCGCGGCGCTATAAAAAGTTCTCGTTTCTTTTTCCCTAACTTGGCATAGCGCGACGATGTATCCATATGCCTTCGCGCTACACCTAGGCCTGTTTTCTCCAGAAAGTTTTGTTTTTCTCATCAGTATTTCAGCTCCAGCTATTCCAATTTTCATCCTTAACTTCCCCCAAGCATAAAATCAACATTTTCAAGCATATTTCTGCATAAAGACCCTGTACACGACAAAGTATCAAACTCCTACGAAATAACTACTAAAATCAAACAAACTCAAATGAAAATTAAACAAACTCTACATGATAAATAGATGTATTTCGCAATACATCAAATATCCCCACACTTACTCTTTTTTCGTCCTCGAAAAAGAATCTATGCAAAACGGAATCAGAGACAGAAAATCACCCGGGACAAAAGTTATTCATACTTATTAAAGTGTTAGCCACGATTGCAAATATGTTTGTCCTCTTAAACCCGAACCCGGTTCCAAACCCTTATCATGCAATTTAAGTTCAAGTGTAATCAGTTTACCTAGGGTCTTACACTAGAAGCCACAGTTCATCTAATTCCGCCTCAAGTTTACAGAACAAAAGAAACGATCACTGGACCAATTCCTAACCGTTTTATATCAAAATCAAAAGAATTTAAAACCATTTTTTTATTTTTATTCTTCTTTCTCATTGAGCTTAGATAATGCTTTACCTAACCCATAGGCATTCAGGCTGTAGAGTCGATATCCCCAACTCGGATTACAATAGGCTTTGGTAAAAATTCTTTTCCGCACTTTGTTTTCACACATCCCAGAGGCAGTCTAAGTCAGAGTCACCATCCCCAATGAAGATTACGTAGGCCTGCGCTGCTTTCCTTAATTCCTAGCTCAAAATTTTTTTATTATTATTCTTTATTTTTTTCATGATTAAAAATTCTGATAATTTTAACTTATAACGGCATTCCTTATACTATTATTGGCGGTTTCGACTTCCCACTTTTCCTAGATGAGCACCCACTAGCAAACCGACAATTAGGTACATTAAGATCAAAGGAACCTAGAACCAAACCCGGGCCTATTCACATATCCCAAACTAGACACAAGCTCGACTATTTTTAACTCATATTATCATTATTTGAACCCGAGTAACCACCTATCTTTTCTATCATTTTCCGCTTTATTTTTGCAAACTTCTTATTTCAAAAGACATTTTCTCAATTTAATTTTTTTATTTTTTATTTTTTTTAATTTAATAAGCTCTACAACTACGACCCCTATGTACACCAAGTATCCCATCCCCACACTTAAAGATTGCATCGTCCCTAATGCAAAGACGAGACACGACTCAAATTACCTAGAAAATAAAAAATACTAAATAAAGAAATAATAATATACAAAGTATACAAGTGAAACGACTTAGCTGTAAATATGCAAGACCGTCAATGTGTCAGTCAATTCCACATATGCCCTCCATTCCGAATACGCTCAGCAAACAGCTCCTAACTCTCGGACACGCAAACGGACGCGGCATAAAACACATTAAACCTATAACAAAACACACCAACTAGCATAGCATAATAGATAAAAGTGTCCAAACATCCAACAACCATCAAACAACTGATCATCCTACCCCAACCCAACCAAACCAAGTATCCAAAATTAGAAGTACAGACCAAATTAGATATAAAACAACATAAAAGAAAAAAATAAAAGATACTAGATAATACTCTTGTTGCTGCCACCATCTCTGATCACTCGTCATCGTCTGACTCCTCCTCTTCCATCTCTTCATCACTATCCTCATAAACCTGATACTCCAGCGTCGGATTTGCATAACCACTTGGCCCCGCACCTGAACCACCCTGCTGACCCGAGCTACCTGGAGCACTAGGATCCACTCCACCGGGCATCGGAAACTGACCCGGGTCGACAAACGGCTAAAAGAAATCTGGAACACTCATACTCATTCGCTCCATCATATACCGGATGGCTCCATCCTGCCTATCCTGCCTATAATCAATTCTACCAAAACCATGATTCATCCGATCATAAAGAGATGCTAACGTAAGAGGCTCCGGTGGTGGCTGTCGACGAGGATACTGAGGAGCGGTCATCTCCTGCCTCTGTCGTGGAATCTGGCGAGCTGTCGGATAAATTGCCTGCATAACATCATCAGCCGGATGTCCTACCGGTGGCAAGCCTTGAGGCCCCTGCCTCTCATCAATCCAAGTCACCGGCTCACTCATACTCACAATCCCTGCCTTCTGCAAATCCCTCACATTCACATGCCTCGACGCAGGTCCCGCCTTCAATGTGTTCAAATTATATTTCCCAAAAACACCCAAATTCTCAGCTATCTTCGTAATGTACGGACCCATGTCTAATGCAGCCCTGCCTCCTCCTCTACGTGCCCTGCTAAATGACCATGCCAACACGCTCGCCAAATTCATATCTCTACCCTCAACCCGACACATCAACAAGAAAATGTCAATCCAGTTTGCTTTGTTCTTACCCGATTTCCTACCAACCAGAGTGGTAGAGAAAACCTTCAACACAAACCTATAAATTGGATCTCGAACCAAAGTAATCAAATTTGTTTTCCCAAAAGGACGGTCGGCTATAGTACCCCAAAACCTTGCTAGATCACCACTTGCCAAACATCGCTCCCTCTATTTCACATACACCCCCCTAAGGCCATTCATGAACTCATCAGAAGAAACATCCTCAAAAGCATAGAAACCACTTATAACAGCGAACTGAGGTATAGAAAATTCATGCAACATCCTTCCTAAACTGAACGAAACTGAATCCTCCTCAAGGAACGATCCCTCCTTGTGTTGAAAAGTAGAATGAAACTCCACGACTAGCTCATCCTACTGTGGCCAATCACAGTATACCATATCCAACAATACTGGACCCAACAACTCCTCCACTCTCTCACGAGCACCCATTTGGGTTAACCAATCCCAATCGATAGTCCAATGTTCAAAGAGCTCTGTGCGAATGATCTTTTGCAACTTCACCCATTCTTTCGTATTAAGCTCAAACTGAAGTAACGGATGATCTTTTCTTAGAGGAACCCTGGCATAAATCTTTCGCTCATGACCTTCATATCGAATGCGTCTTTTCGGTGGACCCGTAACATATCGCACCTCTTGACTTGGCGAGCCTCTTCGCCTGGCTATTGGACCTCTTCTTCCGCCCCTAGGTTCACCTGAGCTTCCTTCACCTGACATATCTGCATAAACATGTTTAAACACGGCAAAACATAGCAGGAAATTAGCGATAAAAAACTATTTTTTTTAATTTTTGTATTTTAATTTTTTTAATAATAAAAACCAACCGTATAGCATTGCATTCGCGGTTGAAACCTAAAATCGGATTACCGTTTACAAAAGGCAAAAGTTCTAAACAACCTCGCCCGAATGGAGATTGAGTACGGGCGAAGTGTTTTATACTTGTACGTGCCTACACAAAACTAAACCCGAGCTATAACTAATAAATGAATAAAATTAAAAGACTCGAAAACACAAACTCAATGTACACTACCCCCTACCGGCACTAAAATTGTCCTCAATTTTACTTTAAGTGCCAAATGCAAACGACATTGAGTGTTAAACCACGCAACTCTCGAATCTTTATAATGTAAAAAGTGAAACGGGTGAAAACCATGATTAGAAATCACAACCCGAATCCCCACACTCAACATTGCTATACCCCAAAACTACTATCCGCAAAGCACAAGATTCTCTACCAAAACAACCCATCCGCAACCTGATACTAGCATAACAAATGTTCAAAACACAACCCTAGACCTAGCCCCGACACTTAAAATAGCAAAAACAAACTCAAAAGTATCTAATAAATGAATAAAGTACAGAAAATTACAAGGAAACATACCGGATTCGTGAAGAACAAATGAAAATTTTCAACTTTTTAAGTGAAGAAAGAAGGTCCCGTGTTTGGTGAGTTTTTGTAGTAAATCGGCTGTTTTGGATGGTGAAAAGGAATGTGGAAGTGAAATGGTAGATATGGGTGAAAGATTGGTGAAAAATGGTGAAGTTTGGTGGTGGTTATGGTGAAAATGGGTGGTTTGCAGCTGGAAACTCGTGTTTAGGGTTTGAAGTGGTTTGGAGAAGAAAGGTGAACAAACAGCAAATATATGCAGTTCTCAAAGTCAGTCGCGCTACGCGACGGGATTCAAGGCAGTGGGTCGCGCTACACGACGCTAACAATTTTTTTTGTTTTCTACTTTAGACCTACGCGCTGCGCGTAGGTACAAACCAGTCCCCGTCGCTACACCTAGCTTGTTTTTTCACAAAAAGTTTCGAATTTTTGCCAGATCTGTGCCTTCGAAATTTTTGCAATTCACCCAACACCAAACCCAAAATTTTTCTAACACTTATACTTACCTGGGACCTCGTTTTCTTCATCCAATTTTGTAAATCCTCGACTATGATTCCCTGCAAATGACTCAAAAAATATGAAACAAAAACCGACGAACTAGAAAGAAAACTGTTAGTTACGAAAAATAACCAAAAAGAGATGAAAATACAACCGGTACAAACTCTACACTTAAGCCTACGTTCAAGACACTAAGTGGTGGTGTTAGGCATGTCTTCGAGAGGAGTTACCTCCTTCTCGGTGGTATCGATTGGGCCACCTAAATAGTGCTTCAACCTATGGCCATTAACCTTCCAAATGCATCCACCGACTTCGTTTAGCAAATCTACCGCACCATGTGGAAATACTTCTCTAACGATATATGGTCCCGTCCACTTCGACTTCAACTTTCCGGGGAACAATTTCAATCTCGAATTATAAAGAAGTACCTTGTCGCCAACCTTAAATTCCTTCAACTCCTTCAACCTTCGATCATGCAAGGCTTCTGACTTCTCCTTAATACTCCATGATCGTTCATAAGCCGCATCTCGAAGCGCTTCCAACTCATGGATTTGAAAATATCTACGCCTAGCCGCTTCGGTCAAATCTAAGTTCACGGTTTTACGGGCCCAAAGTTCCCTATGCTCCAACTCGACGGGAAGATGGCATGCTTTGCCATACACGATCATAAACGGAGTGATCCCTATAGGTGTTTTGTAGGCGGTACGAAATGCCCACAAAGCGTCATCAAGCTTGTCGGACCAATCCTTTCAAGACTTCCCTACTGTCTTTTCTAAGATTCTTTTCACTCCCCTATTCGCATTCTCAACTTGCCCACTTGTTTGCGGGTGATAGGCGGTTGCAAAACGGTGGGTAACTCCATATCGCTCCAATGCCTTCTCCATCACGGCATTACAAAAATGCGAACCGCGGTCACTAATGAGAGCTCTAGGTGTGCCGAATCTAGTGAAAAACTTCTTAAGAAACTTCACCACCACTCGGGCGTCGTTTGTAGGCAAAGCTTGAGCTTCAACCCACTTCGAGACGTAATCGATTGCCACGAGGATGTACCTATTCCCACTAGAGAGGGGGGGGGGGAAGTCCCATGAAGTCAATTCCCCAAACATCAAATATCTCTAGGACTTGGATTGGATGTTGGGGCATTTCATTCCTGGATGAAATATTGTCGGTACGTTGGCAAGCATCGCAATTCTTAACAAACTCTACCGCGTCATCTATTACCGTGGGCCAATAGAACCCGCAATCAAAAACCTTTTGTGCGGTAGCGTGTGCGCCATGATGACCACCGGTTAATCCTTCATGAACATGCCTAAGGATCTCTCTACCCTCCTTTCTCGCGACACATCTCCTAAGAACTCAGTCACCTCCTATCCTAAAGAGGAATGGATCATCCCATACGTACTTTCGTGCATCCCTAAACAACTTCTTCTTTTGTTGGGCATTCATATCCCCCATGACATACCCATCGGCCAAGTAAGTCGCTAGGTCACTAAACTAAGGTAACCCCTCTCTCCGCCTCTACAAAATCTATGGTCTCGTGAGGGAATCTATCTCCTATCGCCTCCTCACGGATTTCCTCACTATTCGGATCCTCTAACCGTGACAAGTGATCGGCGGCTAAATTCTCGGCCCCCTTTTTGTCCCTAATCTCAATGTCAAACTCAGAAAGTAATAGAATCCACCGGATAAGTCGGGGTTTAGCGTCTTTCATTTGGAAGAGAAAACGCAAGGCGGAATGGTCGGTGAAAACAACGGTTTTAGAAAGCACGAGATAAGATCGGAATTTATCGAAAGCGAATACTACGGCTAAGAGCTCTTTCTCCGTGGTGGTGTAGTACTCTTGAGCATCATTAGCGTTTTGCTCGCGTAGTAAATTGGATGGAAGTGCTTGTCCCTTCTTTGTCCTAAAACCGCACCTACGGCATAGTCACTCGCATCGCACATGAGCTCGAACGGTAAGCTCCAGTAGGGCGAGATAAGAATGGGCACTAACAAGCTTCTCCTTCAAAAAGGTAAAAGCTTTAAGACCCTCCTCGTCGAAGACGAAGGGAACATCTTTCTCCAAAAGACGGGTCATGGGGCGTGTGATCTTAGAGAAGTCCTTAATGAAACGCCTATAGAAACCCGCATGACCAAGAAAACTTCTAATCGATTTAACATTGGTGGGTGGGGATAAACGGCTAATGGTATCTATCTTGGCTCTATCAATCTCTATCCCTAACCTCGAGATTTTGTGTCCCAACACCATCCCTTCCGTTGTCACACCCCGACCCGCAGCGGAAAAGGTGATCGGGGCATGATTGGGTTATCATCAAAGCTCATGACATTTATTATAACGTTTCATATTCATTATTACAATTTAATGGGAAATATACAATCATAATTACATCATGTCCTAAACATCATTCTAGACTTCATTGTTTTCTTCTAAGGCATTTCCTATGTTTTCCTTGCTTCATCCTGTTCACCTGTATCATGTGTAAAAATGGTTTTTGGATCAACAAAAAGTTGGCGAGTGAATCCGATGAAAAACATTTGAACAAGTTTATTGAATTGATTATAAAATAAAGTGCACAACCACATATGAGTAAATATAGATGTAAACTTATTCACCAATCATTTAATATTAAATGATGCACACACATACAATAATAAATTGTTTTGAGGCACGCGTTGCTCAACCCGTCTCTCACGGGGAACTGATGGGCCTAATGAATGAGTTTTGCATACAACTTGACAATATGAAATACATGACTACAAACAATATATATACATTCTAAGTTTAGATCACAATATGGTATGGCACAAGTTTAAATAAATGAGTTAATTTTAGTGACACATGACACACCCCAAAACGTGTAATTAAAAAGGGGAGTTGTAAGATTCACTCACATTGGGTGTGTTCGGTTGATGATGTTGAATGTGCACGAAGTTGGTTTTAACCACGAGTGAAACTAACCTAGATAATGGCATAATGGTTCGGTAAGTAAACGGATTTTATTAATCAATTTTAGTAGGATTGTTGGATGTATTTTTGTGAGTTTAAGGCTATTTTCTAACCTTAAAAATGTTATTTTTAAGTATTTTTAATGTAAATAAATAAATTAAAGTAATAAAAAAATATTGATTTTTGACTGTTGACCGTTGACTTGTTGACCGATTTTATTGTATAATTGTGTGCGCCGGGTGAGGCTCGAACCTGAGACCTCCCGTTCGCGTGCACGCAGCTCTACCAACTGAGCTACGTGTCTAACCCGAAATATTTCTGTTTTTAATTATATTTATATATTAATTGAATTAATCCGAAAATCATTTATTTCAAAAACGATTTTAATGAGTCGCTCGGTGCTCTCCACAGGTCTCGAACCCAGGACCTGTGGTTTAGGTTAACATACAGTCCACCGCTGGACTGTGTGTCTAACTTGGTAAATAAACTGATTTTTATTATACTTATATACAAACTAGATCATTTCATTTCTGCTTTATATAAAAAGTTTGATAATTGCCCGAACCGGTGCGGTAGTCCGGACTCGAACTCGTGACGTGTGATTTAAACGTTCACACAGTCCACCACTGGACTGTGTGTCTATCTTGGTTATTATTCCGGTTTTTATTAAACTTAACATCTATTTGTAGTGAATCCGGTTTGGTTACAAAAAGGAACATTTTTATTAAGGCGAGTGTGCGTGGGACAAGAATCGAACTCGGGACGTATGCGTGTTTATGTGCACACAGTCCACCGCTGGACTGTGTGTCTAACCCGAGATATATCTTGATTTAAATTAAACATATAGTCAACTGAAAACTTCATCTTCTTCGTTGGACTTAACCAGAATCGGTGTCCGGCTGGTTCGACAATTTAATCAAGTTTCTTTAGGGTGTTGTGATTAATTACATGTAAGATTAATAAAAAGAATTAGAGATTAAGTGTATGGTATACCGAACAGGGCTCCTCTGTTTCGCCGGCGAAACTCCGATGACAGCAGATTATTCCGGCGACGTGTGTCCTGCGGCAGAGGGTCTTCAGAGAGCTTGAGATGAGTGTGGGTGGCTTCGGTAAGAGCTCTGGGTGTTCAGTTGTTAGAGTAGTGAACAGAGGTGAAAGGCTCGGTTTTCCGGCAAGTTGCAGAAGTTTTCCGGCGAGTGAAATTACGTCGGGAAAGAGTGTGATTGTGAGCGAAAAAACTAACAGAGGTTAGAGGGGGTATTTATAGGGCAGAACATCGACGAATTTGGTCCGTTTTCCGTCTTGATTCGTCGGTTAATGATTTTCCAGCGGTTATAACTTGTGTCGCGGACTGGACATCAGTTATAACCGATGTTGAGGTTAATGTTTACGTTAAGTCATAGAAAACCGACGACGTTTGACGAAATCGTCGGATTTTCCGGCGTCTACGGATTTGGGCGCGTCGGTTGACTGGGTTTGATTTCTGTTTCATTATTTAAATTAATTGTCTGGATATATTACTAAAGAATACAAGTGGCAGAGTGGTTTGATGGATGAGTGTTAAGTCATTGTTTGACCAGTTTGACCCGGCTGACCCGGGTTCGAAACCCGGCAGCCTTGTTTGATTTTTAAACCACTATTTTTAATACTTTTTCAAATATAAATTATATATTCCAATATACTTATTAATTATGTATCGTTTAAAATTAATTTGGGCATTAAATACGCAACGAAATTTTTAACTGATTGTTCGGTTAATAAACGGAGCGGGTTTGGTAAATCCGGTTTTTGACGGATGTTACCGTATCCCCTGCTTTTTAGAAATTTCGTCCCGAAATTTAAGTAGCGATATATTTGTCTAAAAATGATGGTGTTTGATTTGACAGTTACATACTTAGAAAAAGAGTAACAGTTTAAACTATGTTTGAGGCGGTAACGTTCCTTGTAAGGGTTGAGTACCTTGCTACAGGAATCGCTTTTTGTTGCCTACGGTAAAAATATTGATAAGCAGAGTTGATTCACAAAGTATGATTTCTTGCGCAAGAGTTTTGATATGTTTGGAAAGATAAAGTTATATCCTAAAACAAAATTTCTAATACTACAACCTACATGGAACTTCTCATAACCGTCTAACAATGCCTCTGATCCTTTGACAAGAATACTTATATATAGGAAGTACCAGCGGCGTATCCACCATATTCTTGTCAAATTTTCATTGGTTTTATCAGAAAGTTATGATTGGTTCTATGATGTGACTCTAAACATAAATAAACGCCACAACCAATGTACCAAGAAATTACTAAATCCTACATAGAACTTCTCATAACCGCCTGACAATGCCTCTGATCCTTTGACAAGAATACTTATATATAGGAAGTACCAGCGGCGTATCCACCATATTCTTGTCAAATTTTCATTGGTTTTATCAGTAAGTTATGATTGGTTCTATGATGTAACTCTAGAACATAAATAAACACAACAACCAATATTTGAGTCCAAATTCTGATAGCATACATGTTTGAATGGTGACAGTTCCTCTCTCCTTTGCTATGATGGAGAGGTTAGTTTATGTAGAAATAGAACACAATCCAATTTCTTTAAATGGCGAGATGATATGAATGTTAAATCAGTGAATGTAACACAAATTTCAACCAAGACAATACTAAATCCTACATGGAACTTCTCATAACCGCCTGATAATGCCTCTGATCCTTTGGCAAGAATACTTATATATAGGAAGTACCAGCGGCGTATCCACCATATTCTCGTCAAATTTTCATTGGTTTTATCAGTAAATTATGATTAGTCCTATGTGACTCTAAAACATAAACAAACACAACAACCAAAGCTTGAGTCTAAATTCTGATAGTATACATGTTTGAATGATGACAGTACCTCTCTCGTTTGTTATGATGGAGAGGTTAGTCTATGTAGAAAATGGAACACAATCCGATTTCTTTAAATAATGAGATGATATGAATGCTAAATCAGTGAGTATAATACAAACTTCAACCAAAACAATACTAAATCCTACATGGAACTTCTCATAACCGCCTGATAGTGCCTCTGATCCTTTGGCAAGAATACTTATATATAGGAAGTACCAGCGGCGTATCCACCATATTCTTGTCAAATTTTCGTTGACTTATCCACAAGTTATGATTAGTTCTATGTGACTCTACAACAAACACAACAACCACAACTTGAGTCTTAATTCTGATAGTATCCATGTTTGAATGATGACAATACCTCTCTCGTTTGTTGTGATGGAGAGGTTAGTCCTTTTGGAAGTGAGACATAGCTCAACTTCTTTAAATGATGAAATTGAAATACGCTGAAATGTATGATGAACAAACTTCGACCAAAACATACTAAATCCTACATGGAACCTCTCATAACCGCCTGATAATGCCTCCGATCCTTTGACAAGAATACTTATATATAGGAAGTGTACCAGCGGTGTATCCACCATATTCTTGTCAAATTTTCATTGACTTTATCCGCAAGTTATGATTAGTTCTATGTGACTCTAAAACAAACACAACAACCAAAATTTGAGTCTAAATTCTGATAGTATACATGTTGGAATGATGACAATACCTCTCTCGTTTGTTGTGATGGAGAGGTTAGTCTATGTAGAAATGGAATACAATCCAATTTCTTTAAATGATAAGATGCCATAAATGCTAAATCAGTAAGTACAAAACAAATTTCAATCAAGACAATGCTAAATTCCACATGGAACTTCTCATAACCGCCAGATAATACCTCTGATCCTTTGGCAGAATACTTATATTATAGGAAATACCAGCGGCGTATCCACCATATTCTTGTCAAATTTTCATTGGCTTTATCCTTAAGTTATGATTGGTTCTATGTGATTCTAAAACATAAACAAACACAATCAACCAAAGCTTGAGATAACATAAAGAAAAACATAAAAACTAAACGATTGGAGTTGAATCTTGATTTTCGGTGAAGGGGACTAGCTGGGTGGTTTCGTTTGGGCCGTCATTATCTTCAACAGGATTGGCGTTGATGTTGAAAACTCTTCCTCTTGCTGGTGGCCTAGCGATTTGGTTTCCTTGATTTGCTTGGTTAACTGGGTTTGCTTGAGCTTGGGCGTTTATGATGTTAACCAATCGAAGGCACGTGTTTCTATAGTGGGTAGGGTCGCCACAATTGAAACAAGGTCGAACATAAGGTAACATGGGGTATTGAGGTTGTTGATATGTTTGGATCATATTTTGAGTAGGGGGTGTGGTTTGGTTTTGAGGGGTGCGGCAAACCTTGCTCAAATGACCATAGCGTCCACAATTCGCACATAGTCGACAAGGTAAGGTAAATGGATGGTGATAAAAACAGGTGTTACATCGAGTGTGAGGTCCAAGGTATGGTTTCTTATTTGGGTAAGTTGAGTTGGGTGCTATTTGCGTGATTGGGATAGCTTGGATTGGTATGGCTTGTGAAATTGGTTGATTACGTTGGGTAGTAGCGAAAAGTTGCCCGTCTCTTTTTCTCTTAGAAATGGGTTGAGAAGGGGATTCAGTTTGGGTGGAGTTTGAAGTTTCAGTTGATGCTTTATCCTTCTTCTTCTCCTCCTTGAAGTCTTTATTCCGGATGCGGTTCTCGGTGAGCTCTGTAGCTAACTCCATTGCTGCTTCCAAAGTTGCAGGCGTGGTACTTATTACAGAGTCCTGAATCTTTGACGGAAGACCTCGAATGTAGTGCTCGATCAAACGGTAGAGGGGAGTGAACAAGTTGGGAACCATTTGATTTAACTCGAGGAATCTTTTGTTGTAGTGTGGTGTGGTCTCCTTTCTTTTGCTTCAGCGAATAAAACTCATCTTCTAATTTCTTGATTTCGCTCCTTGGGCAAAACCGTCTTGTCATGATTTCCTTCAACTCTTCCCAAGTCAAAGTCATAGCGTCTTCAACACCTCGTCTGGCCTTCTTTGTATTCCACCAAGTAAGTGCTATTCCATATAAACGACCAGTAGCATATCGCACTTTGCGATCATCGGGGCAATCGCAATTTAGAAAAGTGTTCTCCATTTCTTCAAACCAATGGAGGAGAGCGGTGACACCTTCAGTCCCTTCGTATTTTGGAGGGTCGCATGATTTGAAATGCTTGTAGGTGCATTTAGTGGTATTTGGGGGAGGGTTGATAACATTTTGATCTTCTTGGTTGACAGGATTAGCGGTAAGGGCTTGTTGGACTTGAATTACAATGTTGGGTATTACGGCAGCCATTTGTTGAGCGATTAGGGCAGCCATGCGCTCGCGGGCTTTTCCTGCTCTCATCTTCCTACGGGCGAGGCTAGAAGACATCTACAAGGAATACGTATCATGAGTATGAGTTGGATGTTTTTGGGATCATGGGTCGTATTTAGGAATGAACATTCATAAAATAAATATAGAAAAATAAATCTACTACATCCATAGGATGTCTTGGGCTTTGCTCGTAATTGGGCCTTGCATGCCGCCATACTTCACCTTCGTAATCATGTGGGCCCCCATGAATACCGGGTTTTTCATATGGTTCGCATGTGTTAGCATGGTTACGTACACTAAAACCCAGAGAAAATCGAGAAATATGTATATAACGTATGATATTCGGAATGTGTCCAGGTGTGGACACGGTGACACCTCAAAGTGGGGTTAGTTCGAACGACGTTTGGTGTGGCATGCTTTGGCCTAATAGGTCCTTCGTACTCTCATCGTTAGTCCCCAGGTAGGCAAACTGGTCCGTTATATTGGATTTATACGAATGCCAACCTAGACAGGACGTTCCGACTACCGGTACTTGTACCCTTCCAGTTACTACATGCCCGTTGCAGAACTCACTTTGATGGGATTTGAAAATTGCGACAAAATATTTGAATAACGAAAGTATGAAAATGATTTGAATATATGAACATTGAAATATGTATGATGAATGTGTATGTAAGTATGTATGTTTGACTGTAAGTATAAACAAATATGAAACAAATAAACATCATAAGTTTGCATGTAACCACATAAACAATAAAAATCTAGTCAACTATAGTATAGGCTCTAAGGGTCTAATAACCTATCATATATCCCTATAGTCATGGCTCTGATACCAATCTGTCACACCCCGACCCGCAGCGGAAAAGGTGATCGGGGCATGATTGGGTTATAATCAAAGCTCATGACATTTATTATAACGTTTCATATTCATTATTACAATTTAGTGGGAAATATACAATCATAATTACATCATGTCCTAAACATCATTCTAGACTTCATTGTTTTCTTCTAAGGCATTTCCTATGTTTTCCTTGCTTCATCCTGTTCACCTGTATCATGTGTAAAAATGGTTTTTGGATCAACAAAAGTTGGCGAGTGAATCCGATGAAAAACATTTGAACAAGTTTATTGAATTGATTATAAAATAAAGTGCACAACCACATATGAGTAAATATAGATGTAAACTTATTCACCAATCATTTAATGTTAAATAATGCACACACATACAATTATAAATTGTTTTGAGGCACGCGTTGCTCAACCCGTCTCTCACGAGGAACTGATGGGCCTAATGAATGAGTTTTGCATACAACTTGACAATATGAATTACATGACTACAAACAATATATATACATTCTAAGTTTAGATCACAATATGGTATGGCACAAGTTTAAATAAATGAGTTAATTTTAGTGACACATGACACACCCCAAAACGTGTAATTAAAAGGGGAGTTGTAAGATTCACTCACATTGGGTGCGTTCGGTTGATGATGTTGAATGCGCACGAAGTTGGTTTTAACCACGAGTGAAACTAACCTAGATAATGGCATAATGGTTCGGTAAGTAAACGGATTTTATTAATCAATTTTAGTAGGATTGTTGGATGTATTTTTGTGAGTTTAAGGCTATTTTGTAACCTTAAAAATGTTATTTTTAAGTATTTTTAATGTAAATAAATAAATAAAAGTAATAAAAAAATATTGATTTTTGACTGTTGACCTGTTGACCGTTGACTTGTTGACTGATTTTATTGTATAATTGTGTGCGCCGGGTGAGGCTCGAACCCGAGACCTCCCGTTCGCGTGCACGTAGCTCTACCAACTGAGCTACGTGTCTAACCCGAAATATTTCTGTTTTTAATTATATTTATATACTAATTGAATTAATCCGAAAATCATTTATTTCAAAAAACGATTTTAATGACTCGCTCGGTGCTCTCCACAGGTCTCGAACCCAGGACCTGTGGTTTAGGTTAACACACAGTCCACCGCTGGACTGTGTGTCTAACTTGGTAAATAAATTGATTTTTATTATACTTATATACAAACTAGATCATTTCATTTCTGCTTTATATAAAAAGTTTGATAATTGCCCGAACCGGTGCGGTAGTCCGGACTCGAACTCGTGACGTGTGATTTAAACGTTCACACAGTCCACCACTGGACTGTGTGTCTATCTTGGTTATTATTCCGGTTTGTATTAAACTTAACATCTATTTGTAGTGAATCCGGTTTGGTTACAAAAAGGAACATTTTTGTTAAGGCGAGTGTGCGTGGGACAAGAATCGAACTCGGGACGTATGCGTGTTTATGTGCACACAGTCCACCGCTGGACTGTGTGTCTAACCCGAGATATATCTTGATTTAAATTAAACATATAGACAACTGAAAACTTCATCTTCTTCGTTGGACTTAACCACAATCGGTGTCCGGCTGGTTCGACAATTTAATCAAGTTTCTTTAGGGTGTTTGTGATTAATTACATGTAAGATTAATAAAAAGAATGAGAGATTAAGTGTATGGTATACCGAACAGGGCTCCTCTGTTTCGCCGGCGAAACTCCGATGACAGCAGATTATTCCGGCGACGTGTGTCCTGCGGCAGAGGGTCTTCAGGGAGCTTGAGATGAGTGTGGGTGGCTTCGGTAAGAGCTTTGGGTGTTCAGTTGTTAGAGTAGTGCACAGAGGTGAAAGGCTCGGTTTTCCGGCGAGTTGCAGAAGTTCTCCGGCGAGTGAAATTACGTCGGGAAAGAGTGTGATTGTGAGCGAAAAAAACTAACAGAGGTTAGAGGGGGTATTTATAGGGCAGAACATCGACGAATTTGGTCCGTTTTCCGTCTTGATTCGTCGGTTAATGATTTTCCGGCAGTTATAACTTGTGTCGCGGACTGGACATCAATTATAACCGATGTTGAGGTTAATGTTTACGTTAAGTGATAAATAACCGACGACGTTTGACGAAATCGTCGGATTTTCCAGCGTCAACGGATTTGGGCGCGTCAGTTGACTGGGTTTGATTTTGTTTCATTATTTGAATTAATTGTCTGGATATATTACTAAAGAATACAAGTGGCAAAGTGGTTTGATGGATGAGTGTTAAGTCATTGTTTGACCAGTTTGACCCGGCTGACCCGGGTTCGAAACCCGGCAGCCTTGTTTGATTTTTAAACCACTATTTTTAATACTTTTTCAAATATAAATTATATATTCCAATATACTTATTAATTATGTATCGTTTAAAATTAATTTGGGCATTAAATACGCAACGAAATTTTTAACTGATTGTTCGGTTAATAACGGAGCGGGTTTGGTAAATCCGGTTTTTGACGGATGTTACATCCGTCACCATGAAGTGACTCTTCTCCCAATTCAACATCAACTTTGTCTCTATACACCTCTTCATCATACGCTCTAAGTTACCTAAGCAATGGTCGAAAGAATCACCGTAGACTGAGAAATCATCCATAAAGACCTCCATAGTACTCTCAACCATGTCTGAAAGACCGCGACCATGCACCGCTGAAACATAGCCGATGTGTTACATAATCCGAAGGGCATGCGCCGATATGTATAGGTGCCATAAGGACATGTGAAAGTGGTTTTCTCCTAGTCCTCCAGGACGATTGGGATTTGGAAGTAACCGGAAAAAACCATCAAGAAAACAATAGAATTGACAACCCGCGAGGCGCTCGAGCATTTGATCGATGAACGGTAGAGGAAAGTGGTCCTTCCGGGTGGCCTCATTTAGCTTGCGGTAGTCAATACACACACGCCAACCGGTGACCGTACGGGAAGGAATAAGCTCGTTTTTCTTGTTCATGACAACAATCATCCCACCCTTTTTAGGGACGACTTGAGTGGGGCTAACCACGAGGAATCTGATATTGGATATATTAGCCCGGCCTCCATCAATTTAATTACCTCCTTCCTAACCACCTCCTTCATGTTAGGATTTAGACGCCTTTGAGGTTGCACTACCGGTTTAAATTCGTCTTCCATGAGGATCCGGTGTGTGCAAAATGTGGGGCTAATCCCCTTGATATCGGACAATCTCCAAGCTATAGCATCTTTGTGCTTCCGAAGCACCTCATTTAACCTACCCTTCTCCACCTACGTCAACTTAGAAGAGATGATGACGGGAAACTCGATTCCTCTCCTAAGAAGGCATACTCTAAATGGGATGGTAGAACCTTAAGCCCTAAAGGTGCCAACTCCAAGGGTTTATCCTCTACTTCTTCCCTAACCTCACACAACTCTAAAGTTTCCGGAATCCACTCCGGATCATTCCCAACTTCCTCTTCCTCACTTCTAAACTCAATCTCATCTTCACCCACTAGATCACTCCCACTAATGTAACTAACACACTGATCGACATATGACATGATGGAGCCTAAAACATAGACGGAATGGCACGGACCACTATGATCATCACTACCACTAGGGTGTTGCATGGCTCTATCTATTTCGAATGTGACAATCTCATCACCCGCACGAAGTTTCGGCTTCCATGTTGACGATGACAAAATCAACCGGAAAGACGAAACACTTATCGACCTTGACTAAAAGATTCTCGATGATACCCCTAGGATACTTGACCGAACGATCGGCAAATGATAACGACATACGTGTGGGTGTAAGCTCTCCTAGACCTAAACGCTCGTAAAGTGAAAATGGCATCAAGTTGATGCTAGCTCCTAGATCGGCTAGGACATGAGCGGGAGCAACGGCGCCCCCGAAAAAACATGGAATGGTGAAGGTGCCCGGATCGGTTAATTTTTCCGGTAGCTTGTTCAAAACTACCGCTGAACAACCGCCGGTCAATGGAATGTTCGACAACTCACCTAGCCTATATTTCCACTTGAGAAGATCTTTGAGGAACTTCGCATACTTAGGCATAGATTGCAAGCCTCGATGAACGGAAGATTTATCTTTAATTGCTTAAACATCTCTAAGAAATGCCCGTACTCCCTAGCATATTTCTGATGCTTGAGACGAGCAGGGTACGGAGCACGCGAATGATCAACCAAAGGGGATGGCTTGACTCCTACTGGTTGTTTTTCTACCCTCTTTTCTACTTGAAACTCCTCGGTTTGTGCGGTACTTGCTGGGACTAGCCTATCGTGCACCTTACTGGGAGCTTCCATCTCAATCTCCTCGTCTACCTCTTCTTCACCCTCTACTTCCAC
This sequence comes from Scalesia atractyloides, assembly GCA_947069175.1. Lineage (NCBI taxonomy): Eukaryota > Viridiplantae > Streptophyta > Magnoliopsida > Asterales > Asteraceae > Scalesia > Scalesia atractyloides. The sequence goes on from CAMTDV010000024.1 coordinate 71,438,981, forward strand.
ACTCTCCCTAACTACCTCTCTTAAACTCCTACCGCTCCTAGTAGTGATGGCCTTGGCCGAATGATTGGCCGGGTTTTGGTAAGTGTTACCTGAGAATTGACCAGAAGGGTATTCTTGCAATTGTTTGGAAATACCACCTAACTGTCTTTGAAGATCTAAAAGAGCCACCTGTTGGTTTTTATTGTGAAGTTCCTGATTCTTATTTAAGTTTTCTTGATTTTTCACGAAACCATTAAAATCATTTAAGGCTTTCTGAGTGGCTTGCTCCTTAATCATGATTTGAGCGAACATCTCCTCGATCTACTCATGTCGGATGACTTTTCACTACCCTGACCCTCCTAATTCGCCCCTGAATGACTAAACTGCCCCTGGTGATTAGGACCTGAACTAGTGAACAAACCATGCCCCCTGTTTTGATACTGACCCGATGAGAAACCAGGGGGTTACCGAAGGAGCGAAGTATTATTGTTGTTGTTTCGCCATTAGGGTTATAATTTGAATTATTGTTAAACGACCCTTATTCTGACCGGCTATGAACTCTACATGCTCTAACGTAATGGTGGGACAATCTACGGTATCACGACCCCCTCGACAAAGCTCACACCTATCGACTTTTTTCTTAATCTCATAAAGCTCCTTAGTGAAGGTTTTCTCCATCCGATCTAGCGCACCAGCCACCGTTGAGTCCAAGCCAACTTGGTTCACCCCCCGAGTAGTCGAAGAGGTGCTAGTAATAGGAATGGAATTCCTGCCGGTGGTGCTATAGTCCATTTCGGAATGGGCGAAACTCTCAAACAGATCATTACACTCAGCTGTTGACTTCTTTCCCATGAGTTGCCCTCGGCCGACGTGTCAAACCGGGCCCGGATCTCTGGGTGAGACCGTTGTAGAACTTCTCTACAAGTGCCCAATCAGACAAGCCATGCTGTGAACAACGAGCAAGTAGGGTTTGGAACCTTTCCCAGGCGAGGTGGTACGGCTCATCAGGGTCCATTCGGAACGAATGAATCTGATCGCGTATGCAGGATGCCTTGGCGGGTGGGTATTATTTAGCTAGGAAGGCATCTCGTAACCCGACCCAAGTAGTGAAAGAACCTGATGGCTGCGAATCAAACCAGATGGCTGTACAGCCAGCAAGTGAGAATGGGAAAACCTGTAAGTCACGCGCATCAGCGCTGACTCCTTCAATAGAGAAGGTGCCGCAGAGACGAGTGATGCGGTTGATGTGAGCTGGCGCGTCCTCATCATCACGACCATGAAATTGACAAGAGTTGGTAATAGCGGTCATGATATAGGATGGGATCTGCCAAGACTTTTCGTTGGTGATTTCGGGTAGGCGGGTGGGTGAGCGAGCACCGGTGAAACCGGTGTTTGCTTGTTGGTAAACGGTTCAGTTGGACATTTAGACAACGGTTGGTGGGCTTTGGGGACGGGAGGGTGGTGGGAGTTTTGTGGGGATGACTTCGGAGTGAAGTCAAAGTTCGGTAGTTTAGATTGTGGTGTAGAGTCAGAATGGGTGGAAGATGATGGTAAGGGAGTACTAACCTTAAACGAAGAGGAAGAGAAGGATGACTTGTCTGTAGGTGGCTTCGGCGGAGGACCTTGCGAGCGTGTATGGGGCATCCACTGAAAAACCAAAAATAAACAAGTAAGAAGACTCTATAAACGACTTGACACAACCAAAAAGGAAAAACTAAATTATATTAGACTCCAATGACTAAAACATGACAAATAGCACTATGATATCACGAAAGTCAAAACAAAGTAATTAACGCAATCGCCAAGAGTTCCTGGCAACGGCACCAAAAACTTGATGTGCTACAAGTAGTTCAATAAAACAACTGAAATTAACCTAAATTTAGACACGAAGTAATGCTCTAGACTCACTAAAATGAACTAAACTACTAACCGGAAAGTGTACTGATCGACTCTAGTATAGCTAAAGTAAGTCCAGATATCGAACCCACGAGACTCTACTGATTAAATTAACTACTTTATTTAGACTCTGACAGACACGGACTAAAAGGTTGTTGTTTGATGAGGGGGGGGTTTCTAACAAATTCCTAAGAAAACAATTTAAAAACTAACTAAGATTAACGAAGTTAATTAAACGAATTACTTAAGATTTAACTCTGATGGTGAGAAAACACTACCTAGACTGGAATCCTGTTTGCTTCAAGTAATGATTTTTCAATTAGAAATTATCAACCATGGAACCAGGATCATAAAGTTCTCGCCTTTCGGAATATCTAAAGGACCCTGACCCTTCTCAGGAGCACACAGTGATACCCAAAAGGTTGTTAAATTACCGATTATTAGACTCCCTCACAGGACCTCTAATGGGTTTATGGAAGTACCTTGCAAGACCCACTCCCTCACAGACTAGTCAAAGGTAAACTTGGACTTCTAGTTAGACTCGCTAGACAATAGCCAACAGGTTTACTTTCTAAGAAAGCTCCTACCTTGCAACTTAATGACTTAGACCTAGCGATAACCTCGCACCTCACAGCTATTGATGATAAGTAGAACACTTGATTTTATACGTTTATTGATTATAACTTCTAAGGTTTATTACGTAGTTCAACCCTAAAGACTCTAGCTTTATTATGTGATATAGACACTCACCAAAAACTAGACCCTAGCAAGACTCTCTTATGTGATAAAGACCGTCACCAAGAATCAAGCGAAGCATAAACAATGAGCAAATACCCTCAAGCATGCATACACATCTAACTATAAGAACAAATCGCTTACGAACTCATGAACAATCCATGATATCCACAAATCACATAAAAATCAAAACTTTAATGCAAACATTCATCCAATCTAGGTAGTTCAATAAAATTAGCCAAACAAAGTCATTGAAAATATCAAACACAAGTATGAATCAGGAGTATTGAACATCATATGAGAAAAAAGCAAGAATAAAGAACACCCGAATGGTAAATCACCAAGCCGAATGCTTCCTAAGCTTCCAATCCTCAACGTGCAGCTCCGAATACTTGAAAATACCCAAAAAGTTGATAACTTTGCGTCTCAAGCTCTCCCAAATCGTCCAACTAGGGTTATGGACAAGATAATGATGTTTTTATAGGTATGGAAGAATCATACAGCAACTAAAACTGGGATTCTCCGGAAAAGATCCCGTCGCGTCGCGCGACGGGTGAGAGGTATGAGCTCCGCACAGCGCGGCGCTATAAAAAGTTCTCGTTTCTTTTTCCTTACCTTGGCGTAGCGCGACGATGTATCCATATGCCTGTCGCGCTACACCTAGGCCTGTTTTCTCCAGAAAGTTTTGTTTTTCTCATCAGTATTTCAGCTCCAGCTATTCCAACTTTCATGCTTAACTTCTCCCAAGCATAAAATCAACATTTTCAAGCATATTTCTGCACAAAGACCCTGTACACGACAAAGTATCAAACTCCTACGAAATAACTACTAAAATCAAACAAACTCAAACGAAAATTAAACAAACTCTACATGATAAATAGATGTATTTCGCAATACATCAGGGATCTCACACTCGCCGTACCGCTCAACGCAACAACGCCGACAAACGCATCGCCTCTCTCGTACCAAGGAAATGTCTAAGGTGATCCCAAAATTGTCAGCGAGATACAAGCGGTTAGCAGCAACTCATCAGTCGATTCCAAGAACGATGCTCCGAAATCTCGGTTTAGCTTTAAGCAGTTTAAGGCCTGCGGTCCTGCAACATTCACAGGCGAAGATGGACCAATCAAGATGTTTCACTGGTTCGACTCGATCGAAGTCACTTTCAGGCAAACCGGATGTCCTGAAAACCTCCACACCGTCCACTGAGTCTTTCAGTCAAGGGCACTTGACTGGTGGACCGCCGAGCCCAACAGCGCGGCGAGCGATCCCAGTCGCGAAGAGAAAAGACCAAGCAGCGACCTTTGTTCGCTTCTTCTCCCCAAGCACGAAGTTACACAAGCTACTCTCTCGCGTGGGAAGAACTTAAGGAGCTCATGATCAAAGAGTTCTGCCCACCGCACGAAATCTAGAAGTTGGAAAATAAGTTTTGGGGTATCAAACAAATCGGTGGTGAAAATGCTGGTCTCACCGCTCGCTTCAAGCAGCTCAGCCTCACCTGCCCAGGTCAGGTGGATACTACCGAAAAAGCTATCAAGAAGTACTTCGCGCTCTCCCCGACTGTGTCCCGACTTTGTTCAAGCTGCAAGACCGACTACGATCGAAGAGACTTACCAACTCGCAGTCGAGATCAACGACAAGCGAGTCTTGGCTGGAGCTTTCAAGGTCTCAACCAAGAACCTCAGCCAAGTACTGTTGAGGCAAGCACAGATACTGCTCCATCTCAAGCCTCTAAGTCAAGTCACCAGAATCCCAAGCGAAAGGGCAACAACAAGAACTACGCAGTAGTCCCAGCACCAAACTCCCAGCCTCGCCAAGCTGCTACTCCCAAACGCACCCAGCTGCTAAGCGTGCGTATACTAGACCTCACCCTCTGTGCTCCAAGTGCACATACCATCATGCGGTTGGAGGAAACTACCGCTTTTGTGCCAATTACAACATCTATGGGCACTTCATGGCGCACTACCGCACTGGTCCACGTCAGCAAGCTCCTCCCGCTCTCGCAGCACCGCCAGCTCCTCTCAATGCTATGCCAGTCAACCAGGCACCACAAGCACCAGCAGTTCAGGCACGAGCTTGCTACACTTGTGGCGACCCGAATCATTTCAGCAATGTCTGCCCAAACCGCGTTGTGAAACAAGAACAACAGCAGCAGCTTCAGCAACAGCCACCACAGCCGTCGCAGCAGCAACAACCACATGTTGTGCGTGGAAGGGCTTTCAACATCAATCACCGCCAGGCTCAGAATGACAACAATGATGTCAATGATACATTCCTCATTAGTGGTATTCATGCTTCTTAGTTTATTTGATACTGGAGCCGATAACTGTTTTGTATCGTTAGAATTCGAAAAACTTTTAAAATGTAACCGCGCTAATCTCCCAAGTACCTTCGACATCGAAATCGCCACCGGAAGAGCCGTTACCGTTAACTCCGTCCTACGTGATTGTACTCTCAACTCAACAATCACAACTTCCTGATCGACCTCATACCTATGCAATTACGTAGTTTTGATGTCATAGTAGGCATGGATTTTCTTCGCAAGAATTGTGCTGAAGTCGTTTGTTTCGATAAGATGATTGTTTTCCCCTTCCAAATGGTGATCAACTACATGTTTACGGCGAAACGCCCTCAAAGAAGTTGATGCTTTTATCATGTACCCAAGCGAACAAGTACTTGCGCAAGCAGTGCATCGCTTTCCTAGCCATATCGTGAACCCAGAGAAGGAAAAGAACCCCTTGAAAGACGTACCTGTTGTTTGTGATTTTCCTAAAGTTTTTCCCGATGATTTACCTGGTTTCCCCCTACTCGCGATGTCGAATTCTGTATCGATCTAATCCCCGGTGCTACATCTGTCGCTAAAGCTCCCTATCACCTTGCACCATCCAAATGCGCAAGCTATCTAGCCAACTTCAAGAACTTCTTGATAAAGGTTTTTATACGCCCGAGCACATCACCTTGGGCGCACCCGTCCTTTTCATGAAAAAGAAGGATGGATCATTCCGAATGTGCATCGACTAAGGGAACTTAACAAGCTTACAATTAAGAACCGCTATCCCCTTCCTCGGATCGATGATTTATTTGACCAACTCCAAGGTGCTACTTGTTTCTCGAAGATTGTTTACGTTCCGGATATCACCAGCAACGTGTACATGAACAAGACATTCCCGAAAACCGCCTTTCGTACTCACTATGGCCATTATGAATTCGTGGTCATGCCTTTTGGACTCACAAACGCACCCGCGGTCTTCATGGATTTTATGAACCGTGTGTGCAAAGCCTTTTTCGATCGTTTCGTCATTGTTTTTATCGATGATATCCTCATTTACTCGAACTCGAGAGCCGAACACGTGCGACATCTTTGCTTAGTTCTCGAACTTCTCAAGGAAACCGTCGTTACGCCAAATTCTCCAAGTGTGAATTTTGGCTTAATGAAGTTCAATTTCTCGGTCACGTCGTCAATGATCTCGCCAAAATTGAAGCTGTAAAGAGTTGGAATACCCCGAAGAATCCGTCCGAAATCCATTCCTTCCTCGGATTGGCAGGTTACTACCGCCGATTCAACGCCGACTTTTGAAAATCGTCGTACCTCTAACCTCTTTGACTCATAAGGATAAACCTTTTGTTTGGGGTTCGGATCAAGAGAAAGCCTTTCAGACCCTCAAGCGTATGCTTTGTGACGCTCCCGTTCTCGCACTTCCCGATGAAGACGATGATTTCCTTTTTATTGCGATGCCTCTAACGTAGGTCTCGCTGTGTCCTCATGCAACGAGACAAAGTTATTGCGTATGGTCTCGACAACTCAAGGTCCACGAGAAGAACTATACTACCCATAATCTCGAGCTCGGTGCAGTCATTTTTGCGTTAAAGATATGGTGACACTATCTTTATGGTACAAAGTGTACGGTCTTCACCGACCATAAGAGCTTACAACACATCTTTAACCAGAAAGAACTAAACATGCGCCAACGCTGATGGGTTGAACTTCTCAACGACTATGATTGTGAGATACACTACCATCCCGGCAAAGCAAACGTCGTTGCCGATGCTCTTAGTCGACGAAGCTATGTGTATAGCGTTCATGACATTCAAGCCCAGAATAAACTCGAAACCCTGATTCGCGATACCCAGCACACATGTTTCATTGAGAACACTCTGGTCGAGAATGAAAGTGTGCCGAACCACTGAAAATCTAACGGATCATACTCGAATCGCATTGGTCTACGCATCTGTCGGAAATGAAATTTGCAACCCAGCTGGAAAATAAGTCTAACGGGATCTATTACTTTCTGAATCGCATTTGGATCCCTAGCCGCAATAACCTTCGAGAGTTACTAATGACCGAAGCCCATATTCTCGATATTCCATTCACCCCGGTGCCGACAAGATGTACCAGGACCTCCATTCTAGGTATTGGTGGTCGGGCATGAAAAAGGATATCGCTCTGTATGTTTTGAAATGCTAACTTGTGCGAAAGTTAAAGCCAAACACCAACGCCTTTCTGGCTTACTCGAACAGCCCGACATCCCGGTGTGGAAATGGGAGAGTATAGCTATGAATTTTGTTACAAAACTCCCTCGCACCTCTTCTGGTCACGATAGCATTTGGGTTATCATCGATCACCTTACGAATCTATACCGACGAAGTCATTTGTCAACACGGGACACCTCGTGACATCATCTCTGATCGTGACGGTCGCTTTACTTCACGTCTTTGGGAGACTTTCCAATCCGCACTTGGTACTAAGCTTAACCTTAGTACTGTGTTCCATCCTCAGACCGACGGTCAGACCGAGCGCACGAATTCGCACCCTCGAAGACATGCTTCGATCGTGTGTTATAGATTTCGGTGGTAATTAGGATACGCGTTTACCTTTAATAGAATTTTCGTACAATAACAATTATCATACTAGTATTCAAATGGCACCATTTGAGGCACTATACGGTAGAAAATGTCTCGCCTATTGTATGACACGAGATCGGAGACACTGAGATCACTGGTCCCGAGTTAATACAAGAAACAACAGACAAGATTCTCCAAATTAGAGACAATCCCCTGAAAGCTCGGAGTCATCAAAAGAGTTATGCCGATAAACGCCGCAAGCCCCTACAGTTCGAAGTGGGAGATCACGTTCTCTTAAAGGTTTCACCTTGGAAAGGAGTGATCCATTTCGGAAAGAAGGGAAACTAGCGCCACGATGTGTGTGTCCCTTTAAGATTCTGGAAAAGATTGGCAAAGTGGCCTACCGAATCGAATTATCGAAAGAACTCAACAATGTACAACTGACTTTCCATGTCTCAAACCTCAAAAAGTGTTTAGCTGAAGGGAATCTTCACGTGCCACTTGAAGATTTTCAAATAAACGAGACTCTACACTTCGTGGAAAAGCCAGTGGAAATCATGGATCAAGAGATCAAGAAACTTCGACGCTCTCGCATTCCTATTGTGAAAGTCCGGTGGAAAGCTAGATATCCTCATTTCTTCGTTACGGCCGCCACCTGAATTTCGGGACAAAATTCCCTAAAGGAGGGGAGACTGTAACAACCCGATCTTTCGGATTGTTATCCGAATTCCGTTATTTCAGTTTATTTCTGTTTCAAGCCCGTTTGTACTCTGAGATTTATTATAATAATTTACAACTAATTTGAAACGCATATTGTATCGCTTATTTATAGCATTTAAATCGCTTAATACTCGTAACTATCAACGCAAACTCAAATCGCGGTTAATTACATTAATTATGTTATTTATGTGTTATGTGGGCTTTATGTTTTTATGGTTGTACTCGTTATCGCAACGCTCTCACTCACACAAATCGCTAAATCACATTAATTTAATAACGTAACGCTTAACGCATCGCTAAAACGCTATCGCCAAACGAGCACCTAACGAACAAATAACGAACAAAACTTAGCCACCCAGCCAACTTCGCCCCAAGTTGGGCATCCCAACTTCGCGCGAAGATGACCATTGTAGAACAAAAGGGGCAAGTTCGCCCAAACTTGTCCAAACCAAGAAAAAGAGCCAAGTTCGCTGTAACATCCGTAAAAAAAAAATGGATTTACCAAACCCGCTCCGTTTATTAACCGAACAATCAGTTAAAAATTTCGTTGCGAATTTAATGCCCAAAATAATTTTAATCGATACATAATTAATTATTATATGGGAATATATAATTAGTTTTTGAAAAACTGTTAAAAATAAGAAAATAAAAATGATTTGGCATTGCCGGGTTTCGAACCCGGGTCAGTCGCCGGGTCAAACAACAGACTTAACACTCAACACTTAAACCACTGCGCCACTTGTATTCTTTGTTAAATATTAGAATCATTTAATTCATAACATGTTTTTCCGAATTCAAAACCGGCCCCCAAATTGCAGTCGTCGGAAATCCCGACTAACTCGCCAAGAATCAACGGTTACTTCAGTTATAACGTAAGCCTTAAACACTACATCGGTTATAACCGATGTCTGAGTCCGTGACACAAGTTATAACCACCGGAGAAATTCTAACCAACGAATCAAGTCGGAAATCGGACCAAATTCATCGACGACTTGCCTTATAAATACCCCCTCGAACCTCTGCAAACTTTTTCGCTCAAAACCGCACCCTTTCTCGGCGAAAACTCACTCGCCAGAAATCTTCTGCTCGTCGCCGGAAAACCGAACCCTCCACTTCTAAGCCTTACTGAACCCCCTGAGCTTATACCGAAGTCACCCACATCCTTTTCAAGCTTTCTGAAGACTCGCTGCTGCAAGACACACGACGCCGGAACCTGTTGCTGTCGCCGGAGTTCTGCCGGAGAAACAGATGAGTCCAGTCGGTATACCTTACGCCTAATTTCTTCATTCTTTTTATTTAATCTCACATGTAATTACCCATCAGACACTAACGAACATGATTTAATCATCGAACCAGTCGAACTTCCGATTCTGGTTAAAATCAACGAAGAAGACGAAGTTCTGTAATGTTTAAGTATAATTAAAATCAAGTTATAACTCGGCTTAGACACACAGTCCAGCGGTGGACTGTGTGCACAATAAACACGTAAACGTCTCGAGTTCGAATCTTGTCCCACGCACGCTGCCTTAATAAAAATGTCTTTTTTTGTTAACCGAACCGGAGTCACCACTGATATATGTTAAGTTTAATAATAACCGGAATAATAACCAAGTTAGACACACAGTCCAGTGGTGGACTGTGTGTATGTTTAATCACACGTCACGAGTTCGAGTCCGATCTACTGCACCGACTCGGACAATTATCTACCTTTTTAAATAAGTCAGAAATGAAAATACTTAGTTTGTATTTAAGTATAATAAAAATCGGTTTATATAACATGTTAAACACACAGTCCAGCGGTGGACTGTGTGTTAACTCAACCCACAGGTCCCGTCGAGACCTGGGGAGCGCACCAGTCACGGATTAAAATCGTTTTTAAGAAATAAAGGATTTTCTGTTTAATCTAATTAGTATATAAATATAATTAAAAACAGAAATATTTCGGGTTAGACACGTAGCTCAGTTGGTAGAGCTGCGTGCACGCGTACCGGAGGTCTCGGGTTCGAGCCTCACTCAGCGCACATATACTCGCATACGAACCGGTCAACGGTCAAGGTCAACGGTCAACGGTCAAAAAAGTCTAATTTTTTTATTATTTTTATTTATTTATTTTAATTAAAAATCAATTAAAAATACTTAAAAATAACATTTTTAAGGTTAGAAAATAGCCTTAAACTCACAAAAATACACCCAACAATCCTACTAAAATGGATTAATAAAACCCGTTTACTTACCGAACCATAATGCTATTTATCTAGGTTAATTTCACTCGTGATTAAAACCACTTCGCGTGCATTCAACATCATCAACCGAACGCACCCACTGTGAGTGAATCTTACAACTCCCCCTTTTTAATTACACGTTTTGGGGTGTGTCATGTGTCACAAAATAATTAACTCGTTTATTTAAACTTGTGCCATACCATATCGTGATCTAAACTTAGATTGTTTATATTGTTGTGATTATGTATTTCATTTTGTCAACTTGTATGAAATTCATTCATTAAGCCCATCAGTTCCTCGTGGGAGACGAGTGAGCAACGCGTGCCTCAAAACCAATCCATTATTGTTCATGTGTGTATTGTTGAGTTTATATTGTTGGTAGTTGTGTCTTTCATATTATCATGGTTATGCAATTCATTCATTAGGCCCATCAGTTACTCGTGAGAGACGAGTTGAGCAACGCGTGCCTCTAAACGATCCTTTATTGTTCATGTGTGTATTGTTTAATATTAAATTGATTTATGAATAAGTTTACATCTATTTTTACTCATGTGTGGTTGTGCACTTTATTTCATAATCAATTAAATAAACTTGTTCAAATGTTTTCCATAGGATTCACTCGCCAACTTTTTGTTGATCCAAAAACCCTTTTACACATGATACAGGTGAACAGGTTGAAGCAAGGAAAACATAGGAAATGCCTTAGAAGAAAACAATGTAGCCTAGATTGATATTTAGGACATGTTGTAATATTGATTGTAATTCTCCATTAAAGTGTATTAATGAATATGAAACGTATAATAAATGTCATGAGCTTTGATGATAACCCAATCATGCCCCGGTCACCTTTTTCGCTGCGGGTCGGGGTGTGACATTCGCCCGAACTTGATCTCTGCCACCATAATTTCTCCTCACCTATAAATACCCAGCACCTCCATTTATGCTCTCCTTGCTACAACTTCGCTCCAGAGCTCCCAAAACTGAATTTCTTTGATTTCCAAGTAAGAATCAACACATTTTATGCAAACTACAACGTTTCCCACTACGATTTTACACAAGGATTACCTTCGTTTTCATCTAAGATTTCGACTCATCGAGTGTTAGATCTGAGAAAACTATTCAAAGCATTGATTTTTCCACCAAAAACGGACTAGATGACGTATGTTTCGTTCACTAAGTAGTGGAACGAGGCATTGTCAACAATATACTTGAAATGGATTCGAATCTACGTCTGTTTCAAGCGGAAAACTTAGATCCGGAAGCACAAGGACGATACAGTCACTTGCACGAACTGGACTAACTCGTATGAACTGACAAGTTCGCACGGATTAGCCCAAGTTCCTGTAAAATGGCTAAAGCTCGCTCTCAAAGACCTCTCCAGCCTATGGTTTGCTCAGTAGCTCAAGGTTGGATGGATGGACACTCGATTTCCTCAGCAAACGATGCGAAAACACACGATTTTGGACCAAAAACAGTCAAGTTCGCTCCAAATAGGGCAAGTTCGCTCGAAGTTGTCACTTAATTAGGTACAACTTCGCCCGAACTTGTACCTAAGCCAAGGAGAAGTACAAGTTCGGCCGAACTTGTGCTTTGACCTAAGTTAGAGTACAAGTTCGCCCGAACTTGTGCTCAAACCTAGGCCAAACCACAACTTCGCCCGAAGTTGGCTGACCCCTGAATTTTGCTACAACTTTGCCCGAAGTTGTCTACTGCCTCTTCACGTTTCGACCATTTCAGCACTTCGGAAGACTGATGCACTTCTGTTCTCGCTTACAGGCTGACCCTGGCGCTCCCTTCAATCCACAGCAGTTCGTGTTCCTTCGTTGAGCACCGACTGTGAGTATACTTGAACCCTTTTTCAATTAGAACGCACTTTTGGGTGTTACATACGTTCTCTATATCAAAACACGCTACACACAACGCTAAACCCTTTTAGCGCTAACCGTTCTCGCATGTTATACGTGAATCGCTGAATGTTTGTTTGCTATGTGTGAATAATGAGGACTTGCATACCACCCTTAGCAACGATAGTACTATAGTTTGGACTCAGCACCCGATTGGTTCGGGGGTTGTTAAGGCTCGCATATTAACTTTACGTGCGTGTTCGCTGTTATGAACACGTATCCCGCATACTCCACCTCGCAGTCGTGTTGGTTAGCTTGCATCATTATTGTTAGCTTACCTAGATTCACTTTCTCTACGTGTACATGCTGGTTATGCGTAAACGCTTTATCGCTATTATTATGCTATAAACCTGTGTACTCACCTTTACTTATTGTATTGACTTGTATTTTAACGTATGTAACAGGTTGAGGATGTTATCGCTGCAAATCGGACTTAGGATTATGCTTTAGAAACTTGTAATAATTCTAGTTGTCGGTTTTTGAATTGTTTGAGAATGTTTGGATTTGTAACGATTATGGAATTATTATATGTTAATTGTATGTGAAATTGACGTTTTAAATATTTTCGTTTATAATAGTTGTTATGGATTCTCTCGAACAATCTGATTCGCTTAGTGCCGCGCCCTGATGATTCTGTCATCGGTTGGGGGTGACACGATTCTAGGTTCAGATTTTTAGTGCACCTCTAGATGGTGATGTGGCTTTGGCACCACACAACGAATTATATATAATATAAAATAAGAGAAGATGAATAGTGTTGTAAAACTACTAATGCATGTTTTAAAGTTCATCAATCTTTTGTCTTTTATTCTATTTCGTCATTTAGTGTAAACTTTTTCTTTTACAACCTACGTATTTTCACTATTGTATTTTTTTCTTTTACTTTAACTAAATTACGTTTCTACTCCTAAATAGTTTCTTTAACGAACACGTTAATACTGTTTTAGACATATTTTTTAATTTTTCTTTGCTATAACGAGTGTGGCAAAAGTTTTTTTAGTTTAATATTTTTTAACGAACATGCCGATACTCTTTTGAACATATTTTTTAATTTTTTCTTTGCTATAACGAGCGCGCCGAAAACAACCAAGTTTCTATCGTTTCTTTTTTCGTTTACCTTATTTTTACCTTTGTTATTTACTATATCGTTTTACCCGTTATTATTTTGATGTTCAGTGCCGACCTACGACGCAAATAGCATAACCCATTAATATATCATTTTAATTAATTTTATAAATTTGTATATCGATTGTCATGGTGTGCTATACGTTCTGAATTCCAACCACGTCCCTGCGCAACGCGCGAATAACTACGTCCTAGTTTATATAGTAACAAATGAGCTTTTGAATAGTGTTTTTTTTCTTTTATAGTTTTTTTTTCTTTTGTTATAGGTTTTTACTTTATTGTTTTTTTATTGATATCATTGAGATCGGTATTGATATTCTTTTTTATTGATCTTTAAATTTATAGTTTTTGGTGAGTAGAGCTTATAATGATTAAAGTCCCGTGCGTTGCATGAGGGGGAAACAATTAAACTCCTGTCATGTAGCGCGATGGGGAAAATCTATTTTTATATTTTAAATGATATTATAGAAAATAATAACAAATGATGAAGGAGCTTATGAATAGTTTTTTTTAATCTTTTATAGTTTTTTTACTTTAGTTTTATTTTTTATTTTTATGGGTTTTTACTTTATTGTTTTTTTTATTGATATCATTGAGATCGGTATTATATTCCCTTTTATCGATCTTCACTTTTATAGTTTTCAATGAGTAGAGCTTATAACGACTAAAGTCACGCTGCGTAGCACGAGGGGAAATGATCAAACTCCCATCGCGTAGCGCGATGGGGAAAACCTATTTTTATCTTTTAATTGATACTATCAGAACATATATCAATATTCACTTTTATCGATATTTGCGTTTTATGTTTTTCGATGAGTCGAGATGATAGCGACCAAAGTTACGTCGTGTACAACAGATCATCCTCCCACCGCATAGCGTGAGGGAAAACATGATATCGATATTCGCTTTTATGGTCTCTAATGAGTTGAGGCGATAATGACCATATCACGCTGCGTAGCACGGGGAAAAGAATCAAAATCCCGCCGTGTAGCGCGTGGTAAAAACCCTTTTTTCATTTTGTTTAATGTTATTAACCGATATCGATATTCGCTTTTACCGATTTTGCTTTTATAATTTCAGATGAGTTGAGGATAACGACCAAAGTAACGCCGCGTATCATGGGGAAAATGATTAAACTCCCGCGGCACAGCGTGAAGAAAAATCTAGTGTATATATACTATATATATATAACAAAACATGAATGGTCTTATGAATAGTAGTTGCTTTTTTGGTTTTTTTTTCTTTTGTCTTTTTTGGCTTTTGATTTTAGTTTTTCTCCTTTTTTTTATTAACTAGTAGTAAGACCCGTGTGAACACACGAGTATTTTAATAACGATCGGAATCAAATACTAAAAAAGCGATCACAAGATATGATTTATATTGTGAAAACACGGGTAATTTTTAGAAATTCTCTTCTAAAATTTGTTAAAAACGCAAATCACAATACATTGTTGTTTTACGAATTGCAAGAGTATTCATACATTTATAGTACCCATGCTGTAAATCTTGTGATTGCAGCTTCTCTAGCACCCAGGCTCATGAACTCATCGTTTATTTTCTAAATCAGCAGTATCACTTGACTTTCAGTATAGAGTGAAGTGTAATAATCCTGCTCCGTGATATCAAGGTAGTCACGCCTCGAGAAATCTGTGAATAGCATCCAAAATATAATGCATTAATATTATTGTTCATTTTCTAAATCAGCAGTATGGCACAAAACTTACTATTCTTGGGGGAGTGCGAGCTCTGTAGCTCTACCCTTCGTGGTACGCCTGAGAAGTATGCTTGTGATTGCAGCTTCTCTAGCACCCATGCTCATGGACCCATCTAACTGAACACATTTCACACGACACTACAAATCCCAACCAATCAGCTTTATCTCACCAGCACAAACATCCATGTTCCTTCCTGAAATGATATGTAATAACCAACAAATAAATATAAGCGAATGTGAAAACAAACATAAATAAATGGACATAGTTTATGTATGTAATTCGACATTTGGACAAACTTACAGAATGTATACGAACTCACCTTCAAGTTCAAATAAATATAAGCGAATGTGAAGACAAACATTAACTACTCGTTAGTCGCCATTAGAGATGTATCAGATCGAAATTAAAAGGATCAGGTGGGTGTCACAATTTTATTTGAAATTGCTTCTACAAAAGTGTGCTTGATATCTTTGAAGCCTCATTCTCTTCCTTCCTGTTGCTATACATCAACAGGAACACAGGTCAGTTAATCACTTGGTTTAAAAAAAGGCGCATGAGGTGATGGGAAAAACGCCTCAGATCCTTGAGGCTGCTTACTGTACATTTGAGTCAATTTTGGTCAAATATAGGGCTGGAGGATGCTGGTATGTAAAAATGACCAAAATAATGAAGATTATCGTTGGTTCACTTAATTAAATAGCTGATATGTAAAAGAGAGATGATGGACTTAGATGGTTGATGATAATTTAGTGAATCGGGAGATGTTTAACAAACTTGGTTTTAAATTGCGTGATGCACTCCGATGCGTTTGGTCCAAAAGTCTGACGCGCGAAGCGAGCGCATCACGTATGCATAAAAACTTATAAAAACATAACCAAATGACGTAATAAGAAGACGAGCTGTGCTTTTTGGTTCAAATCAAACATACTAAGATATTAATTATTGAAATAACAGAACCCAGTTCATAAAATCTGGAAAAAGAACACAAGAAACATAGTCTTGAAAGCATTAAAGCTAGCATTGAGGCCAGAAACAATATTAATTTTAAAACCAAGCTTAAATACTCCCCCTTTCACATTCACGAAACATAATGTTTGGTCTTACCGATATAAGAGTCAAAATCTGGTTTTCTGGCCTCAATGAATGCTTTCAAGACTATGTCCTCTCTCTGCCATATCTCTCTACATATAGTCTGTAAATCATGAGCTTCTTCATTGTTCTACATGTTTAATGTTATTTGTTGTACTTAATATATAAGAACAAAGATTTGTTTACACATGATATATACCTGGGTTTTCCATGCAAATTTAACCTCGTTACTAATGGCTTCATCATCAGCGCACTTTAGTCCTTTTTACGACGAAGGACTTTTTTCTGTAATTTGGTTAATGTGATAAACGCTATAATTTGGTTAATGTGTTCGAAAACAGAGTTATAGTTTATGTTATATGATAAACGCTATTTTTCTGTAATTTGGTATCATTTATCTCATTTTAATTATCAACTGCTAGTAATTTTTTACCAGATTTAAGATGCATGTTTATACCTATACTCACGAACCGAAAAGAAAAACAATTCTTTGCCCTGATAGCATCAACCAGTTGCAGCAGCGCTGTAGTTTCATCGGCAAAGAAGTTGCAATAATTTTAATGGCTTCATCATCAGGGCAAATGCAGCCTGTAACAGATAAGAAAAGTAATGACCTATTCAGTATTATCTAATATTTTACATATAAGCCTTTATTCCTTCTTGATGATCTCGTAATTCATTCACTTTGTTGACCAGCGGAACAAAAGACTTGCATTAATTTTTCATTAATGCAAAGTCATCCATATAGCAATCTATTTGTTTCTTAGAGGTCTAACAATTCAAATAAACAGGTTAAAATGTTATTCAGTGCAACATTCAAAGAGATTAAATAAATACTTAACAAACAGATTACTTGTCAAAGTTTAATTTGCTAAATAGATTACTTGTCTTCCCTTTTTTTTTTTTGCTTTTTGGATGAAATTCATGCATTATTTGAATTTAAAACTTCATTCAGGCATTTTATCGAGCAACTCATGTGCAGTCTAATAACATCAGACTCGGCTGTGTATATAAAATGAATTCTTAATGCGCCCAAATGCAATGAACAAACAACAAATCTCTGAATTCACACAATGAAAGATTACCTGAATAGAATCATCTTCAAGTATCGCAATGCACATAATCAATATGGCTTTAAATAACATTATTGAAATCGCAAACATAATCCGGTTCAAAATGACTTCGTATCTACCTCATCAACCAATCTACTCAGCTTCTCATCAAGATTATACACAATCTAAATATACCCACAGATAAAAATGCAATATTTTCAACACTAAACACCAAAAATCACAAAAGCATAAACTAATTTTACCTCCACTTCCCCTGCTGCATCAGATGTGGCTTTAATCACATGACCCCTCGAACTTCTACAACCATTTTGGACATATGAAAACCCTTTGAACTTACAAACAGAAGATGATTGTTTCAAAGTTCCACAAAATATCCAACATTCACAACACATTCATATAAAACAAACCTAAATCCTAAATCCTCTAAAAACTGAAACAAATTCATGAACACATAGATTGATGAGTAAACCGAATGAACAAAATGAGTAAAATCAGTTGTATGTTCGTTTACCTCTTAATGAACAAACATTGTTGATTCAGCATGCAACTCAATCAAATCGATCAGGAGGATAATTAGAAAATCGTCAAAATTCAGCAAGTAGAGGAAACCCTAATGTTATTGTTCAGCCGTTGATCTGCTTCTTCAGCCGGCGAGTGGTCGTTCTCTAGAGGGAAACACGCGATCATACCGATTAAAAACCCTCAGCTTCTTCAGGAAGATTGATCTGCTGAGATGGAGTTACACAATGATGGTAAGGCTCTGTCCAATTCCTTCTCCGCAAGCTGCATCTCAGGGACCGAGATTTTGTCTCCATGGTCGCCCCTGCTCTCTCTCTCTCCTCCAGAATTTGTGTGGTTTAGGTTTATGAAAGGAGTATTTGAATTTGAAATTTTGAAATTTGAAATTTAAATCTGAATTTGGAAATACCAAATTAACAAATACCATTAATTAGAAAATTATGACATCAGCAAGCGCCTAGTTGGCATACCAAAGAAATCGACACGTCAGCAATTTTTATGTCAGCGGCTACCTACTTTTATAGATAGTATAGATGTCACTGAAATCGGTATTGACATTTGCATAGCGTGGTCGAAAAAATCGACACGTCAGCAATTCTTATGTCAGCGGCTACCTCCTTTTATAGATAGTATAGATGTCACTGAAATCGGTATTGACATTTGCATAGCGTGGTCGGAAAAATCTATACTACTTTTTATTTTTAGTTGGTATTATCAGAACTGGTACCAATATTCGCTTTTATGGTTTTTCGATGAGTCAAGCCGGTAACGACCAAAGTCACGCTACATAACATGAGGGACAACCGATCACACTTCCCCCGCTTAGGGCGAGGGGAAAACCCGGTATCGTTATTTGCTTTTTCGATCTTCGCTTTTATGGTTTCCGATGAGTCGAGCAGATAACGACCAAAGTCATGCCACGCAGCACGGGGGAAAACCATCGAACTCCCGCATTCGCTTTTATGGTTTTCGATGAGTCGACCCGATAACAATCAAAGTCACGTTGCAGAGCATGGGGGGTACAAGATCAAACTACCGCCACGAAGCGTGGGGGGAAACCACTTTTTTACTTTTTTTCATTGTTATAATCAAAACCGGTATCGATATTCACTTTTGTGGTTTTCGATGAGTCTAGCCGATAATGTCCGAAGTCACGTTATGTACCATAGAGAGAAACGATCAAGCTCTCGCCGCGTAGCCTTGGAAAAACCTTTTTTTAACGGCAAATTTGGATCATTGACGGACCACTGGAGTATCATCGTGCCACGAGAGGAACCACCCTATTATATCCATCTCCATTAGGCATAATACATATACACCAATTCAGGAGGAAACCCAATAAATATAGAAAAACCCCTTCATGTGGAATCAAACCCAGAACTTATTGGTCTCAAAGCCTTATCCTACTATCAAGATATCACTAGGCTATAAAGTCATGGTCAGCGTTATGGAAAAACCTAGTTATCTAATAAATTAACTTGAGAGGAACCCGTGTCCAGAGTCCTGACCACCACATACGTGTGTGGAACGTGGTCAACTGGTCCTAGTCCAACCACCAATGGGCCCAACCGCCAAGACCAATTCTCACTCGAATTCCCTGTCCAAACTTCTGATTGCACGTAACCAGGACGAACCTGATTAGCCCACTTAGCACATCTACGAGTGCACGTGTATGGCTATCATTAGATGATCACTATTTTGTTTTCAAGCTTTTGATGACAACACTTTGAATTTGGTCATGTGCATCAGACACTTTTTAGTTTCTAGTATCTGTCCTTATTACACGCTTTTGTTTAACAATGATATAAAGATAACACTTAACATGATTAATTTGAAATGTTGGGAAAATAATAAATTGGGGTTACAAGATCAAGAGGACCTTTTTTAGACATTATCTTTAAATCTAATGAAACTAGACATTTGTGATAAATAATAGAGTAAATTCTCAAAATAATATTTGATATCACTTTACTTTAGTACAAAACTCAAACATTTTGAATCTGAGTCATTGTGGTTTCAATTTTTGTTGTCATTTGCATAAAAAATTAAAATCTGATTAGATTTTCAGTTAACATCTAGTTTTTTTTTTTTCGTTTTTCCCTCTTTTAATGAAGAGCAAAATGGTCTTTTAACGTTTTATTATAACAAATTAAAAAATATGATTATTTTGCCTTTCATTAAAAAGGAGGAAGTGACAAAAAACTGGATGTTAATTGAAAAATCTGACGAGATTTTGCTTTTGGATGGAAATGACAACAAAATTAAAACCACAGAGACCGAGATTCAAAAGATTTGAGTTTTCGACTAAAGTACCAAAAGTGATCAAATCTCAGGGACCATTTTGACAGTTTACTCTAAATAATATTATGTTTCTTACCATATTAAGTTGGAATTCTTAATTTAGTTGGAAAAGAGATGTAAGTGAAATATAATAATTACTTTAAATTCTTTTTTTAGTTATTAAAGAAAATGTTTAAAAACGATTATGAGCTCTCTACATATCTTTAGGATTAATTGACAAATACGCAAAATGTTGTTAGTCACAAACGTCTAGTTTCTCTAAATTTCATTCTACGATAACAATATAGACAATTCTACAATTTTGTGACGGATTTAATTGGGAGCTAATATAATAATTATCATTACTTTGTTAACACATAAATTATTGTAACATATTTGCATACGGATATACCAATATACCATTATATCCCAATTATCTTCTTTCTCTCGTGTTAACTCGAGTGTAAACAAATGACTCAAATGTTCTTATTTTGTATCTTTTTCATTCTTTTATTATAGCGTGATCCTCACACCCCATTAATCTATCCACCTGTGGATAACATCTCCCTCTCTGAATCGCTCTTCGTTATTGTCTCATCCTCCATCTGGACAACCATCCCTCCCCCACATCGGTTGTTTTCGAAATATTTCCCAATATCGTTGCATTTTTAGGATTCATTGTTCTTCAAGAATCGTAGTGTAGGACAATCGTTCATAAAATAAAGAACAAACAAAACAAAATAAACTGTATTTAAAGTTGAATTACAATATATTGGAAATAAAAGAACATCAAATTACGGATTGATAAAAGTACATTCAGAGACAAATAACATATTAGAGAAAACGATCAAAAAAACACAAAAATTAAAGCAAAGATGGCTGAGTATTTCTTTTCAACACAGGTCCCTTAAACAAATTTTGAGCCATCCAGGTGAACTCGTATGTCTCCAGGGTACAACATCATAAACAAATTGTATTGCCGGGATTAACCTGGTACCAGAAAATATATCTAAAACAAGAGAACTTAGGGCAGAAAAGTCATGGAAATGGTTAGAGGTTGTGTGTGGTTTTTTGAAAATGTAAGTTTTTCTCTCTGATTAAGGCACTCATGTCTTGTATATATATTTACGGAAAATAAATAGATGAAGAGTCGATTGAATTGGTAATTCGATTGAAATGAATTCAGAACTTACTGAAAAACTGAATTCAGAATTCAATGAAGGCAACTCCCAAGCGAAGTGCAAAGTGTGCCATCACCTCTGTCAGGTGCTTCGCAATCTCCTAACTGCCACTAGGTGTGCCTTGCTATATAGGAATACATTTATATAAATATTCTTACTTATAAGTTATAAACCAACTGAAGGTTTATCATTCAACCTATGTAAGACAAACTCAATTTCCATTGTTTAATGTTCCAACGACACAAATTAGAGCTTTGATATCACATTTATTTTTACATCCATTTTGAACACAGTTTGATTGATTATAATCCACTCACATAGTAGAACACAAACGCCCTAATTATTATGTATCTATTA
The DNA here is from genome assembly GCA_947069175.1 of Scalesia atractyloides. NCBI lineage: Eukaryota > Viridiplantae > Streptophyta > Magnoliopsida > Asterales > Asteraceae > Scalesia > Scalesia atractyloides. Next base: position 71,460,618 of record CAMTDV010000024.1, read on the forward strand.
CTCAATTATATAAATAAATATTTGTGTCTAAACAAAATTTCCAACACATAGTTCTATCAGGAGCCAATTAGAAGCCTAGAAGCCATTGCATTGGTCGTTAATCTTCACCGCCTTAAATTTCGAATAAATAAATGGTTGTGAACGGCAAAGGGAAGCACCATGTGACAAGATTTGCGTACATGTGTTTTTTTCTTTTTAATTCTAAAACGAAGAAAATGTAAGGTTTATAAAAAAATACCTGAAAGGATGCATCTTCCTATTCTAATAACAAAGAAAATATAAAATTTACTTAAAATAATAATAATAACGACGTGATATGTACAACTCGACACATATGTCGAATACTTCCAACTTGCCCTTGATCATCACGCATCCTAATTTGATTCTTCTTTTGGAATGTTGTGATTTTTAAAATATATCGTTTTACTCTTTTTTTATATGACACTGTAATATGTTTAATCTCCAATATGGAGAAACTAAAAACCATAAACTAATTTGTTTACACTTTTACACACATAAATAAATATAGTTGATTGTTTTAATTTTTTTCTTAACTCAAAAGAATAATGTGTATTCACCGGTGCTATGCGGTGGGAATTCGGTTGTTATTGATTCGTTGTGTTATGGTACTGATACAATACTTGGTGTAGCAACTGAAAGCCAAAACCAAGATCCGTGTTTTACATCGATTAATAGAAGTACAAATGAATACTGATACCGGTACTGGTACGACGATGTTCGGTCAAGATCAAGGCGGTTAGTTTCGTTACCGGTAGTGTACTGGCAATCGGTGTAGTTTACGTCCCACATAAATACATTAACCGTTAACGCGAACACAACTCATACAATACAAAACAAGAAGTTGTTTACCACAGTCTCATTACACAAAAAGTTGTCTTCTTTAACCCAAAAAATGAAGTTATGTAACATAAAATAAAAAATAAATAAAGTCGTCTAACCAAAATAATAATGTTGTGTTATATATCAATTCAAAACCATAAAAGAAAATACCAATATAGATGCCAATAACACCGATACCGGTATGGTCGTCGTTCGCTCAGTATCGGTTTCGTTCATCACGGAACCGTTACAACACGGACACTTCATATAACTATAATAACAAAAAGAAAACCTTTCGTAGTATGCTCAGATAGTTAGATTGATGTTAATGAAACATGTTTCCAACCTCTCAGCATGATTCCATCTGGATATAAAGTTCAATATCAAGTTATTATATTTTCCTTAAAATGAACGTTTTAATGTTTTTACGTATTATAACGCTTGGACTTTAGTTTGACAAGGCATGGGCTTGATTATAATAACTGTCTCGTTGTTGGACTTGCAAAAGCCCAAACAATTATAAACTGAAAATAGTTTTCAATCTTCAATATTATGTTTTGCTTAATAGTCTTCAATCTTCAATATTATGTTTTGCTTAGATTTTGAGCGCGGAAGTTAGATCGATCACAGACACGGGCAAGATGGGCATGGAAGCAACCTGGACTAAACACGAAGATGGCCGGAGATCAAGGACGAGACAACGACCACTGGGGATGAAGGTAGATCAAGATCGACCGTTATACATTTAAAGACGAGTTTCTTATATTGGTTTTTGATCGATACAAGACATTTTTTTTATTTGGAGTTGCGATTTGTGTTAGGTTTTGGAATGTAATGAACAATTCTAGAGGAACACACAATAACAGGTAGGGGGTTTTAGTCACATTTCATGAATTATAAAGGAATTCGAAGATGGTGAAAGGAAAGTAACTTTTTAATTAAAGGACTTCGGTGAAAAACATTCCTATATCAATTTTGAAGTTTAGTCAATCAAACGTAATTTTTAAAGAAAACGTAATAATATTAATTCCGTTTCCAATGTCAAGTAATTCCGTAAACCAAACAACACCTTAAGAGAAGTTAGATAAAATCATAAAATGAGATTAAGCCGGAATACACCTAGGACAAAGACTAAGGAGATGAACGATATCAAGGATGAAGATGAAACGATATATTTATTTGATGATTTACATTAATTGATCATCATATTGTATTTTGATGCATACCACTTTAGTCGTGAATGTTAGTTGCATTACCCACGCCCTGATTTACGTTGGGTATCACCGATGAATAACGACGGGGACCAGCCTTCACCGATGAGTTTGTCTATTGCTAAAAGTCATTCATTTGTAGTGATAGACAAATTAATGATAGTTGTATTTGTTTTAACTTTAAAAAAGGAGTAAACAACCTAATCTATCATTTTACTTGTTAAAATACTAAGTTGTATTATATATAGTTCCAATTTAGTACTCCTCGTTATATTAATTTATTAATTTTTGTTTTGTTTTGTATGTGTTAATGGAATGGGCTCTTGAGCTAATGGGCTAAAGTTACTGGGTTCACGTTTAGGCCAAGACAAGGCCGACGCATCCATCAACGTTGTTGGGCTACTATGACATTTGGGCTAAGGATGAAAGTGGTGTTGTTGGGCTTGACTAAAGACAAGAAATGTTGTTGTTGGGCTTGGCTATAAGACATGAGTAAAGTATTGCCCTATGGCCCACTCCTTATTCACGTCGGTTTGGGTAACAACCCGGTTGTATAAAAGGCCCCATTCTAGATCATTTTATTCACTCATCAGATATTTTTGCTCACCTGTTCTTCCATGTCTCTTTCTTGGCGATTAGGATTTGTAGCTGGCTTTGGTCTTGGTTCACCTTGAATCAAGCCTTGTAGTTGTTCCTATTTATGTTTCAAGTGAAGATTATCATGTTGATAATATTATGATAGTTTAGTGTTAATGTTGTTGTAGTTGATGTTTTTTGGATCTTATATCTGTATAAATTTCTGGGTATTGGTTTGGGTTAATTCTTATTCAATCTGAGTTGATCCATGTTTTTGACATGGTATCAGAGCTCTAAGTAGCTCTTGATTTTGCATCTGATCTGTTAGCGTTTGTGTTTGTATCTGTTGTGTTCTTAGGTTAGATCTCAGAGGTCTTGGTTGTTCATTAGATCTACCGACTTTGGATCTAGTTGATTGGTTCTCCTTGGGCTTTGTTACAAAATCAAGGTGGTGGAACTGTAAACCTGGTCTATGGTTACAGTTACGGAAAGAAGAAACCCTATGTTAGGGTTTGGATTTATTAGAGTGTCACACCCCGACATCCACGTATCTACAGTTGATATCATCATTACCAAATAAGCATAACACAGCGGAAGGCTTTGAATAATTAAACTATTACAACCGATAATGTCTAGAGTCCAAAATAAATATATACAAACATGGTTGTAACTAGATCCACAGGCGGATCGAAATACATACAAAAGTGATAACAGGCACTACAAGCAACTCCCTAAGGTCGCAACTCCTTAGTTATTCGCCCCGCAGCTCCCGGCCTATTCCGTACTTTCAACCTGTAACTTAAGCTTTTGAAAATACGTCAGTTTACACTGGTAAATACATTCAACCGACTCATTTTGAAAACCTTTTCAAAAATGGTTTTAGGCGCACATAGCACATTTTCTTAAATAACTTAGGATAGTACAAATGACCATGTATACAGATTTACATGCTGGCTTTTACATATGAGGCCCGGTACAAAAACCGAGACATGATCGACTGACACACCACTCTAAACTTTCACAATGAAAGCAGGATAGCAATTTCCCAGTGTATGCCTACACGCCATGCTATATTGTCGTGGCCACTACCAATTTAGTGAGCCAAGGATATCCCAGACACGGTCAAGCCCACCCCCAATGTTTTAGTTTCAGTCAAAACAGATCAAAACCGGGTTATGTAAGATTTCAGTTAATTATCACAACTGGATAAAACATTATCCCATACCCGACCAAGTGGTAGTAATCTACCGTACCCCAAGCCCGTATAGGGAAAATAAGTTAAGAGTATTTACCTGAATTGAAGTTTGCAAATAATCCAAATTCAGCCGTATTCCAAAGCAATTACAGGAGCAATCTACCGGGAGGCGTTCAGTCTGGAGTGATGGTAATTAATAACCAATATTAGAATGCTAACGGGTCCTTAGTTAATTTCTAGACTTGGACCGGTTAGTCTTACGCTAAATTGTGATAAGGTACGATACGCTAGATTAAACGGTGACCGGAATAGAATGTTGATTGGACCCGACAAGTACATAGACTTGTATAATATGCGAAGACCAATAACATTCTGGATTTTGATAAGGAATGGACAAGGTTAAACCCGTTACGTTTAAAATACATAAACTAGCTACGTATATGATATAATATCAGTAGCTTTGCAAAAGATAAGTCCGAGATATATTTAAAATTGATTTATGCCTTACAGGGGCATTTTGGTCATTTTTAGGCTTATAAAAGATGTTTAAAGTGAAGCTGATGTTAAGACTTTATATATTTTGTAAAAATATATATTTTATCATGTTATAACAGTAGGATATCAAATACATGTGTGTTTGATGACTTTGAAACATACTATGTCCCGCAAGGGCATTTTAGTAATTTCACACATAGCTTTGAAGCCGAATTTGGGATTCTGAGTTCAGGACTTGTACTTACTGTTGTTATATTAAAAATAAGTTTATAAATTAGTAGGTAACAAGCATTGGCTCATGGTTATGGTTTTAAACCATACTTATGCGCTGAAAGGCGTACAAGTCGCTAAAATGCCGTTAAATTGATACTTAATATAAAATGAAGTTAGGACCTGTTTTAAATGGCCAAAAATATGTCATTTAACTTATAACATCAGTAAATTAAAGTTTTGATTATAAAAAGTTTGATTCTTGCTATTTTTCGTAAAAAGGATAGTTTAGTCGTTTAGCGGCGATTAGCGATTCTTAAGCATATATTTAAGTCATAAATTGAACAAACATCCCAAATGGTCCTACTTATCATAAAATATCAGTAATTATACTATCCATATGCTCATGTGCGCTAAAATCTCATTTTGCGCAAAAAGGACCTATTTGCCAAGTTTTAAGGATTATTACGGAACTTATATAATAACTCGGATTTCTTAGGAATTGAGTCACGAAACTTTAGGACAATATTCTAAACATAAACATGATCATAAAATGATCAAAACTCAGTAGCAAGGATGGTTCAAAACGGGTCAGAACTGAAATTCAACAGAAAGTCAACTGTTTGAGACTTTCGGTTACAAACCGAGCCTAGACCAAAATTCAACGATCCGAATCTGTTGACACAAGTTCTAATATTTATTTTAAGGTTATTAATGCTTCAAAACATAATTTATAACTTCAGGATTATTTGATATGGACTTTACAAAAATTGCTCAGTTTGACTTTATTGACTTTTCGTTTGACTCGCCAATCGGCCAAGAATCCGTGATAATCTGGAGATGCCCTCTTGAGGGATTATCACCTCCATCATTATGAGCTCGTAGGATCTTTCGTTACACACAATGGCGGAGAGTGCACTGATTTATAGCAAAGTCAATGCGTTTTTACGACAAGACTTTGTTTGGAGCAAAAGGCTATAAATAATCAACTTAGCAGGGATTGGAGACTTACAATAAGTTCAAGTGAATGCTAGGAACGATTTGGAATGCTTGGATATGATCATAAGATCCTCAAGCAAGACCTTGGTGCACTTGGTGATGATAAAGTGTGTGTTACAACTCAATTTCACCACTTAAATGACCAAGGGTCTGATCAAGGGGGTTACCAGGTGTTTGAGGTCGAGTATTAGTGTCCCAATACGTGTAAGACATGCAAGAAATGCGATAATTGCGAGAAGAGGTGGCAGAACATGGCTCTGCCATGTTTCTGGTCGCTAGCAGGGGCTTATGGACCGTATGGCTCCTGCCTTGCGGTCTGTAAGGCATCCCCAGACCCAAAACTTTCGCCTTTTTACACGTTTGACCCCTGGACTTTATTCCATCACCTTTTTGAAGATAATATAATGCGATTTAATGACTTTAGGTCCCTCCTGGTCTGACATACGTCATATTTAGGATTCCCAGGACACGTGTAAGATAATTATAGGACGTAAAAACACGTAGTGTTACATGGAGCTGGCTGCTAATCTTCTTGTACTTGGAATATGTAACCCTAAGTTAAGGTTACAAATTAAGAACACTAGGAGTTAACCCCCCCACCCCCACCCCATGTATAGGCATATTTCCCTGGTTAGGGGGACCAGAGTTGTTTCAGGATGTATTCCTGTTTGTTTGTGTGTTTGTTTGATTATGCACTACATCTTGCATTCTATTGTGTTTCAGGATCCTCCCTGTTGTGGCTTCACCATTGCATGTTCATTGTCTTTATTCCGTTAATGTGGTTTTATATTTGTTGTGATTATGTGTTTGTTTTGATTGTTTTGTGTTATCATGGGTGATGGTCCAAGTCAAACCTTGGGTAGCAAGTTAGATGCATGTGATCCTTTGTACTTGCATGCTTCATATTCTAGTAATTTGACAATAGCTTCAATTAAATTAGAAATGATCTGAAAACTATACGGTTTGGGCTAATGCTATACAACTTGCTTTACAAGTTAAAAACAAATGGGGATTTATTGATATGACTTGTGTAAAATTCGAGAACTCAATAGTTCTTACTTGGATACTTACTTCTAATAGTGAAGAATTTTATATGGGTCATGTGTTCTCTAAGTTAGCTTGTGATGTATGGACTGAATTAAAGGAAACCTATGATAAGGTAGATGGGTCTGGTGCATTTGATTTATATCAAAAGATTTACTCATTTAGTCAAAATGGTTCCCCTATGTTTGAGTAATATTACAAGTTAAACATTGTGTAGAGACAGTTGGATCAAATATTACACTTGCCTACTTGTACTTGTGATACTGGAAACGAGTTTAACAATTTCATGTTGAGAATTCTTGGTATCCGTTTTAATTTATAAAATCCAATTCTATAATAATAATAACAACTCTTTATTATTAGTTCAGATGCGGAAGCGTAATAAAATACAACGTATGTCCTGAAACGGATCTTGAACACAAGTATTTCTTGTTTTGAATAAGTGTGTAATCCAAGTTACACCACAAACCGAGCACGAGTGTGAACAACAAACACAAGATATCAACGATTGTGACATTTGTGCCTTTACAACCGTCATACAATTCCGAACAATTCCGAATACATGAAATCTTGTGTTTCATTCCCGGGAATTGTATAATTACATGTGACATTCACACATTTCAGTCCATGTACAATTTCAACCCCACAAAGTTTTTCTGGAGGTTATACGTAAACTGTTATGCAAACGTAATCAGTTTAACATGAAGTACACTTCGGAACAATGACATAAGCTAAACATACCCTAAATACCCATTACATAACTTAGAAATAAGTTTTGACGGGTTCGGTATGACAAAAACATGCTTATTCAACTTCAGTGACTATTCTCGTAAAACTGCGAAAGTCTGCCGATTCTCGTATTTCTAAATACGGACCTTGTGTAGACATCCAAAAATTTTGTAATCATTAAAATCTTGTATTTTCATGATACGAATGCAAAAATATCATTCGTTGCGTAATTTCGGTCGTTTTCGCGTTCGTAAAAGCGTTCGTCGTAATTAAGCGAAAACGCAACCGTACAACCGAACGAACCAACATCCATGACATTTTTGAGCATAATTCAAGTTACATATACTTTAACACCCTTATAGAGCATAAAAATTAGGTTAAAAGAGGTTAAAAGTGTCAAAACACAACGAAACAAGTCCAGGGGCCAAATCTGCCATTTTTTAAATTCTCCGCCCCTGCCAGGGCCTTACGGACCGTAAGAGGTGCCCCCATACGGTCCGTAAGGGGTCCCCCGATCAGCAGTTCATGGCTGCTACTTCGCAGCTTCTCCTTCCAAGCCTTGGGCTCCAAGTTCACGAAATTGCCACCCTCTAGCCTGCATTTGATACATGTTAAGACCCTCCTAGGATCATGACAACACATTGGACACTTGTGATGATCTGGTGAACCTTTAAACACTATAAATAGCCAAGAAATCTTTCACTTTTCTTTGATGATTTCCTTCTTCTCCTTCTATCTGCTCATAATTGGAGTTTGCTTCCCTTAGGAGGCTTCCTACTGAGTATTCTTCGCTTCTAGAACACAAATAAGTGTCCTTCCTAGTCTTGTCATTATTTTAGCTTATTTTGAGCTAAAAGTCAAACAGTTGACTTTATATTTGACTTTTAGTTCTGACCATAATTGGTCAAGTCAAAGTTCAATTGACCTTTGCAACGTGATCGTAATCGCAAAGGTTATAACCCTAGTGATTGCACCTTCTGATTACCACGTTTACTAGTCGAAGTGACGAGTTAAAGTTTCGGTCAAAGATGCGCACTATGTGCATTTTATGACGAAACTATTTTCGGGTATCAAAACACCAAGTTTTGATACCAAATCAGTTTTGCAACTTAGTTAGACATGTTTTAACATGTCTAACTCGTCACTTCTAGTTTAGTGCTTATATAGGGTCGTAAGTCGAGCGGTTTGACCACCGTTTTGACTTTCGAATCCGACCCATTTGGTCGATCTTAGGATCCGATCAAACACATATTTTGTAACCATAGTTTTATAAGGAATAACCTAGTAAGGTTATACCTTATGGTCACTTCATTTGGATAGTTATATGATAAGTTGTTTCTATATGCCTAAAAGTGACTAAAATGCCCTTTTTACGCATAAGTCCATTACAAGCATATGTAATCAACTCTTTGACATATAAACTGATGTAATAACATTTTCCAACATGTTTGGGCATTTAAGACTTATCATAGGACATGTTTAACATCCGAACACGCGTTTACGCAAATGACACGTTAAAGTAGCATAAACTACCTAAACAGGTCAAAAGCACTTAGGCTTAATTCCAAATCAGAATGTTGATTTTGTTAAACCATTTCATATGATTGCCAACACTCATTTGGTTTACAAGACCTCATTCAATCTGATTCCCCCGATTATGTACCGTTACACTAACCTAACATCCGGCACATTAGGACACGTTTGAAGCTTTGTATTTCACTTGATTCAAGGATACTTTGCAATCCCAAGTGAGTACATAGTTCCCCTCTTTTACTTTTCTAAATGTTTTGGGGTGATTCATATGTGCTAAACTGTTTTCAAGTTTTCATAACAAAGTCGATGGTTTATATAAACAATACGATTTCAATAAAGTGAACGAACTTGTTGTTGCGTTATCCATAACACGAATGACATTCTTTAGCTTTGCTCAAGACGACCAGTAGTATGTTATGGTACCATAGAACAGACAATCCCGCTACTAGGCTATTCACTGGAATTTGGTGGGTAGTTTGGGGAACGACAAAAAAAGTTTCTGATTAACAAATCATTCGTTGATTTGTTAGTCTAGTTAAAGAGGTCTTTCAGGGTCTATTAAAGATACCCCCTGGGTGGTATAGTGTTAGGATATGAGTTTGATTTACTTGTAGATTTTTGTTTCAATAAAGGAAATATGATTGAAATTGCAAGTAAATTGCAGCGGAATAGAATGGAAAACTTTTACTACAAGTAAAGTTTGTCTGTTTTCATCATCATCATGTTTCAAGTATATAAACTTTGCATGTGATTCACAAACTCCCCCTCAGCCTATTGCAACTGTTTGATAGTACAGAAAATGAAAGAAGATGATTGGTGTAAAGATCTTTTTAAGAAGACGAAATGTACTGGTACATTAACACAACTATTTATACTAACTATCTAATCTCTGAGAATCTTTGATGACGTCGGGGTTGATAGTGACATCTAACAATAATATAACTAACTCTAAACACTGACTCCTAACCACTGTTAGTGCACAAGCACTGTTACATTGATTAAAATACTAATAAACTAAAACTCTGATGGCTAAGCTCTGCTCCTTTTCTTCTGTCAGACCTTTGGCAATTTGCATAGCAGATGATGTAAAGGTATCAGTCTTTACAAAGGCAGAGTTTAGAGATCAGAGGATCTAAACTCTGATAGAAGGACCAATCCGCGGATAGAGTATTTTGGCTTTATATCATCCGTTCCTTTGTACAGGTTCAATCCCAACAATCTCCCCTGGAACAAATGATGCCAAAAACCCTTTTATTCTTGGTCTTTATTCCTCAACAGGAGATCTATGATTTGACCTTTGAATTGCAATTCGAAGTTTAGAGATTCCTCATCATCATCATCCTTTTCCAGCACCAGATCTAAGAGTTCTGGAGGTCTTCTACACAAAACCCATATGTATCCTCCATTTTCATCTTGGTAGCTTTGCCATCAGACTTGAGCAGAGTCAATTCGTGGGAGTTTTGTCAACTTTCCACTTTAGAATTTTTGGGTCTGATGGCTTTCTAGGATGGAAAGTTATTGTTGAGGTGGGAAAAATTGATTGATTATCCAACTGAGATAGATCTTCTGCAAGCTTTTGACTGGTTTCATCAGTGTGGAAATCAATCATGTTTTGGATCCCTTCTTTTATATGCTCAAACACTCTCTTGTCTTATTCTACCATTTCCATTTGCCTCTTTCTTTAAGGCCAAAATAGATATGGCAGATGTTTCAGATGGTTTAGAAGAATGTTGGGTCTGTTGAGTTGATCCTCTGTTGGATACTTTGGCTTCTTTGGCAAAGATGGATCAATTTTTTTCTTTTCTCAAGCCACTTGTATGTTTCAACCACCTTAACCTCTGTCCACCTCATGGGTGGTTCTTCGACCCATAGTTTGCAGCAATCAACCTTCCTTCATTCTTCTTAACTTCAAGTTCTTTTCAGGCAACTTCTTGTGTTTATTCCAATCTGGAGGAGTTGGTTTTTGAGAGGATCGTTCAGTATATCTTGCATTCTTTGTACTTCTTCTTCCAACTCTCTTCATACCAGTCTTTAAATTGTACCCTTGTAGCCTTATATAACTTGGTTCCATGATTGATTGATGTAGTCTTCTTTAAGGCTTTTGTCTTCTCTCTCTGACAGATTTTTGGACAAGTCTCTTGCATAGTCTTCTAAACTTCTGACTTTGCTCAATGAAATTGCCAGTAATTTTGAACAACTCTGTCAGACTTTCCCTGAGTATCCCTTTTGGTGATATCTTCTGATTGTTTGACTTTAAGCTTCTTGTATTCTTCCAAGTTTCTTGGTCTGGGATAACCTTTCAGAGATAGAAATTCCCTTTTATCTGGATCTTCTTCTGAAAAGAAAGATTTGATCTCGGTTTAACAACTTGTAGCTCCAATGGGAATTGAGTGGCAAGATGCACTTTTGTAATTTGAGAAGAAGAAGATTGAGTAACTGCTGTGGTGGACACTGGTTTTGATGACACAGGTATAGGAGAAGGGATGATCTTGTCATCAAGTATACATTTGTGGTTTTTCTCCTCTTGAACTTGAGATCAGGTGATTGTGGTTGTGGTATTCTTGTGGGTGTGGGTAGAGATATGGTGGAAGTTGGAAATATGATCATAGCAGTGGTTGGATTAACATTTGTTATAACCTCTGTTGTATCAATAGATGTTGACACAACAGTTGTTGTAACATATGTTGGGATTTGTTTACCAACTGCTTTTGACGAAGGAGGTGTAAGTGTTTTTGAGGGAACAGAGGACATGGTTGAATAGCAACTGTCTTAGAAGGAATGGATGTTGATGTTGATTGCCTTGTTTTTTAACAGGCATCCTCTTTGTTAAGACCCAACATTTTCTTTTTCGTTTTGCAGGGCTATCTTTTTCTCCACCAATGCTCTGCTCTCAACCATTACCCTTTTCTTTGTATTCTCCTTTTCCCTTGCAAAGATATTATCTATTTCATCAATCTTTTTAGAACCATCTGGCTTAGGGATAACCACTTGTTGGCCGTGCATCTTTTTCATCAAGCTTTAGCACTTCTTCTTTAAAGGTATGTCCCCCTTTTTGGCATCATCAGTGTTGACCAAGATTACTGTGGGAGGAGGGGTACCAGTGGTTTGAAGGAGATGAGCCTTGATTGCCTTAATATCTGCAGCAATGTCCATATACCTGGCATCAACCATGTTTCGAATCTCTTGCATCTGATGCTTGTGTTGAAGATCAGCATAATACTTTTGTTGTTGAAACAGAGGGTCTAAGGCTTGTTTGAGATCAGCAGTGGATAGGACAGAGGGTTAGCTCTTTGAAGCTAACAACTGCTTTAGTAAATCCTTGATTTCATCCACAGAGCTTTAATTTTGGTAATTCTCTCCGTCAAATCCTTGTATTTTAGATCATCACCTAATTTAGTAGGATCATCTGAACTCCTACCACAAGTGGTAGTTATATCTATGTCATCATGAACAAGAGTTTCAACCCCTGTTTCAAACATAGATGCCCCTCTGTCTTGGTACTGGGGACTTCCCACTGGAACCAAGGTTACCTTCAAAAGAGTCTTATATATGTAACCACTATCCAATTGAAAACTGGGTAGTTTAGCAATAGTAGTAGCTGCTCTTATTGAACTATCACCAAGGGTTACATATAACCCAAGGGATGTATCCTCTTCATGTGCTGAGGGGCTAGCAATGAGTATAGAACCAGAACCAGTCACTTTGTATATTCTCATTGATAGGTTGGTGAGAAAGAACTGGTTAATGTCTGTTCTAACTCAATTGCATTCAGCAAAGGCACTATGGTAGGTGGTAGAGATTTTGTTGGTGAAGGTTGAGGTGCAGAAAGAGACATTGCCCTAGGAGAGGGGCTTTGGAAGATGGAACTAAGTGGATCCAGAGCTTCATAATTTGGTGTCCGTGTGTTTACAACCTTTTCCTTTTGTGAGGAAGAAGGAGGAGTTTCAAAGCCAGGTTGAGATTCTAACATCTGCTGTGAAGAAGTAGCAGCAGTGTTTTCAAGTGATTTTTGTGTTATCACTGGGTTAACCTCTGGGATCTCATCTTCCAGAGGACCCTTTTTTGGTTTGGTGGGTTTTCTGGAAACTTTCTTTGGTTTCTTTTTGGAGATTGCTGGTGTGGGTTTCAGGGCAGTGGTTGCAAATCCCTGATCACCAGGAGCAGTGGGCTCAGTAGCAGGAGGTTGAGATTGAACATTTTGTTCTTGTAAAGCTTGTTCGGCCTCCTCTACTTTTGTTTTGGAAACTTTATCCTGATTGTTATTCTAGTAAAAGTTTCATGAGTTAGGCCGCATGTATTTGTAACTGCGCCTTATTTAACATCATCTTCAGGTAACTGATTTTGAAGATAAACACTCATGAATCATGGATGTATCAGAAAAGCTTTCCTTTTTGCAATGTTATTAAATTTGCCACAAGATCATTGAACAGTATCTGAGAAAAATTAAAATCTGAAGCTAATGTTGCATAACCCATATACTGAATGTTCAATGGTATTTCATTAAAAGTTGTGGTCTTTGCTAAGAGACATGTTAAAAGAGTGTGAAAGAAAAATCTCATCTAAGCAGGAAAATTGGGTTTATAGATAGTCATACCTTTGAGTTGCCCAATGTAACCTCTTTCCACAAAATTCGGCATGCATCTTATTCGTAGAGATTGACACAAGATGTGCCATATCATTCCGTTCAAAAACTTGAGAAATTGATTGAGGGCTAATTTGCGTAAGTGTTTTGCTCACTTTTGATATGATAGCATAAGGAACATCCTTTTGTGGATGAACTTTTGCGTTTGCCCAAAATTGTCGGTGTGCATCTTGATAGATAGGGGGTTTGACGGTTAAGATGTTCAAAAATTTTGATTCTTTCAAGATTTTTATCATTGAATGATATCTTGTGTTAGAATCAGTTGCCTCAAAAATTGCGGTATAGTTGTGAGGAGTTTTGATTATGAGCGTAAATGGTGGTGGTTCTTGTTGAGAGTTCGCTTTTGATTTAGTTTTGGGTTCCATGATTGAGAGAAAAACTGATTTGAGAATTTTGAATTTGATACGGAAAAGTGAACCACTGTTATGGATAAAACAGGGTTTTATAGGGTTTTGAAAAAGTGATGATGACGTGTCATGTGATGCAAACAACTGACGAATAACGTTTGTCCACGTGTAACCTCTGTTTGAAAATGGAAGATAGTTGTTTGGACAAACACTGTTTGAGAATAAAGGCAGTGGTTGTGAACAGTGTTTTGACACTATCAGCGGATACACTTTGATAGTGGATAGACTTTTCTAAACGACCAGTGTTTTGATGCTATCAGTGGTTTGAAACAGACTTTAAGGGTTTATTGAAAAATTCAATTTTAAACTATTTTTAAGGAAGAATTTTTGAGTTTCTGAAAAACATTTTTATGCTCTTTACACATGGAACACCAGAATTCTGTTTTTTAATCCATGTTTAGCATTCCAAGCCTAGAGATCAAGCTTTCAAAAGTAGATGTATCCAATGCTTTCGTTAGAACATCTGCTAGTTGATCCTTAGTATGGACATGTTGAAAAGAAATCAAACCATTTTCATAGCAATCCCTCACAAAGTGATGTCTGATGTCAATGTGTTTTGTTGTGGAGTGAGAGACATGATTTTTGATGATATTTTCTGCTGCTTGACTGTCAATTTTGAGAGGAGTCTTTAAAGCAGTGATACCAAAATCCAACAGTTGATTTTGAAGCGACAAGATTTGTTCAGTGCAACTTGCAGCAGCAATGTATTCTGCCTCAGCAGTGGATGTGGAAACTGCAATATGCTTTTTACTCTGCCAAGACACTAGGCAATCACCTAGGAATTGAACACCTCTTGATGTGGACTTCCCTTTTGTCTTGCATCCAGCAAAATCACTATCTGAGTAACTTGAAAGCTCAATATTTCCATTAGCAGGATACTAGATACCAAGTGTGGGAGCACCTTGTATGTACCTGAATATCCTTTCGACAGCAATAAGATCAGACTTTCTAGGTAGTGACTGGGATCTGGCACAAACAGATGTTGCAAACATGATGTCTGGCCTGGAAGCAGTTAGGTACAATAAAGACCCAATCATACTTCTATAAAGTGTTTGATCAACCAAGTCATCTTTATCAACAATAGTGACCAGCTTTGAAGTTGCCATGGGTGTGCCGCAAGGTTTACAATCATCCATATCAAACTTTTTAAGTAGTTCTTTGACATACTTATTTTATGGATGAAAGTGCCATTGTGCATTTGTTAGACTTGTAAACCAAGAAACATTGCGACTCACCCATTGCACTCATTTCAAACTCTGCTGCCATGAGTTTTCTGAACTCTTCACACATGGCAGGGCATGTGGATCCAACGATGATGTCATCCACATAAATTTGGACAAGCATCAAATCTTTTCCTTTCCATTTTAAAAACAAGGTTTATCAATTTTACCCCTTGAAAAACCTATGGATAAGAGAAAAGTGGATAGAGTTTCATACCAGGCTCTTGGTGCTTGTTTAAGACCATAAAGTGCTTTGTTTAAACTGTACACATGATCAGGATGAAATGGATCTTCAAATCCAGGAGGTTGGCACACATACACTTCTTCCTTGATCTTTCCATACAGGAATGCACTTTTGATGTCCATTTGAAACACTTTGATGTTGTGGTTAGCAGCAAAAGCTAAAAACAGTCTGATGGCTTCTAACCTTGCTACAGGAGCAAAGGTTTCATCATAGTCAATTCCTTCTTCCTGTCTATAGTCTTGAACCACGAGCCTTGCTTTGTTCTTGACAACAATACCCCTTTCATCTGTTTTGTTCTTGAAGATCCACTTTGTGCCAATTGGACTTACATCCTTAGGCAGTGGTACAAGTTCCCAAACTTGTTGTCTTCTAAACTGAATGAGCTCCTCTTGCATAGCTTCTACCCAACTATTGTCTTTCAGTGCTTCTTGATACTTGACAGGTTGGATGAGTGATAGAAAACCAGCAAAGAGGCAAATGTTTTGGGATTGGCTTCTTGTGAGCACCCCCTCATTTATGTTGCCAATAACTTGATCCAATGGATGACTTTTGAGGAAAATCAAATCACCTTGATATGGGACAAGTGCATTTTAAGGTGAAGCTTGCAAATGTGTATCATCTGAGATAACTTTGGTGAATTTGATGGTCCAGCCTCTGATTGGAATGGAGGTGGTGGTATGGGTGGTATAGTAGTGAATGTTTGTTGATTTTTATCCAGATTTGATGGATTTTTATCAACAGTGTTTTGGTCTTGAGAGCAGGCAGAGGTTTGAGAATTAAGCACTTTGAACCAGCAGAGCTTTCACCATTGTTACTAACATCTACTCCTCTGCTTGAAGGACATATCTTGAAGTTTGAAGAATGCAATCATATCCTTGCTCTTGTGATGATAACTGTGATGTACCTGCAGTGTTAGTATTGCAGACACATCTTCAAATGTAAATTTATCTAGATCAAACAATTCAGCAGGATTTGTTGGGATTTTCAAAGATGAAAGTTAATTGAACTTCACATTCAGAGTTTCTTCAACACACTTAGTCCTAGAGTTAAATACTCTGTAGGCTTTGGCAGTGGTTGAGTATCCCAGAAAATAACTACAGTCAACTTTGGCTGCAAACTTAGAAATAGAATCTTTTAAGTTCAAAATAAAACAAGGACAACCAAAAACTTTGAAATATGATATCAGAGGTTTGATATTGTAAAGCAGTTCTAGGCAGTCTTTTGATGTCTGGGGTTAATCAGAAACTCTGTTTTGAACATAACAAGTGGTGTTTACAGCCTCTGCCCAAAAAGACAAGGGTAAACCTGAGTCTGCTAGCATGGTACTTGCAGATTCAACAAGAGTTCGATTTTTCCTTTCAACTACCCCATTTTGTTCAGGATTCTGGGACACTAAATTGCCTAGCAATACCTTTTGACTCACAGAAGGCATCTAACTCCTTATTTCTAAACTCTGTCCCATTATCACTCCTAAAGATTTTTACAGGAAGGTCATATTGCTTTTCAACTTGTTTGACAAAATTTTGCAATATACCAACTGTTTCATCTTTGGAGTGTAAAAAGAATGTCCATGTAAACCTTGAAAAATCATCAACAATGACTAAACAAAATATTTTCTTCATTAACTCATGATTTTTACAGGGCCAAACAAATCCATGGGCAACAATTGCAAACACTGGTTGTTTTGGACTCTTCAATTGACTTTAAGAACTTTTATGTTGTTTACCTTTTAAACAGGAAACACAATGTTCTTCACAAGTGAATTGCTTATGTGGTAAACCTCTGACAAGACAATTTTTAGAGAGAGTGGTGATTGTCTTTAGATTTGTGTACCCAAGTCTTCTATGCCATAACTCTGTCTCTTTGCTTGAAGCATCTGAGAACAAGAATACAATAGACATAGGGTTATCTTTTAACATATCAACCACATACACATTGCCACTCCTATGATCAACAAGTTGTGCTTTGCTCTCAACAATAATCTGATCAATCTTTTTAACAACCTCTGATCCTACAATTTGACAAGTTTTCTTTATAAAGAAGTAACCATATCCTTTGTCACTCATTTGAGAGACACTCAGAAGATTGAATTTTAGATTGCCAATTAAATTAACATTTTCAAATTTGAGATTCCCAGCCTGAACACACCCTGAACCAACACCTTCCCTTTTGAATTGTTTCTAAAGGATATATCATCCCCACCATGAGCCAAAAGTCTTTGAAAAGGGCTCTACATCCTGTCATGTGTCTGGAGCCTCCACTATCTACATACGATAAATTGTCAAGGCAAGTAGAAGCTCACTACACATAAGTAAACAATTAGTTTAGATGAGGTTCGAAAGCCGGAATGGCTTTGGATGGGTTCACAGATGTTCCACTCTCAAATCCAGGAATATGGTCAGTGGTTTTAGTTTGCCTTTGTATCCACTGTTGTGAACCATTTCCTGTCAGATGTTGGTAACCATGAGGATATCTATTTACTTTGGGCTTTGAAGGGTTTTTGTTACCTTCATAGCTCATAGGTACCTTTTGATACACGGTTGTCCATGTCCTCTTGGATACTTGTTTGCAGGTGGAGCATTTGTACCTCTCTGGGAACAGAGGTTTTGATCAATGCTTTTGTGACAGATGTTTCAACATGTTCAAAAGTATGCTTAGATTTATTTCTAGCAGAGCTTGAACTTTCTTTCTTAAGAGCTTTTGCGTTGATCTCTTTTACCTTTTGATCATAGGTTCGAAGATAAGCACACTCATGAGTTAGATGATTTGTTTTCCCACATATAAAGCATTTTGAGTCATTTGGGATTACATGTGTTTTGGTTTGTCATATACTTTTAAAAGAAAAAAGTTTTCTATGACATGGTTTCTTTTGTTGCAAAATTCACAAAACAGATGTTTGATCTTTTCCCTTTTCTTTTTATCAGATTTCTTCTCAGCAGATGTTGTAACCTCTGCTGGAAGATCTTTGATGGGAATGATTCTTGCCTTTGGTGCCTTGACACCATCAATGGCTGAGAAGTCCATTGGCTTGAAATTTTCAAGAATATCACATTCATCAGACCATGTGGGTTTGAATTGGTATTTCCCAATTTCTTTAAAAGTTGAAGATCCTTTTTGTTTTTCAAGAGAAATTTTGTTACCCTTTTTGTCAGTGATTTTTATCTCATTTCCAGCCAAATTTGTTGGAACTACTTCAACCTTTCCAGAATCAATTTTTGTAACATTTTCAACGGCTTCTTCTTTAGTTTCAAAACCAATGCCAAATTTTATGTTACTCTTGATCTGTTTTTCTAGCATAATTTCAAAACCTTTTGAAGATTCTACCCATTTTTCACATGTGATCTGGGTATCCTCTAATTCCTTTTTGCAAACTTGGTATTTATCTACCATAGTTTCGAGTTTGTCCTTGGTTATGCTAGCTTCATGCTTTAGGTTACTTATCTCAAAATCTTTTGAAAATAATTTTGATTTCAACTATTTGATAAGTTTTTCAAAATTTGTTCCTAAGGTTTTCATTCACCTGTTTAATGTTAGCAAAAGCTATTATACATTTTTCTGAACAGAGATCCTTTAGGATCTGAGGTGATACCTTAGAGGCAGCCATAAGAGCACAATCACAACCTTCTTCACACACATCAGAATCCCATGGGTCAGATAGAGAGATCTTTTCTTCATCAACAGTGCTTTGATCAACATCTGGTGTAACCACTGCTTCATCACAACCTTGAACTTCATCAGACTTTGACCCTTGTTCCTCAGACTCTACACCTTCAACTATAGTTTCTAAGGCCATTAAACATATATTTTCATTTTCAAAATCATTTTTAGCAATTAGAGCAAAGTTTTCATTAGATAAATCCTCAGGCAAACTACTCCAATCAACAAAGCCTTGTGTAAAGAAGCTCTGTTGGTTCCCTTCTGCCGGAGCAGTGGTTTGAGTAGTTTGTGTGACATGTGGAGCTTGTTGCACATGCACTTGAGGTGCTGCTTGAACATACTGAATGTGTGGAGCAGGTGTTTGGATATAATGGACAGGGACAATAGTAGCAGGATGTGCAAAATGTGCAGTATGTTACATTTGTGGTGCAGGGGTATAATGGGAATAATGAGCAATGCTTTGAGGTCTAGGGCCTGGGTGAGTCAGAATTGGACCTGCAGTTTTAGATCTTCATTCTCTGGCAAAGTTCCTAACCTATTACACTTATAACATTTGAATTTGGATTTATCCAACCCCACTTTCACCCCCCCATGCAATCCTGTAAATTTCCTACCAGTCCTTTTGTAAAATTTACTTGCTCTAACACTCAATAGTGCCAGCTGATGTAAAATGTCCATTTCTTCCAAATCAGTGGCTTCAAAATGTTGTAAGTCGTTCATTTCAAAGGACATATTTATTGGGTCTAAAACGTGTAGTCTAATGTTATCAACGAATCATGTCAACAAAGTCAACGCATAGAAGTCAAAATCAACACGCAAGTCGACACAAGAATATCAAAGAAAGATATGGCGTGTGGAAGATCGAGATTTGATAGTTATATTGCTTTGGATAATTAAATATATTTTGTTTAGACAAAATATATTTATTATCTTAATTAATTAGTCTTTATGTTTATTGCTACTTTGGTAAGATATTAACTCTAGACTTAATTGTAATTAGTCTAAAGTGTTAGGATATAAATAGATAAGTTTTAGGGTTTAGGTAACATACTTAGAGAGAGATTTGGGGCTACATTGTATTATCATTGCAAATCAATCAAGAGTCTAAAGTTTATATTTTTTAGTGTGTTCATCTTGATTCTTATTCAAATTGATTTTTGTCGATTTGATCCTACAATTTGGTATCAGAGCTTGGTACTTGAATTTGAATTTAACAATCTTCAAGTTCATCTAAAAAAATCTGACTTTTATTTAAAAAAAAGTTTTGAAACTTTTGGGGGTTTTGACTTTATTCACTTTTCTTCAAAAATCTTGTTTTTAACATGTTTAAATTATTTGTTTGTTAATTGAGAGCTGAAACTGGTGCGATTACAGAGATTTAGAATGAGTTTTCTTATCATATAGTCGGTTTTTGGTTCAGATCAGATAACTTTTGAAGAGTTTTTGAAGTTTTATTCAAGATCTGGGCGTTTTTCTTGAAGATCCAGCGTTTTTATCTTTCCGGTGAATTTTGCACTTTCCCGGCGAGTTTGATTTTTCCGGCGTGTTTAAATCTTGAACGAGAGTTCAAGTGTCCAGCGTATTAGAGAAATCGCCGGACAATCAATGTTTTCCGGTGACGTTATACTCGTTTTTTTTTTCGGCCAGCGTGTTTAAGAATAGAGTAGACAAAGAGAGTTTATTAGTTTTGTTGTGTTCTGTGGTTCCTTTTAGCATTTCTGGTTGACTGTTGTGTTATCGCCGCCGCCCACCACCGTACTTTACACCACAAACCAATCAACAACCTCACCACAACACCGTCTTAACCCCCCATCGCTACCCACCCAAACGATACCGGCGCCGACACTTCACACCTCCACCGGACAATCAGAACCCCCATCGTCGTCACTCCCCCCGACACCCACAACTCCAACCATCATACACCTTTCACTAACATCCTACACCATCTCTTCAAACTGCAACCCACACATCATCGGCCATGTGCAACCTTAATAAAATTTGTTGCTGATGTTATTATTTAGAGAGAGAGAAACAAAGAAGTGGGAGCGTCTGATATTCTTTTTGAATTGTTCAGAGGAGTTGAGGTTGGTGTTGCTATATGGTTTACACAGTGAATTGAGAGAGAGTGTGTTAAGAGGGGGTGGCGGCTGTAACATTCAAAAGTTTGATATTTAGGGTTTGGTTTTTGATTCACAGAGAAAGAGACAGAGGGAGATAGAAAAAGGTTTTAAAACTAATATAAATAAAAAGATAATAATATAATATAGTTTAGGGTATTTTGTGATGTTGTTGTTGCCGTTGGATTTCAACAAAGAGAAAGAGACAAAAAGTTTTTTTTTTCGATTTAAAATCCTAGGTGCACAGGTCTCAACAAAATTTAATTAAAAAAAAACAAACAATATTTGTATGTCAGTACAAGGAACATGAGCTGTTAAAAAGGAAAAGCCTTATCATGAGAATTAATTTCTAGAATCTTTATTTTATTAAAGTTCGAAGACCTCTATGTCTACAAAATGGTAAATTGACTCATACAGATCAGTTCTGTAGGATGTTGGGCTCGTGAAAACTTGATGAAGAGTGACAGGTTGCTGAATGTAAAAGTTTAAATTGGTTCGGGATTATTTTTCTTGGGCTAAAGATTATTTGAACCAAATTGGGTCGGGTCTTAAAATTTTATTTGTGGATCTAGAGAATTGATACGAACCAGACCGGGTATCAATAGTTTATTTTTGGGCCTTTTAAAATTAACTTGTGTTCGCAAGATTTAACCAGACAGGTGTTTTAAGTTTATTCGGGCCAAGTGGTATTAAAATTTGAAGTTGATACAGGGAGATTTTCAAAGTAATTCAAACCGACATTTTTTTCAGATAAAAAAAACAAAACAACAAACAAAAAAAATGTTTCTAAATCGTTAACCCGCATTGCACAAGTTGAACTTGAAACCAACACTAGAACCCAAGATCTTGTTCAGAAAGAATATGACATGTTTGGAAGTATTTGCGGAGAAAGTCTGTCAGATCACACCAGTCGTTTTCTGAACATGTTGACAAAAATGAAGAAAGTTGGTAATCCTGTCACCAACTATGCTTCAATCAAGAAGCTTTTTGACTCCCTTCCAAAAGAATGGAGCTTACGGTGCATGATGTTCAAAAGAACCTTCTTGTGCAGTACAACACCAATCACCCTCTCGGATCTGATCTACACATTAAAAGCCTTTGAAATGGATGTGCTTAAGAGAGAAATGAATCAGGTCGGATACTCTCAGAAACGTGTTCAATTTGCCGCTGCCGGTACTGCTCCCAAGAACATGGCATTCTTTGCCCCCATAACCTCCACTGGTTCAAACTCTCAGGCTGCTAGTGTATCTCACTTTAATGCTTCCGCAAGCTCTACAAAGGCTCCACAGTCCAACGAAAAGACTACTGTGTTTGGTGATGCTCAAGCTATGAAGGAGGAAGAAGGTAGCAGTGCAAAAACTGGAAAGATAGAAGAAAATATTCCTGAAGAAGCAATGAAAGTCGAGTCCGCCAAAGAAAAGGAGGAAAAGGAATTGGTAAACAGCATTCCATATGAATTCAAAGCCAAATTGTGCTCAAAACCGTGTATGAACGTCGTGGCTCATTACAAATCGCTCAATCGTGACCTTATTAGAGAAAAAGAAAAAGTCTTATGAGTAAATAAAGAAACTGAACGAAGTTGCATATCAGAGAAAGTTGAACTCAACTTTAACTGATTGCAATTTTAAAGGAGTTGCTTTTTAAGAAAGATTTTATTATAAACGATCAAGCTAAAAGGCTAGAAAATTCTGAAATCAAAAACACTAAACTGCAATTCACCATTGATAAATGGAACGTAAGTAAAAAGGCACTGGTTGATATTGAGAATAGCCAATGACCGACATACGTAAAGGACGACATTGGGTACAAAGACAAGCTGGGAAATGAAAGAAAAATTTTTCCTCCGCCACACAGCAAGAACTATGTATCCATGCTGACTCCTCATCCAGAAAATAATTTAATTGGAAAAAATGATTTAATTGCTCAAAGTGTCAATTGCGAAAATGATAAAATTACTAATGTTTCAGAAAGCAATGCAGATGTGATTGAGCATGAGGAGGTTGTGTGCAATAAGGATAGTGGTGGCACAAAAATAGGAATAGGGTATTCAGGCGACAGTTATACTACGGTTAACTGGTTCGCCTGGAACTGTGGTAAAACAAACGATACTTATATTCGGGATGACTGTAACAGGCATGTGCCTAAATCGATTACCCGCAACCATGATGATGTAATGGTTGAATGCATGGATTTGAAATCTGCTTTTTGTGATGAAAATATTGTGCTTGAATCCTCTGTGTTTGTTCCAGAATTGAAGCAAAACAGATTCGGAAAGTTCCTTACAAGAGAAATTCTGAGTTTGTTCCATCATATGCAGGTACATCAGAGTCTGATAAGGAATCAAATCAAGTCAGCAGCAGTGAAGACTCGAACACAACATCTTCAGAAAGCAGCGAAGAAAGCTCGAGTGGGAATCAAGAATCTGACGATTCAAGTGAAAATCAAGAATCTGTTTCCTCATCAGACAGTGAGAACGATGAAAATTGCATAAAAGATGAGAGTCGTATTGACAAGAAATTGAAGAAAGTCAAGAATCAAGCTTCACAGCATCATCAAATAACACATCATGCAGCAATAATTCTCAAAGCGAGTCAGATTTTCAGTCCTACCAAGAATGGGAAAACTCAAATGACTCGGAAACTTCAGTAACCGATGCTGGCAAAAAGGTTGAAAACCTTGAACCATCGGGTGTTCAAGAACCAGCAATCCCAAATGACTTTGCAAGTCTAGTAAATCAAGATCCATTGGAAGAAGACTTCCACATCGATGACTTCCCGAGTTCAGATGATGAATCAAAGACAAATGAAAGTCTTAGGGAGTCAAAGAAAAAAGATCATCTGAAGTTGTCAAACCTCACGTTTGTCAACATGCTGAGTCAAGCTCAAAGCAATCCACACCCCTAGTTGCATCACACGGGACTCTAAAGCATCGAAAGTCATTCAAGGCTTGTTTAAGTGTGGAAAGGAAGGCCATGTGCTCAAGCAATGCCCAGAACGATACGATCCAGACGGTAAAGGAAACCAATATTGTTTCTCTGGATCAAAAGGTAAAAATCACACATCTTTGAATGATCGAAAGAAGAATACTCCATCCAGATCTCCACATGTGAAGCCGGTTTCACATGACTCAAAGATGAAAAGGACCAACACATCAAAACCTCAATCTTTCCCTCCGGGTCTTAAACATAAAATTATTTCAAACTTTAAATCTTTTACAAACAAAATTTTTAAACCAAAACAGGTTTGGCGAGTCAAACCAAAGGTTGTAAAAGAAATCAATGAGGGTAAAGATTTGGCATATCGGAGGTTTCTTATTTTGATGAAAGGGGACAACCCAAGACTGCGATGGCTTGGGTTCCACTCTCTAACTGAACTGCTTATGAGTGTAGAACATCCAAGGAGGACTGTTAGTAACACTAGTTATTATCAGTGGTTGTTCCAGATATAAGTTTGAAGAGGAAAATCACAGGTATGGTTATGGTATCTAACCTGGTCGTGCAATCAGCACCGCTATGACACACTCATTTTCTTACTAACATATGTTTTTGTGTGCCTGGTGTGGGAGACTTTTTTCGTAAATATAAGTTTTATAATTCTTAATTTTTCAGTAAATGGTTGTACAAAAATAAATTTTAGGGGAGTATTAAAATACTTTCTAGACCATGAGATGTAATTATTGCGAAATAATCAAGATTTTATATGAGAAATGATAGAAACTAACTTGATTATGTCTTTATATGAATAGGATCTGATGGAAGATACGGCTCCAAGTTAACGATATGTCGGTAGATTCAGCATTTCAGACAAGTAAGCTACATCTTGGTGATAAAGATAAAGATCATATGATAATGTGGATACCCACCTTGTTGCAGGATTGCACAATCCGATAATGTCCAAAAAGGGGTTGCGAGATTAAATTTAGGCGTTCAAAAGACACACAATGTTGTGCATACATATATTTATTGAAAGGACACCAATGTGTGCAACCAAAAGACACCAATGTGTGCAACCCAAAAAGAGCAAAAAGACACGCAATATTAATGTCGTGCGATAGGAATAAAAGATACGTCAAAGTACGTACATATATTAAGTAAATATTTTATTAGCTATGCTCTCTAATCAGATGATCATCTTCTCTGCTTATGGAAACATAGACCTAGAGCTCTCATCATCTGATTTAAGGTGATCATCTCCTCTGCTTATGGAAACATAGATCTGGAGCTCTCATCACCTAGTAGATACTATTTCTAAGTTGTTAAGGTATGCATCTCAAAAGACCATGAGGACAGAAAAGTTTAACCGAACATGTGTGGGGTCCACTAGCTTTATCCTAAATATACCCACAACATGATAATTAATCACCGAATGTATGTCGAAAGAATGGTGCATGGATTTAAACGGACAAATATACCAGCAATCGTTCTTGAGTCGTAGCTATCCTAAAGAAAGTTGAAGTGTGGCTAGGCTTTTCAAATTGGTATGATCTCGTATTTGATCAGCTCTATATCTCAAAGGTTGAAAGTAAAAAAAAAATCTAAAATCCAAAAAAAAAATTAAATTATTTTGGTTTATGTACAGTTGTTATTCTAAGTCTTCAATATCACATAAATTGTGTCTCAAGCCGCTTGAGATACTTATTCGATGGCAGACAACAGATGAATACGGTTTTGTCTGTATGTTAAATTTGTCTAAAAGAAAATTCGGAGTTATGTTTGTGATTGTGAACAGGTCATTTCGACTATTTGCTGCAATGATCGACGATCATAAGTTGAGCAAGATGTCAGACCAAAGCACCTGTTTCCTAAAGATTGTAGAAGATACCAAGCTAGGAATCCTCCTCCTACGTCTTCTGATTCACTCAAGAAAGTGAGAGGTAGAAAAGTTTGTTCTGCCTTGTCAAAGATGTGCATGTAAAAAGGGGGAGCTTATCGAGATAAAGTATTCAAAGAGCAAAGTGTCAAAAGAAGATCTTCAGAAAAGAAAATTTGGAAAGCATCAGTCTGAGGGCGAGATTGTTGGGTGTAAATTTGAGACTGAAGCTTGCTAAATTGAAGATCACAACACCCATGAAGTTGACGGTTCTAAATATGATGCGAGAGTTTGATAAAATTAGCCTAAGGGGGAGATTGTTGGGTCTAAAACATGTAGTCTAATGTTATCAACGAATCATGTCAACAAAGTCAACGCATAAAGTCAAAGTCAACACGCAAGTCGACACAAGAATATCGAAGAAAGATATGGCGTGTGGAAGATCGAGATTTGATAGTTATATTGCTTTGGATAATTAAATATATTTTGTTTAGACAAAATATATTTATTATCTTAATTAATTAGTCTTCATGTTTATTGCTACTTTTGGTAAGAAATTAACTCTAGGGACTTAATTGTAATTAGTCAAAAGTGGTTTAGGCTATAAATAGATAGAGTTTTAGGGTTTAGGGTAACACACTTAGAGAGAGATTTGGGGGCTACATTGTATTATCATTAGCAAATCAATCAAGGGTCTTAAAGTTTATATTTTTTAGTGTGTTCATCTTGATTCTTATTCAAAATCAGATTTTGGCTCGATTTGGTCCTACAATATTGTCAGAGTTTTGGCTTTCTCCATTTGCAGCAAAAGCGAAATTGCGTGTGTAAGGAACAGCGGTAAAATTGTTTACAGATGTTATATCAATATAATGATCATAACCTTGATCCTTCCCACTACCAGAACTCTCTTCATGACTATAAAGAGCAGTGTTACCCAAGGTATAGTCGTCAGTTGTTTTCCCAGACTCTTGTAACTTCTTTTTCTGATTCAACTCTCTCTCATAAGTGAGAAGTCGACCATGAAGTTGAGTGAGGGCCATCTCTTTAAAACCAACAGATGTTCGAGTAACGTAAGCTACAGTCTCCCATTTTTCTGGTAATGATCTCAAAAAGCGACTATTGACAGTCGAATTTCTAAATTCTACATTAACCAATTTTAATTCACTAATGAGACAGCTAAAACGTTCGAACTGTTCTATTAAGGACTCACCTTTTACGTGACAAAACGTCTCATACTGTTGATTTAAAACTTCTCTATTATTCTCTATCACCTCCTCAGTCCCACCGAACTGTTCTTTTAGTGCATCCCATAACTCTTTGCACTGTTGCAGTGGAGCAATCCAGCATATATTTCGTTGGGTAGCGCGGAAGCAACGATGCTAAACGCTTTTGCATCCAACTCTATTTTCTGGAAGTCTTGCTCAGAGTAATTTTTGGGACTTTTTGGCACTTGAGTATTGTGATCCTCTGTGCTGGGAACCATTGGAATATGTGGTCCATACACAACAGATCGCCAACAGCCGGTGTTTTGCTGAGCCAGGATGTGACCCATCCGACGTTGCCATATAAAATATTCATTTCGTTTCAACATTGGTGGTTTAAACATGGATCCAATGTTGGAATCCTGTGTGTTTTGAGCCATTTCTGCTTGTTTACAACAGATTTGTGTTTTATAAACTTTGAACGCAATAAAACTTTGTTTTCAAGTAAAACTATCAAACTAATTAGCAGGGAGAGCTGATCTTTCAAATCAAATTGATATTAATAAAATTTTGATTGACCAAGCTCTGATACCAATTGTTAGGATCTGAGTTTGATTTACTTGTAGTTTTTGTTTCAATAAAGGAAATATGATTGAAATTGAAAGTAAATTGTAGTGGAATATAATGGAAAACTTTTACTACAAGTAAAGGTTTTTGTTTTCATCATCATCATGATTTCAAGTATATAAACTTTGCATGTGATTCACAAACTCCCCCTCAGCCTATTGCAACAGTTTGATAGTACAGAAAATGGAAGAAGATGATTGGTGTAAAGATCTTTTTAAGAAGACAAATGTACTGATACATTGACACAACTATTTATACTAACTATCTTACCTCTGAACATCTTTGATGACGTCAGGGTTGATAGTGACATCTAACAATAATATAACTAACTCTAAACACTGACTCCTAACCACTATTAGTGCACAAGCACTGTTATATTGATTATAATACTAATAAACTAAAACTCTGATGGCTAAGCTCTGCTCTTTTCTTCTGTCAGACCTTTGGCAATTTGCATAGCAGATGATGTAAAGGTATCAGTCTTTAGAAAGGAAGAGTTTAGAGATCAGAGGATCTAAAATCTGATAGAAGGACCAATCCGCGGATAGAGTATTTTGGCTTTATATCATCTGTTCCTTTGTACAGGTTCAATCCCAACATATAGTCAACATAGGTTTGAATGTGTTCATTAAAGAACGACCAAAAATTTTCACAAATAAAACATGGATGATTTATTCATGACACGGACGATTGATTGATGAAACAGAGGAATGGTTTATAACACGGACAAATGGTTTATAACACAGACAAATGGTTTACACACGGACAAATGGTTTCTAACACGGACAAATGGTTTACACATGGACAAATGGTTTATAACACGGACAATTGGACGATTGGTTTATGGTGGGTGATTTAGATAACGGGACGTGTGTAATATGATAAAAGCATGGTGGATACGCCATTGGTACTTCCTATATATAAGTGTTTTTATCATATTACATATCGTGGCGTTATCCAAATCACTTGGACAAATGATTTCAAACAATGTCACACAACGATTTTCGCTTATAGATATAAACCATACAAAGTATTATTTTAAATACATTTATTACTCCGTTTTACAAAACAAATGTTTTCGGTCAAGATCCATGGCTACAAGGTTTTCTTTTACCTATATCAACTTCTTAAGTTGATTAAATATATTGCAAAATCAAACACATTTGATTTCAAGGTTCATACTCGTCGACTCTCGAAGTCGGACGAGGTTTGCAATATGAATACAAAGCCATGAATTTGACACATAAAACCTATGTTACTCACATGCATTTTTATACTAACATACTATTTTCACATATGTTTCAGGTTTACTTATGTGATGACTGTCGCCGCGTGATACACATAGGATGGACTCGGACCTTAGTGACTTTAAAATTTGAATGACAATTTGTTTGTATTTCATTTCCGTTATTCCAAAACAATGTAATTCGATAATTCAAGAAAACAAAACTTTAAGTACCAAGTGTTGTGAAACAATTTGTAACATGACTCCCCAAGTGTTTCTGCCGCGTGTTGTTGTACTACACGATTTGGGGTGTTACAACGATTAACGCACATATATTAATTTCGACAAAGTTTGGTTACAGTGTTTACACAATAATGATCTCCAACACTCTATCTCACATATACACACTCTATTTTGCTCTTACAATCATGTAATTCTAAGTGACATCACTACAATTTATAGTAACAGTTTACATAAGCCAATATATGGTGAGCCAATTCCAAACAACAATACTGTCGTTTGAATTCTATGTCAAAAAATGGCCAATCATATCAAACGAGGGGTCAAGAATGGTATTCCAAACGATAGCTTCATTGCTTTATCCCAAACGATGGCTTGCATGTTATGTGATAATATTCTAAACGATGGTAACACTATCATTTAACATATCCATAATATTTTCAAATGATGGTATCCACATAATGGCTTCAAAGGATAGTTAACATAAACAAACGATAGTTGCCACATTATTTAATGTATTCCTGTCGGTTGGCACTTTGATGTCACTAAAATCATGATGTTCGAGTTAAACTACGGAGGAACGTGTTTGACTTCGGTCGTAAACGAACGATCACTAGCTTTATCCACAAAATGAATCAACAAACTCCCCCTTGGATGTAGCTTGTGATTGTTCGGTCTTCACATCTTCGGATCTTCATAAGTTGTCACTAGATACAAGCAAGCAAGCAAGAGGTGCATCAACAAACTCCCCCTTGAATGTAGCTTGTGAGTCTTCAATCTCTATATCTTCGGATCCTCAAAATGTTGATGAGTGGTCAGCTGCAAATTGATCTTCTAGATCCACCGAGTGTATTCATGTCGTGTCGTCACTCCCATAGCTTATCTTCTTACGCGTTTTAATCTTGCTTCGATGCCATATAGATGCACACAAAATAGAGCAAAACGCGTAATGAGAACAAAAGCTAGGACATTAACCAATCTTAGAGAATTTTCAATTGAAAATTTCATTAAGCATTGATTTCAAACAATATCATTAAACGACACACATGAGACCAACTCTCACACAACTACCAACATTTTGAAAGTCTTAAAATTGTTCAGTTTTAGTCATTTAACTTTCAAAATTTGTCAATTTCGACCATTATTAAGATGCAAAAGTTGAACGATTGTTTTTCGGCTTTCGGTCATAATTTAAGTGGGATAGATTTGACTTCGATAGAAGTAAAATCTTTTTGGCTTTTATAAATTTTATATTAAAACACACCTAAAATATTTTGGTATTTATCATTTTTAAATGTAAAGACGGAATGCAGTGAATAAATATTCACATACAATCTTTTTGCGAGTTTCGAGGATAAGGGAATCATATAAGCTTACGATCATGCCAAAATACACTTGTTGTTCGATTAGTTAGCATTTTGGATAAGCATCAATAATTATCGGTATTGTTGCCCACCCAAACTCAACAATTAGATGCAATCATATAGCTCGGGGATATGCTTTAGGTATGATTTATACTTACCGACTGATGTTCATCCACTAAACACATTCCCGTATTAAGGTATGCGCGAGAGTTCATGTTACTGGTGAGTATACTGTTTATGATCTATTACACTTATAACTTGTGATATTGATGTATTGCAAAATACATCTAGTTTCCGTGTATAGTTTGTACAGTTTTCGTTAGGTTTTGTGTTGTTTTAGTTAGGATTTAGTATTGTACCTAGTAGTCCGTGGGATCAATATATTTCAGATCATCAAGGACAAACGATAAACTACCAGGACCATGACCATCATCTTTTGTTGTGAATGCACAGTTTGAGGAATATTGATCAGAGTTGATTCTAGTTGATATATCAATATCGTGATCAAAACTTTGATCATTTGTCATTCCTTGAAGATGATTTTCCTGACTCAGAAGTGTCGTGTTTCCAAAAACATAATCGTCGGACACCTATCCAGTTTCCCGGAGCTTCTTTTACTGGACAAGCTTTTCTCTCTCTCTCTCTCAAATGTTAAGAGCTTTCCATGAAGCTGAGTCAGGGTCAGGTCCTTGATGTAACAACTCGTAAATTCGTTGTTATCTTTTTCCTTTTTATTTTCGTTGTATTTCTCAGTGTAATTCCGAGATTTCGATTATGAGAAAGTTATGTTAATTAATTATGTTTTATTTCAATTATATCGCATCTAATCGCTTATTAAACTCAACGCTAACTCAAACGCAATCACAAGTAACCGTGTTACTTTAATAGCCAAGTGTGTTATTGTTTTGCCATCGCATCGCCTATCTCATCGCATCGCAAAACACAGTTAATTATGTCGAATTATGTTTTATGTGTGTTATATTTGTTTATGTTATGGTTACAATCGCTATCGCAACGCTCTCACACGCACGAATCGTTAAATCGCACTATTAAATCAATTATAACGCTTAATATAACCACCTAATACGAACCGTAGTCGCCAAACGAACACTTAACGCGAAATTAACCAATAAAACTTGGCCACTAGATCAAGTTCGGCCGAACTTGTGCATCACAAGTTCGCCTGAACTTGTCCAGGCCACCAGAAACCTTCAAGCATAACAAGTCCACACGGACTTGTCTTACAACCCTAGGAAAATCATCAAGTTCGCTCGAACTTGGTCACTCCAGCTCCTTTCACCTCACCTATAAATACCCAGCTACTCTCCTCATTTGAACTTGCTGCAAGTTCGCCCGAAGCTCTCCAAAACCGAAACCCTTTGTTTTCTAAGTAAGATTCAACCCGTTTTCAACTACAACAACGTTTTACAATGATTTTGCACAAGGCTTTGCTTTCGTTTTCATCAAATGTCCTCTGTTTATGAAAATCTTCATCTTTTTCTACAAAATTTCTGTTTTTCACTTAGATCTACACGTAGATCTAAGTAAAACCTTTTAAACATTGATTTTTACACAATATTCGGCTTGAATGACGTATGTTTCGTTCACTTTGAAGTGGAACGAGGCGTTGTCAAGCAGAATCTCAGATACGGAAGCACAAGGACGAAATCGTCACTTTACACAAGATGGACTAACCCGTACGAACCATTAAGTTCGCCCGGATTAGCCCGAGTTTTTGTAAAATGGCTAAATTCGCTCCAAAAAATCTCTCCAGGCTAAGTTTTACTCAGTGGCTTAAGGTTGAAGGGATGGACACTCGATTTCCTCAGCAAACGACGCGAAAACGCACGATTTAGATGCCAAAACAGTCAAGTTCGCTCGGATTACATCAAGTTCGCTCGAACTTGTCACCAGAATGGTGACCAAGTTCGCCCGAACTTGCCTAAAACCTTAACAATTCACACAAGTTCGCCCGAACTTGTCCATTCTCAAGAGAATCAGACAAGTTCGCCTGAACTTGTATCCCACCTCATCAATTAGGGCAAGTTCGCCCGAACTTGTCTAGTTTCTCAGGAAACAAGATAAGTTTGCCCGAACTTGTACCTCCAGTAAGTTAGGTAGCCAAGTTCGCCTGAACTTGTACCCCAAGGTACAAGTTCGCCCGAACTTGTCTACTGTTCTTTCACCCGTTCACCATTTCAGCATTTCGGAAGACTGATGCACTTCTGTTCGCTTACAGGCTGATCCGGCGCTCTCCTCAACTCATATGAGATCCCATAACTCTCTCAAATTGCACCAACTATGAGTATCCCTGAACCCCTTTTACACTTAAACGCACTTTTGGGTGTCACATATGTTCCTATATCAAATCACATCACACAAATCAAAACACTTATTCGCAATCCCGCTTATACATGACTATACGTGAAATCTGCTGAACCAATATGTGTTACTTGATTACTTGTACGCCACCCTTAACATGATGTTAAGGCTCGCATTTTCATTTCTCCTTTATTTTCTCTTTAGGATGTGGACACTTGTTCGCATGCCTCGATCAATCGCGGTTTGTTGGTTTACTTGAATCTAGTAGATACATAGTTCACAACTCTTACGTATGTCATGCGATGTATGCTAAACGCTTTTATATCTATTATGTACGCAAAACCTGTATGCTCACCTTTACTTAATTGTATTGACGTTTATTTTAACATATGTGGCAGGTTGAGGATATTGCTTTGGACGCTTAGTTTTAGATTTGCCTTTAGAAATCATGTAATAAATCTAGGGAAGATCGAATCGGATGTTATGTTTAAGAGATTGTTTCTAATTATGTAATGATTGTTTGAGGATTACATGAGTTTGATAGTATGGGATGTTGGACGTTGAATATTGTCTCTTAAATAATTGTTATGGAATCTCTTGATCAATCCGATTCGCCTAGTGCCACGCCCCGATGTTTCCGCCATCGGTTGGGGTGTGACACTTGAAGTCAGGGGTTGTTCTCATCACTATGGCTATAGTGTCCCACTCCTTAGGGGTGATCTTAAAAATCAGTTATTTAAAGTTGATTTTGGAAATTCTTTTTTTACCAACTTTAATTCACTGATTAGACATGAAAACCTTTCAAACTATTGTGTAAGGGTTTCTCACTTGACGTGTGTGAAAGTCTCGTATTGTTGGTTAAGGATTTCTTGAGTGTTCTCGATCACTTCCTCTGTTCCACCAATCTGCTCTTTCAATGCATCTCATAACTCTTTAGCATTGTTGCAATGTAATAGGCCGGCATAGATTTTATTTAGCAGAGCAATGGCCACAATGCTAAAGACCTTGATATAGCTCAAATATTTGGAAATCTTGCTCTAAGTAGTTTATCCGGCTTCTTTTGGCTCTTGAACACTCGGGTTTTTGGCACTAGATACCATTGGAATGTGAGGTCCACATATAACAGACTACCAATAGTCGGTGTTCTATTGAGCTAGTATGTGAGGCATCCTACGTTGCCAGATATTATACTCAGATCCGACAAGCATAGGAGGCTTGTTACTGAAGCCGGTGTTATGGGGATCATTTTGTGCCATTCTTTTGTTCTTTTGAAGAAAAACAAAGTATGTGTAAAATACTTTTGAAATCAACACTTTACAACTCTGAGTTACGAACATATTGGATCTTTGTGAGCTGGTCTTTGAATACTGAATTGATTGTGCAATCAAGTTTAGTGTGACCAAGATCTGAAACCAATTGTAAGGATCTGAGTTTGATACTAGTGATTAAGACAAATAAGAACAAACAACTTTATCAATTGTAAAACAGATAAAATAATCACAAGCAGGGAATTATCATCAACGACTGTTTTATATCAGACTCAAATGATTTGATTACAATACAATTAACTCTACAAACTCCTCCTCAGCCTGATCACATACAAATATGTTCGTACAAAAGAAAATGGAATGTGATGAGTAGATCTCTAACAGGTGGGATCTATTTATACTAAGTACCAAATGTCTGTTCATGATTGGCTGACATCACCCTGATAGTGACATCTAACATTCCGAACAGAAAAGATTCCACATATGTTTGCAAACATATGTGGGAATCTAACATCTGATCTAATATACTAAACATCTGTTATAAAGCAAGATACTGTTACATAGATGAAACCGCTGATCTTCAAACCGCTATTGCTTCATATCAAACATCTGTTTGGCCTGAACAAATGTTTGGTCTTCTTGAACAGATCCTTGATTCAACAACACTTTGGTCTTGATCTGTGCTTGGATCTTCTTCAACGATGGTTTCCAAGGCTTGAACAAATGTTAGCATATATTCAACAGATGTTCTGATTAGTGTTCAAGATTCACTATCTTTAGGAGGAGAATGTTTCATTTATTGTTTATTTCTTGATCAGATAGGTCATGTTTTGGCTTTGAATATCATGTGTTCTTTTGTAGGTCAACATATTTGACTACCATAAGTAAACTGTTTTTTAAATTTTAAATTCTAAAATTTCCACTAATTTCTCAATAATGCATGGTAACGATTAAGGAACTAATAAATGTCAATACAATCAACCAGGGTAGGATTTGAACCCACCAACAAATTCTACAACCCGCAAACTAATCATTTTGATCAAACACCACCAATTATCATATGTTCTAATCTACCAGACATCATTTTAAAAACATTAAGTAAATTACCAACCCATTATCAGACGAACCTAAGAAAAAAATGGATGCAAAAACAAATTTGAACCATAAGACTTATATGAACCTAAGATTAAACCCTAAGATTAATTTGAAACAAATCTGTAAATAAATCTGAAAACATCTTAAAAACTCCAACAAAGAAACTTGTATCATATTTTATAAAATGAAAATTAAAAAAATTAATAACCAAAATGTAAAATCAAAATTAGTGTTTTCGACAAAAAAACAAATATCATAAGAATCATTTATATACATCAAATATATCAAAACAGACGATGTTATATATATTTGAAATCAAAAAATTCATGAAAACATAATACCCCAAACATACAGATTAAAACCGGTAATCTTCAAATTAGGGTTTGTAATCGAATAGACATAGTATCTTGTACATTGCATCTAAAAATATGAAAGATAAATCGAATGGATTATGGTTTCTATTAAAACACCCTAACTCAACGAATACATGAACAAACGATAATGCCCAATCAAATATAAGTTACAAAATTAGGGTTTTGTGGAAAAAAAAAACTAACGGTATCTATGTTTTTTCTTTTTTACAATTATGATGCCGATCAACTTCGAATCAAGTCGATTTAATGTTTTACATAGCAAATGAAGTAAAACATAACATAAGTGGCACGAATGAAAAAAATTAAGTTAAACTAACATCAAATCGACGATATAAGAAACTAGTGATGATAATCGGAAGAATGATGCTGCCGATTTTCTTCTAATCCACTGATGAATTGCGAGACGATGGAGAGAGCGATTTCGGGTTTCTAGGAGTGTTATTGTTAGAATCAAAGGAAGAAAAGGGTTTTAATTGATTTATATACGATCCGTGTTTCAAGTGAATGGGTCATTAAAACAAGCTCACATCCCGTGTGTTTATAACAAAAATGGTCAATAAAGATGTAAAACTTCATGACGGAGTAACACATATCCCTATGTGTTTTAGTTTTATAGTGTAGATGGATGTTATAACCATTTGTGAGTGTAGTTCTCTTTTTATAAATTACATTGGGTTGTTTTTTTTCTTTTCCTTTTCATTGTAATTTTGGTGCATCGATATGGGAGTCATGTGTGATGATGGCGGTTTAGGTTTGCTATCAGAATATTAGTTGAGATGTCATAAATCATTGTGTTGGTTGGGCTGTCATAAATCAACTTAAAACATGTGTAGTTGTGGTTTTCCGTTATATGGTAGGAGAATATGGTATGTTCCTCTGTGTGACAAGAGGTGAAAGGTATGGGGTGTTTTGACTTTTGACTTAATGACGTCAAAATAATAATAACTAGTGAGATTATCCATTTACGTGTGCTTCAATTCGAAGCAGGCTTGCGGTCGATATCGGTTTGGTACGATACAGTACCGACACTCGGAATCGCAATCGAAAGAGATGTGCCTAACATGATATCGACACATGTTCTACTTCGATCGAAATCTATATAAAACGAATACTTGATATCGGTACCAATGTTCGACCGGTACCAGTTCGTATGGTACCGTTACGTACCGACGCTCGCTAAACTTACGATATCAAAAATACTCTATTGTAAATATAATTCTATTCTATTTCTATTTCTATTTTATTCGTTAATAAAATAAATTACATAATAATAAAATAACAAATTAAACTAGTTATAATAATAATTAGTTATAATAATATCATATGTAACTAACTAGTGTTATGCCTCGCCTGCTTTGCGGGGCGGTATCTCAGCTTGATAACATGTATGTCTGTGTTTCGGTTACTTGAACATACTACTTAGTCATAACACAATCTCAATAAAAGTTACATCAAGACATAGATAAAAATATGTTCGTCATCGAGTAACTTTATTAAAATCCAGGAGTAATAGCGTTTCTCCACGAATAGCTAACGGATAGCAAGGGGAAAAGTCATAGTAGCAAGGGGAAAATGGTTAAAAGATGAAATACTAAAAAATAATAGCAGAGGAACTAAATATGTACACAGCCAAAGTTAAACCAAAGACATTAAACACGCATATGAACAAAGCTAATCAATAAAAAAGAAGTTTTTTTAAACATAAGGATTAAACACGTATATTAACAAAGTTGAAGGTTTAACAACAAGATACAAAAAAAAAACCATGATCAATCACTAATCAGGAACAAAATAGAAAAATTAAACATGTACACTACTAAAGTTATAGCAAATGGACTAAAAACGCATATGAACAAAGTTAACCAATAAAAGAGAAAAAAATAAAAGCAGAGGGGCTAAACACGTATTTTAGCAAAGTTGAAAAGGTTCGAAGGTAAAATACAAAAAGACACGATCAATGGAGGGTCTTAGGCGCGCTAGGCATTATTCTCTTTCATGATAAATGTCTTATTAGTTGTCTAATAAAGAAAAAAGAAAAGTAAAAAAAGAAAATAATAATAAAATTTTAGTAAACTTAAACGTAAAATAAAGTAATATAATAACAATATTATAGTTAGTTTAGATGGTTCTTTTAACGATATTTATTGCAGCTATTGTTACACGTCTTTTTGGCCTATTAATGGGTGTCTATTATTTCCTTCATGATAAATGTCCTATTATTATTATCTAATAAAGACAAAAGAAAAGTAAAAAAAGAAAATAATAATAAAATTTTAGTAAACTTAAATGTAAAATAAAGTAATATAATAACAATATTTTAGTTACTGTAGATGGTTCTTTTACCGATATTTATTGCCGCTATTGTTACATGTCCTTGTTGGCCTATCAATGCACAAAATCAATTCCATCTTGACATCTTTATTTTTTTTGTTGATGGTTAAAAAAACTATGCATTTCGAGAGATCTTCCATGTCAACATGGTTTCATAATGAACATCACACAATCCAAATTTTTAAATTTGGATCCAGTGGGTTTATCCTCAATATATTATGGATTGGTACCATAATAATGATAAGGGTAAATTACATTTTTCGTTTTATATGTTTGTATCGGATTGCAACGGTAATTACAGTCACAAACCTTTATTTGCAAAACCCGTTACACTCTACGTCCTTTATTACTAACCAGATTAGATTTTTCAGTTAAGTGTATTCACTTAAGAATATTTTGGCCCAACTCCCACTCATCATTGTGCGAAATCAAGCCGTTTGTAACGGTTAGTTACCATTAAAAAAGAACTATTTTACGTCATTTAAAAAATATTACCTCATTTTTTATACCAAGCTCTTTTCATCTCTACCGTTTTTACACCAAACCTCCAATTTAAGCTATGGTTCCAAATAACTCCAATAACCCAACAATGCATTTCAAACACCCGTATACACCTTGCCGGAGAGTGAGCGCCCCTGGTCTTAGGCCGGTTGGAGGGATGGTAATGGGTCGGGTTTAGGTAATCCCAACCTCAAACCTGTCCTAAAACTCATCGGGTTTCTAGCGGGTAAATACCCATCAGGTATCGGGTATACCCGCGGGTTTCGGGTAAACCCTTTAATTTTAAAAGCTTACCAGTTGGGTATACCCGACCCAAAACCCATCGGGTAAAATTACTAATCGGTTACATTTAGTATTATCCCTAGAAAAATATATCAAATAACTAAAATGTATATGGAATAAAATACCTATATGTATGAAAAATGGATGTATCATATATATGCATATATAATAATATTAAAGAAATTATATGGGGTATACAATCGGGTAAACGGGTACACTTTATCGGGTAATTGGGTCGGGTAAACGAGTGTATCATCAAATCCCAAACCCGCGAAAAAAATAAAAACTATTCCCAAACCCGATTAACCAACCCCAAACTCGTCCCAAATGTGTCGGGTTTACCTATCGGGTTCGGGTTCGATTGCCATCCCTACGCCTGGTATACTCTAACATTCATAGGTGTTAATCCTAGTCGGCATCTATTAACACCTGTCATACTGCTCCTGAAGGGTGTTAAGAGGCATTAAAAGCTTCACGTGTTAAGAAGTGAACTAGGAGAGAGAGGGAGAGAATCAAGCATTGGAAAATTTGTACACACAACATGCTATATATATGTGTGTGTGTAATTTAATTAATTTAAGGGGCGTTAAGAGTAAATTGCACAAAACGTCCTTTAAGTTTCACCAATCTTGCTGGTTTCAGCCTAATCTTTAAAAGTTGCCAAAACCAGCCTTTAAGATTAATTTTGTTGCAGGTTTCATCCTTTATCACTAACCCAGTTACTAATCCATGTTAAATGGCCTCACATGCATAGCATGTGAGGGTAAAACCGTCTTTTCATCTCTCTCTCTCCACTTTCTTTATCTTCAAACTCTTTCACCTTCAAACTCTTTCTTTATCTTCAAACTCTTTCTCCACCAACACTTTCTCTCTCTCTCTCTCTCTTACACAGACCTCTGTATGCACCGTTTCTCGGTTTCACTCACCACACTCTCTCTATACTCTCTATACTCTCTCTCTATATCTCTATATCTCTCTATATCCACCGTATCTCCAATTCAATCTACAATATTCATGTATAACATATTCACCTTCACTTTCACATGGGTCCTACTCCTTACAATTCTTCAAACTCCTCTTCATCACCGTGTTCCAGCTCCACCAAGCCACCACCACCGCAACCACCGGACCAGATGGACCACCTCCTCGCCGGCGCCGGCTACAAGGTCCGGGCAAACGACCTCACCCAAGTCGCCGAACGGTTGGAGCATCTCGAAACCGTGTTCCAGAGAAACGGCTGGGATTTTGGGAGGGTTAGGTGAGATTGTTGGTGGAGAGATGAAATGGGTAGGTGTGAATTTAGAAAGAGAAAGTGTGATCGATGTGAATGGGATAAATGGGGAGGTGAGATGGTGGTGGGGGGTCGTATGGTTGGTGGTTCCGATTTTTGGGTCGTATGGGGGTTGAAAAATGGTGGTTCAGATCTGGGGGTTGAAGATGGTGGTCCGGCAAAGGTTTAATAACGATCCATGGGTGCTGGTTACAATTTGGGGTTGAAGATGGTGGTCTAACAGAGATTTGATGATGCCCAAGGGAGCAAAGTAAGCTAGGGCTTTGATCCCACTCTGTAATTTCATGTCACACCCCGACCCGCAGCGGAAAAGGTGATCGGGGCATGATTGGGTTATCATCAAAGCTCATGACATTTATTTTAACGTTTCATATTCATTAATACAATTTAATGGAAATTTACAATCATAATTACATCAATGACCTAAACATCAGTCTAAGCTTCTTTGTTTTCTTCTAAGGCATTTCCTATGTTTTCCTTGCTTCATCCTGTTCACCTGTATCATGTGTAAAAGGGTTTTTGGATCAACAAAAAGTTGGCGAGTGAATCCTATGGAAAACATTTGAACAAGTTTATTTAATTGATTATGAAATAAAGTGCACAACCACACATGAGTAAAAATAGATGTAAACTTATTCATAAATCAATTTAATATTAAACAATACACACATGAACAATAAAGGATCGTTTAGAGGCACGCGTTGCTCAACTCGTCTCTCACGAGGAACTGATGGGGCTAATGAATGAATTGCATAACCATGATAATATGAAAGACATAACTACCAACAATATAAACTCAACAATACACACATGAACAATAATGGATTGGTTTTGAGGCACGCGTTGCTCACTCGTCTCCCACGAGGAACTGATGGGCTTAATGAATGAATTTCATACAAGTTGACAAAATGAAATACATAATCACAACAATATAAACAATCTAAGTTTAGATCACGATATGGTATGGCACAAGTTTAAATAAACGAGTTAATTATTTTGTGACACATGACACACCCCAAAACGTGTAATTAAAAAGGGGGAGTTGTAAGATTCACTCACAGTGGGTGCGTTCGGTTGATGATGTTGAATGCACACGAAGTGGTTTTAACCACGAGTGAAATTAACCTAGATAATGGCATAATGTTTCGGTAAGTAAACGGATTTTATTAATCCATTTTAGTAGGATTGTTGGGTGTATTTTTGTGAGTTTAAGGCTATTTTCTAACCTTAAAAATGTTATTTTTAAGTATTTTTAATTGATTTTTAATTAAAATAAATAAATAAAAATAATAAAAAAAAGTTTACTTTTTTGACCGTTGACCGTTGACCTTGACTGTTTGACCGGTTCGTATGCGTGTGTGTGTGCGCTGAGTGAGGCTCGAACCCGAGACCTCCCGTACGCTTGCACGCAGCTCTACCAACTGAGCTACGTGTCTAACCCGATATATTTCTGTTTTTAATTATATTTATATATTAATTAGATTAATCAGAAAATCCTTTATTCTTTTAAAAACGATTTTAATCCAAGACTCGGTGCGCTCCACAGGTCTCGAACCCGGGACCTGTGGTTTATGCTAACACACAGTCCACCTCTGGACTGTGTGTCCAACTTGTTAACTAAACTGATTTTTATTATACTTAAATACAAACTAAGTATTTTCATTTCTGACTTAAATAAAAAGTTTAATAATTATCCGGGCCGGTGCAGTAGAGCGGACTCGAACTCGTGTCCTGTGATTAAACATACACACAGTCCACCACTGGACTGTGTGTCTAACTTGGTTATTATTCCGGTTATTAATAACTTAACATATACAGTGGTGACTCCGGTTCGGTTAACAAAAAAGGACATTTTTATTAAGGCAGCGTGCGTGGGACAAGATTCGAACTCGAGACGTTTACGTGTTTATTGTGCACACAGTCCACCGGTGGACTGTGTGTCTAACCCGAGTTATAACTTGATTTTAATTATACTTAAACACTACCGAAACTTCGTCTTCTTCGTTGATTTTAACCAGAAACGATGACTGACTGGTTCCAAGTCTTTAATCATGTTCGTTAGCGTTTTTCAGTTAATTACAGGTGAGATATAAATAAAAGAAAGAGAAATTAGGCGTAAGGTATACCGACTGGACTCCTCTATTTCTCCGGCAGAACTCCGGCGACAGCAACAGGTTCCGGCGTCGTGTGTCTTGCGGCAGAGAGTCTTCCGAAAGCTTGAAAAGGATGTGGGTGACTTCGGTATAAGCTCAGGGGGTTCAGTAAGGCTCAGAAGTGAAGGGTTCGGTTTTCCGGCGATGCGCAGAAGTTTTCCGGCGAGTGAAATTACGTCGGGTAAAGGTGTGGTTTTGAGCGAAAAAGCTTGCAGAGGTTTGAGGGGGTATTTATAAGGCAGGTTATCGATGAACTTGGTCCAATTTCCGACTTGATTCGTCGGTTAGAAAATCTCCGGCGGTTATAACTTGTGTCGCGGGCTCAGGCGTCGGTTATAACCGATGTCCTAGTAAATGTTTACGTTATAACTGAAGATATCGTAAATTATTGGCGAGTTAGTCGGGATTTCCGATGACTGAAATTTGGGCGCCGGTTTTTGAATTCGGAAAACATGTTATAATTAACAAGAAACATGAGTGGCGCAGTGGTTGGAGAGTTGAGTGTTAAGTCTGTTGTTGACCGGCTGACTGACCCGGGTTCGAAACCCGGCAGTGCCAAATCATTTTTATTTTCTGATTTTTAACAGTTTTTCAAAAAAAAATTATTTATTCCAATATAATAATTGATTATGTATCGTTTAAAATTATTTTGGGCATTAAATTCGCAACGAAATTTTTAACTGATTGTTCGGTTAATAAACGGAGCGGGTTTGGTAAAATCCGTTTTTTACGGATGTTACAGTATCCCCTGCTTTTTAGAAATTTTGTCCCGAAATTTAAGTAGTGATATATTTGACTAAAAGAATGATGGTGTTTAGTTTGACAGTTACATGCTTAGAAAAAGTAAGGGTTTAAGTTTTTGTTTGAGGCGGTAACGTTCCTTGTAAGGGTTAAGTACCCTATTACAGGAATCGCTTTTTGTTGCCTACTGTAAAAGTATTGATAAGCAGAATTGATTCACTAAATATGATATCATGCATAAGAGTTTGGATATGTTTGGAAGGATATGGTTATATCCTAAGGCAAAACTTCTAATACTACAACCTACATGGAACTTCTCATAACCATCTAACAATACCTCTGATCCTTTGACAAGAATACTTATATATAGGAAGTACCAGCGGCGTATCCACCATATTCTTATCAAATTTTCATTGGTTTTATCAGTAAGTTATGATTGGTTCTATGACTATAGAACATAAATAAACACAACAGCTAATATTTGAATCCACATTCTGATAGCATATACGTTTGAATGGTGACAGTTCCTCTCTCGTTTGTTATGATGGAGAGCTTAGTTTATGTAGAAATAGAGCACAGTCCAATTTCTTTAAATAGCGAGATGATATGAATGTAACACAAATTTCAACCAAGGCAATAGTAAATCCTACATGGAACTTCTCATAACCGCCTGATAATGCCTCTGATCCTTTGGCAAGAATACTTATATATAGTAAGTACCAGCGGCGTATCCACCATATTCTTGTCAAATTTTCGTTGGTTTTATCCGTAAATTATGATTAGTTACCAAGAAACTACTAAATCCTACATAGAACTTCTCATAACCGTCTGACAATGCCTCTGATCCTTTGACAAGAATACTTATATATAGGAAGTACCAGCGGCGTATCCACCATATTCTTGTCAAATTTTCATTGGTTTTATCAGTGTATTATGATTAGTCCTATGTGACTCTACAACCAATACAACAAACACAAGATACTAGAAATGAAAAATGTCTGTGCGATCAAGGCTCAATCAAACGGAGC
This sequence comes from Scalesia atractyloides, assembly GCA_947069175.1. Lineage (NCBI taxonomy): Eukaryota > Viridiplantae > Streptophyta > Magnoliopsida > Asterales > Asteraceae > Scalesia > Scalesia atractyloides. The sequence goes on from CAMTDV010000024.1 coordinate 71,504,589, forward strand.
CGATCGTATTGCATGTACTGAAAGTGAAAATGTCTGTGCGATCAAGGCTCAATCAAGCGGAGCAGATCGTATTGCATGTACTGAAAATAATAAAATTAATCTAAACAACAATCACACAAACAGCCTATACATGGAACCTCTCATAACCGCCTGATAATGCCTCCGATCATTTGACAAGAATACTTATATATAGGAAGTACCAGCGGCGTATCCACCATATTCTTGTCAAATTTTCATTGACTTTATCCACAAGTTATGATTAGTTATATGCGACTCTACAACAAACACAACAACCACAAGATACTGATAATGAAAATGTCTGTGCGATCAAGGCTCAATCAAACGGAGCCGATCGTATTGCATGTACTGAAAATGAAAATGTCTGTGCGATCAAGGCTCAATCAAACGGAGCCGATCGTATGTGGGCACGCCAGGTTCAACCTCATAATGAAATGGGGAACATGCTCAACGCTCATAATGTAATGGGGAGCGGCGGCCTATGAAATTGCATGTACTGAAATAATAAACAATAATTACTTAAACAACCGCCAGATAATGATTCTGATCCTTTGACAAGAATACTTATATATAGGAAGTACCAGCAGCGTATCCACCATATTCTTGTCAAAGTTTCATTGGCTTTATCCTTAAGTTATGATTGGTTCTATGTGATTCTAAAACATAAAGAAAAACATAAAACTAAACGATAGGAGTTAAATCTGGATTTTCGGTGAAGAGGACTAGTTGAGTATCTTGGCTTGGGCCGTCATTATCTTCGACAGGATTGGCATTGATGTTGAAGACTCTTCCTCTTGCTGGTGGCCTAGCGGTTGGGTTTTCTTGGTTTACTTGGTTAACTGGGTTTGATTGAGCTTGAGTGTTGATGACGTTAACCAATTGAGGGCATGTGTTTCTAAAGTGGGTAGGGTCGCCACAATTGAAATAAGCTCGAACATATGGGAACATAGGGTATTGGGGTTGTTGATAGGTTTGGTTCATGGTTTGAGTAGGGGGAGAGATTTAGTTTTGAAAGGTGCGGCAAACCTTGCTCAAATGACCATAGCGTCCACAAGTTGCACATAGTCGACAAGGTAGAGTAAGGGGATGGTGATAAAAACAGTTGTTGCATCGAGGGTGAGGTCCAAGATATGGTTTCTTATTTGGGTAAGTTGGGTTGGGTGCCACTTGAGTGATGGGATAGCTTGGATGGGTATGGTGATAAAAATGTTTAATGATAAAGGATGAAACCTGATGTATGGCAACAGACGACCTGTGCCGGATACGAGCTTCATCGAGAGCTCCGCCACCGGTCTCAGACTGATGTGTGGTGTCAGATGACGTGGCATCGCCGTTGTTTGGCGCGTGATGATGGCCGTTAGGTGGAGATGAAGTGGACCAGAAATGAGGGTTACAGAGTTCAACGTTCATCGAGGATAGAATCTGAAATGCTGATTCTATTGTATCTTCTAGATATTTTTGCCCCTCAATTGCTAACTCTTGTGTTGATTTTTGGCTTGTGATGGTGGTGTTGTTGGGTTCTTCCATTGATTTGGAATCTGAAGAAAGAAAATTGTCGTGATGGTGGTGTTGTTGGGTTCTTCCATTGATTTGGAATCTGAAGAAAGAAAATTGTGGATCAGAAACTCAATTGCAAACCCTAAAACCCTAATATAAGTCGATAATGATTATTCTTTTTATTTATTTAATGTTTAATTATAGTTTTATTAAGGTAAGAGAGATGAAAAGACGGTTTTACCCTCACATGCTATGCATGTGAGGCCATTTAACATGGATTAGTAACTGGGTTAGTGATAAAGGATGAAACCTGTAACAAAATTAATCTTAAAGGCTGGTTTTTGCAACTTTTAAAGACTAAGGCTGAAAACAGCAAGATTGGTGAAACTTAAAGGACGTTTTGTGCAATTTACTCGGGCGTTAATGGAGGTTAAACCATTTCCTTAGTGTAAGGTGAAGTGAAAGATGGTCAAGTGGGTGATGTGACGTCTATGTGTAATTAAGAGACGTGAAAGTATACCCATGGCCTTAGTAACTGTATTTATGCTAAAGCCTTAGTAACTGTATTTATGCTAAAAGTTTGCAGCCTCTTATCTTGAATATACATTTTATATTTTGTATACTTGTTTTGTAAAGCATATTGTATGACAGAATTTCCTATAAATAGAAAGAATCTTTTTATTTTATTTTATTAATAAAATAAATCATTTTCCATAATAAGCTGGTGGTGTGGTCTCGGTATGGCCGTGGGGTATGGTTCATCATTTCAATCGTTTAAATTTCCTATGCATCAACAACTATCCTCTAAATCTCGTTGTCTCCATCTAAACCACATTTTATCCAAGTATTTCAAATAAGTTACATCTTTCAGTTTTAACTTTCACTTTCGTCTTTTTATGATTAATTAAAATTTAAAACTTGTTTTTTGGTCGGCCCCTCATGATGTTTATTTATTATCCTATTGAATACATAATTAACCATGTCATTTAATTAGCTGTTGAAAAAAAAAACTATGTAATTAATGATTTACTAGTGTTACTCAACTATATTTGTTATAAACTTAGAATTATGGTTTCATGTTTATTACGTGTAAACTTAAGTGGGGTTTCAAATCCACATATCAGGTGGTATTGTCTACTCAATAACCACTTATTTCATACCCCATTCCTGTTTCAACTTTCAATTTCAATCACAAACAATGGCCTATCAAATGGTATCTTCCAAACTAGAGCCATGGCATGACCTTTCGGGGAAAGTTGTAATGGTCACCGGTGCGTCGTCCGGTCTCGGTAGAGATTTCTGCATAGACCTTGCGAAAGCGGGCTGCATGATCGTCGCGGCCGCACGAAGGATTGATCGCCTCACGGCTCTTTGCGATGAGATCAACCAATTCGGACGAACAGATGGTGCTGAAAATGTTGTTCGAGCGATAGCGGTTGAGCTTGATGTGAGTGCTAAGGGTCCTGCCATTGAAGCCTCGGTGACAAGGGCTTGGGATGCTTTCGGACGTATTGATGCTTTGATCAATAATGCGGGGGTTAGAGGTAATAAATTGCGAATTAAATGTCCCATCCATCTTCATAACTCCATTTATTACGAATTAAATGTCCCATCCACCTTCATAACTCCATTCATGATATTTTTATAGAAACGTAAAGTAACAAATGTATTATTTGACTAAATGCTTTACTATTTATAGATGAAGAAATTTGCTACACACCAATCACCATCGTAACGCTAGGCTATCTACAGCTGGTGTCACGTTTTTTATTCGCAAATATCTATCACTAACGTGACGTATATTTTTTTTTGGCCGGATCGTCACTTTAAACTTATGTGGTAACCTCATTTTTCGGTTGGGTCATAAAATCTTGTCATAACATACGAAATAAAATGAACATAAGTCTATTAAGATAGGTAATTAAGTGGGTTGAGGAATTTAAGTTGTTTGCAACTATCTAAACGAATTTTAGTAAAAGTTAGTAAACCAAATAAAAAAACATAGGAAATATGCCGCTATATTGGTTTATACCCATGATCTCCCGCTAACATATTGGTTTTAAAAGCGAGAGCCGTATAAAAGCGACAAGGTCTAAAATCGAGGCGCCAAACACCAAACGCAAAAGCGGCGGCCTTTTCGTACCCGAGGCACAAGCTAATTACATATATTTTTTATATATCCAATAGGTTTTATAATTTTCCCTACCCATAAGTAAGGTTTTTGCATGAGTTTTAGCTGCATGTACAAGCCAAAGAAACCCAAGATACAATAGTTAGATGCCCAAAACGCCTAGAGTATGAGAGGCGTGCGCCTCAGGCCATAAAAAGCCCAGAAAAATCCGAAAAAAAGCGCACCTTTTTGGCGGTTTTTGTAATTACTCTAGGCGCCGAGCGAAAAAGTCCTAAGGTGTGCGCCTTGTTACACCTCGCGCTTAAGCGCCTCAGGTGCGCTTTTTATAAACCAAGGCTAACATAGATATGCGTGAGTAGCCACCAAAAAATACATGTAATATTTTTTAGTTCTGTGTCACACCGGGGCCTACAATTCTACCCTTAGTCATTGATGATATTTGGATTCAAAATTGCTTTGTGGATTTCATAAAAAAAATAATGTTTGGGTTCCAGGTAGTGTGCATAGTCCATTGGACTTGACTGAACTAGGGTTCAAAATTACTTTGTGGATTTCATAAAAAAAAATGTTTGGGTTCCAGGTAGTGTGCATAGTCCATTGGAGTTGACTGAACTAGAATGGGATGATACCATGAGAACAAATCTAACTGGAACATGGCTGGTGTCGAAGTACATTTGTTTAAACATGCGTGACTCAAAACAAGGGGGGTCGATCATCAACATTTCATCTATTAGCGGTCTTGATCGTGGGCATCTCCCCGGAGGTCTTGCATATGCTTCTTCAAAGACGGGTATGATCGCATTGACAAAGGTAATCTTGAATTCGTCGTTAAGATTACTTGAACCGCGTATGGTTGTTTTATTAATTTTTATTTATTATTTTTTTTTTGGGGGGGGGGGGGGTGACAGGTAATGGCTATGGAATTGGGTGCTTACAATATCAGGGTGAACTCGATCAACCCGGGGCTTTTTAATTCTGAGATAACCAAAGGTTTGATGGAGAAAGAGTGGCTCAACAATGTGGCTCAAAGAACCATTCCTTTGAGAACATATGGGACATCTGATCCGGCCTTGACTAGACTAGTTCGGTATCTGATTCATGACTCGTCCGAATATGTAAGTGGCTATGCGTTCATTGTTGACGCAGGTCAGACCCTACCGGGTGTCCCCATATTTTCATCGCTTTAGGTCCCGTGTGGAATTGAAGTAAGTTAACTCCTAATGCCTGGGTTTCTTTCAATTGGGAGATTTGTGGGTAGTGGGAAATCATAATTTTTAAGATGTTTGAATTTGTTAAATTATAAAATTAATATATATTGTTATTAAATTTAGCTATTGATTTAAAAAGTGACGTGAACAAGAAAAACTCGTATTAACGGTATTCACAAAACTCTCAAATCTCAATATGATCAACAAGTAGCATTCATACAAAACAATTAGGCTACATGGTGTGTGGTATAAAGCCTTTAGAGACTTTATCACATCATCTCAACGTCACATCAGTGCTATGTCACATATAGGCTTTAAAGTCCCTTTCCTTTAACTTACATTTAATGGTTTAAAGCCCTTATTAAACGAAATAAAAAAATAAAATAAAGAGAAAAAATTTGATTGGGTTTTAGAAAAGATGGACCCTACCTTTAAAGGGTGCTACTGCAATTGAGCCATCCCCATAGCGACCCCTTTGACGCCCAGAAGGTGACTATAGGACGCGAAAATTGCTTAAGTGGCGGGGAGTGGGGAAGAGATTTATGGAATAAGTCAAACTACAAATTAGATATCTATGTAACATAAATTTTATTGTCTATTAGTGAAAGAAAAAGATGTGTTAATCATGCGTATCATATATGTAATTTCTAAAAAAATATTATTAAACTTATGATGAACGTTGTCAAGTCATGTAAAAAAACCCTGACCTATATTTCAATGGTAAGTAGAGTATCGTAGTCACGAAAAATATATTTAGTATTATAAGGCTTTATTTAATATTTAATTATGAAAACGAAAACCAGTTGTTGATTTAATTTGTAAGTCTGATAGTGTGTTCCATTCACTATTCAATCCGGTAGGTCTTGAGTCACGTGTGGGTGACTCAAGAGGTTTTTTTTTTTTTCTAAATGTGAGTGACTAAGATGTGGTTTTTTTATTTTTTAATATTTAATTTTTATATTATATATAATATACACTTTTAATTCTTAGGTTTTTAAGTTTCAGTTCTATCTTTATACTTATGTTTTCCGTATATAGACGTAAAGTTTTTTTTTAACAATATTACTATTTAATTTTTATCTTTATTTAGTTGTATTATGCTTTGTTGGTTATGCTTTAAGCCATAAGCCTATAAATATTTTATGATCGGATTGATGATTTAAATAATATATATGTGTTATAATATACCTATTTTAAATTCATACGTACAGAAAGTTAGAAATTTAGTTGGTTAACATTTGATGTTTTGATATATGTGTTATAAAATATGTTTAATATATTTACTTAGTTCAATTTAATATATTAATGGACAAGATAGATGTTGCCACGTTACTATTACAAAAATGCCACCTATTACCTAACTCTAAAAAACAAGAACGGCAATATTACTATAATCTCATAGGTAGAAAAAATCGGTTAGCCTTTTTTCCTTTTTTTTTTTGCATTTTCAAGTTTCGCCCCTTTGCCAAAAAAATTACGCTTTTATCCCTAGCTAGTTGATGCCCCGCCCGTGTTGCGGGGCGATAGATCGAATAATTATTAACCAATTAAAAAAACTTACTATAGTTTTCTAAGAAAAAAACTAAAACAATGGCAAGACCGTAATTTTAAGCTTGGGGCAAAAGTGTAATTTTTTTGGACTAATGAGCAAGTTTTAGGCAGCTTCTTGACACGAAAAAAAGAAGTTTAATCGAGTCAACCAATTAAAACAAAACATTTCTATAGTTTTGCTAAAAAAACTAAAATGATGACAATATTGTAATTTTGAAATGACGGAAATATTATAATTTTTGACTGGGGTAAAATCATATAGTAATACTGTAAATTTGAATAGGGGCAAAATCGTAATTTTGTCTTGAGTCACATTGGGTGACTCAAAAGGTTTTTTTTTCTTTCTAAATGTGAGTGACTCAGATGTGGTTTTTTTATTTTTTAATATTTAATTTTTATATTATATATAATATACCTTTTAATTCTTAGGTTTTTAAGTTTCAGTTCTATCTTTATACTTATGTTTTCGTATATAGACGTTAAGTTTTTTTTAACAATATTACTATTCAATTTTTACCTTTGTTGGTTATGTTTAAGCCATAAGCCTATAATTATTTTGTGATCAAATTGATGATTTAAATAATATATATGTGTTATAATATACCTATTTTAAATTCATACGTACAGAAAGTTAGAAATTTAGTTGGTTAACTTTTGATGTTTTGATATATGTGTTATAAAAATTGTTTAATATATTTACTTTAGTTCAATTTAATATATTAATGGGACAAGATAGATATGAATGAACCATACAAAGTGTTGCCCCGTTACCATTTACAAAAATGCCACCTATTACCTGACTCTAAAAAACAAGAACGTCAATATTACTATAATCTCATAGGTAGAAAAAATCGGTTAGCCTTTTTTTCTTTCTTTTTTTTTTTTTTCATTTCAAGTTTCGCCCCTTTGGCCCAAAAAAAATTACGCTTTTAGCCTTAACTAGTTATGCCCCGCCCGTGTTGCGGGGCAATAGATCGAATAATTCTTAACCAATTAAAAAAACTTACTATAGTTTTCTAAGAAAAAACTAAAACAATGGCAAGACCGTAATTTTGGCTCAAAAAGTGTAACTTTTTGGACTAATGAGCAAGTTTTAGGCAGCTTCTTGACACGAAAAAAAAAGTTTAATCGAGTCAACCAATTAAAACAAAACATTTCTATAGTTTTGCTAAAAAAACTAAAATGATGGCAATCTTGTAATTTTGAAATGATGGAAATATTATAATTTTTTACTGGGATAAAATCGTAATTTGCAAAAGCTAAAGCGATGGTAATACTGTAAATTTGAACCAGGGGCAAAAACGTAATTTTGTTTAGGGCAATTTCATAATTATAAAATGGGGTAAAATTGTAATTTACCCTGACCGATGAAAGAGTGATAGGCAGCAACTTGGTGTTTGGATTAAGTGCAAAATCGTAAATAAAGCTGGGGATAAAACCGTAAATTTATTTTGAACTTGGGGCAAAATCAAAATTTTGAATTGAGGACAAATTTGTAATTTTGAGCTTGGGCAAAAGCATAAATTTATTTTAAACTGGGGAAAACGTAATCGTGAACTTTGGGCAAAATTATAATATTGAAACGGGGGCGAAATCATATTTTTGAACTGGGGCAAAATCGTAATTTTAAGCTGGGGGAAAAACCATAATTTTATGTTGAACGGGGGGCAAAACATAATTGTGAACTAAGGGTAAAATCGTAATTTTTAGCTGAGAGCAAAAGTATAATTTTATTTTAAACTGGGGGCAAAACCGTATTTTTGAACTTAGGGCAAAACTGTAAATTTAAACTGGGTAAAATCGTAATTTTGAACCGAGGGCAAACTCGTAATTTTTAGCTGAGGGCTAAAGCGTATTTTTATTTTGAAGTTGGGGCAAAAGCTTAATTCTGAACTGACGACGGAATCGTAATTTTAAACTGGGAAAAAAATCGTAAATTAGGTGGACCAATGGAGAAGTGTCAGGTAGCTGCCTGACACTGTTTAAAAAAAAAAAATAAAGCAAAACAAAAGTGGAGCTACTGACACTGTTTGAAAAGAAAAAAATAAAACAAAACAAAAGTGGCTGCCGTCACTTTTCACCAATCGGAGAACACAACTATTGGGATCTTGTAAATGCGCCTGACACTTTTTTGAAAAGAAAAAATAAAACAAAACAAAAGTGGCTGCCGTCAGTTTTCACCAATTGGAGACACAACTATTGCGGATCTTGTAAATGTAATATAGTAAATAAATTTGAAATTAGATTTTGCTATCGGCTAAAAATTACGTCACTTCCCCGTTGTAGATTTCTACAAATTACGATTTTACCCCAACTTAGAATTAGATTTTGCCCTCGTCTCAAAATTACGTCACTGCCACCGTTGTAGATTTTGAAAAATTACGATTTTACCCCAATTGAAATTACGATTTCACCCTCGGTTCAAAATTACAGCTTGCCATCGTTATAGCTTTTGATAAAATCGATTTTACCCCAGTCAAACTTACGATTTCCCTCCGTTCAAAATTACAGTTTTGCCTTCGTTTTCGTTTTTTTCTTGCAAACCTATGAGAGTGTTTTGTTTTAACTGGTTGACTAAATGTACGTTTTATTCGCTAACACTCGCTCATTGGTCATGACGAATTACAGTGTTGCCCTAAGTTTAAAATTACAGTTTTCTCATCGTCTTATTTTTTTCTAGCAAAACTATGATAGTGTTTTGTTTTAATTGGTAGAGAAATATTTAGCTTAGCGCCCCGCAACACGGGTGGGGAATAGTGTTAGGCAGCTAGCTACCTGACACTTTCTCATTGGTCTAGCAAAATTACGATTTTGCCCTTTTTACATTTATACTTTTGTCATTGTTTTCTTTTTTTCCTTTCCAGTCAAATTACGATTTTGCCCTCAGTTCCAATTTACAGTTTTCCATCGTTTTTGTTTTCTTTTTCCCCGTCAAATTACGATTTTCCCCCGGTGTAAACTTATAGTCATGCCATCGTTTAATTTTTCCTTTACAAAACTATGGTAGTGTTTTGTTTTAATTGGTTGACTCGGTGTATTTTTTATTCGTGCCAGGCGATAACGCGTTCATTTGTCTTGAAAAATTACAATTTTGCGCTCAATTTAAAATTATAATTTGTTCATCATTTTAGTTTTTTTTAGCAAAAGTATGGTAATGTTTTGTTTTAAATGGCTGACTCTATGTAATTTTTTAGATCATGTTATAAATAGTATATATAGGTAATAGAAATATAGACGTACATGTTATGAGAGAAAAAATATTCGGTTTAGTGTCCCCCAATGCAGGCGGAACAAAAACTAGCTGGTAATATATATTTGAAACCGAAACAAATAGGTAATATCTTTGACATATGTTAAATTGGATTAGGATGGAAATGAATATAAATACACGCATATGGCTCCTTACTTCTTGGAAGAATAAGAGAATATAATAGTCATAATTTTGTGGGTATTATCATGAGATAAAAGAAAGTGTGTTAAGAGTAAGAGCTTCTAGCCATATATTGAAGTAGTGATACTAAATAATTGTGTTCGACCCCTACGAAGAGAATAACGGGTGATGAACACGGATCTTGTTATATTCCGATTTCAAGCAAGAGGAGGTAAAATATTTACCTAATATATTCAAATTTTCTTATATCATTATTACTATTATTATATTAGTTGATTGGTTGGGTAATTTTTTTTTGGACGGCAAACTGCTCACCTGGTTAGGACCGTGGCCAACGACTTAGCCCTCCGAGTTCGAATCCACACGCATGCGGGCTGTTTCGATCCTTCGCCCGAGACTTTGCATAAATTTGCATGCCCCATGATTCGAACCGTCGTCACCCGGACAGGAAACCCCAAAGGGAAAACCTTCCCAGCTCTCCACAAACCAATTGGTTTGTGGGTTTTTCTAGATATGAAAGTTTAACATAGATACTAGATATTAAAGTCTATATATAATATTGATTATAGGAGATAAAAAGCAATTGACTAAGGATTTACCGAGGGGTGGGGGGGGGGGGGGTTTTCTAGATGTCTAGGTTAGTTCATACGACTCCCCTAACATCATTTAAAGTGCTACCAGTTATATGCTATGTGTGTAGTATACTTGGTATAAATGTTTTGATTTTATATAATTAATTATAAAATGATGTTAGTTGTAAAAATGGGACAAAACAGTTGATGCCATGAAATTCACATGGTAAGTTGTTATAATAACCGTCGGGTTATCCGTCGTTATGTTGCAATTGGTTAACCAGTCATTTAACCACCATGAGTGGTCAGTCGTTATATCACCATTGGGAGAATAGTTGTTAAAAATCACAATTAAATATAAAATTGCAATAAGTGGAATATGGTGGAGTGGATAAAACTGTGATCTGGAAATCATTATAGTTGATCTATGAACTCACTTAGCGTTGGCTAATAGTTGTTTAAATAGAGTTTTCCAGGTAAATCACTAGTGCGGGGTTGAAGGAGTCATGTCGAGCCTCGGTACGTTTAAGAATCGAACATATGTTTATAACCCACTTTTAATGTATAAATTATGGATTATCTAAATAAGTTGTCCTGATGTAAATTACTCAACTTATCAAATAAATATATAATGTGAAATTTTATAGATGGTTGTTTTGTCACATTATTTTATTATGAATGCTTCCGTTGTCGTTTGAAAGAAAAAAAAATCTGAGACCGAATTTGGTGTAAAACATTATAAAAAGATGTATAAAAATACGGGTGTTACAGATTCGATCACTGATAAGTGTTTCTAGCATTCAAATTTCGTCAGTCATTGAAGAAATCCGAAGAAATCAGCTTCGATCTGTTTAAGAAATTTTTTAATTGCGTTTTTACAATCTGGATTTTTGAATTGAGTCACAAATGAAAAAAAAAACAATTTTTTTTTATGTTTTCAGTCCGTTGCGTATTAGAATCACCACATTTATTTGTGTTTTTAGTGTATTGTGTTTTAGAAAAAAGACATTTCTTTATGTTTTTAGTCCATTGCGTTTTAGAAAAACAACATTTATTTGTGTTTTTTGGCCATTGCGTTTTAGAAATAAGACATTCTTTTGTGTTTTTAGTCTAACGCGTTTTTAAAAAAAAGACATTTCTTTGTGTTTTTTGGCCATTGCGTTTTAGAGAAAAGACATTTCTTTGTGTTTTTTGGCCATTGCGTTTTAAAGAAAAGACATTTCTTTCTTTTTTTGGCCATTGCGTTTTAGAGAAAAGACATTTCTTTCTGTTTTTTTGCCATTGCATTTTAGAAATAATAAATTTCTTTTTTTAGTCCATTGCGTTTTAAAAAAAAAACATTTCTTTGTGTTTTTCATCCATTGCGTTTTAGATATAACACATTTCTTTTTTTCTTTTTGTCAATTTCGTTTTAGAACAAGATATTTCTTTGTGTTTTTGTCAATTGCGTTTTAGAAAATATCATTTTTATGCTTTTTGTCCATTGCGTTTTAGAAAAACTTGAAAATATTGGTAATAGTATACTCGTTTTAAAGATAAAAAACGGTCATATTTTTGGTGCAATTTTTATAAATAAATAATATCACATGAAAAAGTTATCAACGTTTAAAAACGGGGGGGGGGGGGGGGGGGGAGTTGGATGAGAGAAACTATTTCCATGGATGACTAGAATGCTCCTAAACAAATCCACGCTCCTCCTTTTTTTGTTCATTTTCACTCGTTTAATCTTAGCCCTTAATTAATAAATAGATGGTCAAGATTACTTCCTACCCAAATTAACTTCCTATTATATCCTGACCCTTGTTAGAGCATTCTCAATCAAACCTCTTACTCCATCTCTATATAATTACACGAAAAACGAACATTTGCTCTCTACTTTTGAATTAAATAATATTTTTTATACTTTTATCATTACATTTTATCTCTCCTCTACTAACAACCACTTACAAAAATATTAAAAAATTATAGAGGTGAACAATATCTCCTCCAAATTTACTCAGAAACAGTAACTTTTTCTCTTTTTTTTCTCTCTTATCCACTCACAACAATTTACAATCACTTGTAAAAACAACGAGCCTACACTCACACGAAAATAGAGGATCTATTGTGAATGCTCTTATCATATAGCATGTTGGAGTCTCTTTAGGCTATTTGCAATGGACTCACGCCCTTTTCACTACACGTCACTGTCACGTCATATAGTACATGTCACATCAGTGACACATCTCCCTATTTTCCCTCACTTTCTTTCACTTTCATCTACTATGGTTTCATCATTTTTCACTAAACATCACCCGCCCCAATCATTTTATAATCACTAACCATTAATTTTAATAATACTAGCTAATTTAGATAAATAACTAAATAAAATTAACAATATGTAACACCACAAAAACGGATTTGGTAATCAAACACGTTAATATTAAGGAGCGGGTAAAATAACGTTAGTGGTAAAAGTTAACCCGTAAACAAAATAACTAGGAAAAAATTAACCTAGTTAGTAACATGTATTTAGGTGATTAAAAAAAACAATTAGTAGTAGTAGCCTTATCTAAACAAAACTAAACTTGAGGGACCAAACTTGTCAAGAATGAAACTAGTTTTTTTAAAAACAAAAGTTTAGACATAACCCTAGTTCATCCAAGATCATCAAAACTGAAGGAGAGACTGGACCTCAAAGTCCTGCATGAACATGAATTATCGATCACCTACGCTAGGGGATCATAAGGTATGTCTCAAAACTTAGATTGGTGAAAGTTATAACTTGAGAAGAGTAGAATACTTGCGATTAGATTATTGGATTATGATCCAAAGATGAAATTGAGTGTTTATGTATGCTTAATTTCGTTAGACAAAATGAAATGATGAGATAACTGAGGTAAGATTACTTGTAAGTGATTAAAAGTAGATTATGAAGTGTGTAGGATCAAATGATAAATTTGATATAAAGTCCGTAAGGTGGGGTAGTCGTAACAAATGATGACTAATCTAACCATCTTGTTAATGATAATGGTAGTTTGACGCTTGACAAGCTAGGTGGAATTTTGGGAGAAAACGGGTCAAACAGATCAAACACACAGGAAAGGCATAATCGGATGCAAGGTAAGTAAAGTTTACACCTTTTAAGGTAGAACATCTACTTTTTTGTATTGGTTTAGAACAATGTAATTTAGTATTGGAAATATGACGTCTCGACGCGGAATGATACGGGTCGGAACAAGTGAAAAAGGTGAAAACTATATTTAATGGTCAAAAGGGGTAAAACGGTAATTCGGTCATGTGATGACGAATAAAAAAAGAGTTTTGAAAAGTCACCCTATGTGTAAACCATAATGGGTAAAAAAGTGAAATGATAATTTGGTCACGAGTTGACGGATAAATAATAGTTTTTGAAAAAGACACCTTATGGCGTAAGCCATGATGGGTCAAACGAATTACAAAATGACTTTTAAGTAATATGACGTATGGTGTAAACCGAAACGGGCAACATGGATGAGATGGCAAATAAATACCATCTCACAATAATAAAATGGTTATTCAGGCCAACCGGGTCAAATGATGATGTTATCCCCATTTGAAAGTAATAACTAATGGTCGCTTGTCGAGTTTTGTGCTCACAGAGAGAATATCGTATGGCTTGCATTGCTTTTAATTAGAAATTAATATTGCATGGTATTAAAACAGGTCAATGCTATGATCGAGCCAGGTACGTGTAATGGGTCAAACTCTCAATGAGGTCTTAAGGTACGATGAGGGTTAATTGAGTCATGGGTGGACATTGGATTACCTATAATGAGGTATATCTAATAATTTAAACTAGAGATATTATGTTCTTAGGAACACAATGATTTAAATAGAATATGGGTTAAAAGTGTCCAATTGGTCAAAACAAGCTTTTGAATGTCCTTCGTAGTTAAAAGAACTAAAGTTGACCAAAATGCCCTTGAATGATAAACCGAGCAATGACCTTAAGGGTAGTTTAAATATGAGTTTTATAATTTGGAAAAATCCTTCCGGTAGTATAAAGTGGAAGGCTTAAAAATTTTTTTGGCTTAATGCTAGATAATGGGTTATTTTCGTAAAAGTGTCAAACTCGAGGATCATATAGGAGTTTAATGATTTTTCCTAACATAAACCATCACAATTGAAGTTGTGATGATATTTAAATAAAGATCCTAAAGTAGGAATAGGAGTTATGAGGATAAGCGCATAAATTAAGCTTAAGAGCTTAAATCCTTAACATGTCAAAATAAAAATGCAACCGAGTAACGGTTGCGTATTCATAAAAATCATGAATCCGGGTTAAGGATTATGAGTTAATAATTTGAAAAATGTTTTACGATCAAATAGGAACAAGTTTCGTGTTAAACGGATGAGTATATAAGAAGATACAGAAGATTTCATATTAAAAAGGGCATACTTGGGAAATTCTGCAGCAACCCACCGTAAGCTACGGTAGGGCCTACCGTAGCTTACGGTAGTATGCTGTTTTACGAAACAGAACATACAGACCGTAAACACACAAACCGTAGCTTACAGCGAGTGCTTGGCAAAAATATTATTTTGCATTATTTTTGGTATTCGGGACTATTTGTTATGTTATTTACTTCTTATGAACTAACGTATTTAATGATTTATGAAATACAGGTAATGTTTTTGAAATACTGAATGACGATCAAGCTCAACGAAGAACCAGACAGATCAAAGTTCAAGCTTCCGTGTTTCGATTATATCGTTTATCAAATCGAACTATGTTAATATGTTAAAACACTTTGAAATACTTGTGAAATTTTAATCTAACCTAGAATTTAGGATCATTATGTATTTACATTATGCTTATATTAATGCAAATCTTTTATTTAAGTTATTAAATAGGAAATGGGTCTAACACTATAAAATTTTAAAAGCGAAAAAAAGTGAACTTATGATAAAATCAATTACAAAGGGGTTAAAGTGTGAAAACTTCCAAACTAAAGGACTATTTAGAAGAAAAACAATAAAACAAACCCGATCTTCTTCTTCAGCCTATCCCCGCCACCACCCTTCAGCCACCCACCACCACCATATTCCTATTCGAAAAAAAAATTATATAACCCAAGAAAGGAAAAGGGCTCCACCACCATTCAATCTTCCACGCCGTAAATGCAACCATATCGGACCTCCCCTAACCTTCGCCCATGCCCCTCTCCGGTGGTGTGTTTCGTCCCAACCACGCTGAGCCCATACCACATGTGTCACACCCCAACCTATGACGGAATCATCGGGATGAACGTATTGTGATTTCTTGAGACATCATCACTTCTATTTTTGCGACAAGTATTTAAGATAACAAAATTTCATTTCATTAATAATGATCAAGTACAATCATTGAAATCAAATACAACATGTTTGAAACGAGATACAAGTACAATAACATATCTAATACAAAATCTAGATAGTATCTAAGTCATCCTACTCGTTTCCAATGTCATCATCATCAACATTCATCCTGCAATACATATTAAAGTATAGTTCAACACACAAGGCATTGGTGAGCATACAAGTTGAAGTAATAGCATAGTATAACGTTTTAAACAAATCCTCATGCATAAATGTCTAATCTCGAGGCTAACACGTAATATACAAGCATGCAATTATACTAGTCAACCCAAAGTTTCCCGCTAGCGTGATCTAATCATAGCAATGAAAAGACCGTATGTGTATAACTTAACATGACCTCAAGTTTACAGGCGGTGCGTTACTCATATAGCGCTATACATGTTAATGGAGGCTTGATCGAAGTTAATGACTAAGTATGAGCATTTCGGGCATAAGCATGTGTGATTTCAAGTATAACACATAGAGCATAGTTAAGGATTATTTTGTGATTTATGTATAAGCATGTTTATGTGATTTGTATAAAGTACATGTATTGCACCCCAAATGTGTAAAAGTAAAAACACGGGGTTGAGTATGCTCACAGTTTTGCAAGCTTCCTAGAAATCCACGAGTTGTTGAGTTGGAGTGTTGAAGTGATACACACCGAAGTCACCCTACGAGGGGTAAATAGAGGTGCGTGAGTAGACTGTATTTGGCGAAGGATTCAGATTCGGAGTTGGAAAATACTGAACGAAAACATAAAATGATCCACCTCGTACGTAGTGGCCGTCCGCTTCGTGCGAAGTGACTTGTACCTCATACGAAGTGACCTGCACCTCCTACGAAGTGATTGTTCACCTCGTGCAAGGTGACAGATCTGGTATGCTTTAGCTCGTTTAACGCCTATTTCGACACTTTTTTCTGTGAATGGGGAGTTTTAGGAAGTAGGCAGAACATGCTAGGTCCAGAATACTTAATCAAAAAGTGATTAATATTCTGTTCAGACCAGATTATTAAGAAAATACAGAAGTTACGTATAGTTAAGTATATTTTAGTCAAGTTTATCATAGAAGTCAAGCATGGAGATATTGAATCTCGTTATATGATTCACCAAAGCAACTGGTTGTAACAACCAGGTTGGTCATGAATTAACAGGAAGTAAATTTACAAAAATGTTCAAGCGAGGTGTGGAACCTAATTCGGGTAGCCAAGGCTCCCAACGTTCTCACTAACTAGAACACTAGTCCAATCCTATGAGGATGATGAACTAGGTTAGATTACAACACTTGGTACAAAGAAAAAGGAGTAAAAAGAAGAGGAATAAGTTGTAAAATTACATGGTGTTAGTGAGTTAAACTCACCTAGAAAGATTCGAGCTAAGTCTGCTGAAAATCCAGGAATTTGAGAGTGAGAGTGAGAGTGTACGAAAAGTGTGAAGTGGTGAAGTGCGTCTGTATTTATAGGAAAAGTGGTTGCCAGTCCCGCTTCGTGCTAAGTGTGCCACTTCGTACGAGGCGTGCTCCACCTCATACGGAGTGTGCACACTTTGTACGAAATGGGTTCAACTCGTACGAGGCGGGTTAGTTAAGGCCGATTTCTGTGTTTAATCGGTTTTCGAGTATTTTAAGCATATGAGAATGATGTACAAGTATAAAGCACACAAGAGTGAGTATTTCGAGTATTCAAGTATAGGTTTCTTGCATATAACCATGTTTTAAAGTTTGCAAAGTATGAATTAAGTATATAAAGACATATGAGTATTGAATAAAGTTTCCATTATGATCAAAATCCCAGAATACAAGAGTTGAAATGAAAGATACAAATATGGTACAAGTTTCCGAATATAGAAATAAGATTACACCTTCTAAATAATGAAAGTCCAGAAATGCGAAACGTTACAGTCTCCACTCTTTTAGGAAACTTCATCTCGAACGTTATTCAAGAGAACGACTCAACGAAGAGGTGCAGATTCTTGGTCTTCATTTCACTTTCGAGTTCCTAAGTGAACTCAGCGCCACGTTTGCCTTCCCATCGAACCTTGACTTTTCCACAAAGTGTAAGGACTCATTGATTTGAAGATCGTCGAGTGGAACTTGAAGTCCTTCTTCAGCTAGACATTTCTTTAGATTTGAAAAATGAACTTGAAACATTAGGTGAACGTGATTGAGTTCTTGAGGTAGGTCCAATCGATATGCTACATTGCCAATCCTCTCGAGAATCTTGAAAGGACCACGTAAAAGGTTTCTCGCCATAGACTTGTAGGGAATCACCGTTAGGAAGGGGAAGACGAAAATACTTTTCAGAGCAAACGACTTCAGCATGAACTCGCCTAAGCCAATCCATGCCTACTATGATGTTGAAGCTACCCAATTGCATGGGTATGAGGTCGATTGAAAATGTATGATCGTTGAGATTCAAGGAGCACTTAGAAAGAACAGAATCGACAGTGACGGAGTTACTGTTAGCGACTTCAACCACACAATGATTTGGGCAACTTAGAGCATCTACTATTTAGCGACGATTCAAATTCTATAGACACAAAACTCTTATCTGCGCCAGTATCAAATAAGCATGAAACATAAATGTTGTTTAAGAGATACGTACCAGTGATAACATCATTGCTATTTTGCGCCTGAGCGGCTGTGATGGCGAAAGCTCTGCCACATGGAACTTGTTGCTGGTGGTTGTTGTTGTTGTTGGCATTCCGTTGCGGGCAGACATTGGCGAGGTGATTAGGATCGCCACACTTGTAGCAAGTGCGTCTATTGTTTGCAGGAACTTGATTGTTGGCAGGAGCTTATATTTGGTTTTGGTTGTCTTGAGATTTTAGACACTTCGACAGTGTGTGTTGAAGTATCCAAACCTGTTGCAAGTTGAGGCAAAGGCGATAGGGTGCTTGTGTAGGATGGTGGTAAGTGCAGGTTGCACACCTGGATTGAGTCCCGGTGTATGCACGCTTGGCTGGCTCAGGTTTTAGGTGAGGGCAAGTTGTTGTCGAGGAGGGTTTGGCGGAGTAACAACCGCACAATTCTGGTTCGAAGCCTTCCGCTTCTTACCATTCCTGTTGTTTTTGGTGGGTGGTTTAGTAGGTGTGGGTTCAGGGGTTGGTTCGGTGGTGACTTGGTGAGCTGACTTGGTTGAACCCTTCGTTTCGAAGGCTCCTTCCAAGATCAGGTTATGGTTAAATTGGGTTGCGAGGCGATAGGCGTCCTCGATGGTTTTGGGTTGAGAAGATGCAACGTAATTGGAGAAGGAGGAGGGTAAGGCTCAGACGTATTTCACAATTGTAACATTTGTCAAAAAACGGGTTTTCCAAACCCGCTTCGTTTGTGATCGAATATCAAGTTATAAATTTTTCGTTGCGTATTTATGTTTATTTTAATTTTAAATGATACATAATTAATAAACAAATTAGAATTTAAAAACTATAATTAATAAAAAGTGAAAATAAAATAAATAAAAAAGAAAACCGGCTGCCGGGATTCGAACCCGGGTCAGCCGGGTGAGTCTAGTCTTAACTCGCGCACATATAACCACTCGCCACTAGTTGCCTTTGTGAAATGTAGGAAACAATTAAAACATAACTTCAACCATGAATCGACCTGTTTACGCCAACTGAAACCGTTATCGGCTTCCAAACGTCCAAGACGTTTGAGTGATCGCGGATTCCTGAAAATAACCGATACACCGACGTTATTAATCAATTCAGTCTTGAATGAACTTGAATTCTGGTGATGTTCGGTTTTTATAACCGAAAACATTCACTTCCTGAATTACTCCAACAATAGCATCCTCTCGCGACTCAAAATCATCCGCAGAACCTCCAATTTCACTTTTGCTCTATTTTCAGTTCGTCGGAAAAGCTTTTTGAACTCGCCGGACTTTCGCCGGAAAACCGTGTCTTCCATCAAAACGGTAAGTTTCTCAATTCTTCCATCTTCTATCAGTTGTTAAGCTTTTGCTAACTCAAACCCTTCAATCAGAATCAGTTCCAGGCGACGATATCGGATAATCATCACTCGCCGGAAAAATTCTGAAGATTTATAGATTTCGCTGTGAAACGGTATAAACCTTTAAACCTTCTGATAACTCTTGTTCAGTACTTCAATTCCACAACTAGCTAATCAAAACTGTTAATTGGTCCGCTCAGACGAAGTCCATAAAAACAGAGCCGATGACTTCGCCGGAATTCTGAGAAAGATCATTGTTCCGGTATGGTTACTCCCAAAATCTTCCCTGTCCATTTCATTTTAATCACTTAAATGTTTGTCAATCGAATTAAACAAAATCAGCGGGGTAATCGTTGTCTGTGATATTGTAACGAAGAAGATGAAGTTAGTTTGTATATAAGTTTAATATAATTTGGATTATAACTCGGGTTAGACACACAGTCCAGCGGTGGACTGTGTGTAAACATTTATCACACGCCGCGAGTTCGATCCTTGACACCATCTCATTCTCTGTAATAAAGATGTTTCCTTTTTAACTGAACCGGATTAACTCACTGAAGATGTTAAGTATAATAAAAATCAGTATATTAACCAGGTTAGACACACAGTCCAGCGGTGGACTGTGTGCAACACTAACCCACAGGTCCCGGGTTCGAGACCTGTTACGTACGCTGGTTCGATGATTAAAATCCTTTTTAAAAATAAAAGAATTTTGAATAAACTAAAACAGTATATAAATACAATTAAAAACAGAATTATTTCGGGTTAGACACGTAGCTCAGTTGGTAGAGCTGCGTGCACGCGTACGGGAGGTCTCGGGTTCGAGCCTTACCCGGCGCACACTTGCACACTAGCGAACCGGTCAAACAGTCAACAGTCACGGTCAACGGTCAATGGTCAACGCAAAAGTCAACACTTTTTTTATATTTTTATTTATTTATTTAATTTAAAATCAATTAAAAATACTTAAAAATAATGTTTTAGAAGTTAGAAAATAGCCTTAAACTCACAAAAATATATCTAAAAATCTTATTAAAATTATTAATAAAATCCACTCATTTACCATACCTTTTCGTTATTATTTAGGTTAGTTAATTCTCGTCGATCAATCCTCTAAACTCGTGCGCATTTCATCATCTTCAACCGAACGCACCCAATGTGAGTGAATCTCTACAAATTCCCCATTTTAATCACGTTTTTGGGGTGTATCATGTGTCTTATTATTTATTATATTTAAACTATTGTGCATCCATCATATCCATGAACAAATGTGTATTCAACATGTATCAACTGTTTGTGTGGTTATTGTTTAGATTAAATTTATCATTTTCAGTACATACAATATCATAGGCCGCCGCTCCCCATTACATATGAGCGTTGAGCTGTTCCCATTACGTATGAGCGTGAACCAGGCGTTGCCAACATACGATCGACTCCGTTTGATTGAGCCTTGATCGCACAGACATTTATCATAGGCCGTCCGTTCCCCATTACCTATGAGCGTGAACGTGACGTTGCCAACATATACAGTTTCATTCATGTTATATATTCATGCAAGATGGTTTGTTATTGTATGTTATTGTTTGTTGTTGTTATTGTTATTGTTATTGTATGATTTATTTACGTTTGCTCACATATGATTATTGCACAATTTTCCATGATAAAGATAACAATAGATCAATAATAAATGTTTTTCTAACAAGGTTCACTCGCCAACTTATGTTGACCCAAAAACCCTCATTTTTACACATGATACAGGTGATCCAGCTGCAGCAAGAAACACATAGGATGGCTTAGAAGAATAAACTGGTTTAGACTTTGGATTGTTTAGTTGATTATCTTTCTTTGTATTTGTATGAACATGTTTGGAATATTGAGGATGTAAGTTTGAATTTAATAAATATGAAACATATTAGTAAATATCATGAGTTTTTGTGATAACCCAATTATGCCCCGACTCTTATTCCGCTGCGGGTCGGGGTGTGACAACAATGGCCTTTTCAGTGGAGTCGACTTGGCCAGGGCATATGACACTAAGTTGTTTAAACCTAGCAGTTAGACCAGCGTTGTCGCTCCTAACTTGTTTTATGTTCGAAAACTCGTTCTCGAGTTGTTGGACTTTGTGGGGAGGACAAAACTCATCTTGCATGAGGTTCTTCAGCTCAACCCAGGTCAGGGCATAGGCAACATCATTGACACACATATTGCCTTCTGACGTCCACCAATCGAGGGCTCTTGATCGGAATACGCCAGTGGCTTGGTGATCAGGACACCCACTTTGGCAGAAAGCGACTTCTATGGTGTCGAACCATTGAAGCATCTTTGTCGCCCCTTCTTCTCCTCTGAAAGGCATTGGGCTGCAGGAATTGAATTGCTTGAAGGTGAAAGAGGGTTTAGGCTTTTCGACCATAGTGTCGATCGTGTCGTCCAAGTTTTCAGTATCGACATGCTTGGGAGTAGGTTGGATTCGGCTGATGATGTCAGGCATTATCTTGGCCATCTGCTTGGCCATGAACTTCATCATTTCCTTTTTAGTCATGGAGTCGCTGTTGTTGCTAGCGATCTTCTTGGAATCTGAGTTTTCACCGTCAGAAGACATCTAAGGGATCAAAATAAAGGGAAAGGATGAGACTTGATCATAATGGTTTTGTAAAATAGTGTTTTGGTTGCATGGAAGAACATAAGCACTTCACGTACCATACAAGTTTTCACACAGTCTCGCACATGTATTTCACGTAGCACGTAAGTATCGCATATAAAGCATAAGCATAACACGTATTCATAAGGTATGATCAAATATAAGGGACTAAAATGCATAAAAAGAGTAAATTTAGTTGGTTCTCGAGATTTATTATTGTTTTGGGTTGCGGGTAACATGCAATTTGTGTAAGTTGAATTGAAGCGAATAATGTTCAAAATGTAAAACACATTGAAATTGAGGTATCATAAAAGTAAGGCTTAATAAAATATGGGAGTGTTTAGGGTTGAGAAACTTCGACTATTCCAAAGTGAGTCGTAAGTCCTTTCAAATTAGAGAGACATGTTTTGGCCTAATAGGTAAAATACTCTCATCAAGGAGCGGTTAACGGTATTTTACCCTTCCAGTTACTACATGTCCCTAATTGAACGAAATTACGAAACTTTGGCGAGATTGAAAATCCAGGAGTGAGACTAGTTGACAAGATGTGGGTTTCACTCCTAACTTGACAACATCGTACCCTAAGTATGGTTTCCACTTACTAAATGAGGAGCAAATTCCGACTCGTTAGTAAGATCCATTTGAGTATGAAATGGAAGTTTTCCATCAAGATGTGGATATTACTCCTATCTTGGTGGCGTAACTTCGTATAAAAATCGAATACGCGGAGTGAGAGACTTCACCAAAAATTGTGAGCCATTGGGCCTATTTTGGTGCGAATCGTCTCGTTGGTGATGTACGAGCGCCTTCAAGTCTTCGAGTGTGTATTGTGTTAGCCTAAGGAAAGGCATGTAATGTTTAGGACAAAAGGATAGATCATAAGCAAATCAGGGAGAAGTTTTAACGTTTTAATCGACGAAAGCAGTCACTTCGTGCGAAGTGGGCTCACTTCGTGCAAGGTAAAGTGCACTTTATATGAAGTGTCTGCCACCTCGTGCGAAGCTGATCAGCTCGCACGAAGAGGTTCCAGTTAATATGAAGGGGTCTGCTTGGTGCTTATACTATAGACTAGGCCGAATCATGCAATTCTACATAATTCCCTATAGTTATGGCTCTGATACCAATTTGTCACACCACAACCGATGGCGGAATCATCGGGGCGGACGTATTGCGATTGCTCAAGACATCATAACTTCAATTTTTGCGAAAAGTATTTAAGATAACAATCATTTCATTAATAATGAACAAGTACAATCGTTTGAAATCAAATACAACATTTTTGAAACGAGATACAAGTACAACAACATATCTAATACAAAATCTAGATGAGTATCTAAGTCATCCTACTCGTTTCCAATGTCATCATCAACATTCAACCTACAATACATGTTAAAGTATAGTTCAACACACAAGGCATTGGTGAGCATACAATTTGAAGTAATAGCATATTATAACGTTTTAAACAAATCCTCATGCATAAATGTCTAATCTCGAGGCTAACACGTAATATACAAGCATGCAATTATACTAGTCAACCTAAAGTTTCCCGCTAGCGTAATCTAATCATAGCAATGAAAAGACCGTATGTGTCTAACTTAACATGACCTCAAGTTTACAGGCGGTGCGTTACTCCTATAGCGCTATACATGTTAAGGGAGGCTTGATCGAAGTTATTGACCAAGTATGAGCATTTCGGGCATAAGCATGTGTGATTTCAAGTATAACACATAGAGCATAGTTAAGGATTATTTTGTGATTTATGTATAAGCATGTTTATGTGATTTGTATAAAGTATATGTATTGCACCCCAAATGTGTAAAAGTAAAAAAACGGGGTCGAGTATGCTTACAGTTTTGCAAGCTTCCTAGAAATCCACGAGTTGTTGAGTTGGAGTGTTGAATTGATACACACCAAATTCACCCTACGAGGGGTAAATAGAGGTGCGTGAGTAGACTGTATTTGGCAAAGGATTCAGATTCGGAGTTGGAAAATACTGAACGAAAACGTAAAATGATCCACCTCGTACGTAGTGGCCGTCCGCTTCGTGCAAAGTGACTTGTACCTCGTACGAAGTGACCTGCACCTCCTACGAAGTGATTGTTCACCTCGTGCAAGGTGACAGTTCTAGTAGGCTTTAGCTCGTTTAACGCCCATTTCGACATTGTTTTCTGTGAATGTGGAGTTTTAGGAACAAGACAGAATAGTCTAAGACCAGAATACTTAATCAGAAAGCGATTAATATTCTGATCATACCAATTTATTAAGAAAATACGGAAGTTACTTATAGTTAAGTATATTTTAATCAAGTTTATCATCGAAGTCAAGCATGAAGATATTAAATCTCGATATATGATTCACCAAAGCATAAGGTTGTAACAACCCGGTTGGTCATGAATTAATAGGACGTAATTTACGAGAAACTGTTCAAGCGAGGTGTGGAACTTAATTCGGGTAGCCAAGGCTCCCAACATTCTCACTAGCTAGAACACTAGTCCAATCCTATGAGGATGATGAACTAGGTTAGCTTACAACACTTGGTACAAAAGAAAAAAAGAGTAAAAAGAAGAGGAATACGTTGTAAAATTACAAGGTCTTAATGAGTTAAACTCACTTAGAAAGATTCGAGCTAATCTGTTGAAAATCCAGGAATTTGAGAGTGAGAGAGAGAGAATGTACGGAAAGTGTGAAGGGGTGAAGTGCGTCTGTATTTATAGGAAAAGTGGCTGCCAGTCCCGCTTCGTGCGAAGTGTGCCACAGTTTATACAGTTTAATGTTGCATTTTCTTATTAAAGAAATTAATAAACTTTTCTTGCTCAATTTCTTTAAAAAAATATATACTTTTGTTACATTTCCTCAGTTTTATGTTTGTGCACAGTTTATACAGTTTAATGTTTGTGCACAATTTATACAATTTAGGTTTGTGCATAGTTTATACATTAATTTGGACAATTTTATACATTTTAATGTTTGTCAGTTTACAATTAGGATTGTGCAACAGTTTGGTGTTTGTGTATTTGGGTGGTTTATGCAGTAGTCAATGGTTTGTGCAGCACTTGTGTTTGCAGCAGTGGTTTGTGCATTTAGAGTTTACAGTTAGTTTACAATTTACAATTAGGACAAACAACAGTTAGTTTACAGTTAGGTTTGTTCACAGTTTATACATTAGTTTTAAGTTTTGACAGCTTATACGACAGTTTAAAGTCAAGATTGTGCAGCAGGTATGGTTTTTTATGTTAGTGGTGTTTGTGAAGAAGTGGTGTTTGTGCAGTAGTGGTTGATGCATCAGTTTAGGCTAGTTTATGAAGATGGTTTGTGCATCAGTTTAGGCTAGTTTAGGCTTATGGTTTATGCATATGGTAAGCATTGCAACAGGTTAGTACATGGTTTAAACTAGTCGAATTGGTTTGTGCATATGGTATTTGCAATTAACTATGAAAAACATACATTACAAAGTGGCGTTACAAAAACATGACATAACCAAATGACATTAATCGACTTCAAAACTCATTTCAAAAAACATATACCTACATATTACAATCCAATCCAGTCCAACCTGTTCAATTTCTTATTTGTATCTTGTGATGCTTCGAATTGAAAAGCTAAGAGTTAGTTATCACATTCAAGCTCGCTCCTTGACCTCAACAATCCAGGGATAATCTTCTTTGATATGATATGTGATCGGTACATTTTAGACACACTTTATTGATGAATGATTATCTTATAAATACAACGATATTGTTATAAAAATATATTTGTTATTTTAGTTTTGTATGTTGTAGGTTGCAGAGAAATAAATAAAGTAAACTTAGAAAATAAGATGAGTATTATTAGTTGCAAGTATGACAACGTGTTTGTGAAAAGAAAGAAAAGAGCAGATGATGTTGAAATATAGCATAATTAATATTTTAATGGATACATAGGTTCTTAACTATTTTGTTGAATTTGTATAGGAGACATTACCTATCCATCTGAAAGACAAAAGTCGGTGCGTTTTACTAATTTACTTCCTCTTCTTTTAGCGTTCATACTCATTTGGCCTCTCTTCTTTTTACCCTCTCAGCCACCACGTCAGCTACTTCACTGAGGAATTTACAATATTGCCCTCCTCAATGCTAACACTCCACCGGATCCTACGTTCCCTCTCTCTGTTCCCATTATTGCTTTGTTCTAGATTTACCGCGTCACCACTATCTGCATCTCACCTCTCCGTTTTGCTGAAATCGCGTCCTTCCTACTTCCGATATATGTCGTCTAAATCGATTCTTCAATCGCGATGACCAGGGTGAGCCCTGAAATCCATACATTCTGAATTCATAATCGATTTCCGCTTACTCCAGCTTTTTTATGTTTTGCGTTTAACGTAACAGAGACATGATAAATGATGAGTTAGCCACCGTAAAGCATTTTATGGTTTTTAATTATCTTATGTTTTGCTTGCGGCCGTCCTTATTTGCTTCAAGTTTGCGTGACCACCGGGGTATGCTTTCCAAGGCAGGTTAGTTGCTTTCTTCCTAGAATCTGCTTAACGAGAGCCTTCTTATTTTGTAATGCTGAATTGATTTATCCCAGAAAGATTTTTCTCCTTTTGATATTTCTGTTATACAATAATTAGCAAAGCTTGGATCATGCTTTTCGCAAAACTTTTAGTCATATTTTTCCATCTTTAGTAACAGCAACTATATGTACATTGCACTTTTTCTAAGTATGGTTCATTGCGATAGTTTGTTGGTCAAAAATATGTTTCTGCCTGTTATTTTCAGTTTAGGGTGTGCAGATTTTGTAGGCTTTGTATAGCAAAATCCAGTATGCGTATGTGTTTATAGTGCTGAGTTTCTTAGGTGATGTATTCTGTCTAGACACATTGGTTGACACATTTTACAGATGGCATGCATGGGTTTTTTGCTCAACAACGATACCAAGACCAATACCTTTGGTAGCAAGGCTGCCTGAAATAGATATAGAATGAAACCCGACAAATTAAGACCATTTGAGACAACATACACCTCTATTAAGCAAAGCAAGGCACGTTCTTTTCATTTGAATAACATGCATATGACCACCTATGCTATTTTGTATCTATACAACTGTAAATCCGTACATGAACTTGGAATGAAATATGTGTTGTATCTATGAGAATATGAAAACGTCTCCTCTCCACAACGCGCGAGGGTGAAAATACTAGTTATCTCTATATTAATGGTAAGAAGTTCTACAATAAAAGAATTATATTTTATTATTATTTGCTTTTCTTTACTTTAAATATATTGTAAATCAAATAAACTCTGTAGTAAAATGTTTTATTTTCTTTTCTCATTGCTTTTAATTTTATGAATATCTTATCTTTATATCTTTTTTTATTAACTTTTGATTTTTCTTTACAATATAATTATTATAAATAAGTATATTTATTATTTTGTCGATGTGATATTTTGTTATATTATTTTGTTTTTCGCTTATAATTTTATTCGAATATGTTAAATACATTTGAATTTTCTCTACCTCGAGGAGGAATGAAACCAATACCCTTTAAACATCAATAGCGGTACATATTTGTTTTATGTTTTCTTAACATGGAGGCAAAAAGTTTGTTGAAAATTACGTTGTATCTTCGTAATATAGTAATTTTTTTTGTACCTGGTACAGTAACTTTTTTGTGAAGAACGAAACCGATACCTTTGAACATCGGTAGTGTGCGGTATTCGTTTTTTATGTTGCCCTAACTTTGAGACAAAAGGTTTGTTGAAATTAAGTTTTATTTGCAATATAGTATTTTTTTGGTACCCAGTAACACTAACGAAACCATGAGAAACTATCGTATCGTGAGGAAAGTTACTGCCCGCTGCATCGCACGGGCTTATTTTTAACTCTAGTTATACATTAATTGGATGAATCAAGGAGCAAAAGCAGTCACGTGGTTGGGTTACAAGCCTATTTGAAAATGGATTTCCTTATAAGTGATTTGAGAAATAATTAGTGGACCGTAAGTCGAAAACATAATTGTGGGTTGTAAACACGAGTAAGTGATTTTGGTGGGCCTTGGGCTATTAATTGGAAACGAGGAATCAAGGATAAGTTAGCAATTTATGAGGGAAATAGGGATCGCATAATATATAGTGGTTGACGGCTGAATTTTGAGAGGGGGCCATGCAACGCAACTTTTGAGATTCTTTTTTACGGAAACTATTGGAATTCAAGGGAGCAGCATTTGAATCCCGTAGAAGACGTCTGACGCCAATTACATGGTGCAACGTAGATCAAGAAAAATACATGAGCATGCGCGGCTAAACGCTAGTGGCTTCTGCCGGGATGAAGGATTGTATCGTTTTGCATTAAACTTTGTTTTTCGGATTCTTATTAACTGGTAAATCTTGACCACTTGTGTTGATTTTGTGAACCGTTTATTATATTTGAATTGTTTATCGTTTATCAAGCGTATTGGTGATTTCCTTGCATCGCTAGCTGGTTGGTAAATTGGTGGGCAATTTGTATAATCAAATGTGTTATTAGGTTGTTATAGTAAGTCTTAAAAACTAACCCTAATAATTCATCAAGATCATTAATTACAAGGCCATGTCTATGTGGTGTTATGAACCAATTAACGGTTTTTTTTATGTTAAAACGGGCAATCGGGATTCTGGGTAGAGGTTACTTTTTCTCATATTGATAACAACTTTCTTACTTAGTTTTTGTGTCTTTGAAATCAGTTAATCAAACCCCCAATTAGATAATTTTAGTTCATAGTTAAAGTCTTCTACACTGACCACAAATCGACGTGGATACGATACCCTACTTACGCTATCTGCTTAGTTTAATTAGGTTTTTGTTGACCCTTACGACAATCATCAACATGCGATGTGTTGAAGTCTAATTAAGAAACCCTGATTTGTGTGATGAATGAAGAAGATTGGTGTTTTAAATGAATAAGAGAGGGTAAATTGATGATTTTGCCCCTCACATGAGGGGCACATGTTAGATTTAACTGTGTTGGTGGATGGTAGTTAAAGAAAGGACAAAGTTGTGTAAAGATAGTATTTTAAGGACATGGGGTGCACTATTTAAACACAAAAACATAGAGCGAAATTTGTGTGTAACTAAAGAAAATCTATTAATTTACTAAAATAACTAGCAAATCATGAAAGGGGAAGAACAAATATTGTATTCTCCTTATCAAATACACGTGCCATTTATATACTATTCCTTTTCTCTCGCAGCCGCCAATTATCATATAAATGCTTTTTTAACGAAGAGAATAAACTTTATCAAAATATGAAAGAAAAGCTTCCAACATAAACTAGAAGCAAAGAGTACAACCCATAGCTAATTACAAGGATCGATATTCAAAAAATAATAATTACACTAAGAAGACCGCTCAAGATATGGAATTTCGCCTAGCTTTAAACGCATAAAAATAAACCTGCTTTGATTTTCTCCACTGTCTTTTGGATCAAGATTGGTTTGTTGTTGGATACTTTATCATTTCTAGCTCACCAAATGAACTTACTTTGTGGATACAAAGATTTTTTGCATATGTGCTTTAGCAAACTGCATTTGTTAGAGGGTGTTTCCAAATTATTGTCATTAAACTACATGAAAGGGAGAGGGGTAATCTACTAATGTGCACTAAATGCAAATTGGCATCAATATGAGTTTTGCAACTTCATAGGAGATAATGAGGTGATCATCTAATTATGAGAATTCCTCGCAACTCACACAAAGATTTGAAGCAGTATTTATTCCTCTCCTTGAAAGGGCCTTCCTTGTTGGGATTTATTTTCTTCACAACCCTCCAAACAAAAAGTGATCTTTAGGACCCAATTTATCCAGTCATTTGCATGGTTCTCTTAGGCAATTTCATCATGTTGCAACTCCTTTTTTAAATGAGGGGACATGAAGAAACACGAGTCTAATCCGCAGGGTATGAGACCTATTCATCAACCGAGGGGACTAATGTCACACCTCAACCGATGGCGGAAACATCAGAGTGAGACGAACGAGATTGTTCAAAGACAACATAACACTATGATTGTGAAATAATTTAATAATTGAATTTCATACCATCACTGAAGTTACATTGTCTTAAAAAGAAAGTTCAACATATTGGGAAATAACATAACAAAATAATGAGAAAACATAAAATGAAATTTTGGGTGTGTTTCTAGTCATCCTAAGTGTTTTTCTTGTCGTGTCATCATCATTATCCAGCAATCATGTACATAAAGTATCCGTCAACACAAAAAGAGCATACAAGTTTGGTTTATATAGAATAAGTATAGAAAATGTCTCAAATCCACATGGCAATTGTAAATTAAGTTATATGAATCATACGAGTTTGCATGAACTATAAATCAAACCAAAGTGTCCATTAGCGTAATCTTATCATCGACGATAAGACCGATAAAATTAAATACTTAACA
Organism: Scalesia atractyloides; assembly: GCA_947069175.1. NCBI lineage: Eukaryota > Viridiplantae > Streptophyta > Magnoliopsida > Asterales > Asteraceae > Scalesia > Scalesia atractyloides. The sequence goes on from CAMTDV010000024.1 coordinate 71,535,317, forward strand.
ATGGCCCAACAAACGGGGCTGGTGTGCTACTCCTACAGTACTATACATGTTAAGGGATGTTTTTGAAAGTTAATGATAGATAGCATGCATATAATGCATAGGTAGGATAATTTCTTTAACCTTGGGATTTCACCAATACACAAATCATCGCAAGGATGATTCGGATGGTCATGAATTCAAGTCCAAGAATGTAAATAACTTATCTAATTCACCAAGCAACCAAGTGGTTTCATTAGACGAGTGCATTCCAAACATGGTTATGGTTTGGAGACTTGGTGTGGTTGGTTCACTTTGTTTACTTGAAAATTATTTAGTGGCTTAGATTTTATGAAATGTAACTAACTAACTATGTAATTGTAACGTTTCGCATTTTTGTACTTTCCTTATTTAGACAGTGCAATCGTATTTCTATCTATGGAAACTTGTATCGTACTCAATTTCAACTTTGTAATCCGAGATCTTGATCATAATGAAATTCAGTACTTTATACATACTTGTTATGCATGTAATCAATCGTTTAAACACACATTTGCTTGCAAACCAGCACCTGTTATACGTACAATACTTATACATTACACCTTTTACTTGAAATACTTAAAAATTGGCTAAAAATATGTAAAAAAACGGTCCAACCTAACATCCTTGTGCGGACTGAACAGCTTCGCATGAAGTGAGCAGTCGCTTCGTACGAAGTGAAGTCGCTTCGCACAGGCAAGCTCACCTTACGTCAAAAAAAAAGCTTACGGCTACACAAAAAAAAGTGTGACCATAAGTATTTCGCCACACTTTTTTTTTGCAACTCAGGTGTGACCAAAGGTCAAGTCATCATAGGTATCATACGGCCACATTCATGTTTGTGGCCATATCCACTTAAAAATGTGGCTAAAGGGTACAACATTTCTTTCGGGAATCAGACATTTCTGTACACTAAGTGTGGCTAAAGGGTAGCAACAGCCACATGAATTTACTGTGAATTGGCTATTTCTATTATACAGTCATTTAAAAGTTTGTTTTAGCCACATTATTTTTAAAAAAAAGTGTGGCAAAAAGGGTTGTTATAATGAAGCATTTTATCCATTAAGGGCAGCTAAAGGGTAAGAACGGCCACATGTGTGGTCGGTTCTATTATATAGCCACATGAATTTAGTGTTAGTGTGACTGTTTCTATTATCGTCACTAAAATGTTTGTTTTAGCTACATCAGTTGAAAAAAAAACTGTGGCAAAAAAGTTGTAATCAAGCAAATGGTCCATTATGTGTGGTTAAATCGTATAAATTGCCAAAATTTACTGTAAGTGTGGCATTTGTAGTATATAGCCACATGAATTTGTTGTAAGTGTGGCCGTTTCTATTATATAGTCACTAAAAAGTTTGTTTTAGCGCATCAATTCAAAAGAACAGTGCAAAAAAAAGTAGTTGTAATCAAGCAAATGGTTCATTAAGTGTGGCTAAATGGTATTAATGGCCACATGAATATACTCTAAGTGGTTGTTTCTATTATATAGCCACATCAATTTAATATAAGTGTGACCGTTCTAGTATATAGTCACATGAATTTTCGTGTAATTATTCATTTTATTTTTAGTTTTTCATAAAATACAAACTATAGCAAACATGAGAAAATGTAAAACCAAATGATATTAACAATAGCAACCCAAAATCCATACATAATTTTCAATTTAAATACTAATTAAAGACATAAACTTCTAAATCAAAGCCTATCTACAAAGGTGGCAAAGGGAAATGACTGTACATATTGACTAAGAATTATTTCTACTTCGTTTTCTACAAGTCCATACACTCACTACTTTTCGACTTGAAAGTGCTGCAAATTTGCATTCATGGGGTGGTGGCCACCTTGTTGCTGTTGTGGTGGGGAGTAAACTTGTAACTAGTGGCCTATTCTGATGTCTCATAACCCATCCATAATAGCTTGTCCTTGGCATGCAATACCCAAACCAGATAGGTATTTGGACTCAGCCTCACCCTCAGCTCTCTTAATTTATAGATGTTTTCATCTTTCTCAGAGGACTCACCATTAGATGATGCTTCAAAGATCATGCCTTCAAATACCCTCTTGCATCCAGATAAAGTTTCACTTTCTCATAAACACTGGTGGATGACACACCTCCTCTGCTTACTGTATTACATGTTTCAGTTTACCAATATCAATGGTTTTCAAGGAATTATACCAAGTATTTTAATAGTTATAACACATACATTTTTATTCAATCTGCCCATTTTGAGAAATAAATATCATCAAACAAATTACCAGTTAACCGTGTGTTTGTCAAAGTGGCCAAACTGGTCTACAATAAAGTTTGTCTTTTTGGTGATTAACTCGATATTTAGTCATGAAATAAGATGCAATAACCTATATAAAACATACCTGGCCACAACTCCAAAGGCTCAACATGTAAAACTCTCTCATATGTTTTTCTTTGTATTTACCTGCAATCCCACACAATAATATATAATCAAAAAAACAAAAGAAGAAGATTATAAAAAAATGCAACTTTGTTTTTTAACAAAGTGAACAAATTACTGATCTCCATAAGATTCATTTCATCATTAACAGTAGCATCTTCGGGCTGTAAATATAAAGTAAAACCTTAAACATGAAATAAGATTCATATTTAAGCACATGTGCAAACGTACAAACAACTGTATGATAGTACCTACTATCTTATCAACTGTTATGTTCTATATTCACATCTTGTTTAGAATTTTACACCTTCTTTGGTGATAGAGATCACAACTGCAGGTCCGCCCCTGCCATTAAGTGATCTATGACTCCCCACCCTCAACAATCAATACAAAAGAGGAACTTATTAGAACAAGCTATAGATGACTTAATATCACACTTCCAATGACTTAATATGGGTCATAGGAAGACACTTTAAAGCTTCAAAGTTCAGACATGGCGATTTTATCTCGAGATACCACCAAACATGAGCACCTTATAAGTTATAACCCCACCATCCAATTGATAACTAAAAAGTACTTAACTGGGTGGGTATATGATAAAGTAAATTTCTAAGTGGCAGCACCATAAAATCCAAAATTCACAACTCAATTCCACTCAACAAAATAATCTAAAAGTTCGATTCTAACAAAATAGAACCAAAACTATTTAATCATATAAGATATGAACACTCATATGATATCAAATACACTACCATCATGAGGGCACACTACATCCTCAAACAAAGTAAAGGTGAGCCTGCAATTGCAATCAATCACTGTAATCAATATTCAAGCTACATATAAAAAACAATAATACAAACTACATGTGAATTCAGATTGAGATACTGAAGAAAAAGTATATGTGCGCAACAATAAGACAGTAGATGCTTAAACGGTGTTTATAGCTCTTTAAGCTTTGCACCGCCCCACTTAGTAGCCCACTACATCTTCGTAATGAACATCTGATCCTTGTGTTGTTTCTTCACCATTTTTCGTAATGAACATCCGATCGGTGTGTGAGTGATGTGTGCGTGTATATACATATTTTTACAATGAATTTTACACACGGTTCGATTTTAAATTTATAAAAATGATTTATACTTCAGGATTAAAACACACACGAAAGGGCAAGTGTACCCCGTCATATATGTAGTAAAATATCGGTAAGAACCAAGTATCGATCCAAGGATGCGGGCAGAGACGATAGTACTAAACTTTTGTCGTTAAGTTACCGGTAAAAAGGATAGAGTGATAAAAGTGCTTAAAACTAAGATTTGACGAAAATATTCTTTTAGACATTTTTGAATATAAGTAAATGTGTAGCCTTGCTTTACGAACAATCGAAACATGTTAACTAAGTCGGTTTTGGCACTATAACACTCGGTCGATTTTCTATTTTTAAAAGACAATTAGTTTCTCTTTCGGGAATCCTAACATGACAACCCTTCGGAAAGTTAAAACGATAAACACACTTTAACCACCTAAAATTGTTCTTTGACGCCCTTATTGATAAATGTTTATGAAAATCCCTTAAAAATAAGTTAGTCATCCGTTAAGAGTTTTCTAACCGCACTTTATCAAGTAAAGTAACACCGATAAACACATGTGACCACCAAGAAAAGCATAACCTAGATTAAATCACAACTGAGCCAGTTTTACATATCTTGAACACAAATCCACCTAGGAAGCAATTTTGGCCTAAATTACTAACCAAGATTATACTAATAATTCATAACAACACCATCTAACCCGTTAAGGTCCTTCCGTGAGGGAAAATACTCTTGATTAATATTAATTACCCCTTGTTAGACCAATACCCATTTCTAGTTTCATGGTGTAAACATTTTAATCTAGTTAAAAGTTTACTAATAAGTGATTAATTAAGCTTCTTTTTGCAAATATCTTAACTAACCAAATACTAATTTTCCAAGACAATTAACTATAATCAAGAATCCAATATCAACAAACAAGGTTGCAAATAATCATCAAGGATTAACATAAAAAGTGCTAAGTGTCATTACAACATAATTAACATACTAATGATTGTTCATGAAGCAAGTAAACAATGTGTTTTTGCCCTTAGGCGACAATAACCATAATAACATCATCTCAATGCTTGCATCTAAGCTCAAAATACATGTTAAGAACAAGAAATCAAACCATAAACAAGCAAGGATTTGATGGATTGGATGCTAGATAGGTTTCTTGCAACTTTAAGGCTTCAAACCGTCCTCTCCAGACTGCTCTCGGGCCCCAGAAATCGCCCAGAAGTTAGGAAAATCGCCCAATCCTTTGATCAGTAGCTTATGCCCTGTTTTATAGCGTTTTTTTAATTTGGCACGGTCGTGCAAGATCCGCACGGCCGTGCACTATTCCCGCAATCTGGTGACGTCAGCTTATCCATAACAGTGATTCAAAAACGGCACGGTCGTGCGTGACCGATGATCAGGCTACACTGCCAGCTGAACTGGAGTGTTCTCGGTTAAAATGGCTTGGCACGGTCGTGCATGTCCTGCAATAAGGGTGGCACGGGTAGCTGCACTGCTGGTGCAGTCTTCTGTCTCGCATATGCACGGTCGTGCCATATTTGGCACGGCCGTGCCAAACGATCTGCAGCTAACAGAAACTTTGTAACTTCGCCGTTTCGCTCAGAAAATCCATTTTTTCTTCATCTTTCATTCCAATACGCTGTTTAGGGCCTGTAAACCAAAAACACACCTGATTAAGTACCAAAACCGAGGTTTTATAGCCGAAAACGCGTAAAACGAGGGTAAAACGGAGGACTAAGACGTGTATATTTTAACATATATCAGTGAGTCAGTGCTATTGGATAGAAAACCTGAAGAATTAACAATGGTGCATATTCAAGAATGAACTATATATTAAATAACAGTCAAAATTTAGACTATAAACTATATAAGTGAAAATTTTAAAAAATATAATATAAATAACAGTAAGTTTTTAAAATATAAATTAGAGTAAATTACACAAAACGTCCTTTATGTTTTCTCAAACTTGCAGGTTCCAGTCTTAATGTTTAAAACTTGCCAACAACAACCTTTACGTTTATTTTTGTTGCCGGTTCAGTCCTTTATTACTAACCAAGTTAATTATCTCAGTTTATTTCCCTCACATGCCTAACATGTGAGGGTATATTCGTCATTTTGTTTCCTCTTCTTATTCCTGATGACCCATCTCGTTGTAATCAACAAAAACATCAATTCTTTCACACCCCTTTCTTTCCCTTTATTAAAACCCAAGTTCCTCATTCATATTCATATATACATATAAAAAAACATCACCATTAATTCCTAACCCATTAAAAAATTAGCAGCAACCCATCTTCCCTAACAACAACCCACACAAAAAGCAAACAAAATTTCAAATCTCTTCTAGAAATGTGAAGCATTTTATCACACATTCGGTGAAGAATCTCACAGATCTTGGGTAATAATGTGTTCAAATAATAAAAATTGCGTCTTTTTTTAGCTTAGATCCAAAGCTCATTTCTTCAATATAACATAAAATCAGATCCAAAAATTGTTATCAGATCCATACACGAGCACCGCTGTAGGCTTTGCGATTAGGTGTCCCGTAATCGTCGTGTGGGTTCTGCGATTGGGGTGATGGCAGTTGAAGATGATGGTGGCGGAGTTATTTGGGGATTTTGGGGGTTTTGTCGAAGGGAGAGGTAAGGAGGTGTGTCATGGGAGGGGTGGCAGAGGAGGTGGTGTCGGTGAGGGGGTGATGTGTGGATTGGGTTGTCGAAGGTGAGTGTGGCGGAGGTGGTGTGGCAGAGGAGGTGGTGTCGTGAGGGTGGCAAGGAGTGCGTGAGAGGTGATATGTTTTTTGAGGGTTTTATAAGAAGAGGAAACCAAATGACGAATATACCCTCACATGTTAGGCATGTGAGGGAAATAAACTGAGATAATTAACTTGGTTAGTAATAAAGGACTGAACCGGCAACAAAAATAAACGTAAAGGTTGTTTTTGGCAAGTTTTAAACATTAAGGCTGGAACCTACAGTTTGAGAAAACATAAAGGACGTTTTGTGCAATTTACTCTATAAATTATAAAAGTGAAAATTTTAGACTATAAATTAAATCTTGTTTGTATTGTAACTGCCAGACTATAAACTATAAAAGTGAAATTTTAGAATAAACTATAAATTAAATAACAACAACGTCAATCCAAATCAAAAATCCAAATCCACTGTTAATATTAATAAATTAACAGATTTTACATTTGTTGCACGTATGGATACATACAGTAATAAGAGACATTTTCACCTATCAAAGTTAGGATTCTCAAATCACCTTCCATTCACATCCATTTCTAACGAAACTTTCACACAATTAAATCTACAACATATTTCAAAATTTATTATCAATCATCATTTCAATGACAAATTATTGATAAAAACAACCGGAACAACACATAAAACTAACACAACGATGAACATAATCTAAACCTAATCATCATACATCATTATTTTGACTGCAAATTATTAATATAAAAACAATAGAGATGCACGAGTAACACTCCGTCGTGAATTTACAAGTATCTGTCAGGCTCCGTCGCGAAACCCTGTCGCTCAAGAAGACACTTAGCGCTCTGTCGCACCGTGTCGTAAGAAGAGGGAAGATGGTGAAAAGAGAGGGTTTTGAAATCTGGGTGGATGTCTTTGTTTCGGCATGTCCATCTTGTTGATTTGGGTGTTGGTTCAATTAATTTTGGGAGATTTTGTAGAAGAGGGAAGATGGTGAAAGGAGAGGGTTTTGAGTTCAGTTACTTGGGAAATTTTGGAGAAGAGGGAAGGGTTGAAATATTTGAGAAGGACAAAATTTTGAAATTTTTAGTGAATCTTCGATGGGCATAATAAACATTTCTCATTAATATGGTCCATACGAGACTTAAATGAGTCGTGTTTGCGGGTTAGCAAGTTCAATCCGATCTGAAACTAAAAATTTTACACGCACTTGAACTCGAACATCACTCATATGACCTGCTTTTATTTATATTTTTGTTTTTTTTCACATATTAATAATTTAAAAATAAAATATACATTTGATCCACTAAGACCCAATATGGTCCATTAAGACATGTATCATCTACTATTGTCCATCGTGATCCATTAAGCCTGATACCATCCATTAAGACATGTATCATTTTACTACCGTCCATTGTGATTTATTAAGGCCTAATACGATCCATTAAGAGATGTATTATCTACTATTGTCTATTGTGATCCATTAAGGCTCAGTATGGTCCATTAAGATATGAACCTTCTACTATTGTCCATTTGTATCCATTACGACCCAATATGGTCCATTAAAACATGTATGATTATGATATACTATAGTCCATTCTGATATATTAAGGCTCAATATGATCCATTAAGACATCTATGATCTACTATCGTCCATTTGTATCTGTTAAAGCCCAACATGATCCATTAAGACATGTATGATATGCTATTGGCCATCATGATCCATTAAGACCCAATATGGTCGAATAAGACATCTATGACCTAATATTGTCCATTCTGATCCATTATGGCCCAATACGGTCTACTAAGATATGTATGATCTACTATTGTCCATTGTGATCCATGGTTTATTAAGACATGTACCATGTATGATCTACTATTGTCCATAATGATCCATTAAGGCCTAATATGGTCCATTAAGACATGTATGATCTACTAATGATCATCGCGATCCATTAAGGCCCAATACGGTCCATTAAGACATATATGATCCACTATTGGCCATTGTGATCCTTTTAAGCCCAAAAGGTCCACTAAGACATTTAGGATCAAAGTAGGTCCATTGTGATCCATTTTGGCCTAATATGGTCCATTAAGGCATGCATTATCTACTGTTGTCAGTTGTAATACATTTAGGCCGACACAATATGGTCAATTCAGACATATATGAGCTACCATTGGACATTGTGATCCATTAAGGCCTAATATGGTCCACTGTGACATGTTTTATACACTATTAACCATTGTGATCAATTTAGGCCCAATATTGTCGATTAAGGCATATCTGATAAACTATTGGCCATTGTGATCCATTAAGGCTCAGTTTGTGTATCATTATGGCCCAGTATGGTTCATTTAATATATATGGTTCATTGTGATCCATTAAGGCTCAGTTTTATGGCCCAATATGGTTCATTTACATATATATGATATACTATTGGCCATTGTGTTCCACTAAGTCCAATCTTATTAAGGATGATGAACTAAGTCAGCTATCACACTTAGTATAAAGGAAAAGAAGAAAAAGGTAGAAGAAGAATTATAAAATCACAAGGTATTAGTGAGTTGAACTCACTTAGAACAATCTGGGGTAAACTTGCTGAGAATCCAGAAATTTGAGAGTGAGAATGAGAGTGTTCGAAAAGTTGGAAGGTGAGAAGTGGAGTTGTATTTATAGGAAAAGTTGTTGCTAGAGTTGTTTGTGCGAAGTGTCCACTTCGTACGAGGTGGCCATCACTTCATACGAAGTGGTTCCAACTTGCACGGAGGTGTTAGTCTGGGTTGTTTTCGCGTGTTTTAGTCAGTTTTCTAGCATTTTAAGCATAAAGTCGTGTTGTATAAGTATTGCACATATAATAAGTAAGATTTGTGAGAAAGCGCGTATTTAATGATTGATTGCACGTTACGCATATGTATAAAAATATGAGGTTTTTGCTAAGATCAAAGTCTTGGATTACGAGGTTGGGAAGGAATACGGATGTAAGTTTCTATAAATAGGTTTACGGCTATACTTTCCAAAATAAGGAAGGTTCAGAAATGCGAAGCGTTACAGTCTCCCTACTTTAGGAAATTTCGCCCTGAAATTTATTCAAGAGGAAGACTCTAACGAAGGCATTTTGGTTAAACGTCTGTCCAAAATCAAGTTTTCTAAAGTTTTAAAGTCCAAGCGAAGTTTATGCATAAGTGTGTAAAAATGCATGGAAACTTTGAAGGGTAAGTTAGGTTCGTAAAAGCAATTCGTTTGACTAAGGTTTTGAGGCATCAAACGTAAGTGAGTAAAATATGTATGTGTCGAGTTTGAACAATTTGATTGGAAGGAAGTTTTTAAAAAGATGCGACCTAAAAGAAAAGTTTTTTGTGTAATTGGGGATGCAGTTTGATGAAAAATGTGGCCCACACCATAGGTTGTAAGAAAAGTTTTATTGGTTTAAGGCGTATTAGTAAATTCATACGTTGTAGAAAAATACTTATTGATGAGAAAATAGGGTGGTAATTGTTTATGGGTTCAAAGGGTTTTGGCGGTGATAGTGTAAGGCCATATAATTGAGTAGGTTTACGCTTATCTTTATCAAACCCAATTATAAGCTATTAGGCTTAGTTTCTAGTGCGTTAGATTGTATTGAGATAAGCCATGTGGGCTAATTAGTGTTTTGGGCTTGGGTTAGGCCATGTGGGCCAAGTTCTTAGTGGACCCTATATAATGTTTTGTTTATTCATTATTAGGGTTAAGCCTCCATTGTTACACAATTTCCTAGAGAGAGCTAGAGGGAGACGATTTTGGTGGTGTTAGGATACTTGTACCAGACGTTTTGCTTTGATAGTAATAGAACGTGTGCAAGTATTGAAAGTGATTCGGTATCGTTCTTGTCGTTTTCGTTATTCTTGAATATCACCAAGTTTGGATTCCCCCACTCTTGGTGATTGTTTGATATCATTGTTAGATCCAAGTATTTTGGGACTTACAAATAGGTCGGCTAGTTGAAGTTTGTATGTGATAACTAATGGAATATAGTTTTTAAAAGGAAATGGATATTTTGATAGATCGCAGTCGGTAAGGACGTTTGTTAAAATGGATTAGATGTTTAGGCCGTTTTTTTTGGAAAATAAAGTTTGGATGAAATGTTAAAAGAAGAATTGGGGATATTCGTTGTATAAGAGTGAATGAACGATTCAGTAGGTGTAAGCGAGGTTCAGAGTGGTATGGATATAGGATAAAATGCAAACATGAAGCATTGAGGGATGCTAGCGATAGTTGTAGCCGTTAATGATTTTGAGAATGAGGTTCCGTCATGGATACTCTAGTCTCAGGTGTTTTGAAGTGTGCTTGGGTGCAACTGAGGAAAATGTAACATCCGTCAAAAAACGGGTTTCCAAAACCCACTTCGTTTATTAATCGAATATCCAGTTAAAAATTTTCGTTGCTTACTTAATGCTCAAATAAATTTTAAACGATACATAATTAATAAATATATTAGAATTTAAAAACCATAATTTAAAATTCCTAATAAATAATGAATAAAAAAATATTTGCAGACGCCTGGTTTCGAACCGGGTCACTCTCAAGACCAAACGCACCAAACACCACTAAGACACACACACCTTTTGTTGAATATCTGAAATGCATAAAACTTATAGAGAGCAATGTGTGTATCTGTGTATAACAGAGATTGAAACGCCAATCAATCTTCAATCAATCATTGAATTTTCCGTTGAATTCGCGATCATCTTGGGCATAACAGACAACTGGGCATCGGTTATAACCAACCCATTGACTCAATTCGAATCAAAGCTGATCAAATCGTATGATTTTAGAAATCGAAACCAAAATGTAATTAAATTCTAGTTATACTATATATATCGATGTATTCATCATTTGAGCTTGCGAGTCTACCAAACTTACTCTCTCAAACTCACTCTGAAAACCTCGCCGCAAGTCGCCGGAATCCTCTGCAAGTTGACCGAAAGTTATCGCCGGAAAACCGAAGAATCTATCCCACTGTTGCCTTACTTTATAAACAGGACATCTAGAGCTCAGACCGAAATCACCCACACTCACCTTAAACTCCCTGTAGAGTCTCTGTCGCAAGAAATACATCGCCGGAATTTGGTGCACTCGCCGGAGATTTTCACCGGAAAACCGAGATTTTACTTCTAGTTGGTATATTTCTTTAACTACTCTATCTATCATTCTGTATGTTACGAATCTTTGAACAATCACCCAGAATTGTCTAGAAATCGATTTCAGGCGGGTTATGTACTGGGTTTTGGGTTTAATGAAGAAGATGAACTGAAACCAATAGTTAAATGAATTTAAAATCAGAAATTATACCGGGTTAGACATACAGTCCAGTGGTGGACTGCGTGCAATTTTAAATCACGGTCCCGAGTTCGAGCCTAGTGCCATGCCGGTTTTCCTGAAATAAAATGTTCCTTTTTAAAACAAGCTTAATCAGATTCGCTTCAGTAAGTGTATAAATATAATAAAAACTGGAATAATAACCGGGTTGGACACACAGTCCAGTGGTGACTGTGTGCAAAAACATAAAGCACGTCGCGGGTTCGAGTCCAGACTCTCACACCGGTTCGATTAGATTAAAAACCTTTTTAATTAAATAAAATTCGGTATAATCTAAATAGTATATAAATATAATTAAAATCAGAAATATTTCGGGTTAGACACGTAGCTCAGTTGGTAGAGCTGCGTGTACGCGTACGGGAGGTCACAAGTTCGAACCTCACTCAACGCATACAAACACAAAGTCCGAACCGGTCAACGGTCAAATGGTCAACGGTCAATGGTCAAAAAGTCAAAAGTTTTTATTTTCTTTTTATTTATTTATTTTATTTAAAAATCAATTAAAAACACTTAAAAATAATATTTTTGAAGTTAGAAAATTTCCTTAAACTCACAAAAATAAATTTAACAATCCCATTAAGAACACTAAGTAAAAATATTAATCTCAAATAAAAGTTTATTTATTTATCGAATTATTATGTTATTATTTAGGTTAGTTTCCTTGCCGATTAAATCCAAATTCGTGCGCATTCATCATCAATCCAAGAACACACCACTGTGAGTGAATTCTTACAAATTCCCCTTTTTACTCATGTTTTGGGGTGTATCATGTGTCGCTTAAATTAATTCGCTTAATCAAACTCGTGCTATACCATTGTATGATCTAAACTTAGAATGTAAATATTGTTTGTTTGATGTGTTACATATTGGCAAGTTGTGTGCAAATTATTCATTAGGCCCATCAGTTCCTCGTGGGAGACGAGTTGAACAACGCGTGCCTCAAAAACATTCATTAGGCCCATCAGTTCGTTGAACAACGCGTGCCTCAAAATCATTCATTAGGCCCATCAGTTCCTCGTGGGAGACGAGTTGAACAACGCGCGCCTCAAAAACAAATATTTGGTGTGTACGTGTGTATTAATTATATTATGTGATTTGTGAATTAATTTACATTTATGTTTACTCATATGTGGTTATGCACTTTATTTTATAATCGATACAATAAACACGTTTAAATGTTTTCATAGGATTCACTCGCCAACTTTTTGTTGACCCAAAAACCATTTTACACATGATACAGGTGAACAGGTTGAAGCAAGGGACACATAGGAAATTGCCTTAGAAGAAAAATAATGAAGTCTTGAAAAATGTATAGAACATGTTGTACTAGTATGATTGATTGTAATGATTCTCCTTTAAAAAGAAATAATAAATATGAAATATTATAATAAATGTCATGAGCTTTGATGAAAACCCAATCATGCCCCGATCACCTTTTTCCGCTGCGGGTCGGGGTGTGACAGAAAAGATTGTGAGTCACCAAAGTTTGTTGTTAGTTAAACGTATTTAATAAGGTCCAGGAGAACACCGAATTTCTCATGGCATGTTTTACGAAAGTTTGGTAGCATGGAAGGACACTTATATATAGGAAGTACCAATGGCGTATCCACCATGTTACGTCTGTTTCGCTATTCGGTGTCATGTTATGTTCTGTGTTAAGGTACACAGTAGAACCCACTATGGTTTTCATGCGCCTACCAATATAATCTGTGTGCACCCACGATTATCTTGGTAATTGCATGATCCGCATAGTTGGTACTAGTAATGCACTAGTCATGGTACGTTTAAATATTCCAAGTGAGAATGTGCGTGTGCGATATCGTATAAAAGTAAGCATATATGCATGATTGTGTTTAAGTATGAGTACATCTAACGTAGGCTATACCACTCTGGTTATGCCTCCCATAGATTTCAAGTATGACTACTAAGTTATACGAATGTATGAATTTGAGTATGGTTGATGACAATTGTGTATAAGTTTAGCATGTAGTATCGAGCGTATTAGTTGAAGCACAATGAGATTAAGCATATATAAGTTACCCGAGACTTTGAATGTGTAAATACGAAATGCAATGTTCACAAGTGTAAGGTTGTCTTGAAGTATTGACTACATAGACTGAAACGTGTATGGTGATATGCATGTATGGTTGTTTGAGTCAAAATATTGAGTTTTCGAACCAAAATAGACTTTATCGGGGATGGAGAATCAGATTTGGTGAACGTCGAGAGAGTCTTGAGAAAGGTATTAACTTATGATAAAAGATGTGGTTTGTAAAAAGGAAATGCTATGTTTTGTTTTAAAAGGTTTGGAGTCGCGTATGTCGTGGTTTGTCCAACCTAATGAACCTTCCATGTCCACGTGTTTAGGTTTAGAATTGTGCATTAGCGATCTTGAAAATGTTTAAAATAGTGATCTGGCTTGATTAAAAGCGTTTTATATCGAAGTAAGGAATGTTGTGTTTTGAAATTCCCGTGGAAAACTTTGGTTTTGAAAAGAATTTAGCATAATGAACTTACAGATAGTTGTACTTCTTGGTATAGACGTGTAGGTTTTGGGTGACTATGTCTAGTGTATGTATTGGGAGTTGGTTTAACCTGTGAGATGGTTGTGGTAGGTTGGTTGAATGGTAGTTTGATGGTAGGGTGCCGGGTCCCAACTAGACGTCTAAGGTTTGACGCTTAATGCACAATGGCATGGTGTACAAGTGAATTATCGGCCATGGCTATTGGAAGATTTCCTAGGTATGGTTCATATCAGGTTTCTTGGGTTGTGGGTATATACAGGGTAGTAAGTGTCTCGTTCTTGTTCTAAGGTATCGATGGATTTCCGAGTAGGAGAAATGGTTCTAGGTTAGGATCTATCGTTGAAAGTGAAGTCTCGAGGGTGTAGGGTTGGTCACTGTGTTTGTCGGTTGACCATGGATTGGTTATTTTTACCAACTAAGTATGGTTAACGAAGCAGCATCTATAAGACTTATATGTATGTGAGAGAAAGTTTTCGCTGGCTCCCTGTTGGGAACAAAATGTCTTTTAGAAGGATAGTATAGTGTGAGTGTGCTTTAGTGATTGGGTAAATGTGATAATTGTGGGCAAGAGGTTCATTAGACCAACTAAATTGATAGGTAGCATTTCATAAGATTTTGAAAATTGGATGAGGAACATTTTAAGCGTGATTTGAAAGTTCGAGTACGTGATTTATGTAAATAAATCGTTGGGTGAGAAACACGTTTCATAGGGTAATAAGGTTCGAGTTTCATGTATAAATGAGATAATTCACATAATGATAAAAGGTTTAAGTATAATTCTAAATCGAATGATTGTCATGAAAGTGGTCGAGTTGTGATTTAATCTCTCATTGAGGTGTGGACATCACTCTATCTCAAGGATAAGATTTCGTTGGGGAAATGGGTGGAGTCAATCGTCAAGGTAAGGGAATCAATCATATCTTGATGATAAGGCTTCCATTTTTGGGAATATGAACTTTGCTGGTGCATTGAATCGCAATAATATATATACTTATTATATAATATATATATATATATGTAATATTATATTTATGTGTGTGTGTGTGTGTGAAAAGGATTAGTATGGTATTGAGTAATCATTGTGAAAATAATTTAAATTTTGAAAAGGAGAATTCTGAGTCGTGTTATGCATAAAATTGATAATAGTATAACGGTGGTTTTGACTAAAAACTTGGATTGTTCGAAAAACGGAACTTTGGCTAAACCAAAGTGATCGAAGGTCCTTTCGAGCTTGGGAAGCATGTTTGGCCTAATAGGTAGAATACTCTCAACGAGGAGCGGTTAACGGTATTTACCCTTCTAGTTACTACATGTCCCTAGTCGATCGCAAGTTCGAAACTTTGGCTGGATTGAAAATCGAAGAGTGGGGCTAGTTACCAAGATTTGGGTATCACCCCTAACTTGATAACGTCGTTCTCTAAGGACCAAATCCGTCTCGTGGGTAAGGGTCCACTAGAACGAGTATAGTGAAATTTCCATCAAGGTAAGGATGTCACTCCTAACTTGATGGTGTAATTTCATGTAAAATCGAATACGCGGATTGAGACATGCTTGCGGACCGTAAGGCCTATGCCCTTGCAATTCGTAAGGCACTCCAGAAAATAAAATATTTCATTTTTAGCCCTTTTGCTTGTCTATTTTGTCATTTTGTGCTACAAGCTTATATGTTAAAAATATTTTAGGATTTTTAAGAGGTATTCAAGCATGTTATAAGTATGATGTATGTATGATCAAATCCCGTAGGATTGGAAGGCTCGGTTTTTTGTATAAAAATGCGTTTTTGGTGATTGTTTATGTATTGTGTATGCATGAATAAACAAGTATGATATAAAATGTATCGTCCATTATAATCAAGTCTCGAAATTACATTGATTTAAATCAACCTTCGAATTAAAACAAATTCGAAAAGAATACGGAAAGACGGAATGTTATAGTCTCCCCTACTTTAGGAAATTTTGTCCCAAAATTTATTCAAGAGGAAGACCCATGGAAAGAGTGGTATTTTAGAATAGTTGGATACAGAAAATAAGATGCTTGACTAGGAACGTGGTTGTCATTTAGTTATTAAGAAGTATCACGTGCAAACATACAAAATGAAAGTAGGTTAACTGCAACATGTAAAATCGGCTAACAAAAGTTTCGGCTAAGTCGTTGCTTCATTGAGAAGTGTAAGGATTTAACGATTTGATTGGCTAAGTAAACGAGTGTAAATAGACAATTGGGAGGGAAAATAAATGAGTTTGTAAATATAATTCGCTTGTCTAAAATGGATTGAGATATTACCCATAAGTAAGTGTATAAGGTTGTAAAATGGATAGGTGTGTGTATAGGTGATGGTATCGTGATCAAGTTCCAGAAATGTGATAAATAAGCGACCAAAAGTAGTGCTTAGGTAAACCGACTTATTATTATTATTATTATTATTATTATTATTATTATTATTATTATTATTATTATTATTGTAAATAAGGATGTAATCTTATAAAATGAGATGGCCAAAGCCATAATGTTAAGTAAGGGTTTTATCGGGTTAAAATGATTTGATAAAGATTTATGCTTGTAAGGAAAGACTTTACTGACTTGAAATGAGATGGTGAAAATTTATGATTGTAAGAAAAAGATTTTATCGGTTTAAAAATCTGATGGTAAAAGTTTATAAGTTGTAAGGATAGATTTTATCGGGATTTAGGTGTGGTAGTTATAGCCAAGGGGTTGGAGAAGAATGGAGAATGATTGGACAAGGTGTCATTGTCAAGAGATATCCATTTGGTCCCCTTTGGCATAGCAGTTATTGACCGTAGAGGTGGGAGTACGTCAACGAGCCTTGTTTGGTTGCACGTGGCTTTGTGGATGTACTTCTTGTCTTGTTTACCCATAGTCGTAAGTGGAGGTTAAGGAGGGGTAAAATGGCGCATCGTGATTGGCCACGCGTCGATATTGGTTGTACCTTTTGTCTCCTTCATGGTGGCATTTCATGGGGGTCTCCTTGAACAGCGTCTGGCGAGTGATCGGTTGTAGGTTGCTTTCACCTTATATTGTATGTCTCCTCTATGTTGGCACAGTATCGCGCCCGCGGGGGATTGTTATAACCAGTTAGTTGTTTTTTAGGTTGGATGTAGCTATGGTCTTGGGCCCACAGGGCTTAGTCGCGCCCCGCGGGAGGTTTAATACCATAACCCTTCAGGACCGAATTGTTGGGTTATGTAAGATCTGCTGATAATGAAAGCCAAAACCCAAGGGAACCATCTTCCCTACCTGATGGAATAAGTTACAGTACAAACATAAGTCCAGAAGTTTCCCCTTGAAGACTTCCCAGACAACTACATAAACTACTGGAACAGAGCTGCTGATCAAAAAGATATGAAGACAAAGTACAAAGTGCTTAAATGTAAAAGTGTTGGGTAAACAAGTCAACAGTCAAGTCAACAAAGTCAAGATTGAAAACCAAAAGACCAAGTCAACAAATCAACACAAGGCCATAAGACTGATTTCAAAAGTGTTGGAACCCTTCCAGCAGTTTTAGAAATCCAATTATTTTCTTTTATAGGTAGTAATTTTTATGTAACGGTGTTTCTGCTAGTCGTTACATCATTTATGAGGTTATTTAGGGTCGCTTTCATGGTGATGTCACCAGCAGTTCTCTCCTATATATATATTGAGTGTGTCTTTGTAATTAAGTAATACTAAGAGCCAAAATGTTGAACTTGGTGAGAGAATGCACCTGGTGAGGGGGAGGATTATTTACTTAACTGATTGTACTAAAACATTTTAATGTTAAATGAAAGCATTCTACAATCATTCTCAAATCCAGCTGTTTTTATGCTGATGTGTTTAATATCTATTTTATTGAATTTTTTGAATTTGTTCAACTATATTATCAAAAGCACACACTTTCTGACCCAACACGAATACTCACTAGATTCAATTTCTTGCACACCCAATTGTCCTTATTGTATGAAATAATTACATGTTCGAGCAAATCAACACATTGTTGCCATTCTATAAACTCATCATTGTGTTGTAAGGACCTCTTTTAACTCTATTTTTTTGGGAATCAAGTAGCCTTGCATATTGTAGCAATCTTCTACTTTGCATAATCTTAATGATTGCAGACGGTAGGTGGTTAGCAAGAGATCATTCAGAGGGTGATCATAACATTTTATATAAATTATTTCCTATCCTTGGTTGATGAGTAAAAAACAGCTAAGGGGCTGACTTTCTTTATCATTCTCGCACCTGCAACCGAACCCCTTTTGCAAATTGTTGTTTATTTGCTAAACTGCCTTGTCGTTTCTTCTTTTTAAGGTGGGAGAACCATCTTTCTCATCCCTAGCACTCTCTTAATCCTGCAGTATTACATATGTGTTTTTCATATCATCCCTAATTTCTTTAAAAACACATTTAAAATAAATAAAAACCACCAATAATAAATATAAATCGTGTTGGAATACTATGCCTAGCTAACGACATTCAACAACACTACTTCCAAGGTGGTTACACTAAGAGCAAAAACCATGCAAAGAATTGTTTGATGGTTAAACAATCTAACATGAAATTTACCTATGGTGATAATTTTAGTTATTAGTTATTCTTACTTGTGAAATAATAATCAACTAAATGATGGGTAGTAAATAAGTAGTTATTTAATTGTTTCGTTTAATATAAACGAGTTTCATTATTTAATTAAATTGTAAACTACGTTAATCAAAAAGATAAAATAAATAAATTGTTTTTTATTTAATTATATATTTAGATAATTATATGTACAATGATAATTATATAACCTTGTTTAAATAACTATATCGAACGTCGTTGTTGCTCCTGAGTTGCTCACATCGCCGACACTCGGACCGGTTCCACCATCTGGTTAATCCTGTTTGTTATGGTGATTGATTACGCGTAGAAATCGAAGGTGTTTCAGTTGTCGGGTATACTTGAGATGTCAAGTTTCGTGTTTTCAGATCTAGCGCCCAGAGTGTTGAATTGAGGTGTCTCGCGTTTCACAATCTGCTACAATCAGTTAAGATAATTGTTTTAAACACCCTATGTTTGTTCTCTGTTTCTATTTCTTTGCATCTGGATTCCTGATGAGCGTTCCAAATTTTGACATGGATAAGTACATACACACATTTCTACTGCGTTTAAAATTTCAAAATACGTATAAATCCCAACAAACTTATCGGCGTCGAAGGACTGGGCAAAGATAAAGAGGAATGTGTGTCCTATTCAACATAACCAGTTAGGACAAGTAAGGTGTATAACCATAAATAGTTTGTGGTCGGTGGTTAAACTCATATGATTACTTTGTTATGAAGCTTGCTAATGATCTTAAAATGTTAGATTAATGGTGAACCAAGGTGTTGATTCACTTGATTAACATAAATGTAATGACTTAACTCTATGTAAGCAAAGATAAAAAGTAAATAACAAATGAGATTTCAAGTTGTAAACAATGAATGAGAAAATGATCACCCCGGGTTTCGAGCTATATAGCAACTTATATGTAAGACTCGAACTAATATTTAAAATTTCGTGATAAAAATATTTGCTAACCAAGTCACTTACACCACAACAGATAGTTTTATAATAAACATCGTTATGGTTTGATTTCATATAACAAGCCATTTTTTTCATATCCCAATAAAACATTAAAAAAAGCGGAAGTTAACAAGCGTTTGGGATTTGTTCAGTTATTGACATGGCTTGATCTTCATCCAGTGCTCAAAATTAGTTATTACCTAACAATAGATTTCATTCAAGCAACTAGTATATAAGTTATTTGAATGAAATCGTTTAAAACAAGAAACGAAAATAGTTTTACTGATTCAGGGTGCCCTTGCGCGTCGCAGAGGGGTAAACTAGTTCCCTTGCGTGGCCCGGGGGAATGAAAACTGAACAGGTCATTGACCAGGCTCTCTCGCTCGTCGTGGAGGAGCCTTGATCTTTCCCTCGCGTGGCATGGGGGAGAAAATTTTCTAGAAGGTTTGTGGAGCTGGGCACTTTACACACTTAGCCAAATTCTGCAATTTTTCTCACCAAGTTTCACCCAACTTAATCCAACTTCAAGTTTACCATTTTTAGGACTGTCCCCCATATTTGTAAGTCCAAATCCACAATCCGAACCTGGAGTCTTTGGATTCCAATTACTTCGTTTGGTTTGGAACTTTTACCCAAAGTGACCACTTATAAAGGCTTTAAGCATTCTTACTCATGCCTCTATGTTCCTTATCAAGTTTTTCCTCATTTTCTCCCAACCACAATCGAAATTATGATTGCTATCTTGGGACAATACCTTGGCTTCTACAACCCTGCGGGTCGCTTATACCTTGGTTTTACATGTTGATTACTTGGTCTATGACCATATAGACCACAACCGACCCGTTTGGTTTGCCACTCGTAGTTCTCATCAATCAAGAGTGACAACCATCATTTTATCAATTCTCACCATGGTCCATGACCATGTTTATTTTTGTTAGGCAACACCTTCACTTCTATGACCCCACGGGTCATTTATACTTCGGTTTTACATGCCATTTGATATGGTTTATTTAAAACACATTTACCACTTAACCCAAAAGGGATCCTTTATTTAACCCTTAGTAGTCTTTCATTTAGCATCATCAATAATAGATCAATTAATAAGAGCGTAACAATATAGCTATGTACCTTAAAGCTTTCCTTTGAGATGAGCGTACTTTCTGGCTTGGCTTCCTGAAGCCTCACTTAAGTAGCCTATAGTTTTCAACCCAAGTGGTCATTAGAACACATTGTAGGACCGATCCTGATAGCATAGGAACCTAGATTTGATATTTAATGTCCATAATAGTGGAAATATTATGACACGATTACCAAATAACAAGAATTAATCAGTTAAACGTCAATTTTATTGATAAACTTCAAATCTCCAGTTTGACAGAGCTTCGCTACTTAGAGCACCAAAGTTACAAATGACAAGATCAAGCTAGCTATTTATAGGATAGCAAGTTCGCTAGAGGGAGCAGGAGTTCGGGCGAACTTGACATAGTCAAGTTCGGCCTTACTTGACTTCACAATAACATCTCAAGCGAACTTGACATCCAAACACATAAATACTTGATTTTGCTAGCCTATTCACATCTAATTTATACAGACTCGATATAAGACTAAGACATAGACATTCTGCACCAACAGACTCCCCCTTGGATATCGTCTCGTCTTTTATCAGTCTCTAAAACTCTGTCTTTAATAAAACTTTAACGTGTACGACCAAAGAAGTTTTTGTACGGCTTCTTTCAGTCTTTCCTGCTTTGGATCTGGCGTCTGATCAGTAGGTGGCACTTTAGTCATAAATTGGTACCTTCTGAGCCTTGTCGCCCTACCTCTTTCATTAATATCTTCGAGACGCTTTTCTTCCTTAAAAAATTCTACACGTTCAAGATCCCTCCAACTCGATTCCCACATCCTACCAGAGTTAACTTCACGTGCATAACAGACATTAACAACCCTCTGATATTGCATGGCTTGTTCTTTTTCACGTTCTTCGAAAACAATCTTGCTGTAGAACAAACACTTGATGTCTTCCTTCGAGCAATTTACTAGCCACATTGGGTCTCCTTGTCGTTCTCCAAAGCCCTCTCATACCTTGAACCCCAAACATTTCAACCCTCTCCTTAGTAATATCCAGATGATCCTCAAATCATAACACGATCACAGCTTCACACGTATTTGGATCAATCTGCCACCACTTAAACAATGGATAAAAGTTCTGTTCGATTGGCATTAAAGGCATGTTCCCCATTGCTCTCTAGCATTTCATGATCAATGTAATATCTTTCTCCCCAGTTTTCTTGTTTGTTTTGATACGACGTCCCAGGATGAAAGGCTTCCAATATCTAAAACCCTTTGTTGCTTCGAACTTGATCATTTTCTACAGTAATTGATCAATGAATTTCATATGGTATGTTACATTCCTCGTTTGAATAAGCTCTTCAACATCCCAGTAAGGTAGTGTCTTGGAATCTGCCAAATATTTGAAGTATTGAACTCCAAATTCTCGTTTGATGGCATACACATTCAGTTCCTTGAACCACCCCCAGCTTAAAATATCACCTAATGACACATCTTTGTCTGTGGTAAAGAATGCTAGAGATCGTCGAAACTTCCTTTCTTGTGACATCTCTTTAAACCAGGATTTCTTAGCTTGAGCGATCTCTTCCTTAGTCATTGGCTTCAGAACTTTTCCATCACGCATCGATTCTTTGATCTTTTCCTTTAACATGTCTTCGTTAAGCTGCTTGTACATCTCTTCGAAAGTTGGGAAACTATATGTGTTAGGACCGACGTACTTCTCAGCTTCGTCTTTCTCGTCATCAGAGGACCAATCTTCAACAATAACTCTGTTGTATTCATCTGCCTCATATCTTCGTTGATAGTGATACTCATTAGGCTCAAATGTATTCACGTTCAGCACTTGCTCTTCGAAATCAAAATCAAGTGATTCTGCATCAACATCGATCAACTTTGCTAAATCCTCTTTGGAATAGTTGTGCATGAATTCACCCTCTTCAACATTATGTTCAAGCATAAGTATCAATGGCTTTATCGGAACTGCAACAACTGGCTGTGCAAAAGTAATAGCAATAGACAAATCAACTTCATCTGACGGCCCTGCTTGCTCTGACTCCCCCTGATTTTGATCGTCTATTCTGTTCGATTCATCATCTAACAGTGAGGTAAAATCAAATTCAGCATTCATTGCTGCATCAACCACCTTCAACCCTGTACCACTCGGACATCATCATTTCCTCCATCATGGTCAGAATCATCTTTAGGATCATCAGTTGGTGGTTCATCATCTTTTTCCTTATCTTCAGCTTCCTCATCGTCCTTTTCTTCAGTAACAGTTACAGTATCAGAAGGCTTGACAGATTCGTCAACCTTAGAAATCTCGGACTCCGAAGCTTTCTCAACATTTTCATCAACATGCTTTTCAGCTTCAGAAGATTTTGGTGCATCACCTTCAACACCTTTGCCTTTGCTACTTTCTGCAAGTTCTTTCTCAGCTCTTTCTCTTGCTTCTTGCCTATCCAACCGATCGTATTCAGCAATAAAATCAATGCCAAGACTGTTAGACAACACTTTTAGCATTCTTGTGAATCTTCTATCATTTAGAGCTTGTATCGTTTTCAACTCAGCAATCTCTGTCTGTAGCTTTTCATTGGCATCTTGTAAGCTTTCAATAATGCCTTAAAGAATTCACAATCGCTTTCCAACACCTTGATCTTATCTTCCATCATTTCTTTCTCAACAAAACTTTGAGTCACTTTATTTATTAGTTCGGCCTTTTCTTCTTCATTCTTTTGAACTTTCTCTTCTAAGATCTTGACACGCTTTTCAAGAATATCAACGTCTGATTCAGGAAAGAAATCATCTAGATATTGAAGATCTACCAGCACATTTGGAATATCACTAAATATCTTTGACTTTGGAGTTTTTGGTGTTGATTTAGGAGTAGCAGCCTTTGGTGTAGAAGCCTTTGGAGTTGAGCTTTCAGGATGAACAACTTTAGGATCAGGAGATTGAATCACCGGAACTTCAAGTAATACAGTCTCAGGAGGTTCTTGTGTAACTCCTGTATATTCTGCTTCAGCTTAATAACAACAGGAGGTTCTTGTGTAGGAGGTTCTTGTGTGACTCCTTTCTCCTGTGCACCAGAAGGTTCTTGTGTGACTTCTGTGCTCTTTAACTTTCCAACATCTCATGCTTGCTGGTTTCTGAGCTTTTTTGTTTTCTTTCCTTTTGCCTGTGGAGACCCTGTAGTCTTTGTCGTTGAAGTTACTGCAAACTTTACACGCTTTGTTCTTTTCTTTGGTCTCTCTTCATCAAATTCTTTTTCTTGCTCGGGATCAAAATCAACATCGCCTTTAGTTAATCTTTCCTTTTCAGCTTCGGCATCAACAATCTTTTGCCTTTTCTCAAGCGAATCATCTGATTCTTCATCTTTGTCAGAAGTAGCCGATATAACATCATCTTGTTGAGTACCTGTCTCGGTCTCTTGGCTTTCTATGTTAGCAGCAACACTAGAACCAGCTTCACCTTGAACATTTTCTGGCTCGTCTTCATCAATAAGCATAGTGTCTGCTTTCTTAGTTGTACGCTTCTTTTTCTTTTCAACTTCAACCTTTAGAAACCATTCATTGCGAGCTTTAGGCTTGAATGTCGCAAACCATTCTTTTTCAGCATTTAATTCTTGTTCATCACTACTACCATCATTTATCCACTTGTTTTCAGCAGGCGCAACATAATTTTCATTCTTCAGTGCCCCAAACAGTGGTTTAGCAACTGGTGCTGAATCTTGCTTCTGGAATTTGATTAACTTCTTCACAGTGGTTTCATCAAGATGACTGAAGTATAGAATGTCATTTGGATCACGTGCAATATCTGTAAACTTCTCATCGATGAGCATTTGCACAAATCTTGGATATAAACACAATCTTGTATCCTCCATATTCTTTGACATGTGAGTAAACATGAGCTTTGAATAGTTAAACAGCTTTTTCAAGATCAACGCCATAGCCATGCAAGCCATATAGTCTTGGACGTCATCGGACCTGCTTTACGATGGCTGAATGTATGTATGATTGCGTGCATGAGAAGCTTGTAGGGGTTTCGAACTTCCCCTTTCTTCAATGTAGGCTTAGTAACGCTTTCTTTGTAGCCCATCCTATAAAAACAACCACGAACCATCTTCTCGTCAAGAAATATCGGATCATCTTTATCGTCGTTGAATTGTAAGATCCTTCGGATATCTTCTTCAGTGACCGTAATGCTTTTATCTTCGTTTCCGACTTGAACTGACGAAGTAATAGTCTTTTTATCTTCACTGAGACTTGCAATCATCCAGAAATGATATATGTGCGATCGATAAGACACCGTTCGTTCAGTGATAGCGCGATGTATCGGACAATCCTTCAGAAACTTCAAAATACTTTCATATTCTTTTAGCGATGGACACAACGCCTTATCAAGCGTAATACAGGTGTTGTGGAACTTAGAAAAATCCATCGTAATTACCCGCGCTGGAACTGGAAACATTTAGCACGCATTTCGAGAAAAATTACAATTTTTAAAATGTTACATCAAGTTCGGGCGAACTTGATGTTGAAATTACAAACCAATTTTGTCAAGTTCGCCCGAACATGCTTATCAACATGTTCAATCAATTCATTTACAAGTTCGGGCGAACTTGTAATGATACATTTCAATTATACTAGCCTAAGTTCGAGCGAAATTCTTAGTTCACACCATTCTTTCTGATTTTTTCTTAAGTTCAGTCGAACTTAGTGTTAGAACATGGATTTTGTTGTTTTTTAGGATGCAAGTTCGGCCGGACTTGATAAACAAGTTTGGGCGAACTTGTCATCTTCTCCATCAAAGACATGCATCATCCTGTTATGATCAATTTGAAAGAATCTAGTTCAGATCCATGGTCGATTTTAGTTGTTTATTACATTTATAAGATCAATTTGTCCATTAGAAACCTAAATCTACTAGATTTTAACATTTTCAGATCTAAATTAAGCGATTAAGTTCAATTCATGGTTCAAATCTTGCATTCTCACCTCTACCATTGCAATAAGTGTGCAAATCACCTAAGGCAATTTAAATTTTGGCAGCACAACGGTACAATCTTAGCTATTTAATCAAATCTCTCTAAATCGCCAAGTTTGCTCAGAGGTTTTCACGAACAGATACTGAAGTTCGGCCGAACTTGCTTTCAATATATACTCTAGCAAGTTCGGGCGAACTTGTAACCCCAAGATATAAAAGCCCATAGCAAGTTCGGGTAGACTTACAGAAACTCAACAATATTCAAACAAGTTCGGTCGAACTTGTTACAATATATTTCTCTAAACCCTTAAGCAAGTTCGGCTGAACTTGCCTAAACCAAGTTTCAAATTTTCAAAATTTTGCAATTTTAGTCTATGAACTTTTCACATTTTACCAGTTCTGAAAATCCACTCAGTTGACCAAATCCAAGCTAATGACCTTGGTTAACCGATTTGTCTGCCGAGTCCAAGTTAATGACCCCGGTTTGATCCGTTATGAACAAACTGTTGACTTTTTCAAAAATCAAAGTTTCAAATTAATGAACTTTTTATCGTTTTGACTTATCAGTTTTTACAGATTGGCTCCCAGGCCGTTGTCAAATAGATTCCCACTAGTTTAAGCACCTTACCAGACTTCGAAGATCAGTTCTCCAACATTGGTTTGCTGAAAACAATGTAGAAACAAAATCTTTTTGTATTTTTGTAAGTTTATGCTAAAACACACTGAAAATATTTTGGTTTTAATCTGTAAAGCAGATAAACTATGTACAGGACAAAGTAAACTATGTAAAAACATATTTACAGACATATTTTGTAAATTCATGTCTAAGGATCATATCAGTTGATTGAGACATATCACCAGTACCGTTGACCTTTAGATGACTTTAAGTTTTAAACTCGTTTACCTAGATTGTCGATATGTTTGTCCACTTAAACTTTGACACATTTCTCAATTGTTCCAAGATATGTTAAGGTATGATTTATGAAACTTGACTTATCTATGGTTCCCACTTCTTGAATATACTCTTGTATCAAGATTCCCTAGATTTCATCTTACAGGTGAATATAGCGTAATTGATATCTGTATCTGGGTTAATGCGAAGCCTTGAGAGCTCAGGTTAATACCACCGTATCGACAAAGAGATGAAGGCTCGACTTAAAGGTATGTTCCATTTAAGGAATCTTTTAAGCACTGCAAATGATTAGATCTTTCGATACTTTTCAAGATTGCATGCAGTTTAGGGGTTTATAGCGAAAGTATTATAGAAGTTCTAGGCTATTGCTTCCGCAAAATCAGAAGAACTTGTATAATACGCCAGATATCAACTATCCATAAAGACCTCTTATCTCAGAATCAGGCAACCCTTCAATCGAAATTTCGGAGTACTAAGTCCATATATCCAAGATGTGTTAAACCACCGGTTTAAGCAGTTGCGAAATTTAGTTTATATCTCGGAAAAAATTTACTGAACGTGTTAAGTCTATCGACACATCCACGGTAAGACTTGTTTATCACTTTTAAACTTTACATTTCTTTAGCATACTGTGATAGTCCACTGATGTACTAACATTTCCTTTTGTGACACCAAATTCTTTTTGTCTTTTTCAATGTTTTTGTACTTTTTGATTTTTCATATGTTTTTGTATTTTCTCAAAATATTCTCCCCTTAAAATCAAAAACATATTTTTGAATTTTAGTTTTAAAGAAATACTAAGCTTAAAAGATAGACAAACCAATGTGGATCACGTGAACTCGTCGTCCAATCCATATTCAACCTCAGATTCCGCACCTGCCAGCAAATTTTTAATACCGTTAAGCTTCATGAGATATTTAAATCTTGTTAAAGGAAATGCTTTGGTATAAAAATCAGCCTTTTGTTCATCATTGTGGATTTTTCTATTCGCACCAACTTCTTTTTGTAGCAGTCACGAATGAAGTGATAATGAATTTCAATGTGTTTAGTGCGTGAGTAATGAACAGGATTTTTGTGATATCGATCAACGCCTTATTATCTACAAATAGAGGCGTATCAAGAAATTGCAGACCATAATCCCTCATCTGTTGTTGAATCCAGAGGATTTGAGAACAACAGCTGGAAGCAGAAATGTATTCTGCCTCACAGGTAGAGAGAGAGACCGTGATCTGTTTCTTGCATTGCCATGTTACCAAACGAGTTCCGAATAACTGGCAACCCGCGGTCGTAGATTTAGAGTTCAACTTTTCCACCCCCGAAGTCTGAGTCAGCGTATCCCGTGAGATCTAAATTGTCGTTCTTTGGATACCACAAGCCGGTGCTTGGACATCCCTTCAAGTATCGGAAAATTTGCTTGACTATCTGCATGTGTGACACTCGCGGACTGGACTGGTATCTCGCACATAGCAGGTAGGATACATGATATCTGGGCGCGATGCCGTCAGATACATCAAAGATCCTATCATCGATCAATAGAGTGTGTCATCAACTTTGGTTCCAGTCTCGTCAATGCAAATCCCATGATTCAGTGCCAGCGGAGTCGAAAGCGGCTTCGAGCTATCCATTTCAAACTTCTTGAGAATGTCGTGAACATACTTTGTCTGATGAATGAATATGCCGTCTGGTAACTGATCGACCTGTAATCCAAGAAAGAATTTCATTTCGCCCATGGAGGACATCTCGAATTTCTTCTTCATGATATTTTCAAACTCTTTGCAAAGACTATCATCCGTTGAACCAAAGATGATATCATCCACATTGATTTGTACAATGATTAGATGACTTCCGACTTCTCTGGTAAACAATGTACTATCCATTGTGCCTCTTATAAAGCCGTTTCCAACAAGATGTTGCGATAACGTCTCGTACCAAGCTCTCGGGGCTTGGTGTAATCCATATAAGGCTTTGTCTAGGAGATAAGCTTTGTTCTTGTTCAGCGGATCGACGAACCTCGGTGGTTGGCCGACGTACACTTGTTCACGAAGTTTACCGTAGAGAAATGCGGATTTTACATCCAACTGGTACACTTTAAAACCTTTCCAAGCTGCGAACTTGAGGAAAATGCGGATTGACTCTAATCGTGCAACCGGTGCATATACTTCTGTGTAGTCAATACCCTCTTGCTGGTGGAAACCTTTGACAACCAACCGAGCTTCGTTTCTGACAATTACTCCCTGATCATCCCTTTTGCACTTGAAGACCCACTTCGTATCTATAGCTTTCTGCTTCAGTGGTAAGTCTACAAGCCTCCAAACACCCAATTTCTCGAATTGTAGCAGTTTCTCTTGCATTGCTATCACCCAGTTCTCGTCACCCGGAGCTTCATTAACAGTTTTTGGCTTTTTTTAAGAGATGAAACATGAATAGTAGCCGTAGTCTTGGGTAGGAGCAACTCGGGTGTAGAAACAACTAAGTGCTTTGTTGATTTGGCTTCGTGTACGCACACCAGTTTGTAATTCACCATTGATATTTGTTGAAGGATGGTAAGAATATGATCTTGGCATTTCTTCGCTAGGAACATCAACTGAGCTTTGCTGATTTGAGATGTTCAGATCAACGTTCAATTCAACGTTAGGAGCGCTAGATGAAGCATCGTTCTGATTGCTCGGGCTAGCAGATTGATTTAACATGTTGGATATCTGCTCAACTTCTTCATCCGATGAGGATTCACCATCAGCATCAAATGTCGGCGCTTCATCAGAGTCAGAATTCTGATTCTGAGGCATACTTGGCACTGTTTTTGCATTTTCTGGTTCGGAAGAAACATTCGATGGAGTTATAAACGGTGTTGCTTCTGTTTCAGAAATATTTTCAACTTGAACGCTGCTATTACTAGGACTTGCTCCGGAAGATGAAGAATCCAACGTGGGTTGATTAACCAAAATTGGTCTAATGATTTGTTCCTGATTCGCCGACTGTTGAAGATAATATAACGCTGTGATTTCTTCTTCAGACGGTTCTTCCGGCAAGTCGAATGACTTCCAAAGATCTTGATAGTTGAACAGCCATGCGTCGCCTCTTCTTTGAATAGGATCCATATAGTTAAAGCAATCAACATGATGTGCTTTAATTACCTTTCTCAACGAGGGAACATACACTCTTCTTAGCGGACTCACATACCCGACAAAGAAACCTTCAAGCGATTTGGCCCCGAATTTACCATCTTGATCGATTACAGTACATGGCGCACCAAATGGCTCTAAATATTTCAAATTTGGCTTCCGTCGGTTTATCATTTCAAAACATGTCTTTTTGGATGGTTTAACAGTTAAAACCCTATTTAGTGTATAGCAAGCCGCAACCGCCTCACTCCAGAAGCTTACAGGAAGTTTTGAGTCGGCAAGCGTAGTTCTTGCTGTTTCGATTAAAGTTCTGTTCTTCCTTTCAGCTACACCGTTTTGTTGCGGAGTATAGGGTGCACTGAATTCGTGCAGAATTCCCTTAGCGTTGTAAAATTCTTTCATCTTATTATTCTTGAATTTTGTGCCGTTGTCACTGCGGATTCGTCGGACAGGGAGATGATAAAGGTTTTCTAGCTTCTTGAAAAGAAACACCAAATTTGCAAATGTTTCGTCTTTTGATTCTTGGAAGAAAACTCATGAATAACGTGAATAGTCATCTGTGATGACCAAACAGTATAAGTCTCCTGAAATACTTCGAACGTTCACAGGACCAAACAAATCTATATGGAGACGTTCAAGCGGCAGCTTAATTGAATTCAGAATCTTCTTCAGATGTGACCTTTTCATCTACTTCCCCTTTTTACATTCCAGACAGTGATCAGACATATGAAGCTCCGAAGATTAACACCCTCAACCAGATCATTATGTACCAGAAAATTCATTTTTCGTAAATGAATGTGCCCCATTTTCCGATGCCAAAGAATAGAATCTTTCTCATTAGCTTTCGTTGCAAAACATTGTGTTAATTTTGATGATGTGGTAGCGACGCCCATATCTAAGACATATAAATCGTTCTCGCGCGAGGCTCGCATCAGAATCCACTCATCAGGTATTTTGAAACCGGCTTTAAGATCATACACTCTTTGTCGTTGAAATGCACCGTGAACTGTTTGTCACAAATCTGCGAAATGCTCAGAAGATTGTTCTCAAGCTCAGCAATGTAGTTCACTCTATCAAATGATACTACACCGTTGGAAAGTTTTCCCTTAGTGACAATCCTTCCACCTTGATTACCGGCAAATCCAACATATCCGCCGTTAATAGCTTTCGTGTTGAACAAAAGAGCTTTCATCCCTGTCATATGTCTGGACGCTCCATTATCCAAAATCCACTTTGAAAGAACGGACCTTTGGAGCCCCTGTACATATTAAAATCTAGTTAAACAGCGCGACCTAAGCCTTCTTAGTCTTGGGTTTGGGATAAAAAGCTTGGCAATCATCCTCATAATCTTCATCTGAGCTTCCACTGTCAGTTACATTTTCAAAGTTCACTTTATTTTTACCTTTTGATGATTTGACAGTTTCAGTTTTGGTCTCAGATTTAGATTATTTCTTGTTATCAGTCATAACAAGCTCTGACTTGATAACCTCAGATGTTGTTGATTTTTCTTACCAATCCAGGCTTGTGATTTTATGTTTGCCTTTTTGATGTAAAACTTGTTTTCGTTTGCCCTGGAAGTTTCACCTTTTTCGAAAATTGAGTTTTCAAGTTTCTTTTCAGTTTTAGGTTTAACTTCAGATTTTAATTCATTTCTTTTCAAAATCGTTACAGGTTTTACAAACTCTGGTTGCTTTGGTTTTACAACATCTGAACTTTCTTTCCTTCGAAGATAGGTCGGCTTAGATTTCGGACACTTACGTGCAATATGACCAACTTCATTGCACTTGAAGCAAGTCCGATCATCATGTGAATGACCACTAGTGGATTTTACCCCACTTGCAGCTTTGGCCTTATCTTGAAGTTCTTTTGCTTTCTTAAACTCATCGTTTGATTGTATTCCAATCAAACTTTCCTCGTGAACCACGCTTGTCCCATAAACGAATTTCATGTTTTTATCTTTGTACTCGTGAAACGGTGACTTTTTCTTTACCGGTTCTTCTTCCTCATCTAAACCCAACCCAGCTCTTTGGTTTTCCGGATGATCACCACCCTTTCTCCGGTAGTTATTGTAATTTCTTTTGGGTTTAGAATAGAATTTCTTTTCTTTCTTCTCCAGGTCCTCTGATGAAACTTCAACCAGTTTGAACAATTTATCAAGTTGTTCTTCTTTGACATTCCGAATCGGAAAATTGTCATCAAAGTATAATCTATCAGATTCCTTAACCTTGTACATGACTACGTTAGGATCATCACATAGACCATCTTCCGATGATGTATCGTCATCTTCGGATTTTGTGTCAGAATGTTCAAACTCGAGGTGGCGCTCTCAAAGCTGCCGTCATCAGAATCATTCAGAACATTTTCAACCACATTTTTAACCACCGCATTATTGTCATCATCTGATGTAGTATAGATTACATCAATGTTCTCCGGCAACTCATTTTTCTTTTCAGATAATAACTCAATGTTGAGTGCCTTATCCATCCCATCAACAGTTTTGCGACAATATTTCTCGCATAGGGGTGGTGGAACATTACTGTATTCTCTACCATTTTTCTTTTTAGACCTTTTATCATTTTCTTCCGACGAGATCATGGGAAGAATATGATCGATGACATAAGCGTTAGTTGTATAACTTCTTAAAAGTTGTTGAACATGTTCTGTTTCAATTTTCATGTCTTGGAGTTGTTGTTTGGTTTCAGCAATGGTATTGATGTAAATATTTATTGCTTTTTTGTTTATCCAATACTGTCCCTTTTAGCATCCTCACAGTGTCGTGTTGTTCAATATTATTTCTATCGAGCCTGCTATAATTATCTTTCATTTTGTCATACGCTTCCTTCATTGTACGATAATCATATTTGAAATGTTCATTATGTATATTGAGTTCAGCGATGATTTGTGATTTTTCAGCACATTTTGAACATGGCTCGGTGCATTTTGTGCAAGGTTTTTCAACCTCCACAACTTGCACTTTGACAACTTCCTTTTCGACTATCTTTACCTCTAGACCTACCTTGTTTGCCATCATAGCTTTATTGGCAATGTCCGTGAGGTTTTTCATATCATATCATATCATTTTCATTAATGCTTACTAACAATCAGTCATGGGATTTGCACCAAGGTTTTTCATGGGTTTACTAGGAATAAGTTTTCACTTAGCCATTTCATCAAACACTTAGTAGGAAATGTCTTTAAGATATTTTATTCGCTTAATTTGACAACTACTTGCCACTTTATCTCAACTCGACAAGTTCATATATTTATTAGCAATCAACTTCACATGTAATTTCAGTTATCAAAGCTATTACAACAAACCATCATATAAGAATTGGGGCTTTTATACTTAGGTTAAAATCCACTTCATTACATACATGGACAATCATCCAAACATCTCATTTAGTCAAATACTTCACATAATTAAACAAATATGATCATTATAAGCATCCATACAATATCAATACACATTTTTTTGGTTACTAAATCACTAGATCTTCTTATATCGTAGATTCTCTAAACTTGAAAACCCACCGAAAGTGAAATTGTAACATACTTAGGGTTAGATGATGTTGGGTGATCTAAACCTTCAAACATGCAAGAAAACCCCTTTGATTTCACCTCTAAATTTTTTTAATTTGTGTAGGGAGGTTTAGAGAGGGTTTCTTTCACTCTTCTCTCAATCTCGACACACACACACTAAGTGTGTTTTATTTTTTCAGCTTTAAATACTCACAACTTTCATTCATGTCTCCTTTTAGTCCCTAAGGTTCGGTTTTGTTATAATTAAGTCACCACCTACCTATTTTACTAACAAATAGCATGTTTTAACTAGGTTAAATATTCCTAGTTACTACACTTTATGTTACTCGTTACAATAACATAATAATCGGAATTTACAATTTTGGAGGTGTTGCATTGTTTATTGATTTGTTTTGTTAATTGGAAATTACAGACATAATTTGGTAAGTAATTGTAATGAAGGATAATCACAAGACGGGGAATCCAATCGTGTTGATCTAACGATGTGACCGAACAAGGAACACGTTCTAGGAGTTTGTCTTGTAAAAATCAAATTAGAAAGTATGAAATCTGGAACAATACCCACTAGTATGATTATATGAACACCAAAAATAGATGACTGATAACAAATTTAACAAAACTAAATTCGTTCTTGAAACACGAAATACCAATAACCCCAAATTGTTCATCAACATGGTAGATAACAAAAGATTTAAATCCAAATAATCATAAATCAAAGATCTAAAGTTTGCAAACATAAACCCCACACCAAGATTCATCAATAAAAACTTAGCCAGTCATGTTCTTGGAGATTCTTACGCGAATTGATTTTTAAATCTTCACTTTTCAGGTCAAAATATTCAATTGATGACCAAAATCCTCTTCCCATATCTCCCGTGTCTCCCTAATTTGTCCCCAAACAAAGTGTAATTGAACTTGGGGAACAAACCCCAATTAATTTGTAAAAAAAAACGACAGTTTTCGTAATATACACACCCAAAACTTACCTGCGTCGTCAAGGATGCCAAGACCGGCATCCAAGACGCTACCGGCGTCAAGGACGACGCCTCTCCTCTTTAACGACCACTTATGTTGGTGAACACCACGTAATAACTCCGCCTAAGACGCCTTCAGCGTCCTCGACACCAAAACCGACGTTTAGGAAGCCTCTTATTGCTTTCTTCCTCGATTTTCACTGGTTGCTTTGGTGAACCTTCAGTCTCTCGCCCATCTCGCCCAAAATCATCCATTTTGCATCCTTAATGCATTTAATCCTACTATCAATAAATACTCTAAAACCAGCATCATTCTATATAGTTATACGCATAAAAACAATTATTTACACATCGTAAAACCATGGATTAAACCCAACCATCAAAAAAGGTACAATGCTAAAATTTTATTAACAAAAATAATTACAAGTAAATAGAAAAATTACGTGGGTTCTTGAAATATGTTCCACGAGATCCGCTCGTAGTTTGTGGAACGGTATATTGGCTGTGCATTTCCTTGTATATATCCATGTATTACTTCTAAACCTTCTTCTATGGTTCAACTCTGAAGCACAGAAACGTCCTGGAGCAGCCGTCTCCCGTCCCGGGGACTGCAAGGGGACGGAAGCGCGACGGGTACGGCCGGGAAACGTCCCCGGCGGTTAGGAAACGTGGAGGAAACGGGCAGGCGAAGGGGACGGCGAAGAAACGTCCAACCGAAACGTTTCCTGCATGTTTCCGGATATATTTTTCGGTTTAAAAAAAAAGATTATTTATTCATTCCTTTTATAAAACAAAGCCCATACAAATCTTTTATACGTAAACTCTTAAAACCCTACGGCCTGTCAGTGTCCTACGGCGATCTTCTTCTTCTCTTCTCCCATTCGAACTCCAAAAGGCAAAATCATGGCATCTAATGAAGAAACACAAGGATCATCATCATCTATAGATGAACCTCCATTGTGGGATTATGTGGAAAAACAAGAAAAGCAAGGTTCGGGAGGAACTTGGAAATTCAAGTACAAAGTTTGTGGTGAAAATCGACAAGGATCGTATTCAAGAGTTAGAGCACACTTGCTCGGTATAAAAGGTATGAAAATATGAAACCCTAGTTGTGTTCATGCTTAAACTAAGGTTAACTGTTTTGCATGAATATTATGTTAACTGTGTTTATGCAGCAAAATAGCAGATATATATTACCTAATTAGATGAGTAGGCATATTATGAGATAAATGCTTTGGTGACTTCAGTATAGTTGCAAACCAAGCCTGTTCTTGGACAAGTAATTATTGAATCTTTGTTGTGAGATATAAAAACCAATTCACATACAAGAACCAGCTTCTATCATCTACAATGTCTACCCTGCTCTTTCAAATTTATAATTTTTCTGTGTGTTGGGCAATGCCTTACCTCCTGTTACCCAATGGGCATTTCAAGTTTATACTTTATTCAATAAAATCAGGTTTATAATTCCTTACCTCCTGTTGCAAAGATGTATGCAACTATCTGCTTGGTGACGTCTTTGAGTCGTCATCTTCAGCTTTACAGTCCCACGATTTTAGCTCTCTATTACAAAGACGTGTTTAAGCATTTCCTCAAGAGCCTGCATTGAAAATATTTATTTTTTTATATGTTTTTATTCCCGTACCGTCCCGTCCCCGCTTCTTATTTTTTTAGTTTTGCCGTTTCCCGTGCCCGTCCCCGTACCCGTACCCCGTTCCCGTACCCGTCCCAGTGCATCCTAGTGGTTCAAAGCTCGGTTACCTGCCAAAGTGGTGTGAAATTGTATAAGAAAATAGTATGAAAATGTATAAAAATTGTGTGAAAAAATAATGAGGTTTAATTTTATATTTATAGATTTAAATATCTTTTTAATTATATAGTTGTTGAGCTCATCGACTTTCTTTTCCTCAAACCGTATTTTACAAGTTTGATTTGGTAAAAAAAAAATGGATTTGTACACCAGTATATCCCGCAATGCACTCTCACGGCCCACCACACTAATTCTCAATGGAGGCTGCTATCTCCAGTAGTTTAATGGGTCAATGAATTAATTAAGCCTGTTTAATATTTTTCATTGCAATCCAAATGTTACTACGAATTTACAGCCCATGTATTCTTTTCAATGCAATTTAATGGCCCATCTTTCTATTTAATTCACTTCTTTCTTTGATCACTAAAGTGCCTCTTTTTCGCTTGTTCTAGGTCGTTCTTCTTTTAAACATATAAAATATTAAAACAATATAAAGTAGGATACTTTATAAAACTTTATAAACAAATTGTTGCATCTTACATTGATCAACTTCAAACATGCACATACATATCCGATATTTTAGTCTATTTACCGGTATATTCGGTAGCGATACTCATTGTCTCCGTTTTTTCGGTACCATGCTCATTCCTATCATAAAACCATCCATTTAATGTTTGTGCATGTATCGTATAGGATGGGATGTGAAGTGAAATGATATTAACACATCCAAGTATTCATCAACTAGGCACTAAACGACTTGATTTATATTGATTCAATGTAGGGATTACAATAACAATACAGAATTAAGAACAATTAGAAAGGGGATGAGAACCAGACTAGAATTTGAGATGAGATGAGAGAAGAATAACCAATTTGCTTAAATCCTACTATATGATTTCAACGAAATGATTCTTAAATTAAATTAAAACCCTGCTATATGATTTCAATCGGGCATTATGTGGAAGAGGATTAATAAAGCTCTTTTAATCGGATATTTAGATGACAAATAGAGCTCGTGTTTAACTGTGTATTTAGATGACAAATAGAGCTCGATTGAAACGCGACATTTTGTTGAAAGGACAAATAAGACCGTGGGGTGTGGGCTTGGATTCGGGGCGTGGGAAGCAATCAACACCGCTTTAGCCACACCGAGCTAACATGGGTAGCGGCGTTGCCCCGTGGCGTGGCTATGGTGCCTGGCGTGGGGCGGGTTGGGGGGATGATATGGATTGCTGGGATTAGCTAGGCTTAGTCGACCGTTTGGGGTAGCCGTTAGCCAACGGCTATATTATTTAAAAAAACTCTTTTTCAAACTTATAAATACTAACCCATTTTTTAAAATTTTTACCACTTCTCTACTTTTCACCTTCTTCAATCTCTATATTTTTTATAAATTCTGTCAACTTTAATCCTCTACAATGCATCCATTCAACCAAAACCTCGCCCCGAACAACCCCTTTGCTTTCCAAGAGAACCCAAACCCTAGCCGTCCACAAAACCGCCAACTACAAAACCCGACCCAAATACCCTTACTCGCGGCCAACCACAAGGTTTTGTATACTCACCTTGTCTTGAGCTAGCTGGAATCGCTCGTATATAGGGGGCATGTTTTCACGAA
This sequence comes from Scalesia atractyloides, assembly GCA_947069175.1. Classification (NCBI taxonomy): domain Eukaryota; kingdom Viridiplantae; phylum Streptophyta; class Magnoliopsida; order Asterales; family Asteraceae; genus Scalesia; species Scalesia atractyloides. The sequence goes on from CAMTDV010000024.1 coordinate 71,572,938, forward strand.
CTTTCCATACGACGATTCATCTATTCCACCTAACCTTTCCCAACCCGATTTCGTACCCGAAACACAACCGTAGACGTTGGTTCGTCATCCAAACCGGTTAAAAAAAGAAGTCACAAAAAAACGGATGAATAAAAAGCAATAACGGTTGCTCAACGAGTCCAACAGCGGTGAAACCGAAGCCGACTGTATCACGAATGCCATGGTATCATATAAAGATAACAAGAAGCAAGAGTTCAAGTACATGCACTGCTGGAATATTTGTAGGTAAGCCCTTAAATGGGCGGCAGTCCCTACTGCTAGTGGCTAGCGAATCAACCTCATCTAAAAGGGCAAGAACAACCTCGTCCTATGCTCAATCTGATGCTCGTGATCAAGAGATTGATCTTTGGATAATTTTGATAATTCCCTTTCCCGCCCACCCGGTAGATACTTCAAAAAAGCAGGTTCAAAGAGGTAGATCGGGTTCGGCTTCGGGTAAAGGTTGTACACCGACCAGTTGGAAGAAATTGGGACGAAAATTGACACGCTCAATTTCATCCAACTACAAAGGTTCGAGGTGACAAAAAATATCCAAGCGGCTCACGAAAAAGAGGCATCTCACAAGGAAAAACTTGCGGATATGAAGTTTCTCGCCATGAATGTCGATCACCTTACCGACGCGGAATTGGCAACGACGTTGGCAATGAAAAAGGAGATCTTGCAAAAAATATAACATGAATAATTGATGTAGTTTTTAATTTTATTTCATTTTAATGTAATTTTTTTTAATTTTAATGTAGTTTTTTTAATTTATGTAGTTTTTTAGTTAGTTTCTTAATTTAATTAAATAAATTTTTTTTAGTTAAAAAAAATTAGAAGTGACACATGGTTCACGCCACCTCACACCCAAAAAAACGCACGCCAGCCAAGCTTCCTCAGTGGAGCCACCTCCGCCACTTGTCAACCCAACCCCCATCCAACGGTCTAAAACCTGTTGTTTGTTAAGAAACCAGCTTCATGCTCAAATACTCAATTCAAGAACTTGTTTTTTTTCTAAGTGATTAATATCTTTAAAGAAACATTTCTTAATCCTTTGTAACTAATTAACGCTTCATGTATCATTTGTAAATTGATTATAGAGGAAAAAATAATAGCGTGAATTGGTTGTGCTTAAAAAGTCTTTTTTTTTCTTTAAGGTAAGTCGACTTTACCTAATGACTAAACAATACAATTGTAGACGTTATTGTAATAAAGATTTAGTGTAATTTTTAAACCTCAATTAATAGTAAGTAGAAAAATATGATAGAATAGAACGCCCATCGTCTCTTATCATAAATACTAAAATTATCGTCATATTAACTGTTTATACACAATTTCATGTATCAAACACATTTCAAAGTATGCAAAAGTTTAAGCTACATGTTTCCCCACTAATAGAGAAATTTGTCGTGACAAGTTAAAACTCTAAATGCACACGTTTCAGGTCATGTTTGAGATTCCATTTAGAACCTCCTTATTAACTTTTTAAATTGACTTTTACCTCTTATAAATGACTTTTAGATAAGTTAATAAGGAGGTTCTAAATGGAATCCCACTATGAAGAAATTTGCCTTTATTTGTTATTTTATAAAGTAGTGTGTAAATCTTTATACACTTATAAATATAGAAAAAAAGTTTATATTACACAAATCGATTTGAAAACAAGATTCAACAATTTGATCATTGTTATTTAGAGCTTTATCTTGTCTAAAGCTTCCTTAATAGTTGCTCTTTGTCATGTCATTCTCGTCAAAGGTGGTAGATCGTTTCTTAGACGAATAATTGTATGATGATATTAACACGTCTTCATCTTTTCGCAATAATATAAAGTTACCAAGTTATTCACGACTCCTGAAGTCAAAAACGAAAGCATTTAGAGTGGAAAAGTTTCCTAGAAGTGTTGTGTAATTGTTGTCAATTAAAACACAAGAATGAAATAGAGTGAGCACGAAAGGGTGCTTTTCGATTTCATAAGTTCGATATATGATGGATAGGTTTATTGGAGCTTCAATCCAAAGGAATATGAAACATAGATGTCATGCATTAAACACTATCAATGCACAATTATATTAAACAAATACATAAATTTACATGTAATTATGAAACGAATTGATTACTACGTCAGATGATCAGTAGTAGAACCAACCAATGACCCAAGTTGTATATACGTTTCTTGAAAAATCAGAACACTACGGTTCTACATGTCGTGGTTCTTCAAGCAACAGTTAATTTACCTCTTTAAATTATTATTATTATTATTATTGTTGTTGTTGTTGTTAAGTTTTTTTTATCAAGCATCGGATTTATGTGCTCTCTTTTTTTCCGAATTGTTGGAATTTGTTACGTGAACAAGTGTACTAGACTCCAAGTCCGACAATACTCCGTAAAATAATAAGATCAGAGAAAATGCAACTTGTGTTGAATAAGTGACCTTCGTAAGGGTTGAGGGCGATATACCAATACCAATGATAAAAACTGAAAGATTCAAACGATGATCAATTGAAGGTTTAATTTATACAGAATGTATTGTGTGTATTTGTACCATTAATACTATATCTTGTAATAAACATATATTTCTTCTCTAAACATATTCGTCAATCTTTGAAAATGGAAATCGTTTATTTTAATACTAAAAGTCAAAATAATATAACTACCACATAACAGAATAATTAAAAGTGATAATGCCCATCCATCTAAATGAAAACGGTTAATTGATGTCAATATATGGTGAGGTTTTTGTAAAAAGGACCCTTTTTATGAGAAATGTAAAATGGCATAGGAATTAAGATATAGGAATCATGTGTTGAACTTAGCCATTATGTTTTGGGTTGTTTTGGCAAGAAAAACAGCAAACATAACAATTGAAAACACAATACAATGTATTATAAGCGTGCAATTTAAAAAACACTATTTAACATTTAAAGCACACTACTTAACGTTCTTGACATGGTGTTTTAAGTTTTAAGCATAAAATTCATTGCATTGTGTCTTAAATCGTTATGTTTGATGTTTTTCTTGTCAAAACAACAAAAAACATCATGCCTAAGTCCAAAACATGATGTCTACATCTTGGCCTTCTCACGAAAAATGATTTTTTTTACAAGATCCTAAACCATTGATGTCATAACTTAATAATTTAATTATGATAATGTAATTTTTTGCAAATTATTTTATGTAAATATTGTAGTTTTTTTAAAGTTGTATTAATATATAACTATTAATTTACCCGAGTTATCCCCTTTGTGTGCTCTAAAGAAGCACAATGCTTTTCCTTGCCATTGATTATATTCTAACGAACATACCAAACAACTTTACCTTATAATGATTTTCTTTTAGTTTTCGAGCTATCAAGCAAACATCATTTTAAATCATTAAGTTGTTACTAGAAAAGAAAAAAAATTAAACACCTTTTCTCGACTCTGAGGAACCAGAGTTTTGTATTTGGTAGGATTGGATTTGCTATTCAAAATGAGGTTACGGCACAGTTTGTGGTCCGTTTACCTGTCATTCTTATGTAATTTTCCTATCGTTTATGAAATATTGAAAATAATAAAAAAAAAAAGTTAATGAATGAGATGAGGTTTACAAGAGATATATTGAGTTATAATACGATCATATGCTTGTCGCAAATATCACAAACACACAACTTATTGGTTGTGTATGAGAGAAGCGTTAAGCATGCTTGGTTAGAGCCGTTGAGGTAACCTATGGATGGATGACACTCTGAAAAGTCTCGACTCGATAATAAAAAACAAAGAAATCATAACTTTCTTGTGAACAAAACAAACAATAATGAATATTACAAAAAAAAAAAAAAAAACACCTCACGCCGAACACCTTTTCTCTATATATTGGAAAAAAAAACATCATTGGTATTTCAATTACAATGGCTTCACAAATATACATCACACGTCTCTCATTTGTCATCGTCCTTGTCTTTTACTATGTCTCATGTTTCTCTTTTAGCTACCATGAAGATGTTCATGACTACATGTTTCCTCTTTCAACAGCTTATACTTGTTGTATAAGAAAAGCTCTACGTTACATGTTTCAACATCCTGGTTTTTCTAACAGTTTCCTTGCAGTACCAGCTAAAACATTTGATGTCGATTCTTTTGGCGCTAAAGGCGATGGCCAAAAAGACGATACAAACGTATGTACACATAATTCTGTGGTTTTCTTACTCATATCTCCCATAAAATTTGATTATTAGATATGCATATATGTGTATCATGTATGTATGTATGTGTGTTTTGTATAACTATATGTACATGGTTGTTTTTGTATCATTATTAGTAGTATTAGCCCACGGGCCCATTAGGTTGTTAGGGTTTTGTTATGATGTCTATATGTTGTAACTAAATTCTTCAATAATATTCATTAAGTATTTTACCATTTAACAGTTTTAGGCATTTAGAAGGCATGGAAGGAAGCATGTTCCTCCACAACAGCAGCAATTTTTAGGGTGCCTAAGGATAAGAAGTACCTTGTAACACCACTTCGGTTTGAAGGTCCTTGCCGAGCTTCGCTAACCATGCAGGTCAGCTGATAGAATTCAAAGAGAGAACTACACAATATAAATGAATCATATTTAATGTATATTGATTAACTCTTAAACCTCGTAAATATGTAAGTTTACTAATGCAATCATATCTAAATATATCTCTAATACCAAGCTTTGGTATTTGTATATAAGAGCGTTAAGTTGCTACACTTATTTAAGACTATACGTAATGGGCATTATAGGGACATGAAGGAAATAGACGTTTCTAGTATAATGTCAAATAAGGAGAAAAATCAGAAGTAATGATTGAAAGAATATTAAGGCTTGTTAACTATTACACATTTTTTGAAGGGGGCATTATGATACTGATGTGGCGAAAAATCCCCTTTAGGGACATTAACCATTACGGATGGTCTAATAGTATGAGTCACTAGTCACTTGGGTGTCTATTGTTCGCGTTGTAAATTCTATGTTTTTTCATAATTAGTTTCATCATGTGTGTTGCTCAAGGTATCACAACTATTGTTGCAACATATTTCATTTTCGAAGACAATAACATGATGAATATTTGCAGAGTTCAGGAACAATTTTGGCATCCAAACAAGAATCCAAGTATAAGAAGAATGAAAAGCATTGGCTTAGAGTGGATGGAGTCGATAACCTCGTGGTCAAAGGAGGTGGTGTCATTGACGGCAATGGGGACATTTGGTGGAGTAAATCTTGCAAAGTCAATAAGACGCTTGTAAGTAGTAATTATTATCTTTCTAACCCCAGTGACGGATCTAAAAACTTTATTATGTTATTAACTAACAAAGTTTCGTTTTGTGATGATGAACAAATTCATGTAGCCATGTAAGGATGCCCCAACGATACGTTCGTTTTACATAATTACAAATGATGAAAATAAAAACATGAAACAATATTATCAAACATGTGGTCATTGGTAGGCTCTAACGTTCTACAAGTGCCAATCTTTGATGTTGAATAACCTCACGGTTCAGAACGCGCAAAAAATCCATGTTACGTTCGACCGTTGTGAGAACGTACAAGTTTCGAAGATTCAAGTGACTGCGCCGGAGGATAGCCCCAACACGGATGGAATTCATGTCACACGCACCCAGAACATCAGAATATCCGACTCCGTTATAGGAACAGGTTCTTTTTCTGTTATGTACTTCTACAATTATTTTTCAAGTTTTCTAATAGATCTTGACTAGGATATTACACTAGTTGGATTCGCTACAAATTGACCAGGCTTTTGGATATATAACCACATGTACATTCAAATCATCTTTTTTTTAATTAGTTATATGATATGATTTAAATTTGATACTTTAGAACTTTAGAATATGATAGACACAGGGAGTCTTTATCTGACCATTAGATGTTGAGATTTTAATGGGTGAGCATACTTCCAATAGCAAATCTTGAAGAGCTAATGTTTATCTTTTTAGGTACAAGATTATTCCAATGAACACATGCATCTGTAAAAATTAATCAAAAGTTACCAATGGATTAGGAGAGGATTTTTCACCTATAAATCAGTGGCGAAGCTTGAAATTTTCGATGGGGGGTCGAAAACGTATATACCCAAAAATTTATATAGAACCGGGGGGTCGAAAACGTATATACCCATAAATTTCTATACGAAAATGACATATATAACTCTACTGAGCGAAAAGTTCGGGGAGTCGCCCCCCTTCTAACCTACGCCCCTACTATAAATCAAAGAAAATTTTCACCACGTGTAACACCTTAAGAAAATTTCACATCATGTTGTCATGTTATGTCACATGTGAGATGATGGGCCATAAAGAATTCCCCGCCTCAAATATAATCAACGCATTTTGGCACATTGGTTATGGATGAGAGGCGAATTCTACAATTAAGTATGCTTAGGTGGAAGTAGTACTAGGACGTGCGACCTCTTGGGGAGCCTCCTCTCTAGCAACCAAAAGAAATCCAGCTTAAACAAATTTTGTAATAAACACACAAATAAATGTTTGATAAAACTAACATATTAAAGTAAGTTATCGAGAGCGAGAGAGTCTTGGAGTCAGGTTAGTTCGGGGCCTCTCAGGCAGGTGTTAGCTCAGATAAGTTCGTATCCACAAATTCACCTACTCATCCACTTGTCCAGGTTTTGCTTCCGTTGAACCTCCGACCTCTCATGCACCCTCGCCCCCACCGTCTCCTCCACTTCCGACATTTGTTCTTGTAGGATGGTAATCGACAAAATAAAAATTATACAATTTAGTAAACTGATATCGAAAGAAGAAGTATGGCAAAAATCTTTTACTTTTAGTCATCGGCAATTTGTCAAAGATTACCGACAGAACATACATTTGATGATGTTTTGATATATTTTTTATGACTGATCCTCAAATTTACTGTTAATGGACCTTATTATGTGTTAACAATTAATTTCATATTACACTGAGTCACATTAATTAAGTTAAACAAGTCATTTATGAGTTAATGCACTACACTACATAAGAGCAATTGTAAGGCTGTTGTTATGTGATTTAGAGGTCATTTCGAGTCGTGAAAATAGTCTCTTCCATAAATGTTGGATAAGGATGCGTATATTAGGGCCAAGTTGGACTAAAACCATCAGCCTTGTTTGTTTGTTTTCTAAGTCATTTGGCTGTTAATGCATTACATTAAATTTCTTGATCTTACAAAATTGTGCAACTATATATGTACTAGTCCAGATCTCCAAGCTCTGTTTTAACTATAAACATGTCAAGAAATGAGTATTTACAACAACAACAACAACAACAACAAAACACACACACACACACACCCCTTGTTGATCATCACAAATTTTGGCAGATCAACGAGGACATGTTCGTCATGAGAAGGCAATGATCGACCTACACAGTCCCTTGTTGAAATGTCTTTGAGCATCAAGGATTAACTAACGAATTTTTTAAAAACATATATAATTTCTTTTGGAGGGATTAAATCTAAATGTTGTACATAACTAAAAAATTACAATTCTATATAACTTAGTATTTTGTTGTTTTTTTTTGTGTGTGTGTGAACTATCCGCCATAGATTTTTTATCGCCGAAAGTCAATTTTCTAGTTGTTTTGAGAATCCACTAAGCATTCTCACACGTTTGGACAATCTTGAATGAGTATGCATTGTAGATTACAACGGCCCCTACAAAACCTGGTCCTTATTGAGCAACCTTTCTCCTAGTCCAACAGAATAAGATACGACCTTTCTCATAACTATAACGGTCAATTAGTTTGTTGTTATGATTTTTTTTGGTGTTTGAACATACTAGAGTAGCATGAAAGAAAATCTAATTAATAATTCAAAGATATTTTTTCATCTTCTACATTTCCTACATTTTCCCAAAAAGGGAGTGTACTCAATGCTATTTGTTGATAAATTATTTTTAATGAGCTAGGTAACAATATAAACTATACACAAATCTCTTGGGCCCTAACTAGAATCTTAATTACGACCATTTAGCTAGAGATATACATTTATGATGTTTCTGTTTTTTTTTTCGTTTCAAATGAAGGGGACGATTGTATATCGATTGTGAACGGGTCCAAGAATGTCCAAGCCACTGGTATAACATGCGGACCGGGTCATGGGATTAGGTATGTTACATATCTTTCTCAAATACTCATATAAGCACACATCTTTTGGTTTTTGGTTTTTTTTTTTTTTTTTTGAATTGATCACAAAATCCTTTTATCATCTTTCTAAGTTTGTATATGTCACAACGATCTATCATTTTCTTTTATAAATATTAAGTGTGGTTACAAAATCTAGTATATAAATTATGATTAAGGTTCTAAACACTGAGTTTTTATCTATTTAACACATTTCGTTTTTAATTAATTTTTTTAGTCTTACATGTATTATGGTTGATTCATTTTTAATTAATTTTTTTAGTCTTACATGTATTGTGGTTGATTCAGTATTGGGAGCCTTGGGTCTAAGAACTCAGAAGCTCATGTCTCGAATGTCAAAGTTGATGGAGCTAAACTTATTGGAACTACAAATGGTGTGACTTGGCAGGTTAATAACGACACAACTCAACAAACCTTCTTTTTTTTTTTTTTTCATTTTGTATTAGTTATTTTCACCGAACACACCGATAAGAATCCAAATAAGTAACAACAACTGAATTTGTTTTTGGAAGTTGGCTGAATCCACTCAATCAAATCAATTGTTGAAATCACTCAAATCAATTTACTTAATGGTCACCATGAAATTTAGGAGTAGATAATAAGTGTCATGGTCTTTCATTATTTTCTTCACAGTTGTTCTTGTTTTTATTGTTCTTGTAATAGGAGATCTTGCCCCTCTCGAATCGAGCCTTTATCATCTTGTTCCTAATAAAATCTAGTCTATTTCTATCTCTATCAATTATGTTTCTATCATTTGGTTTCATTGCCGAGAAACTTCGATGGCACCACAAACCGGGGTAACACCGATCCCAATTCTTCTAATCTTGATTTCGTGGCTGCTCAATTAGCATTGGTAGCTGCCAAGTTAGAGTCACTTGATTCACTTAGAGAGTATGTTGCAACCCTAAAATTCTAGCGAGAGAAATCAAGCGGAGGATCAGGCCGATATGAAGAGGGTAATTCTTACCGGAGAAACCATTATTACCACCGCCCTTCTACCAAGATCATAGTTCTTTCTTTCAGAAGTGGTGATCCACGTGGTTGGATTCTCAAAGTAGAAAATTATTTTCGGTTTTATGATGTTGATGATGATGCCAAAGTCGACGTAGCCTCTATGCATCTACAAGGGGAGGCGTTAGACTTATACTCTTGGCTCTCGGCAGACCACTCCATTACTTGTTGGGAAGACCTCATCCACACCTTGCAAAAAAATTCGGGCGACTCAATTCCAAAACCCGAGCGAGTTTTTTTATAGCATCAAACAGACGGGTAGTGTTCAAGAGTACCGTAAGGAGTTTGCTAAGAGATCCGCACGGGTGTCTGATTGGTCGTATCGTTGTCTTTGGGGGTGTTCTTGAACGGACTCAAGGAAGAATTGAAGTCAGATGTTCCCATAAGTCTCGTACAATTTACAAGGCTATGAGCCTTTCTATGGAATATGAAACCAAACTGGGACAGTCGCGAACAAGAAAGAGTTCCGTTGAGGTTGTGGAAAACAAACCTCTGATAGCAACTCCAAAAGCTCTTGTTACCATTCGCCAAACCCGTTGCCTCCCATTTCAGATGCTGAAAGACATTCCCGGTTCAATAAAGGGGAATGCTTTCGATGCAGGGATAAATACGCGCCCGTTCACCGTTGCAAATCGAGTACTTTTCAGCTGTTAGAGGCTGCTACTGCACCTGGGGGGTCACACTATAACAGAAGGTGAAAACTTTCTTAAATATCAGGAAGATATGGCTTCAATCAGCCTTCACGCTATACTGGGAACGTCACAAACACCAACTATAGCCCTTAACGGTACCTTAACTCATATAATGTGCTAATTTTAATTGATGGTGGATCCATCCATAATTTTGTTGCAGACTCCTTAGTTAAAAAGATGCATCTCCCAACATAATCATTGACACGATTTGGTGTGCGGATCGGTAATCGGAAGATTGTGGCCTGTCACCAGATTTGCAAGAATGTGGTGTTGAAAATCGGGGATCTACAAATCACACAAGTTTTCCTTAGGGGGGGGGGGGGTATGACGTTTGGCATACAATGGTTAGCCACTCTCATCACTGTTCAGGCCAATTGGAAGAAAATGTTTTTGGCTTTTACTATCGTAGGTCAAGATTATAAGCTACAGGGAGTGTCATCAGGGGTTTCGAATTCAATAACGGATCACCACCTCACTATCGAACCATTCCAGGAACACTCACATGGTAGGACAACTTGGTTTTCATCTATCCGACTTGAGGGAAAGCCGTTTCTTCGAACAAGACCAAACAAGTAACAAGACTTGAATTCTATTTTTGGAAGTTGGCTGAATCCACTCGGTCAAATCAATTGCCGAAATCACTCAAATCAATTACATCAAATCAATTGCCGAAATCACTCAAATCAATTTACTTAATGGTCACCAGAAAATTAGGGAGTAGATTACTACACTTAATGTAGGAATCTGGTGGTATAATTAAGAGGCTAGTCTTTCATTATTTTCATCAAAGTTGTTCTTGTTTTTACTAATCTTGTAAAATCTAGCCTATTTCTATCTCTATCAATTATGTTGTTATCATACACACACGAAAAAAAACACATTTGATGAGGTAACTTGTATGTCGTTTTTGCTACGTTGATTGCAGGGAGGTTCAGGAAACGCAAGCAATATTAAGTTTCAAAATATCAACATGAAGAATGTGAGAAACCCAATCATTATAGATCAATATTATTGTGATCAAGCTAAACCTTGCAAAGAACAGGTCATGACTTCATTATGCAATCAGTTTTTAACAATATACAGTGGCACTTGTGTTTATCAACAAACATACTATACAATAACCTACCATGATAAGAAAACTTATCACAAAAATAACTTAACATGCTGAAATACAATATTTAATAATAAAAAAGAACTCGTTATCAAACAATGTTAGATTAGGTATGGGTTCATTGGCTCTATATGTTACATTTAATTGTTCTAACGCTTGTTATTTTCTTTTTAAGGTTTTGGTTTCCGCTGTTGAAATAAAAGATGTGACATACGAAAATATTAGCGGAACTAGTGCAGGTAAAGATGCAGTAATATTTAAGTGCAGCATAAACCATCCATGTGAAGGTGTTGTTTTGAAAGGTATAAATCTCACTCAAGAGGACGATGGTGATGCTAAGGCCATTTGCAAAAATGTCAAGGTGACGTATGTCGGAACAGTTATTCCTCGATGCTCGGAAAATCTTGTTCAAGAGCAACCAACGTTAATGATAAGTTATTTGTATCTAGAGAAACTTGCTTCTAGAAATTATTTCTATTAGAGTGTGTGTTTGTTATGTATGTGTATAGTTATGATAGTTGGACATGAGTTGGCATGGTAGTTAGTTTAGTCGTTAGCATGATGATATGTTGTATGAATAGAGTGTATGATGTATGTTCTACTTAACACAAAAATATTGAAATTAATGAATACCTGCTTTGCCTGATTTCCTTTATGGTATCAGAACTTTGTTCAGATCCACTTCTTGAGATTCCGACGAGTTTGTATTTCTCCGGCCAAACACTTCTTCTCCGGTCATCTTCTCCGGTGGCCTGAGTTTCTTCAAATGCTCATTTGTGACATTTTAATTAGTTTTGCAAGAAGTTGATTCTAACAGGGATTTTCCAATTTAATTTCCAAACTTCAGAATTCATTTGACAACTTCATACTAACTAATCATTTTTAACATGTCTTGAAACCATACAAACTAAAATAAAATGAAAGTATTTTATTTTACAATAATATGGATGCATTTATACACTTTTTAATATAAAATAACAGGTACCTATAATCTACCGATCAAAACTTCACATGAAAAATAACATTCTATAAATTACTAGAAAAAAATATGAAAATTATAGTCCCAAAATAATTTCAGCCATACAAATCCAAGTAGGGTTGTTCACAAGCCGAGTCGAATCGAGTGGACCTTTGCTCGTGCTTGGCTCCTTTACAAGCCGAATCAAGTGGAGCGGCTCATTTAAACCGAGCCTCAAATCAAAGGAGCATTTTTTTAATGGTGAATATTACGATTGAGCGTCGAGCGAACTTTGAGCAATTTTAACAACTGTCGACCGATTTAAATTTGCGAAGAGAGAAAGTGACAACGTTGGGTCTCAAATTTTTATGTCTTTAAAAACAAACACATCTTGAAAGGATATGGTCCCAAAAACCCTGCGCCGGCGCAGAAGACCATATCATTACTCCTTTTAAGTTTCCCTTAAATACAGTTTTGTGCGGGCTCGCGTAGGTAACCTAAATGAACTTGGGATAAACTCTCTTTAGACAACCATGTGCCGGGATACTGAGAAGGCCAATGATCATGTAACGCCCTTGCGCGGGCTCACGCAAGGGTATAGTTAGGCTTGACAACAGTTAAAAATTCTCAGGCACACCTGCGCGCAGGAACGTAAGAAGCAGACAAAAGGAATCTACTATGTTATAACAAACTGGACACGTGGCTTTTGACAAGAGGATCACAGCTGTGAGATCTTCTAGAAACAATTAATGCTCATCGTGCAAGGCCTCATTCGGTTACAACCGAATATGACGTGGCAGGATCTGGTGCACTCATCTAAGTCACGATGATGGCATATCTCGCACATAGATCTAGATGATTTCATTTTCCACGTGGCAATCCCCCAGCCATCGATCAGCACACAATTCGTGTGCGTGGATGGCAAAATAACTAATTAACGGGTAAAAAGATTTTGTTAACTCTACTTCACATTTTGGCGCCCAAACCCGGCTATAAATAAGAGACTTCAGGTACAAGTAATCTCATTCACTTTCACATACTCTCTCTCTTACTTCACTTAATCTACTGTACTTATTCTCACGCCGGAGGGTGGTCACAGAGAAAACGCATTCTCCCTGTGGCGAGTCTGACGGTGTTCTGTTTTGCAGTGTTTCCAGCGAGTGACTAACAACTAAAACATTACATCATGCAGAAACCGCAACCTTAGATCTAATTTGATTCTGATCAGTATAGATCTTGTGTTTTTTCATTGACGCCCACCGATTTCTTCTTTTTTCTTCTCATATTTCGTTTGTTTACCTGAATTTTCAGTATCATGGCTGATGGTTCATCCCATCCACTAGGTCCTCGATCGGAGATCCGAAATGTTGCTCATGGTGCTCAGATCGACGGACATGTGGAAGAAGAGTTTTCCAACGAAGCTGATGCTCATCATGATCAAAATCATGTAAACATTCCAGTAACTCCGGGAATTCAGAACGAAATTCCACCTGTTGCTTCAATTTTACCACCTGGTGAGTCTCTGATCTCGTGGTATGTTAATCACAAAGTGCGTTGAATGCTATTTATGCTCAGCTTTGTCCACACACTTGTACACCAACACTACATGCTCAGATGTCTGCTGCTCAGGTGTGTGCTTCGCCGGCACCTCGAGTTCTGAGTTATGATTCACCAAATAGAGCACGTGCACTGTCGCATGTATCTGTTGAAGAGGCGGAGATGTATTCGTGATCTAGAACCAGGTATGACTCTATACCTTCTGGTGGTAGACGTCAGGAAGATCAAACTCAGAAACGTGTTTCTATCCATTCTCGTCTGGGCCCGCGCTTGTCATAAAAGCAGGACACTCAGTACGACGAATATGACAAGTCATATGATGAAGGTGATAATGCAAGTGCCTTCAATCATTTATCAAAGGATCATGTTGATTATAAACCAAAAGTTCGCGCAGTTTATAATCCAGAAGCAGAGCATGATTACAACTTGATCTATCGACCAGCTGAAGTAGCAGAAGAATCTAAGTTTATGAAAGAGATTGCGTTAGCTCCGCTTAAGCGGCAAAGTTACATCAAACGTGGGGAAGTTTAACTGTATGACTGATCCTGATAATCACCTACGCCTGTTTACCGGCGCAAGGCTCATTGGTGATGGACATTGCCCATGTGGTGTCACTTGTTCTGTTCAAACCCTTACTGGGGTCGCGCGCCTATGGTTTGACAATCTTCCAACTGGTAAGTTAACCTCCTGGAACGATCTCAAGGATAAATTCTTAACTCATTTTAGTTAACAACGGCGTTATGTCAGAGACTCCTCAGATGTGATGAACATCTGGTGGAGAGATGATGAAAGTTTAGAAGATTTCATTACTCGTTATAATAAAGAGGTCCTTGAGATTGGTTGTTGATGAAGATTTAATTTGTGCACAATTCAATTATGATGTGCGCTGCGTTGAAATGATTAAGGTCTTGTCTGCACTATTGGTCTGCCAAAGAGTTGGGATAACTTATGGCGGCAGCCAAAGTTTATGCCCAAACTGAGCGCAATCTAATTCCAACAGACCACCTTTACCTCAAAATCGTTCTCAAGATCTGAGTAGGGGTAGTCGGAAGTTCAAAAAAGGTTGGAAAGAGGTAAATCAAGGATCATATTCTCCTTATTCGCCAATGGATGCCCGCGCAACCATTAAAAAATAACAAGTCAAAAAGCAATCAAGCAAGAAAATCAAGACAGGCAGTGGACCCCTTTAACGAAATCTCCAGCAGAGGTTCTTAGCACATAGAATTATCAATTCAAGCAACCTCAACCCATAAAACAAGAAAGGCCATGACCCAAATCTTTTCTGCGATTATCACAAGGATACGAGGCACACAAGTGATAATTGTATCAGTTTGCGCACCGAGATTGAAAAAGCTTTGAAAAGTGGTAACCTCACACATTTACTCCAGAATGTGCGCAAGGAAGTTCGTCAGATTACGCGCGGAGATGAGGGTCCAAACAATAAAAAGATGAACAGGTTCATATGATTCAAGGGGGAATGATGTGCAAGCGCAGTCACCAGCGTTTTCGCAATGATAATTGGCGCGAGCAGCAAGTTATTTTTACTATTGTTCCTGGCGGACCACAGGAAGAACGACCAGTAGTGATTACAAGTATTTTCGGTCACTACCAAACGGATTACATGTTTATTGATCCTGGGAGCTCAATGGATATTATTTATGAGCAATGTTTTAGACAATTAGATCCAGAGGATAAGGCGCGCCTAGAGCCGGTTGGTTTTCCTTTGACAGGTTTTTGTAATGACGTCGTCTTTCCTCTCGGACAAGTTACTTTTCATGTCACCCTTTCGGATGGAAAACATTCGCGTACTATTCGAAGTGAATTTTATGGTGATGCCGGCAAACTCTCGCCATGATGTCTTGTTAGGCCGCCGCGCGCAGCGCGACTTCAACATGATCACCTCCACCCCACATGCAGCATGTGGTTTTCCAACCAAGACAGGGGTAGCTATCATGTATGCGCGTAAGGAAATCATGTCTATTGAAGAACCAGTAGCCAAAGCTGCCAAACCATCATCAAATGAACAGAGAAGTGGATGCGTTAACAACAATATCCCAAACAAACAGTCTTATTAGGTCCCGCAATATCTACAGCAATCTGTGCCAAGCTTAAGTAATTATTATTCCAAAACATGGATATTTTCGTTTGGTCACCTGCTGATATGACCGGTGTTCCGCGTGATGTTGCAGAACATTGTCTAAACATATCCCTTCCGGCGGAACCTGTAGTACAGAAGAAGCGCAACCTCAGCTCAGAAAAAACCAGTGCTATGAACGAACAAGTCACTGAGTTATTAGAAGCAGGAATCCTGCGCGAAGTGCGATATCAAACATGGGTGGCGAATCCGTCATGGTTAAAAAGCATAATGGTGGTTGGCGCATGTGTGTTGATTTCAAAGACTTAAATAAGCTGTCCAAAAGATTACTATTCTCTACCAGAAATTAACAAGAAGGTGGATTCGCTAGCTTCTTTTCGTTGGAAGTGTTTTCTTGATTGTACAAGGGGTATCACCAAGTGTTGATGAAGAAAGAGGATGAGGATAAAACGACTTTCCGCACGGAAAAAGGCATCTTTTGCTACACCAAAATGCCTTTCGGCCTCCGCAATGCGGGAGCCACTTATCAGAGATTAATGGACACAGTTTTTCGAGGACGACATCGGGGTCACAGTCGAAATTTATATCGATGACCTCGTCATTATGAGCCATACAGAGGAAACAATGCTAGCAAATATTCAAAGAACTTTTGATTCTTTGCGAAAAGTCAACCTGAAACTGAACCCAACAAATGTTCTTTCGGTATGGAGGAAGGATAATTTTTGGGTTTTATTGTTACGAAAGACGGCTTTAAATTTAACCCGAAGAAAGTCAGGCAATTCAGAACATGCCGTCGCCATCAAGTATCAAAGAGATGCAGCGTTTAGCAGGACGATTAGCTGCGCTAAACCGGTTCCTCGCAAACCATGCTGCAAATCTTATTTATTAGCACATTGCGCAACTGTGTTAAAAAAGAAAAGTTCCAGTGGACTCCTGAAGCGGAGAAAGCTTTTCAAGACATGAAATATTGTTTAATTCAACTCCCAACTCTTACAGCTCCGCTTGACAAGGAGCCTATGATTCTTTATCTCGTCGCCTCTGAGATGGCGGTTGGTGCAGTCTTGTTAGTTGAACGGAATGGAGTTCGAACGCCAATTTACTATGTTAGCAAAATGCTGAATGACCAGAAACCCGATATTCCATCATGGAGAAACTTGTTCTTGCACTAGTTCATGCTTCGCTTACGCTGCGCATGTATTTTTCTGGTCATGTTATCACTGTCTTAACAAACTATCATCTGGGTCAGATATTGTCAAAGCTAGATGTCTCGGGTCGTTTAGCGAAGTGGCCGATCGAGTTGGGAGGACACAATATCATCTACAAACCACGCCCTTCCATTAAAGGACAAATCTTAGCTGATTTTGTGACTGAGGTACCAATCGATAAAGTTCAGGAATGCGAGGAAATTCAAAATCCAGTTACTATTGTTGATGCAGAACTTGGATATTACACACTAATGGTGTCACCCCAACCGATGGCGGAATCATCGGGGTGCGGCACTAACGAACCAGATTGTATCACGAGAAATTCCACAACATTTTTTCAACGACTATATTTAAACGCCAAAATCCCATACTTTCGACATACAATCCTCAAATAACATTACAAAATATCATAATTCTCATAACACAATTTCAGTTTAATAATCTCTAGATTTATTACAAAACGTTTCTAAAGCATGAATCTAAAACTAAGAAAAACTACGTCCAAAGCATCCAAGCTAAAATCCTCAACCTGTTACATACGTTAAAATACAAGTCAATACAATTAAGTAAAGGTGAGCATACAGGTTTAAGTAATACTAGCATAATAGAGAAAAGGTTCGCGAAATAGTCTAATTACATATCATGATACACCAAAACACTTCACACAAAACTAGGCATATTTCTCATGCTAACTTCCGTGAGAAGGCTAGCGCGTCCATCCTAACTAGACCCCGTTGGGTGTTAGCCACACTATAGTACCATACTAGCTAAGGAGGCAAGTTAACGAAAATAAGTCCTAGTCACATGTTTCTAGTATCACGTATTGAGCATATATAATCAGATTATTCGCGTATGATATACAGTTTGATTTGTGAAGTGATTTTGATAGAGGAAAATATGTAACACCCAAAAAGTGCATTAAATCGAAAACGGGTCAAGTATACTCACAGTCGGTGCGTTTAGGAGAGAGTAGACGACTGTCGAGAGGTGAAGAGGAGCGCCAGATCAGCCTGCATACGTGAACGGAAGTGTATCAGTCTCCGAAAAGCTGAAACGGTGAAGTTTGGTTTGAGCAGTAGGCAAGTTCGGCACATACAAGTTCGAGCGGACTTGTGTTATTCTGCTGAGTTTTGAGTCAAGTTCGGGCGAACTTGTCTAATTTCCAAGGAAATTATGCAAGTTCGGGCGAACTTATGGGAAATGTTTAATGAAAAGACAAGTTCGAGCGAAACTTGTATAGTTTCCTAAGAAACTAGACAAGTTCGAGCGAACTTGTGAGGATTTGGTGAAGAATTGACCCAAGTTCGGTCGAAGTTGACCCTGAGGGGTACAAGTTCGGTCAAACTTGACCTGGGTGCTGCTGAAAATAGGTAAATCTCGAGCGAACTTGATGTTTTCGGGTCCAAAATCTTGCGTTTTCGCGTCGTTTGCTGAGGAAATCGAGTGCTCATCCCTCCAACCTTAAGGCACTAAGTAAACTTAGGCTGGAGAGGTCTTTTGGAGCGAACTTAGCCATTTTACAGAAACTCGGGCTAATCCGGGCGAACTTGATGGTTCGTACGGGTTAGTCCAGCTTGTGTAAAATGACGATTTCGTCCTTGTGCTTCCGGATCTGAGATCTAGCTTCGACAACGCCTCGTTCCACTCAAAAGTGAACGAAACATACGCCATTAGTCCGAAAATGGTGTAAAAATCAAGGATTTAAAAGGTTTTGCTCAGATCTAGTATAGATCTGAGTGAAAACATAAGTTTTTATGGAAAAAGATGAAGATTTTCATAAACAGAAGAGATTTGATGAAAACGAAGGCAAAGCCTTGTGCAAAATCGTTGTAAAACGTTGTTGAACATCATTGTAGTTGAAATCGGGTTGATTCTTACTTAGAAAACAAAGGGTTTCGGGTTTGAGAGCTCTAGGCAAACTTACAGCAAGTTCAAATGAGAGAATAGGGCTGAGTATTTATAGGTGAAGGCAAAAAGTGAGCTGGTGGGAGTCAAGTTCGACCGAACTTGTGAGATGGTTGAAGGGATTAAGTCAAGTTCGGCCGAACTTGCCGAATCTTTGAAGATTCAGGCAAGTTCGGGCGGACTTGAGGTATCATGGAGTGTTATGTTGGCCAGTCATAGATGTGATAGATTAGCGAGTTGCGATGTCGATATTAGCGTTATAATATATATATAACTTATAACATGCATATTACTTTATAAAACTGATTAGATTGATATAATGAATAAAATATTTAATTTAACTAACTTTCTATAAACGAATCTAAGATTTACAAGGATAGATACAACGAATAAGAAAGATAACAACGAAATTCTGAGTTGTTACAGTCTCCCCTACTTTAGGAAATTTCGTCCCGAAATTTAAGTAGTGGCCGTAACAAAGAGGTGCGGGTACTTAGCCTTCATGTCACTTTCCAATTCCCAAGTGAACTTTGCGCCGCGTTTGCCTTCCCATCGGACCTTCACGATAGGGATGCGAGAGCGCCGTAGTTCTTGGTTTCTCGGTCCATGATCTCGACAGGATTTTCCACAAAATGGAGAGTCTCGTTGATTTGCAGATCTTCGAGAGGTACATGGAGATTCTCTTCGGCTAGGCATTTCTTGAGGTTAGACACGTGGAAAGTCGGATTGAACGTTGTTAAGTTCCGCCGGTAGTTTGCGATGAGATTAGCGATGCATTTAATAAGCGATTAGATGTGAATATAATTGAAATAAAACATTTTAATTTAACATAACTTTCTTATAAACTGAATCTCAAGATTTACAAAGGATAGATACAATCGATAATAACAGAAAAAGATAACAACGAAATTCTGAGTTGTTACAGTCTCCCCTACTTTAGGAAATTTCGTCCCGAAATTTAAGTAGTGGCCGTAACAAAGAGGTGCGGGTACTTAGCCTTCATGTCACTTCCAATTCCCAAGTGAACTTTGCGCCGCGTTTGCCTTCCCATCGGACCTTCACGATAGGGATGCGAGAGCGCCGCGAAAAAAGTTGGAATAGTTCTCAATTCCACCGTGAACTTGCGTTGCTCATGATTAATGGATCTAAGACAGTTTCGTTGGCAGCTACGATTCAATGAGAGTCTGTATTGCAATCTGAAGACATGGAGATGTTGGTAGGCATTCGATTAGACAGGAAGTCGGATGACGTGTTAGTTGCCGGTGTTTGCGATGAGATTAGCGATGCATTTAATACGTTAGATGTGATATATTGAAATAAAAATTTTAATTAACATACTTCTTATAAACTGATCTCAAGATTACAAAGATAGATACAATCGATAATAACAAAAAAGATACAACGAATTCTGAGTTGTACAGTCTCCTACTTAGGAAATTTTCCGAATTTAAGTAGTGCCGAACAAAGAGGTGCGGTACTTAGCCTTCAGTCACTTCCAATCCAAGTGACTTTGCGCCGCGTTTGCCTTCCCATGACTTCACGTAGGGATGCGAGGCGCGTGTTCTGTTTCCGCATGATTAAGGATTCACAAAAGAGAGTCTCGTGATTGCATCTTCGAAGGTAATGAATTCTCTCGAGGCATTCTTGAGTACAGGAAAGTCGTGACTGTTAGTGCGTATTGGATGTTACGATGCATTAAGCTTAGATGTGATATAATTGAAATAAACTGTTTAATTTAACATAACTTTCTTATAAACTGAATCTCAAGATTTACAAAGGATGATACATCGATAATAACAGAAAAAGATAACAACGAAATTTGAGTTGTTACGTCTCCCCTACTTAGGAAATTTCGTCCCGAATTTAGATGCCGTAACAAAGAGTGGGTGTACTAGCTTCATTCACTATCCAATTCCCAAGTGAACTTTGCCGCGTTTGCCTCATCGACCTTCACGATAGGGATGCGAGAGCGCTAGTTTCTTGGTTTCTCGGTCCATGATCTCGACGATTTTCCAAAATGGAGAGTCGTTGATTTGCAGATCTTCGAGATACAGGAGATCTCTTCGCTAGGCTTTCTTGAGGTTAGACACGTGGAAAGCGGATGAACTTGTTAAGTTCCGCCGTAGTTGCGATGAGATTAGCGATGCATTTAATAGCGTTATTTGTGATTTGAAATAAAACATATTTATTTAACATAACTTTCTTATAAACTGAATCAGATTTACAAAGGATAGATACAATCGATATAACAGAAAAAGATAACAACGAAATTCTGAGTTGTTATTTCCCTACTTTAGGAAATTTCGTCCCGAAATTTAATAGTGGCCTAAACAAGAGGTGGGTACTACCTCATTCACATCCAATTCCCAAGTGAACTTTGCGCCGCGTTTGCTCCCATCGGACCTTCACGATAGGGATGCGAGAGCGCCGTAGTTTCTTGGTTTCTCGTCCATGATCTCGACGATTTTCACAATGGAGTCTCGTTGATTTCAGATCTTCGAGAGGTACATGGAGATTCTCTTCGCAGGCATTTCTTGAGTATAGACACGTTGGAATGTCTGATGAACGTTGTTAAGTTCCGCCGGTGTTTGCGATGAATTAGCGATGCATTTAATAGCGATTAGATGTGATTAATTAAATAAAACATTTTAATTTAACATAACTTTCTTATAAACTGAATCTCAAGATTTACAAAGGATAGATCAACGATAATAATAAAAAAGATAACAACGAAATTCGAGTTGTTACAGTTCCCTACTTTAGGAAATTTCGTCCGAAATTTAAGTATGGCCGTACAAAAGGTGCGGGATATCGTACAAGCCTTCATGTCACTTTCCAATTCCCAATGAACTTTGCGCCGCGTTTGCTTCCCTCGGACCTTCACGATGGGATCGAGAGATGCGTAGTTTCTTGGTTTCTCGGTCCATGATCTCGACAGGATTTTCCACAAAATGGAGAGTCTCGTTGATTTGCAGATCTTCGAGAGGTCATGGAGATTCTCTTCGGCTAGGCTTCTTGAGGTTAGACACGTGGAAAAGTCGATGAACGTTGTTAATTCCGCCGTAGTTTGCGATGAGATTAGCGATGCATTTAATAAGCGATTAGATGTGATATAATTGAAATAAAACATGTTTAATTAACATAACTTTCTTATAAACTGAATTCAAGATTTACAAAGGATAGATACAATCGATAATAACGAAAAAGATAACAACGAAATTTCTGAGTTGTTACAAGTCTCCCCTACTTTAGGAAATTTCGTCCCGAAATTTAAGTAGTGGGCGTAACAAAGAGGTGCGGGTACTTAGCTTCATGTCACTTTCCAATTCCCAAGTGAACTTTGCGCCGCGTTTGCCTTCCCATCGGACCTTACGATAGGGATGGAGGCGCCTGTAGTCTTTGGTTTCTCGGTCCATGATTCGACAGATTTATCCACAAAATGGAGAGTCTCGTTGATTTGCAAATTTCGAGAGTACATGGAATTCTCTTCCTAAGATTTTTGAGGTTTAGACAGTGGAAATCGTAATTCGATGAACGTTGTTAAGTTCCGCCGGTAAGTTATGCGATGAGATTAGCGAGCATTTATAGCGATTGATGTGATATAATTGAAATAAAACATGTTTAATTTAACATAACTTTCTAGTAAACTGAATCTCAAGATTTACAAAGGATAGATACAATCGATAATAACAGATAAATGATAACAACGAAATTCTGAGTTGTTACAGTCTCCCTACTTAGGAAATTTCGTCCCGAAATTTAAGTAAGTGGCCGTACAAAGAGGTGCGGGTACTTAGCCTTCATGTCACTATCCAATTCCCAATGTGAACTTTGCGCCGCGTTTGCCTTCCCATCGGACCTTCACAATAGGGATGCGAGAGCGCGCTAGTTTCTTGGTTTCTCGGTCCATGATCTCGACAGGATTTTCCACAAAATGGAGAGTCTCGTTGATTTGCAGATCTTCGAGAGGTACATGGAGTTCTCTTCGGCTAGGCATTTCTTGGGTTGACACGTGGAAAGTCGGAATTGAACGTTGTTAAGTTCCGCCGGTAGTTTCGATGAGATTAGCGATGCATTTAATAAGCGATTAGATGTGATATAATTGAAATAAAACATATTTAATTTAACATAACTTTCTTATAAACTGAATCTCAAGATTTACAAAGGATAGATACAATCGATAATAACAGAAAAAGATAACAACGAAATTCTGAGTTGTTACAGTCTCCCCTACTTTAGGAAATTTCGTCCCGAAATTTAAGTAGTGGCCGTAACAAAGAGGTGCGGGTACTTAGCCTTCATGTCACTTTCCAATTCCCAAGTGAACTTTGCGCCGCGTTTGCCTTCCCATCGGACCTTCACGATAGGGATGCGAGAGCGCCGTAGTTTCTTGGTTTCTCGGTCCATGATCTCGACAGGATTTTCCACAAAATGGAGAGTCTCGTTGATTTGCAGATCTTCGAGAGGTACATGGAGATTCTCTTCGGCTAGGCATTTCTTGAGGTTAGACACGTGGAAAGTCGGATGAACGTTGTTAAGTTCCGCCGGTAGTTTGCGATGAGATTAGCGATGCATTTAATAAGCGATTAGATGTGATATAATTGAAATAAAACATATTTAATTTAACATAACTTTCTTATAAACTGAATCTCAAGATTTACAAAGGATAGATACAATCGATAATAACAGAAAAAGATAACAACGAAATTCTGAGTTGTTACAGTCTCCCCTACTTTAGGAAATTTCGTCCCGAAATTTAAGTAGTGGCCGTAACAAAGAGGTGCGGGTACTTAGCCTTCATGTCACTTTCCAATTCCCAAGTGAACTTTGCGCCGCGTTTGCCTTCCCATCGGACCTTCACGATAGGGATGCGAGAGCGCCGTAGTTTCTTGGTTTCTCGGTCCATGATCTCGACAGGATTTTCCACAAAATGGAGAGTCTCGTTGATTTGCAGATCTTCGAGAGGTACATGGAGATTCTCTTCGGCTAGGCATTTCTTGAGGTTAGACACGTGGAAAGTCGGATGAACGTTGTTAAGTTCTGCCGGTAGTTTGCGATGAGATTAGCGATGCATTTAATAAGCGATTAGATGTGATATAATTGAAATAAAACATGTTTAATTTAACATAACTTTCTTATAAACTGAATCTCAAGATTTACAAAGGATAGATACAATCGATAATAACAGAAAAAGATAACAACGAAATTCTGAGTTGTTACAGTCTCCCCTACTTTAGGAAATTTCGTCCCGAAATTTAAGTAGTGGCCGTAACAAAGAGGTGCGGGTACTTAGCCTTCATGTCACTTTCCAATTCCCAAGTGAACTTTGCGCTGCGTTTGCCTTCCCATCGGACCTTCACGATAGGGATGCGAGAGCGCCGTAGTTTCTTGGTTTCTCGGTCCATGATCTCGACAGGATTTTCCACAAAATGGAGAGTCTCGTTGATTTGCAGATCTTCGAGAGGTACATGGAGATTCTCTTCGGCTAGGCATTTCTTGAGGTTAGACACGTGGAAAGTCGGATGAACGTTGTTAAGTTCCGCCGGTAGTTTGAGAAGATAGGCTACTTTACCGATCCTTTCCAGAATCTTAAAGGGACCAACGTATCGAGGCACTAGCTTTCCTTTCTTCCCGAAGCGGACCACTCCCTTCCAAGGTGCAACCTTTAGGAGAACGTGATCTCCCACCTCGAACTGTAGAGGCTTGCGGCGTTTATCGGCGTAACTTTTTTGACGACTCCGAGCTTTCAAGAGATTGTCTCTGATTTGGAGGATCTTGTCAGTTGTTTCTTGAATTAGCTCAGGACCGGTGATTTGTGCTTCTCTGATCTCGTGCCATGCAATAGGCAATCGACATTTCCTTCCATACAGCGCCTCAAAGGGAGCCATTTGAATGCTGGTGTGATAACTATTATTGTACGAGAATTCGATTAAAGGTAAATGCGTATCCCAGTTACCACCGAAATCTATGATGCATGCACGAAGCATGTCTTCGAGGGTGCAGATCGTGCGCTCAGTCTGACCGTCGGTTTGAGGGTGAAAAGCGGTACTGAGATTGAGAGTGGTACCGAGAGCGGATTGAAAAGTCTCCCAGATACGTGAGGTAAAGCGACCGTCTCGGTAAGAGATGATGTCACGAGGCGTCCTGTGTCGATAAATGACTTCGTCGGTATAGATTTGGGCTAACCGTTCGACCTTAAAGTCTTCTCGTATAGTAATAAAGTGCGCGGATTTAGTAAGATGATCAACGATAACCCAAATACTATCGTGACCAGAGGGAGTGCGAGGGAGTTTCGTAATAAAGTCCATTGCTATACTCTCCTACTTCCACATCGGGATTTCAGGTTGTTCGAGCAAGCCAGAGGGCCTTTGATGTTCGGCTTTAACTTTTGAACAAGTTAAGCACTTCGAAAGTAAACGGCGATATCCTTTTTCATGCCCGGCCACCAATATTTAGGACGAAGGTCCTGGTACATCTTGTCGGCTCCGGGGTGAATGGAATATCGAGATTTATGAGATTCTGTCATTAGCAATTCACGGAGATTATCACGGCTGGGAATCCAAATGCGATTGAGGTAATAATGAATACCGTTATGTTTAACAACGAGCTGAGTTTCGGCACCACATTTCATTTCTTCCTCCAAAGTGTTCTCGTTAAAGCAAGCGAATTGAGCGGAGCGAATCATGATTTCGAGATCATTCAAGCTTGAGAGTCACGAACACTATATACATAGCTTCGTCGACAAAGAGCATCGGCGACGAGTTTGCTTTTCCGGGATGGTAGCGTATCTCACAATCGTAATCGTTGAGTAGATCAACCCATCGGCGTTGGCGCATATTCAGTTCCTTTTGATTAAAGATATGTTGTAAGCTCTTATGGTCGGTGAAGACCGTACACTTGGTACCGTAAAGGTAGTGTCGCCATATCTTCAATGCAAAAACAACTGCACCAAGTTCGAGATCGTGGGTTGTAAAATTCTTCTCGTGGATCTTGAGTTGTCGAGATGAATACGCGATAACCTTGTCTCGTTGCATGAGAAACAACCAAGACCAAGATTAGAGGCATCGCAATAAACAACGAAATCGTCGTTTTCGTCGGGTAAAGCTGAGGATAGGAGCGCTGCATAGCTACGCTTGAGAGTTTGAAAAGCTTGATGGTTCGTACGGGTTAGTCCAGCTTGTGTAAAGTGACAAATTTCATCCTTGTGTCTTCCGGATCTGCGATCTAGCTTCGACAACGCCTTGTTCCACTCAAAAGTGAACGAAACATACGTTATTAGTCTGAAAATGGTGAAAAATCAAGGATTTAAAAGGTTTTGCTCAGATCTAGTATAGATCTGAGTGAAAACAAAAGTTTTTATGGAAAAAGATGAAGATTTTCGTAAACAGAAGAGATTTGATGAAAACGAAGGCAAAGCCTTGTGCAAAATCATTGTAAAACATTGTTGAACATCATTGTAGTTGAAATCGGGTTGATTCTTACTTAGAAAACAAAGGGTTTCGGGTTTGAGAGCTCTGGGCGAACTTACAGCAAGTTCAAATGAGAGAATGTGGCTGAGTATTTATAGGTGAAGGCAAAAAGTGAGCTGGTGGGAGTCAAGTTCGGCCGAACTTGCATGGAACCATGCAAGTTCTCGGAACTTGTGAGATGGTTGAAGGGATTAAGTCAAGTTCGGCCTAACTTGCTGAATCTTTGAAGATTCAGGCAAGTTCGAGCGGACTTGAGGTATCATGGAGTGTTATGTTGGCCAGTCAAGTTCGGCCGAATTTGGTATCACCAAGTTCGAGCGAACTTAACCCAATTGTTGGGTTTTCCTTTGTTTTTCGTTGTTTATCGATTGTTTAGTGATTAATTGAGTTATAAAGTAATGTTAAGCGATTAAGCGACGTGTTAAGCATTATAATTGATATAATAGTGAATTTAGCGATTGGTGCGTGTGAGAGCGATGCGATAGCGAGCGTAATCATAACCATAAACATACATAACACATAAATAACATAAAACCATATAATTAATGCGATTTGCGATGCGATGAGATTAGCGATGCGTTTAATAAGCGATTAGATGTGATATAATTGAAATAAAACATATTTAATTTAACATAACTTTCTTATAAACCGAATCTCGAGATTCACAAAGGATAGATACAATCGATAATAACAGAAAAAGATAACAATGAAATTCTGAGTTGTTACAGATGGCGCATCCAACAATGATGGAGCAGGTCAGGGCTTCAGTTGGTTAATCCTGATAACCAAGAGTTTACATATGCCATTTGTTTGGATTTTAAAAGTACAAACAACGAAGCAGAGTATGAAGCCTTTTTAGCAGGTCTGCGCCTTGCCATAAAAATGGGAGCAACAAACTTAATAGCGCATGTAGATTCTTTACTTGTAGCGGGGCAAATTACCGTACATACGATGCGAAGGAGACATTATGGCTCTATACTTGGAACAAGCGAAGTTCTGATCAGTCTTTCAAACAGTTCAAGTAGTTCATGTGAATCGAAGTGAAAACAAGCACGCGATGCATTAAGAAAATTAGCAGAACTAGTTTTCAGCCCTTGCAAAAGAAGTACGAATGAAGTTTTAAAAATCCGTTTGTCCCACTTAGACATGTAAACATGGTAGAAGTTGGGAGTTCATCATGGATTTCCCGGTCATAATGTTTTTACAACATGGATCTCTTCCTGAAAACAAAGCCGAAGCACGAAAGATTCAAAATAAGGCTTTGAACTACGAGATGGCGGATGGAATTCTGTATCATAAATCGTACATGGGTCCTCTCCTACGCTGTGTCGACAAGCAGGATGCTCAATATTTGGTTAGAGAAATTCACGAAGGTTTGTGTGGTATACATGTCGGGCCGCGCTTTGTCATCGCCAAAATAATGGGCAAAGGATACCACTGGCAAGGCATGCATTTGGATGCTATGGAAATCTTACGAAAATGCACATCTTGTCAACGTCGCGCGCCAAAAACCCTGCACCCCAAGAATCCGTTAGTTCTAGTAACTACAGCTTGGCCTTTCCAACAATGGGCCATCGATTTAGTCGGTCCATTTCCTGATGCGCCGGGGCTGTAAAATTCATTGTGGTGGCTGTTGACTATTTTACAAAGTGGGTGGAAGCCAAGCCACTTGCCTCAACAACGGCCACGGTGATTCGAAAGTTCATTTGGGAACATATTATATGTCGGTTTGGGTTACCCATGCGCATTGTTACTGATAATGGTCCGAACTTAGCATCTGATGAGCTTCAAAACTGGATGAAGGAAATGAATATTGAACATGTATTCACTTTCGTTGCACACCCTCAAGGCAACGGTCAAGTGGAAAGCATTAAAAAACAACTTGTAGAAGGCATCAAAGCCCGCTTAGGGACGACGCACAGGGGATGGGTGGATGAGCTTCCAAGTATCTTATGGGCTCATTGCACCATGCTAAGACCGTACCGGGAGACACCCTTCGTCTTGTTATGGGACTGAAGCGGTAATTCCCGCGGAAATTGGCCTTCCATCTCCACGAATGTTAGCGCTAGAAAAGCAAGATAATGAAGCGCAACGTCAGATGGATTTAGATTTGTTGGAAGAAAGGCGCGAAAATGCGGCTATCCGGGAAGCTAAATACAAGACCCCACTAGAGAAATACTATAATGCAACAGTGCGCGTCAGCACCATTTCTTCCAAGAGATTTCGTCCTGTGCGATAACGAAGCATCAAATGCAGAGAAACTGGAAAGGTAGCCCCAAAATGGGAAGGACCATACGTCATACACGAAGTCCTAGGAAAGGTGCGTACACCCTAAAACGATTGGATGGGTCCAACGTTCCCAGAACTTAGAATGCCCAACAGCTCCGCCGATGTTGCATGTAATCTTACTCTTCTCCAAACGCACAAGCTCTGCGCCTTACCCATATTTGTGCAGGAGATTGCTACTTACAGTATTTTCTTTTATTATGTAATCCTAATGAGTTTGTATCGATGGCTTTACGCCTTATCAATGAATACACCAATCGTTACTTACAATTTGTGTTTATATATTTTTTTACAATTGCATGCAATTACTTTGGTAGACACACACTTACTCTAAACCTCTTGGACTTAATACCACGAAAGGATCAATCCCTAAGTCCATACATGAGTTTTATACCTCATTCATTTGTCTCACCTAAATAAGTAATTGTACTCATGCACACATTGTAATCAAAATATATTACCATTCGATCTAGTCAAAAGTCACATGCGCAACCGCACAACAATACATACAAGCAAACCCATGTTTTCTTAACAATCATCCTAAACTACAAACAAAGTTTACTCCTATTCAGGAGCTTTGGTTTCTGCCTTCTCTTCACCCTCAGCAAAGATCTCCTTCAACCGGTCTATATAATCATCTTGTTGAAGCGCGTTATCAACCAGATCCATGACTGGGATTTGAAGGTGATCTATGCTTTTTTTGCAGCAACAAAGGCAGCGTTGGTATCAACTCCATGCGTCGAAGAACGACTTGTGTCCCATTTAACTTGAAGCGCATGGGCAACGTGAAGTGAGCATTCATTATAACCCTGGGCATAGCCATCGCTTCACGTCGCTACCATCAGCTGTGCTACTGCCTCATCCATTTATGTGGAATTCAAAATGGAGTTTGAAATCTACAGGCACAAGGAGTCAAGATAAGTTTAAAAGGAAAGATTAGTTAAAGTATTAACAAAGGTTGCAGACACTTACATTTACAACACCATATTGTTGCATCCATGTCAAGTGTTTGTTAAAGGCTCTGCATTACTCTCTGTAGTAGCGCGTGCCGTTTCGGCCTCCTTCACCTTCTGCTCGCTCTCAGTCAATTGGCGCGCTAACTCCGCCTTTTCTACCTGCGCCAGCTGCAGACTTTTCTTCACCACTTCTAAATCCTCTTTCATTTGCTCCTGATCAAATAGTAAAGAAGTGAGGTCAGAAATTTCCTTATTTCTAAGGACAAGGGTAGCATTGGTTTCGACCTCTTTCTGCTCACTACGCTCCCAGTGAGAGCGCGCTTCTTCAGCAGCAGCTAGTGCGTCGACATTCTCTTATTTAAGCTTTTCAATCTCATTGTGAAGGGTGATTTTTTCATTGTTATCACGCGCGCATGCCTCTACCTAACGCTTACGTTCTTCTACCAGAAGCGCAGCCTCCGCTTCCGCCTTTTTCTTCCATCCTATCGCCGACCACTCCTCTGTTTTCTTCTCTTCCTCAAACTTGGCTTTTTCAGCCTCAAGCTCTACCATCTGCGCCTTAACTTTCTCTTTCTCCACCCCACCTTAAACTTGGATGTTTCAAACCCATCCCAATCCTTGTGCATGCTGCGCCATTCGCGCACGATTTGGTAGGTGGTGGAGGAAGCACTTGCAGTTTCCTTGGAGGTATGCGTGATAGGTTTGGTCGTGCGATTTTTCCTCTTGAATTTTAACTTCAGCAGGAGGATAAGCACCTTTGAACCATTCCCTGCATGCTTGCCAATCGGCAAAAGTATCCCCTTGCTTCAATTTCCATGCAGGCTCATGAATTGAAGAAGCCTTCTTAGATGAATATGAGCGATAATAATAATCACCAGGCGTCTTGCCCGGGCGTATGGTGACTCTTCTTCTGGGTTCTCAAAAAATGATTCAAACTCTTGCCAGAAGGAGAGGGGCCAATAGTTTTAGACTGCTCGCCAGCAGTAGGATCTTTCTCAAATCTTGAAGAGAATGGGCAGTATCTTTATCCTGCTCGCCAGCAGCAGTGTCAGATGGAAGTTTGATTTTTCTTCAACAATTTTTTCTGGTGCAGCAGGTGTTTTCTCTAGAGAATGTGGGGTAATTAGTTCATCTTCCGCTTATCCACTTCAGTTTCCAGCATATCACCTTTGGTTTTTCTGGAATCTCAGACTCATGCACCGCCATGAACAGGTGATAACGGCTTGGACGGTTGCGACGAAGCCCCTATTTTCTCTGCAAAAGTTAGAAAAGTTAGTACATCACGAAAAAAACCAAGGAGTCATAAATGATCGTACCAGGGGAGAACTTAGCAGCTAAGTCATCAAGATTGCCTTTCTTCCCAATCCTTGGCTTCATGGTTTACTTCGGTGGTTACGCAGGTGGTTCTGGGTCTGCAGGTTTTCGCTTTATACATGAACCAACAGCTCTGGACTTGATTCAATGTCAATGGGATCATCAGGGCTGGCTGTAGGAATGTCTGCGCCGGCTTGAGGCTCCGCTTGGGTTTCTTCAGACCTAGAGGGCGAGACCTTCTAAGGAATCAGACACCACCACATATCACACCAGATACGAAGCGCATACCTTTCTTTGTTTCCATTCTTGGAACATCACCTTCTTTGGATCCTCAGTCTTCTTGGGCGCGGACAGCGACATGCGTAGGTTTCTCTTTTTCTTGGAACTGGACCTACGCCTAAGGTTATCAATTCACCTAAAAATAAAAAAAAGGGTGCGCATGCAGAGCCATAAGTCATATTGCAATATTACTCAGCGCGACCAAAGCAAATTAGTAATATGCAATATTAACCCAGGCATAGTTAATCAAGAGCACTTACCAACAGCTGAGGAGGGTTGCGCTTTCAGATCTTCTTACTTAGGAAGTTCAAAATTCTTCAAGATTCGCTCGTACCAAGACGGCTCCGTCGTACCCACCTGCACAATGCTCATCTTCCCCTTATCTCTCTTGAACGAAACAACGTATAAAGAAGTAACTGCAGGAATACAAGGATACAAAGCAAAAATCAGTTAACACATCATTAAGTTCTACAAGGCACAGGATTACTTATTGCGGCCATCTTCCATGTATACAGGCCTATCACGACGGTTCGCCTTCCAATGCAAGCTCATGCGGCTGCAACCAGAGCCCTTTCTGGTAACATGATGCTAGGAACATCTTTTAAATCTTGGTACCACTCCTCATTGACTGGTACAGATATCATTTCCAAATGAATATCCTCGGCTCCCCGAAAGGTCATCTTCATCGGAATCACCCCAGCTTTTATGTAGAAGAACTTTTGCTTTCCAGTCATGGTACGATTTGGGGGGAATAAGCAACAATTTCTTTGCCTGTAATCTTTGCTGAAACGAATAAAAACCCAAAGAACATGTAATTGATAGAAAACCCCAAATCGATTCACTGTGGGTGTAATATTCAGGGACCGGCAGACAAACTCGAAGTGACGGATTCTAACCATCCCCATGGGATTTAACTATGAGATGTGAAATTTGTAATGGTCAAGAAGATCGATTATGAAGCAGGTAACCGGCAATCGGAAATTACCATCAGCAAAATATTCCCAAAATAATGTGATGTAACCGGCCAGAGCTTGCGTCACGGTATCGTTTTCTGCCGGATACCGAGCATCCCAGATAGCCGGAAACTTGAAGTCTTCACAAAAGTGTTAAATGCATCCCGGACCACTTCAACGGTGGTAGTGATGATGATGAAGGCACCTCCGTCGTCTCTTCTGGTTTAGAACTCGTCAGCATAACTGATCTTTTGTATTAACAAGAAAAGGGTGGTCAGTAGTTTGAGTTTTTCACAAAGAAAGGAGGAACTCAGAAGGGTTTTTGAAAGCACAAAGAGAAGAAGTTGAAGAATCGACTCTATATATAGTCATCGCAATTAATTCCTCGAGTGATGTGCAATGATTTTGTGTCATACACGAAACCCTAGACAGGCAAGTTGGCGAGTGGGAAACAGGACGAGGTTTCACGCGCACGTGCCACACACATAAGCCGTATTCCATTTAATGCTTGCCGCTGACACTGTTGATAACCTGTCACACAGTCATTAGACGTCATCTCCACGTTCTTTTTACCTACCTCCCCACACCGATGATTGACACGTTTCAAAGTTTTTAAAATTCAAATATTTCATCAATCTTATCCATAAAACATATCTTCATCATGAAGTTTTCCAACCCTGCGCATCAAACAATGTTGTACTCACACAGAGTAAAATTATGATAAGTCCAGTACTCCACCTACTTCCCTCAGCGCATAAGAGTACCACTGGACTGGGGGGATTTGAAGGGGTATGGTCCCAAAACCCATGCGCCAACGCAGAAGACCATACCATTACTCCTTTTAAGTTTGCCTTAATACAGTTTTGTGCGGGCTCGCGTAGGTAACCTAAATGAACTTGGGATAAACTCTCTTTAGACAACCATGCGCCGGGATACTGAGAAGGCCATTGCTCATGTAACACCCTTGCGCGGGCTCCCTCAAGGGTATAGTTAGGCTTGACAACAGTTAAGAATTCTCAGGCACACCCGCCCGTAGGAACGTAAGAAGCAGACAAAAGGAATCTTTTCTGTTATAACAAACTGGACACGTAACTTTTGACAAGAGCATCACAGCTGTGAGATCTTCTAGAAACAATTAATGCTTATCATGCAAGGCCTCATTCGGTTACAACGAAATATGACGTGGCAGGATCTGGTGCACTCATCTAAGTCACGATGATGGCATATCTCGCACATAGATCTAGATGATTTCATTTTCCACGTGGCAATCCCCCAGCCATCGATCAGCACACGATCCGTGTGCGTGGATGGCAAAATAACTAATTAACGGGGTAAAAAGATTCCGTTAACTATACTTCACATTTTGGTGCCCAAACCCGACTATAAATAAGAGACTTCAGGTACAAGTAATCTCATTCAATTTCACATACTCTCTCTCTTACTTCACTTAATCTCTTCTGATACACTGTACTTATTCTCACCCCGGAGGGTGGTCACGGAGAGAACACCCATTCTCCCTGTGACGAGTCTAACGGTGTTCTGTTTTGCAGTGTTTCCGGCGAGTGAACTTCTACACGGCGAACAAACTTAAGGTTAACCATCTCATGCAGAAACCGCAACCTCAGATCTAATTTGATTCTGATCAGTATAGATCTGGTGTTTCTTCACATCTCATTGCATATTTTCTTATGGATAACAATGTTTTGGCTGATGAAGCGATGATCATATTGCACGAACAATGACATTGAGAGCAGGAGACGATCGACATATGGTAACAACATAATACATTGAGACAGAGTGCAGACTGTCGTTTAGCTGTTTAGGGTTTAACTTTTATATTTGGTGTTAATTTTTTTATTAGCGTGAGTAGGGTAGTACGTATAGATATAGTTATAAATTTGTATATAGTGAGCAAAATCTAACAAAATGGTATGTATAAAAGTATAAATTTAATTTATATTTATATTTATGTATATATGTATGTGTATATATAAGTGTGTGTATATATATAGGTCTATAATTATAGGGGAAGGTTCATTTGAGAAGAAAATTTTATTGAGAAGAAAAAGAACAAACTGGTACAATTGTAAAACATTAAATAGTTTTTTCTCATCTCATTTATTATTATGTTTGACTAATTAATTAGTCATAAAGATTATCATCCCCAAACTAATTTTTTTTTGCCTACACATATCAAAAGTTATCTTACACATTTCAAAATTTATCCTACACATATTGAAATTTATCCTACACATCTCGTATTTATCCTATACTATAAATGAATTTTTATTTTTATTTTTTGACAAAATTATATATATTAAAAATAAGTTACAAATTTAATAAAGTTAGTTATTAAAGATAAAACTATTAAATTAATGATGTATGTAAGTTTACCATTATACCCTTATAGTTACATTAAGTAGAAATATTAAATGAAGTCTAATGAAGCATTCCTAGTGGTTGAAGTTTCTTCTTTTTTATTCTTCCAAAGAATTTCTTCTTCTTTGAACTCTCCACTATAATTATATTGGTGTATATATATGTGTTTATATATGCATGTGTATATGTATATGTACATATGTACTAATTAAAAATAATAATTCGAGCGAGCTGAACCGAGCCGAGCGGATCTTTGCTTATGCTTAGCTTGTTTACAAACCAAACCCACAGAACGGCTCATTACAACCGACCCTTAAATCGAATTAGTATTTTCCGAGCAATTTCTGAGTGCGGTTTGGACGGCCCTAAATCCAAGTATTTATGACCGCTTATTAAACTTTTATAAGACCATCCAATCACATACCATGGGTATGCATGTGATCTTATGTGAAGCCACTCTTGCCTAGTGAACATGGTTGGAGCACTTAGCCCCTTTTGAGTGTATGCCCGTGTAAAAGGCTTGGAATAGCGGGTTTGTCCGAATGGAGGAAAGCTCATAAATAGCAGGAGAAAGCACAAGCCATGCCATCGTGGAGGAAATGGTAGTTGCTCTTTAATCCAGTAATACTACAGATGGTCTAACTAGCTATAGAAATATCTTATGATCATCTTTTAAAAATTACATGTCTTTTATGAAAACTAAAGTTACATTACATGTCTAACAAATAACCTTTTCAATGCTTGTACAAACCATTTATAAATATTCAAAATTTATTGAAAACCAATCACATGAATTAGAATCGTGTAAGATAAAAACTAAATCATGTACATCGTGGAGTGTATGCTCGTGTAGTAGGCTTGGAAATGCGGGTTTTGTGAGAGAGGGAAGAAAATTTCATGAAAAGACACAACTAGCCATGCTAACGTGAAAACCACCCTCCAACATAGCAACATTACGGATGGTCTAACTATCTATACAATTTTATTTTTTTATAATCATCTTAGGTTCTTACTGAAGTCACACTACATCTTATATCAAATAATCTTCTCCAGAACCCAGCGGCAGAACTACAGGGGAATCAAGAGGGCCAGCTAACCCTCCGGCCGGCGAGATTTTCACTTGATCAGGGTGGGCAAGGGAGAAATGTTTCTGATGCTTGACCCTTTAAATATTCGTTTATAGAGTAGTAAAGTGAAAGCGAAATGAAAATTAGTAAAGATTTGAGAATATCATCTGTTTTATTTTTCCGGCCGGCGACTATCAACGACATCGAAGAAGAAGATGCAGAGAGAAAACATAAAAGAAGATAAATTACATAGGGATCTATATGAAAATAAACTTACAACCCTCTGTCAAAACCTACCTCCTTTTTCTCAACCAATAATATTTCCATACTGAATTTTCTTTATAAACTTTTTTCTTAGTTAACTTTGATGATAAAATAAGCCACATATATCGGCTATATATTATCTTATATGCTAATTAACGATATTATATTAATTAGTAAGTTTATTGATGCAGCATTATTATTTTATATAACTTTATTCACTTCTGTAAATATAACTATATTTTAGAAGGATATTTTAGTTAAAAATTTAACTTGGCTAAGGAAATAATTTAGATTATTGGCGTAAACAAGTAGGAAACCTTTGCCATTCAAAAAAGTAAAAGGTTTTAGAAAACAATAAGGTTTTAGAAAATTTTTAAAAATTTACAGTTATAATAATAGAAAGGATCGAGAAAATTGGCGTTAAGGTTTTATCAAACCTGTTAAAATCAATTACAGTAATAACGAAAGGACTTGAGATAATTGGCGCTATTAGATGATGATATTAGTGTTTGTCTCTTGCGTAAGCTAGTTAATATTTATTCAATTTATACCATATTACAACCGGAGTTATTCGGTTAATATTGAATTACGACCCCTGATCGAAAAGTTCTGGTTCCGCCACTGCCAGAACATTTATAAAACACTATTTGTTTTTTCTAAAAAAAAAAACTAAATTCATGCAGCCCAATTTAACCTCCAATGAGAAATTGAATAATACTTCGTCACCTACATTTTCTCACAAAACATCAACTGGGCCTACTCAAAAGCCCAACCCAAAAGAAGCCCAGCAACCAAACCCTAGCCTCCCTCACAAACATATAAACCACCACACCCCCACAGTAGGGTTTCACAGCCGATCACTCTCATTTCACTATCCTCAACCTTCTGCAAACCAAAACCATGGCTGAGAGAGGCGGAGAACGCGGCGGATTCGGCAGGGGCTTCGGCGGCAGAGGAGGTCGTGGGGGCGACCGCGGCCGTGGACGTCGCCGCGCCGGCAGACGCGACGCCGAAGAAGAAAAATGGGTCCCCGTCACCAAGCTCGGCCGTCTCGTAAAAGACGGCAAAATCACCAAGCTCGAAGAAATTTATCTTCACTCACTCCCCGTGAAAGAACACCAGATCGTTGACCAAATCCTTCCATCGTTGAAAGATGAGGTTATGAAAATTATGCCGGTTCAGAAACAGACCCGTGCTGGGCAAAGAACCCGGTTCAAGGCGTTTGTTGTTGTGGGTGATGGGAACGGGCATGTGGGTTTGGGGGTGAAGTGTGCGAAGGAAGTGGCGACGGCGATTAGGGGGGCGATTATTCTGGCGAAGTTGTCGGTGATTCCGGTGAGGAGGGGGTACTGGGGGAATAAGATTGGGAAGGTGCACACGGTGCCGACTAAGGTGACCGGGAAGTGTGGGTCTGTTACGGTTAGGCTGGTGCCGGCTCCTCGTGGTGCGGGGATTGTGGCGGCGAGAGTGCCGAAGAAGGTGTTGCAGTTTGCTGGGATTGATGATGTGTTTACGTCGTCTAGGGGGTCTACCAAGACTCTTGGAAACTTTGTCAAGGTTTGTTAATTAATATATTTCGTTTCATTTTAACCCAATTTGGTTATTATTTGTATGCTGCCTTTGTTTGGAAGTTATTGATTTTTGAATTGATCTGTATGCTGATTGTTTAATTTGAATACATGTTTTTGGTGATAGTCGGTTGACATTTGGTGGTTTTATGTATTAAGTTTTGTGATTGATTATACAAAATTTGTATGTTTTTACTTATGGTAGATCTATATATATTCTTGTAATTAGGAAAATATAATGATAGATACGATAGATAGATATTTGTTTTGTTAACATTTTGTTGCTAAATTTCTTTTTCTACTAATGCTGAACTGTTGAAGTGAATGTAAATGTTTAAGCTAATTTTGTGTTTTTTGTGTATATGCTTTATGTGATGCAATGTTTGTTTTAATTTTTAATTATTTTGCCTGTTCTTGAAGGTTTCTATGGTATATTTTTACAATGGTGTTGTGTTCTTCATGCATATAATTTTAGTAAGTGTTTTTAGTTTATTCAAAAAGTTGTGTTGGATTTTGTTGTTTGAAAATTCAATTTAAGATGTTTAAATTTTCAAAAAAGTTTAGCAATTTATTTAGAGTGTGATTGACTTTTTTTTTGTTTTATGACAGTGATATGTTTTCAAGGTTAATATATTTGGAGTTTGTGTGTTTTTGTTTGTCATCTGATGTATGAGTTTTTTGTTGAACAGCTATTTGTGATCATGTATTAGTTTAGTTGCAAGTGTGGGGAAATTTTGTTATTGTGACATATGGGTTCTGATTATTTGTGAATTTGGCAGGCTACTTTTGACTGTTTGTTGAAGACCTATGGTTTCCTTACTCCAGACTTCTGGAGGGAGACAAGGTTCAGCAGATCTCCATTCCAAGAGTATACTGATTTGCTTGCAAAGCCCACCACAAAGGCAATCACCTATGTTGAAGATGTTGCTGATATTCCTGCTTAAATATGGATGGCATCTGAAAGAGATTATGTTATGTTTTTTTGGATGTTTTGTTATAGGTTATCAGTTGTTTTGAAGTGTTTAATGGTTTTGAGTGATACTCTAGTGACATGGTAAGACATTCATCTTTTAATGTTAAGTTTGTTTGAAATACTCTGCTTTTCTTTGTGCAAATGGTTTATTGGTCTTAAAACCCCAATTTCTTTCTTGCTCGTTTTGAGTATTGAGTTTAGTGAAATCGGATGGAAGTTGATATGATCTACTGAATTTTCAATACTCTACTCATAAGCTTTTATTTCTTGCTGAATCATCTTTTACATAGTTCTAATTGATTAGAACCATCTTCTACAACGTATTTGAGACAAAACTTTATCAGAGAATATTTCATATTTCCTTCTATATTTCTTAATGATCGTTGCCAAGGCGTTGTAGGCGATCCTATCAAAGTTTCCACACTGTAACACTAATGTGTAGAACATCCACCAAGGCACAAACCAGCTTTTTAGGTACTCCATGACTTAAATTTAAAGCATTTTGTTTTCCAATAGTGATAAAAGGATCTTTACCTCATCGTCAAAGAATGCTTGCATTAAAGTTTTTCCTTCGACAGACGTTACCCCATGGGCTCTCCCCCTACCTCTTCCTTCTTTGAGACCTTCATTCCCCTAAGGTCTTGTCGCTTCTTTGTCTTACGGTGGACCCGGAGCCCTGGGTTGGACAGGTTCCACGGGCCACATTCCTCTTTCGTAACACGTGATTGGGTTAAATCTATAGTTGGCGAACCAGAGCTTGGTGAGGCATGATGACCGTTTGGCAACAGTCTTTTGATGAGAGTTGGTGAACCAAAGTGTAATTAAGGAGACAACGAACGACGGCAATACCTTCGCTAGCCCTAACCGTGTTGGAAGAAGATGTTGTGTCGCAATAGGATTGGGTGGTGGTAGGGATGGAACGGGTTGGATAGGGGGCGCCTCGTCCACCTTTATCTCTTGTATTTAGTCCGTCTAATTCTCTGTCAATTTTTGACATTTTCTTAATAACTAATGCGCTAAATACTTGATAAAAAAAATCATATTTCTTCTATACTTTACACAATAAAGTGATTAAACAAGCTGAATAATTTATATATTACCTTATTATACATTTATACCAATTATCGAAAATATGTTTTCTTTTCCTCTAATATTCATAGTAATACCTCCTTTGGTTGTAATTGAGTTGTAAGCCTTGGTCTAACAACATCATGTTCGTACATTAATTTGATTCATCAACAATCTTTTACCATTATAACAATATGACTTGACATCATTGACAATTTTTGATGCAATATTATCTATATGTTTGAATTAAAGATTATCTTTTTTATTTCTTTATTTGAAATTTAATTGTTTATTTAGTTTCTATTTGAATTGTAATTCCCAACAATAAAATGGGATCTAGGTATTTTGTTACTCAGTTTTTTGACTAAATTAGAATGATATTCCTTTGGAGACTTTGAGTAATCATTAAGCTTTTGAGTCATTTGATCGCTTCCATAACAACATCAGTTGGTATCAGAGCTTTGGTTTTCATATAGTTTAAAAGACATCTTTTAGGTCTCTTTGAACCACTAGGTTCGATTCGAAGCTTTTAATTAATCATATAGTTCTTGAGTCATTTGATCGCATCCGTAGCTGCATCAATTTTAGTATAATATAAAACAACATGTGTACTCAAACAACTAGTAAAAAAATTCACAATCACAAACAAACTTTAGATTAAAAGGTGAAGGGACTCTTACCTTGACTTAAACAAAGTGGCTTATTGTTGACAGGATTGGATTAGTTCATGTTTGTGTCCAAGGATTGGAGGAATGTTAGCAAGTTATACCGGAATGATCAGGCTTGAAAATATGAACTATCTTTATGAGCTTCTTTATTCTCCCTCTTTTAGTCTACTAGATTAAAACATTTCCAGAT
This sequence comes from Scalesia atractyloides, assembly GCA_947069175.1. Lineage (NCBI taxonomy): Eukaryota > Viridiplantae > Streptophyta > Magnoliopsida > Asterales > Asteraceae > Scalesia > Scalesia atractyloides. The sequence goes on from CAMTDV010000024.1 coordinate 71,613,084, forward strand.
CAATTAAAGCAATTGTGTATGAAGAAAAGGATAATGTAATTGCATTACTACTTTTGTTGCATTAGGTTGACGATTTTGTTTGTTTGTTTTTTTTTTTTTTAGGAATTTGAATTTAGTAAAGATATCGGAACTTGAAGTAATTGGATTTTAAATTTCATTTCCAACCAAACAAGCTAGCCTTCGTATTTCAAACACATTAAAAATGAAACCATATTTCAATTCTAAAATATTATGTTGAGTTACGCAAACCAAATACACCCTTACACTTCCATTTATATATCACAACACCATGTGAGATAATACCACACAAGGTAGAAATGTCTACCCGAAGGAGGTTACTCTTGACTCTAAGCATAATACATAAGCTTTGGATTATTCATCCCATGGAGTGATATCACATTTCCTTTTGAGGATTTTTAAGGTACTCATGCCACATGTCAAGTGACCAAGCTCATGCACAAGCCACATCTTCAATTCTTAAACTATCTGAATCAGCGTGGGTGGAAGCCAACAAGGCCGGTCTCCATCTTCCTTAATACCCACAATCTCCACAATTGGGTACTACAACATGCCACATTCTTAATTTTTAGACTACCAAGTGGGGGTGGAAGTCGATCTCCATTGTCCTTCATACCCACAATCGGGTACCACAAACCAAGTGGGGATGGATCCAAACCCATGGAGTGGCGACAGTGTTGCTACACTACCGAGCAAACCAAACCGAAGGGGTTATCCTGAAGGTGTAACGCCCCGAAATCAGAAACTTTCTAATTATTGAGATTACTTGTTTTATTGCACGAAACTTAGTTAAAGTGCATGTTAAATAGAATAATATAAGGTTTTTGTTAAAAAAAAATAGAAACCAAACTTGGAGGGTTAACTTGTTAATTAAGGAGTTTAAATTGGTGGAAGAAAGAACGAGACTTCTCTAGTTCATTTGTGTGTCGACATACACAAAAAGGGATGAGAAGACTCTCAATCAATCTTTAAAATCAGAACTGTATGGAGAAATTGAAGCCAAATACTTGCAGGTAAGTGATGAAATTTCATTGATGATGAATTCTTGGTTAAAGACTTATTGCATGATGAAATCTAAGGGTTTCTCTATAACTGTTATGCTGTTATGTGAATCCATGTGGAAACTAGTTGCGGATTTGAAACTGAATACATGTTTATTTTTTATTTATTTTTTTTTTGAAATTGAGCATATGAGGGAGGTTTCATGGAGTTTGGAAGTGGGTGTTGATCTTGGTCTAGGCAAACAGGGTCGTAGACCCTATCTGGGGTCGTCTGCCAAGATGGCCGGGGCGTAGCCTACAACCCGGTGACGAGAATTGAGGTTAGGATCCGAGGATCAGATCCGAGATTGTAAGTAGAGAGGATCCGAACTTTTGGAGACATATGTACATAAACATTGAGTTTTCGTTAGAAGTCATTCTCACATTGTGAATGTGTCACTTGAAGTCACTTAGCTAATGAAGTAGTTATATTGTGTTTGCAGGTTGTCCAGGTCTTTATATAAAGCGAGGGATGGTTGAAGATCAAGTTAGGATACATATAGTATGGGGGCGTGGTCGTAGTCAATAAAAGTTTGTGTTTTATCGAATGTAATAAAAGAATGAACGATGTAACACCTATAATATTTTGTAAATTGGTTTAAATGTTTAAGAATGTTTTATTAAGCGAGAAATTTTCTGGTTCACATTTCCACTACGTGTTTCTCTGTTAAATCAGTTTAGGGTGTAATAGAAGGGTATCCACAGTACCCTACCCTTATAGACGTAGACAAGGTGATACATACATTCAGGACAGTAACATGTAGAGTTTAATCATTTTACACTAATGACTTCGTCATCCACTTTCTTTAGACCCTGGTCTTTTTTAGGTTTTCTATAACTACCCAAAGGCCGAGTTTCTCAAGCCAAGAGTTATAGAACCGAAACGTGGGCGGGCCAAAATCAAAGGTGTCACAAGCCAGCACCAAATGGGTGGTTATGTCTAAAGCGGAGAAGACGAGTCTTTTCAAGGAGATCAACTTCCCTAGGAATGGTCTCTCTTTGTCTCATTTTTGTTATGCGGATGACGTAATTTTCATGGTGGAATGGTTGGATTCCAATATTAAAACTCTCAACCTATTCTTAGATGCTTCTCTTTGAGTTTTGGATTGAAGATTAATTTGTCCAAAAGTTCTATTTTTGACATTGTGGTAGAAGACGAGGAATTAGAAATATGCCTTCTAATCTAAGATGCAAAATCCGGGATTGGCCATTTTCATATCTCGGAATCCCTATTGGGGCAAACTAAAAAGGTTAAGTATTTGACGCCTATCATTGAGAAGTTACATTCTAAATTGTTGGGTTGGAATGCAAAAGATCTTTCTTTCGCCGGTACAATTACTCTTGCGAAGGCGGTGTTTGGCGCCTTCCTATTACTGATGCGTGTCGTCTAGTGATGTGTTGATCTAGTTAATTTAATAACTCTTAGCACGTATTAGGTGGGTTTACCTTAATAATTTTTAGAGACTTGCACCTAGCTTTAAATTTATAAGAAATGATTTTTACTTAGGCTAGACATACACAATAGGCAAACGTACCTATTGTTTGTAGTAGAGTTTCATGTAAGAACCAAGTATCGAACCCAAAGAATACGATTTTTAATAGTTACTCTAAATTACCAACTAGTTTAATTAATTATCTTTTGTTATTTTATATTAAAACCAGAAAATAAAAGCAAGTAATAGATTATTAGTATGGAATATCAAGAGCACGAAGAGTGTTGCTTTGGATCTCCGAATCCACTTAGGATGAATTATAGTTATTTTATTGACAAAATGGGAGGTTAATTAACTCAAAGATCCGACTCTTAGCTAAGGTTACCGACGAACTTTTATTAGATTTACAAGATGTGACTTTAAGGTTAAATAGAATTAGAGCCGGTTAAAGATGATTCATTGCCCAATTTTAGAGAAAGGTTCTTTTTAACCAACTATCCCCTAATCTTGGGTTAGTTACATCCAACTACTCTTCTTTTTTACATGGTTCCCATGGCTTGCGATCCTCTATATGGCATACCTTTTTCTCACTTCAAACTTAGCAATGATATTTCAAAGTGCTCTCCACGGGTGCTAATGACACTTGTGATTAATTAGGGTGATTGATCTTTATTTAACGGGTGGCGTTATAATATATATATATATATATATAATACACACATATATATAAAGACGTATAGTATTTTAACATGGGTTCACCAACTCTTGGACCACGCCAAGTCTAACATATAGACCGTGTTAGACGAGTCACAAGGCCTAGTTTTGACTAATCGTTGAGGCCTAGCATATAGACCGTGCACGCCACAAACGATATTCTTGATAAACAAGTATCATCATCACAAGATGTGGTTCTACAAATGGGTCAACCACTTCTCCAAGATCGGGTTTCCCTTATTATTATATGGGTTGTTACACACCATGAGTGTACTAATAAGCTTCACCTCTTTTGGTTACCAAGAACTCCCACAAGATCAAAGATTAAAACAATCACAAGCTCATTATGAACGAAGAAGGGTAGAAGGAATTATTAAAGATGCAACATACCTCTTGCCAGAGATTAAACATTTAATTCATATCAAGCTTCATCTTCAACCCAAGCAACACAAGGGGTTTAGCCTATAATGGCCATAGCTTGTCCATAAACAATGATTATTGAATGAATCATAAGGATCAAGTATGATAGGTTTAAACAACTTGTGGAAGGGTTGTTGATTACATGTACACACTCTCTCTCTCAAACTAAGCTTTTACAAGTATTTAACAGAGTGAAACCAAACTCTTTGTGACCTCTCAAGAGTAGAGGTTTAGTGTGCGAAACGTGGAAGAGGAGTGGGTGAAATGGGATGGTGAAAATGGGCAGCCAAGGCCTTCTATTTATAGGTTGGAGGAGACCAGGTGAGCACGGGCGTGCAGAAGGGGCACGGCCGTGCCTTGTGAGGATTCCCGGCACATCTTGTCCTTCCCTGAGTGAGTCCGTTGTGATTCTGGTATAGGCACGAGTGTGCCTAAGGTGCACGATCGTGCATGCTAATATGCACCAACAAGTCTTGAACAAGTGGCATTCTTGGTCTGTTCTCAAACCTTCATCTATTGTCTTTTCCTTGAGCACGGGCGTGCATGGCCTCTAGTGGACTTTTGTTGACCAATCTTGGGTTCACTTAGGTGACTTTGTGATGCCTGGCATGGGTGTGCCTATTTTATAATTTTCTGATTTCTTTAGAATCTTGGATTTTTGCTTCGTTTATGCTTGTTTTTCACTTCTTTTCATCCCGAGACCTCAGAAACCTGTATTTTCCAAATAGGAATGATTTAGATAGCATTTGCAACTAAAAATTCATTAAAGTACTTATGATTAGGGGGTAATTATGCACTAAAAATATGCATAATTGATGGCACATCAATTACTATTTATCTTTATTCAAAGTTCCTATCAAGGTGATGAAGATTATTGAAAAAATTAAAAGAGATTTTGTGTGGGATACGAAAGGAGGCAAGCAAAAGATTAGGTGGGTGGCTTGGAATAAAATTGTGTTACCTAAAAATTTATGCAGGGTTGGCTTAGGCGACATTAGAAATTCAAACATGGCTCTTATAGCAAAGTGGTGGTGAAATTTAGAGAGGATCCCACAACTCTTTAGGTTAAGGTCGAGCAAGCTATTCACGAGAGTCTAATTCGACACGATTTGCTCCAGTTAAAATTCTATTGGGGGGGGGGGGGTTGGAAAGACATTGGTTCCATTGATAAAGTTTTAGCAGACAAGATATGTCTTTACAGGAGCATATTGTCAGTCGAGTTGGAGACCGGTCTAACATATGTTTCTGGATTGACAAGTGGTTGAATGGTAGACCTTTATGCATTAGATTCCCGTATGTGTTTTCAAAGGCAGCAAATAGATTTACAAAGGTACCTAATTGTTATGTGGTTTATGGTGGGCCGGTTAGATGGGAGTGGGATTGGAAATCGGGTGCTTTGCTTCAGCGTGAATTAGACATGAGCATTTGGTACCGAGTATATTCGGTACCGCTTCCTACTTTCCCCGTTTTTCGATACCGCCATTTACGAGTAAAACACCAGTAAATACCGGTACCGGTACCGAAACAGTGTATTCGGTACCAGCACTAGTACCACTTTTCCCCATTTTTTCGGTATCGAACGGGTATCGTGCTCATCCCTAGCGTGAATTAGACCAGCTTGGGTATCTTATGCATATTTTGTACAACATTCAAATCGGTATTGGCAATGATAAATGGGGTGGAACCTCGATCACGAAGGGAATGTTTCTACGGCTGCAGTTAGAAAGTCTTTATCAGAGCGTAGAAATAAAGGGTATGCTGAAAGTCGTATTTATTGGAATAATTAGGTGCCGACTAAAGTTATTTACTTTGGGTGGAAAGTGTTGGAATTTTGTGAAAATAGCATTTTCATAAATATAGGAAATGCGTATTTCCTAATTTTGGACGATAAATAAATATTATAAACTGAGGTTTATATAGATATTTATTTCCGGGTTTGTTCTATGTTGGAAGAGCTTCGCAACGAACTAAACCACGTACAAAACGGAGCTAAGTTGAATGAGATATCGATGCTCAAAGTTTGGTGTTTGAAACATTAAATGCTGAAATAATGGGAAAGTAGCATATTGTCCCACATAGGAGGAGTGATGAAACTTAAAGGGGTATTTAAGCGGGAACACTCCTTCCTTAATGTTTCATGGAAGCACACGCTAAGTGTACTCGCGAAGGGTGCGGAGCACCCTAACTCGCACTCGCCACACGCGCGCGCGCGTGGCGTGGGCAATGGGCGCAATCTGGCGCTTTGATGGCGCACTTTGCACTTCGCAACGCCGCGAGCCGCTTGAGAGCTGCCTTTGTATTATTTACCGCTCGCCGCGTGGCTCAGTCCAGGTTGTGCTGTAGATGCCTGACGTGCGCGCGCGCAGCGCCCCAAAGTGAACCAGTATGGCGCGACTGTGTGGCGTGACCAGATGGGTTCCCTGGTGATGTGACATGGCGCGCAAGGGCTGGCGCACCAGTAGGATCGCGCAAGGATGTGAGCCATACTGGCGCACGCGCAATAGGACTGTGGAGCAAGGATGCGCGCGCAAGGGCTGGCGCACCAGTAGGCTCGCGCAAGGATGTGAGCCATACTAGCGCACGCGCAATAGGACTGTGGAGCAAGGATGCTCACGCAAGGGGTTGCGCACCAGTAAGCTCGCGCAGGGATGTGAGCCACACTGGCGCGCGCACCAGCAGGCTGGCGTATAGAGGCGCGTGCGCGCGCGACCTGCTGCTTCCAGAGTTAATGACAGATCAGTTACACTTCAGCAGTTGAAACAGACGAGTCAAGGGTCTTGACCAGGAATGTAACTGACGAATTAAAGTGCATTAAAGATGTTTAATGCAATTTAATTCGTTGAGTTAAATCTTTTGACTGTTTCAACACAGATGCAGTATAAATACTGCATTACATCAACACCAGAAGAGACACCGAATCACCAACGAACCCTCTACTCGAAATTCTTCTTCTTCCTCTTTCTTGCAGCAAGGTACACCTTCGGGTTGCGTCATCTCCGGAAGTGCAACTGCTTAGGCTGTTGTATCCTGGAAACAAACGAGTTCTCCTGGGAGACTCGAACTTTGTTTTAAGGGACCCGTGTCTAACACGATCCTCAGCCAAGAACTTCATCTTTTGTTGAAGTTTTGTTCTTGTATTTTCTTTATTTCAGTTGTAATCCGTACTGTAATTTACTGCTTTCTTTATTTTTCTGTTTGTGTAATTCAGTTAAATAATTTTTTATTTATTTTATGCAAACGGTTCCCACAATCTTAAAACAAATTTTTAAAAAACACCGTTCATGTAGAATCCAAACCATTCTGTTTTGGCAGTTTGTGTTTTTAAAAACATATTTTTTTTCCGGTTTTCATCTTCAAAGGAGCGACTTTGGTTGGAAACCATTTCGTATTACTTCAATTCGTTCTTAACAGAAGTTATAAAAACTTTCTAGTTTGGTCTTCAAAGTTGGACTTAGAAGCCAAACAATTAGTGTGCACTAAAATTAAAGAGTTTTTTGTTTTGGTCTTCAAAGTTGGACTTAGAAGCCAAACGGTAAATTCGTGGTAAATTAAAATTAAATTACTCTGTTTATGGTTTAAAAGATTTCGATAATTTTTATTAATGTGACGAAACAACAAGTGTATTAATGTTCTTTGAAATCTGCACACTGAAGACTCATGAAATTATGCTCGAATTGTCACTAAAATCAACAAGTGTCGAACACAAGAACTTGTCGTGGCTCTTCTGAACCTATATGGGATGACACATAGCATTGATGCTGAACAAGCAAGATTTGTTGCAGGCATGTTATCTTTCTGACAATTTCCATGTCGAGTTCAAGAATATGTCTCTTGGAAAAGTACAACTGCATTTCTTGCTCTTGACATGTCGATAACGTTGTCGAACCAGTAGGTGAAAACGTTGTCAAGTCCTACTATGTGTTACTTATCATGTATTCTGCATTGTAAGGGAGTTAATTGTGTCCGTATCTTTCCAGTCTTTTTATATACTATCATAATATTAGATTCATTTAATTTAATATATTAATACAAATTATTTATTTATCTATTATTATAAATTATAATTATATATTATTTATTTATTTATTATAACAATAAGAATATAATAATAATAATAATAATAAGCAAAATAACACGACATTTTTATGAAACTCGTATCTGAAAACGGATCTTGTGAACATATCAGGCCGCTCGAGTATCCGAGAAACTAGCTAACGGGCCTTAGCCCAACACAAACTGACCTAAAACCCTAAAACCTAAACTATATACACCCTACACTACACACACACACCCTAATCTCTATAAAACACACACTCTAACAAAAACACCAGCCACCCCACACTCCTGCCTCTCAAATCCGACCACCGGAGCCGGCCTCCGGCAACGCTCCGGCATCCACTCCAGGCGGCTACCCTCCAACACCACCACAACCACTCCCCTTCTCCTTCCCGCACAATCGCGACCCACCACCTCTACTCCCTTTCTCTTGGATGAGCGATACAGCAGCATCAACGATACCACCACAGGTGACAACACTGTGGTGGTTGACTGGCGATAAGACACGGCAACCGGCGGAGCCAGTGTTTCCGATGACGATGGTGAAGACGGGTTGGCGGTGACTCATCGTTCCGACAGCGCTGTGGTGACGGTGGCGGTTACATGGATTGGCTCAGTTTTGGTGCGATTGGGTATCTCGAGTCAGACTTACGTCAGGTTTGGTCCAACAATTTCGAGTGTGGTTCAGCTGTTTCGAGTCCGATTTATGTGTAAATTCAGATCCGGTTCCAGTCGCTCAAGCCCTGGTTCAACTTTAGTTCGGCAGGGTAGGGTTCGGGTCAGCAGGTTCTCGGCTAGGGTCCAGTCAAACAGTCAATGGCCCCGGTTCAGGCAACGAGTTAGCCGATTCAGTCTCGATACGACCCGAGTCTTGCTTTGTTGGGATCATTTTCAGCTTCAGTTGACTTGGTCGTAACGAGTCAACACGGTCAACATTAGTCAACTGGTTAAGCCGGGTCAACATGTCCGGTCACGGTTCGGTTCTGCTCAGATCATGACGGGTCGCCATGAGTTTCGGTAAAACTTTATTTCCTTTTTACAAGTATTTTGTTTATATAATGTTATGATTAATCGAGTTCAAACCAATACACTTAGTGAATAACTACGTTTTTGCATTTGACGCGCATTTTATGTACATGGAATTATTAATCGTTGTATTTTTACTATTAAATATAGTTAACACGAACCGAGCATTGTATAAATTGATAGCATACATAGAAAATATATATATATACCTATATTGTTGATGAAAATTGTTGCGTTTTGGAAAATTTAATCGGCGCTTTAGTTGTCGGGATCGTCCAAAAACAGAGGAAACTCTGCCCGTTTTTCGCCAAAATCCTTAAAACCAAACGCGTCAAATAATAAAGCGAGCCTATCGGATCCGATCAAGTTTTGATATAATTATATATACACTTTCATATATATATATATATATATAAATAAATGTATAATTATTCTAACAACATTTCATTACTTACGTTTATCAATGTTTTGACGACCTCGCGCCGCATCCAACTCTTCCGCTCCTCGCGGGATTTCCAAGGGAAGCGTTGCAAGAATGTGAGCATACTCGACCCCCTTTTTACACTTTAACGCATTTTGGGGTGCAACATGTATAAATTACAAAATTTATTTTGAACAAGATTAAATGTGTTCCCAATACCAAACGGGTTATCAATTATGCTTATGTGAATTATATGTGTTAGATTAAACTCGTTTATACATGCTACTTGTTACGTTTGAGTTGTTTATGCTTATTAGTTTTAATTTGTATTTTCACGACATTGTTATGATTATGTTACTATGCATGCTAGTAAAGAATTCAATTATATGCTATTATTATGTGAGAGTCTGTCTACATATATATGCGATTCAGCTTTATTATACTCCCGTCATGATTGAAATAAAATCTTACACTTAGATTTTATTTTCAAACTTGTATGCTCGCCAATACTTTTGTATTGATCTACGCTTTTAATACATGTTGCAGGAAAGCTGATGATGCAAGAAATCTAGTAGGATTGCTTAGATACACGCCTAGATTAATTTATCTATTTTGATGTTATGTCGTTTTGAAACAATTGTTGAACTATTATTTGGAATTTTCGTATGACAATTTTAGTCTTGAATGAAATTTGAATTTAATCTATATTGTCACATAGCGTTATGAAGTTTTGAGCAATTTGTTCGTCTCATCCCGATGTTTCCGCCATCGGTTGGGGTGTGACAGTTCTTAGCGAGACATTTCAAGTGGCAGCAATAATTGAAAATTGCCTCCTTGTGGGTAGAATTCAAAAACTACCTAAAACATAAAGAAAGGAAATGACGGTGGAGGAACTTGTGGTCCGTCTTCAAATCGAAGAGGACAACAAGGTCGCTCTAAAAGGCACCATTGCGCAAGCTGCGGCTAAAGCAAACATGGTGGAAGTAGGGGATTCCTCCAAAGGCAAAAGGGGTAAACTAACGAAAAAGGACAAGGGGAAAGCAAAAGTTAACAACCTTGGACCAAGAAAGGGAGCTGCGCCTTTCCAAGGTACTTTTTACAATTGTAACGAGACGGGGCATCGTGCTAACGAATGCAAGAAACCTAAGCGTGAGCGTGCGCATATGGTTGACGAGGAAGGTATGCCTCTAATTGCAATATAACCGAGGAAGCGGCTATGATTGAAGAAGTCAATGTGGTGGGTGCCAACCCACCAGGATGATTCGTTGACAGGGTGCAACCCGCCATGTTTGTGGAGATAAGGCTCTTTTCTCAACATTCAAGGAAGCAATGGGTGAAGAAAAGCTTTATATGGGAAATAAAGCTACCGCCGACATCAAGGGTGAAGGCACAGTGATCTTGAAGATGACTTCTGGCAAGGAGCTCACGTTGAGCAAAGTCCTCTATGTCCCGGATATACGGAAGAATCTCGTATCGGGTTGGATGCTCAACAAGTTTGGTTTTGTCTAGTGTTTGAATCGGACAAATTTGTTTTATCTAGACGTGGAATGTATGTTGGAAAGGCTATGCCCTTAATGGTATGTTCAAAATGAATGTAACGGTGGTTAACACCAAGAAAAACATGAATGAAATTTCTTCTTCTACTTACATGAAATTTAGTCTTCAAATGTTTAGCATGGTAGATTAGGACATGTAAATTTTAATTCATTACGACGTTTAATTAATTAAATATGATACCAACATTCCATATTGATTCCGATTACAAATGCGAAACATGTGTAGAATCCAAACTTACAAGATCATCGTTTAAATCGGTTGAAAGAATAAACGAACCCCTTGATTTAATTCATACCGATGTGTGTGATTTAAAAGCGGTTCCCACACATGGAGGAAATAAGTACTTTATCACGTTTATTGATGATTGTACTAATATTGCTATGTATATTTACTTAAAAGTAAAGATGAAGCAATAGAAAGTTTATCTTGTACAAAAACGAAGTTGAGAATCAACTTAAAAAGAAGATAAAAGGGTTAGAAGCGACCGAGGAGGTGAATATGTCGCACCTTTTGCGGATTTATGCGCAAAAAGTGGCATTGTACATGAGTGTACACCTCGTTATTCTCCACAATCAAATGGCGTTGCGGAACGTAAGAACCGTTCATTAAAAGAAATGATGAACTCCATGTTGATCAGTTCGGGTGTGAACCGAGAAATATGGGGGGACACGATTCTCTCAACGAATTATCTTTTGAACAAGATACCACTTAAAAATAGGGACGAAACTCCATATGAGTTATGGAGAAAAAGGAAGCCTTCATACAAATACTTGAAAGTGTGGGGGTACTAGCAAAGGTGATTGTACCACCTCCTAAGACTCTTAGGATAGGACCCAAAACTGTTGATTGTGTATTCATAGGATATGCACATCAAAGTAGTGCACATCGTTTTCTTGTACATGAGTCCAAGAATCCCGATGTCCACGTAAACACTATCATGGAGGCAAATCCTAACATCGTCTCATACTTTGAAAATGTGTTTCCTATGCTAGGAGAACCACATGAAACCTCACCAACAATGGTTGATGAAGCAGGTCCAAGTTCATCTACGTGGTTAGATAAAACACATAATCGACCAGAGGTCGACCAAGGTGACCTTAGACGAAGTAAACGGCGAAGGATTGCAAAATCATTTGGGCCAGACTTCATGAGCTATATGGTTGAGGGTGAGCCCAATACCTATCGCGAAGCCGTTTCTTCCGCGGAAGGACCTCAATGGAAAGAAGCAATTAAGAATGAAATTGATTCTATATTGCAAAATCATACTTGGGAGTTAGTAGATCTTCCACCTGGTTGTAAACCACTTGGATATCGTTGGATATTCAAAAGGAAGATGAAAGCTGATGGAAGTAGTGATAAATACAAGGCGAGCTAGTAATAAAGGGTTTAGACAAAAAAGGTCTAGATTACTTTGATACTTACTCATCTGTGACACGAATAACCTCTATAAGATTGGTTCTTGCAATTGCGGCTTTAAGAAATTTGGAAGTTCACCAAATGGATGTAAAAACCGCATTTCTAAATGGCGATTTAGAAGAAGAGATTTACATGGAATAACCCGAGGGTTTTTCCGCCCCAGGAAAAGAGGGCAAAGTATGTAAATTGGTTAAGTCTTTGTACGGTTTAAAGCAAGCTCCAAAACAATGGTACCAAAAGTTTGATCATGTCATGATTGACAATGGTTTCAAAATAAATGAGTGCGACAAATTGTTTACTATAAAGACACACCAAGAGGTTATGTGATTTTATGTCTTTATGTGGATGATATGCTTATCATTGGGAGTAACGATCATATGATCAACTCAACTAAAGACATGTTAAAAGCGAGGTTTGACATGAAAGACATGGGCTTAGCGGATGTGATTCTTGGTGTAAAAATCACTAGAACGCAAGATGGTCTTATCTTAAGTCAAACTCACTACGTGGACAAGATCCTTGGGAAATTCAATTCGGAAGATACGAGTATAGCTCGAACTCCGATTGATAATACTCAACGTCTAAGGAAAAATAGAGGCGAAGGAGTTGCTCAGTTAGAGTACTCAAGGATCATTGGTAGTCTCATGTATCTAATGACATGTACTAGACCCGACTTAGCATATGCAGTAAGCAGGCTAAGTAGATACACTAGTAATCCAAATGATGATCATTGGAAAGCTATCACATGAGTGCTAAGATACATAAGATACACGAGAGATTACGGATTACATTATACCCGTCATCCAGCAGTGATCGAAGGATACACTTATGCAAACTGGATTTCGGATATAAAGGATCATAGATCGACAAGTGGACATGTATTTACACTTGCGGGAGCAACTATAGCTTGGAAGTCGTCCAAGCAAACTGTTATAGCTAGATCCACGATGGAATCCGAATTCGTAATTCGTCGCTTTAGATAAAAGCGGTGAAGAGGCGGAGTGGCTACGTCAATTTGTGGAAGATATTCCAAGATGGCCAAAGCCGTTGACGGCGATTTGCATACATTATGACAATACATCAGCGCTTGTGAGAGCACAAAGCTCTATGTACAATGGCAGATCAAGGCACATTCGACGTAGGCACAACACAGTACGTCAACTAATCTCAACGGGTATTATCTCGGTTAACTATGTGAAGTCAAAAGAGAATATTGCAGACCCGTTAACGAAAGGATTAAGCAAAGATTTAGTTTATAAGACGTCAACTGGAATGGGACTAAAGCCCATGGATGAAGTGAATATAAGGGAAACCTAACCTAGTTGACTGCAGATCCCAAGATCTAGGTTCAATAGGCAAACTTAATCATAAACCCAAAGGGAGTCACTGTGGGGGGTGCCCCAAAAGATTCATAAAGGGAGTTATATACTTCCTAGTCCATTCCAATCAGTGACATGAAGTAAGGTTAAGCATGTTGAGGTTAAGGATTTGAGGAAATCAAATTAACCATGTTGCTTTTAATGATTCGACGAATCACCTATGTTAGAGAGAAGTGGGGTCACTTCGAATGGATTTGTGGGGAGGCGCAAATCCTAGAGCTCTCGCAGAACCAGGAAAGTGTTCCATGACCATGAACGGACACAAACCATGAGGAGTTGACTAAACTAGGGTAAGTATTGTGTGAATGTATATTGTCTCCTACATAAATGGGGGATTGTTCAAAGACACCGCGTCTACAAGACCCTAGGAGGCTAAGTATGCTTCACAAAAGAGGGTTCAAAGGTTATGCCTACCTATCTTGCAATACATGACTGTTGAATTTGTATCGTTGAAACTTGAAAGGGGAAAGATCGATTTTCATTCATGTGGGGGATTGTTGGAATTTTGTGAAAATAGCATTTCATAAATATAGGAAATGCGTATTTCCTAATTTTGGACGATAAATAAATATTATAAACTAAGGTTTATATAGATATTTATTTCCGGGTTTGTGTTCTATGTTGGAAGAGCTTCGCAACGAACGAAACCACGTCCAAAACGGAGCTAAGATGAATGAGATATCGATGCTCAAGTTTGGTGTTTGAAACATTAAATGCTGAAATAATGGGAAAGTAGCATCTTGTCCCACATAGGAGGAGTGATGAAACTTAAAGGGGTATTTAAGCGGGAACACTCCTTCCTTATCATTTCATGGAAGCACACACTAAGTGTACTCGCGAAGGGTGCGGAGCACCCTAACTCGCACTCACGCGCGTGCGTGGGCGATGGGCGATGGGCGCAATGTGGCGCACTTTGCACTTCGCACGCTCGCAACGCCGCGAGCCGCTTGAGAGCCGCCTTTGTATTTTTTACCGCGCGCCCGTGGCTAGCAAGCTGCAAGACAGTGGCGCATGGTGCAAGCAGTCCAGGTTGCGCACCAGCAGGCTGGCGTATGGAACGCACGCCGCGACCTGCTGCTTCTAGAGTTAATGACAGATCAGTTACACTTCAGCAGTTGAAACAAACGAGTCAAGGGTCTTGACCAGGAATGTAACTGACGAATTAAACTGCATTAAATGCGTTTAATGCAATTTAATTCGTTGAATTAAATCTTTTTGACTGTTTCAACACAGATTCAGTATAAATACTGCATTACATCAACACCAGAAGGGACACCGAATCACCAACGAACCCTCTACTCGAAATTCTTCTTCTTCCTCTTTCTTGCAGCAAGGTACACCTTCGGGTTGAGTCATCTCCGGCAGTGCAACTGCTTAGGCTGTTGTATCCTGGAAACAAACGAGTTCTCCTGGGAGACTCGAAATTTGTTTTAAGGGACCCGTGTCTAACACGATCCTCAGCCAAAAACTTCATCTTTTGTTGAAGTTTTGTTCTTGTATTTTCTTTATTTCAGTTGTAATCCGTACTGTAATTTACTGCTTTCTTTATTTTTCTGTTTGTGTAATTCAGTTAAATAATTTTTTATTTATTTTATGCGAACGGTTCCCACAGAAAGCTTCTCTGAAAAAGTTCCCCACTTTAAAGGCTCTAGCTTCCCAGGGTGTTCAGATTCCGCATACGTCTTGTGTTGGCTGTGGGACTATGGACGAAGACGGGATCATCTCCTCATTACATGCATTATTGCCCATTCTATATGGTGGAATGTCTTTGTTTGCCTTAAAATGCCATATCTAGGTTTGGTATCCTCGGTCAAAGGCATGCAGAACCATTTCACGAATCTTCAAAGTTTGAAGCATTAGAAGAAAACGCTTGGGGTGGTGTGTCGCGCCACCTTTTGGGAATTTTGGAAAGCGAGAAACGATAAGGTGTATCACAATAAAAACTTGTCTTTATTCAAACGGTAGAGAACATTAAAGAATCTTCGTTTCTTTGGCTAAGGATAGGGTCTATAGTTCATGATTTAAACTAGGATAGATAGTGTGATTTCGATATTTAGTTTGTATTAAGTGTTAAAACTTCTTGCTGATTTATAAATAGAAGTTTTACGGTTAAAAAAGCAGATAATTGTTTGCTATAATCCATAAAAAGAACCTTTTGCATTACAGCCCCCTATTTAAAACCATACACTTGTTGTATCGGTGGTCTTTCAATTCATCCTCTCGGTTAACGTCAGTCTACGATACTAGCGTATCCACAGGTATACATACCTTCCTAATTATTTCACACATCAATTCATAGTTTCCGCCTACATTGATTTTCATTTTGATTAAATTAACCCTAGCTATAGAAGCCCTAACTTGTTTGCTAATAGCAGGAATCATCTACAACTCTTACCAATTGAAATTAGGGCTTCACATTTAGGCTAAACTTGCCACTTTTGCAAATTAAAATGTTATGTAAATCTGTTGATAACACATCGCCAGCACCGTTTTTATTTGTACCACTTGCTAGAAGTTAGATATCGTTATCAATCTTTGCAAAAATAAAATGTTTTTATTTGTAGCACTTGCTGGATAGAGGGAGTACCATGGGTTGTAAATCAAAATGTTTTTCAAGTGATTGTGATTTTGTGCACACACAGACATATAAATCATGTATGCCTGTAATTGTATACACGAAAGCGTATTTTATGATCTTTGGTAATTATGTGATGCGTACTCTGAGAAACTGTGAGCATGAATTTTTATCTAGTTGAGGTGGAGATTGTTATTGAGGTTGATTACTATTGTCGTGAAGAGTTGCTATACTACTTCCACTTTTATGATTTAGAAGTCGAGCATAGTTGTCAATAGCGATCGTAGCGATCGCTATGGTGGGCTATGTAGCGTATGGTATAGCGTCACTATTAGGGTTGTAGCAATGGATAGCGAGAATAGCGACACCTTATTTTTATTTTTTTTATCTTTTTATATAAATCGCAATTAAACATAGCTATAAAATAGCTGGATTATACGTTTTTTGTTAAATACACATGTAAAATAGCATATATACTTGGGTATTTTTTTAAACTTTTTTTCTAGTGTATTGCTATTTATAAATAGTCATCCGCTATTTATCGCTATTCGCTATGTAGCGTATAGGTACCTTATCGCTATTCGCCATTAACAACTATGAAGTCGAGTGTAGGGTGAATGTATAATTTAAGGTATCATAGTAAAACGTAGTTGTATGTGACTGACTACATGTGTACTCAATATTCATACAACAAAATATATATTTTGTCAAACATACCACTGTTACAAGCTGTGCAACTGACAACAGTTTATTTCCCTTACAGATCAGTTTGAACAAATGACAGGAGCCAAGATTGTTGGTGCTTTAGCTGGATCATTTGCACTAGCGTTCGCCTGCGATTATGTTATTGCAGACAAGAAGATTTTTGGAGGTACCACCCCCTCCACAGTTTCGAACAAGGAGTGGTGGGAAGAGACTGACAAGAAGTTTCAGGCGTGGCCTCGCACCGCTGGTCCTCCAGTTGTCATGAATCCCATCAGTCGTCAAAATTTCATCGTCAAGTCCAAAGCCGAATCCTAGACCCTGCAAGTCTGCAATCGTGTTCCTAATAACTGAACTGTAAGCTCATGTGAATGCTGTCGTTTGTTTCTGTTTCCTTAACTTTCATGAAAAACTTTTTTGTAGACTTAAGCTTATGGTGCTGGTTTGTTATTTGACTCTTGTTTCTATAAGACATTTCATCTTCCGTTGCGTGTTTAATCTTTGAAAGTGTTGGGTTTTGATTTGTCATAGTTCCTGGCTTTTGTGTTAACAAATGGTTGGTTTCGTTTTGCAACGATCAACACATTTTACCTGTTGTTGTTCATGACCATTATATGAACACTGACCATTTTTGTTAAAACTTAATTCATTAGTGTTATCACCTTTAATGATAATTATCTTGATGGCCAACCTTTATAGGGGTCCAGAAGCTCGAGAGCTACTTGTTATCGGCTCGGTTAAAAGCTCGAACGAGCCGAGCTTTACCGAGCTCGTTTAGGCTCTCGATCCTAGACGAGCCCAAACAAAAATCTGTTTATTTTATATATAATATAATAATATAATAATAATGATGATGATAACATTGGCGAGCCGAGCTCAAGCCGAGCTTTGGCCCGTTTAAGCGACATTGAAGCGAGCTCGAGCCGAGTTTTTAGCTCGTCTGAGGTTGTTCTTAAAATAGCTCGAGCTTTGGGTTTTACTTGCGAGCAGAGCTCAAGCTCAAATAAGTAGGCTCGAACCAAGCCGAGCTCGAGCTTCATAAAAACATAACGAGTCGAGCTCGGGCTCGGCCTGGCTCGTGTACACCCTTAAACCTTTATAACAATAACAGTAATACTGGTTCTCCACTGCATTTCAATAGCTACCTTAGTAAACAATCTTAAGTTGATTAGTGCATAGGCCTGGCAATCTTTGTCCAAACACTTAAGTTTGGATAAATATAAGGATTTAAGTCAATTATTATTCTTAAGGGGTCTAAATGGGTAGACTGAAAATAAGAGATGGGTCGGTTGTTCTGTTCAGTTGATCTTCCAGATTTGCATAGATTAACCAAGCTAAATGATTCTGGCTCACACCATATCCCATAGTGAATCAGTTGCCAGCTGGTATCTTATAACCAATTAGGTTTATTGGATTCGGAAATTTAGTGAGCAAAAGTTTTTTCTACCGCGATGATACGTGAATTTAATATTCTAGAGGTTCAACGCTTCAATGAACAGTGACCTGTACCCATTTCTTTCGAAACCTACTCTTACCCAACTAAAATGGCCATTTTTAGATGATCTGTCTTGCCCATTACACCCTGCCTGGGCTGTTTTGTCAGGTAATCCACGCACAAACTGTCAGCCGGTCAGCTTACACCAAAGCCATTACTTCACCAAGCATTGATCAAACTTAAAAACTTGGTGTAAAATGCCAAAGCTGGTATATGTTGAAAAAAAAAAAAGATTTAGTCAGATATGCAAACTTCAATAAATTTCTTTCAAATCTGTCATATTCAGGGTATGAGACCCGGTTTAATTTATACAAGAATACAGTATACACAACATTATAACTTAAAGATAAAATCATTTGTTTAATTTTGTAAATCCAATTACAGTAAATAGTTCATAACACCAAAATCACAAGCATCTTATTCTTTGCGATATAATTTGATCTTAATTATTAACCCGGTCTTAATAATACATAAAAGTAAAAGATCGTCGAATCCAATTGTTACACACTCGAATGAAAGATATCCTATCCCTGTCAGTCGAGTTCATCACTTGCTTCTAGACATGCCAAACTTTGACATCGTCCAAAACCGGGCCACAAAAATGACCATAGTCGTTTAACTTTGTGTGGTAAAACGCACTGTAAAAAGTGAGTCTTGTCCTGGTGGAAGTAGCTTTAAACTTGAGGTTTCCTGGCTTAAACCCACCCTTTCCTGTAGATTCATACTTCACTTTTACCGTTTCGTTAGCTGCAAAAGCCTCCACCATCATCGATCCATGGCAATCGTTCTTCCCATCACCAATAGTGAAAGATAGGCTGTAGACTTTGTTCGTTTCAGTCCGGATGATTTGCGCGATTGCAGTTTCTCTCCCTCCTACCAACTCAATTGCCGCAAGGCCCTCTGGCACCGAGAAGTGTTTGGAGTCTATGTATTTCACTGGTTTGAGTGATTCTACGATCCATCCCGGGAGAGGGGATATTATGTCATGTATTTTGGGCAGCAGGAGGACTCCGGTTGAGTAGTTCTTGAACACATGAGGACCAATCTCAAAACCGCCATTTTTCACCAAGTTTCCTACATGTTAGAATCAACCAACTCTTCAAGAAACTTAAAGATAACAATCAAACATATCACTATGATATCTTGTAAAGGTGTTTTACCTTCTTCGTATCTTAGAGGAGGCATCTCCTTAATTGCAACGGCATCCAAGAGAGGTCCGCAAGCGGGATCCTCTTGAACCCCCGGGTTGTGAAAAGTGACCTTTGCTTTACTTGAAGTAGCCACAAAAGCAAAAGCATAAGTGTCCCCTCCATCACTACTATACAAAGTTTGAATGGCAAGGTCACTTGAGTGATTAGCGGCCGAGACCCTTAGGACTTCATCTTGAGCACAAGTCCGTGTGGCAGCAAACGTGAGGGAGTACACTGCACCCACCTTCACGTCAACCATTTGGGATATGGAGGCTTCGTTACCAAGCCTTGTTGCATGGGCCCCACGTGGGATCGCAAAATAGAACCCATTTGGTTGGGGCCCACCAAAACGTACTCTACCAAGCCCGAGATTTCCCATTTGGGTAACGAGTACTTCCCTACTATCACAGTTTTCTTGAGGTTTGAAGGGCTTGGCGCTTCTTCAAAGTTGCCATTTGCAAGAAACCCTATTACACAAAAAGGTTAAAAATAATTTAGAAATCATGTTTGGTACCTAAAAGGTTAGTATTTAGTTTTTATCGCGCTATGTTGGGTACCTAAAAGGTTAGTATTTAGTTTTTATCGCACTATAGTATACATGATTGTTAAAAGAGTGTGGGCCCGCGATAAGATCTAACATGTTAAAACCAACCCGAATACACATTAGAGCACTTTACCGTCAAGATACGCGGGTCTAGCGGGAGCTGTGGCTTGCGAATATAACAATGTAGAGGAGAGAACACAAAGAAAAAGGAGATGTGCCATCTTTTTAGTTTGTGATCTATGAAGTTGTAGGTTAGAATCCTATAGGACACACAAGTACACATAGGTATCATGAAGGGTATTTATGCAACATTATAGGAAACATCAAGGAACGGGTACCATGTTAAAGGAACACCAAATCAGGCGATAAATATGTTGGATTGTATGCTTTTGGGCCCACAAAGGGCATTGGCGGCCGTGATTTGCTCTCACTCAATTTTATTAGATTCCTTGTGTATCCACGATCCATCTGTTTTTTTATTATTTTTAATCTTCTTGATGATTGAAAACTTTGCAAGTTTGAAAATTTGAAATACTTTTATGTTTGTTTCACGTGATGATAATTGGATCTGCCCATAAACATATCTAGACACATAAAAGATGCTTTGGGTATATTAAGTATAATGGGACCTTCCAACCTATTTCAGATGCTTTGGGTATATTAACTAATAATGGGACCTTCCAACTATTACAGGGTGTAAAGCAAAATTCTAAATTAAGAGTTTCTAATATCTATTATCGGCATCGGATAGGATGAGTTAGCAGGTATAATACAATGCGATATTATAGTATCAAAAGGGCCTTAACGTGTGGCAATGCAAAAACAATGTGCGTAATTAACGTGCATTATTAGCGTTTAACCTAACCCATGTGTAATTATGCAAATAATGTGCGTTTTTAGACATGAACGTGCGTAATTCACTTGCACATCCTCACTCGTTAAGAAGCTATTATACGTTACCCTTCCTTAAGTATGTACATGTATAATATCAAGAATTAAGTAAAAGTTTATATATTTTTTAAAGATTAAAAGATAATATCATGAGCTTACAAATGTCAGGCTTATCTGATTTGAATATTATTATATTTATCTTTTGGTAATTAACTAAATAATTAATTAGTTGTTAATGAAACATACTAATTTAAGCAATAAGAATAAGTGAACCATACTAATTTAAGCAATTTAAATACGATAAGTGAAAAAAGAGAGCAATTGCTATAATCTCAAACATTGCGTATAGGTTTTTGTATAATTGTTAGGGTTTTTTAATTTATTGTCTTGCTCTTTTAACTATAGCTACTATAATTTACCTATCACTAATATGTTACAAATAATGTACAACTTTCGTTAGTAGTAATCACAAATAGTTGATGTGATTTTCTTAGCCACATTTTTACCATCCTGAAAAATAGTTATCTTTAAAATATTCACATTCTCACTCATATACCATCACAAACTATATAACTTATGGAAAAAGTTATGGTTTTCGTCAATTTTTACTTATTTCATATATTTTTTTTTTGTGTTTGTTGGTGTAAGAAAAATAATATAATAACTAAAAGTTTAAGAAGTATTATTAATTGAATAAAGATAGGAATCGGATGGAATGCAGGTTTCAAAAATAGAAAAAGTTTAGGGATAAATGTAAATTCTTTTTATCTACCGGTGGTGGGAATGAGCGGCAAACAGGGGCGTAGCATTTAAGGGGTCGTGAGGGGCGCCTGACTCACCGAACTTTTCGCTCAGTAGTGTTGTACATGTATTTTTTCGTATAGAAATTTTTGGTATATACGTTTTTGACCCCCCGGTTCTATAGAAATTTTTGGATATATACGTTTTCGACCCCGGTTCTATAGAAATTTTTGGGTATATATGTTTTCGACCCCTGGGCGAAACTTCAAGCTTCGCCACTGGCGGCAAAGGGTGTCGGCAAACCTTTTGCCGAGCGTAACACCGCCCCCACCCCTAGATTGCCGATCGATGATTTGGGTGTTCGATAAAGGTTTGCCGCTCGACAAAGTGGATATTTTTGGCATGCTTTTGAATTCTAACGGCTATAAAGCCGTTACAAAATTAAAAAAAAATAATTTTTTAACTTTTTACACTATAAATTCAAACCAAACCCAATTTATTTCATTTTACACAATAAACTTATCTCCAAATCAACCAAAAATACCAAATACTAGCCCGACTCCTACAAAAAAACATGGCGGATGAAATCCCGTTGTTTTTCCACCCGATAGTAGCGACGAATCGTCCGATAGTAACATTCTTTTTTTTCAAAGTCTACTCGAAGAAGCCGAACTACAAGACACGGGTACATCAAACCATAGGAGATATATTGAATGCCAACGGGAGGTTGGGCACGAGACACTTATTAGACTATGGGCCCAGGGCTCAGTTAGGTTTCTAGGGTTACTCGTAATCCCTTATATATTGTAACATATCCATTCAATAATAATCAATCAAGTCTTTTACCATTCTAACATGGTATCAGAGTCAGCCTAGGCTCTATACCCTCTCGCCGCATCACATACAAATACAAAACCCTAGTCGTCACCACTTGAGAAAAACCCTAGACAGGCGGCGTGCCGCCGCTGCCGCCCTGTCCGGTCTCTGTTCGTTTTCCGTTTCCTTTTTTTTTCAATTTCGTATTCAAAATAAAGCTTCGTCTTTGGTTCTAGATTCACCGGCTTTCTTATGGTCTCTTCCACACAGATGATGCTATGACTCATCTTGTTGATTTCGCATCTCCGCCAAGCCGCTGTGCCGCTGCCGCTCATTAGACTACAGTCTTCTGCCGCGCCGCCTGCAGGATTACGACTCGCCGCCGCGTCGCTACCAGCCGCCGCTGCACTGCCGTATAGGTTGCCTCTTATAGGGTTACGAGATCATTCAAAACTGTGGATCGAAGATTATTGATTGAAGATTGCAAGATTATGGAATTTTGACCAAAATCGAAGACAGTTTTTTAGGGTTTATAATTGTTTTTGTTTTCAGTCTAAGCTTCTAATTCCATCCGCTACGACTGCGGGGGAGTATTAGACTATGGGCCCACGGGCTCAGTTAGGTTTCTAGGGTTACTCGTAATCCCTATATATTGTAACATACCCATTCAATAATAATCAATCAAGTCTTTTACCATTTTAACACGGTATCAGAGCCTTATGGTTCTGTTTACCTTTCACTTTTCCGCCGCGCCACCACAAAAAATACAAACCCTAGCTGTCGCCACCGAGTGCAAACCCTAGACAGGGCGGTGTGCCCCACTGCCGCCGCCCTGTCCCACCTTCTTTTTTCAGTTTTGGTTTTTTCTATTTAATATTTTCAACTTTATAAAGCTTCATTATTGGTTTAAGACTCATCTCAAGCCACGTGTTCCTTCGACAACCACTCAAATCCGAACCTATATATTTTTTTTTCGTTGTGAAATTCTTGTGGTGCTTATAATATCATAACCAAGCTTTGGTTATTTTGTTTTGACTTTGTTTACTGCCACATGCATTCAACGAGACATGAAAAAAAAAGGAGAAATTGATTGTCTATGGTTATCGTGTTTCGAGGGTTACATGCCATCTACACACAAAAAGGAACTCTTTGTGATTGTATGATCGCCTCATTTGTTTATGGTTCATGTGTTCTCGTTTTTTTTAAACCCATCTACCAATGAAGACACACCGTCCTTCCTCAAGCCGTTCCTTGCCCGCCATGCCATAGCAGCTTTTTTTTGTTTTTATTTATCGTCGCCGACTACGGTCTGCTGCCTATTGAACCATGGTTCCTTCTTATTGCCGCCAACTTCGGTCCCCCACTCCTTATTGCAACCGACTTCGGTCCGCCGCTCATTGGGCTTCGGTCCACCAACGGTCCACCGCGTGCGCTGCTACTTAGTTAGATTTCTACTTTGTTGCCGCTGCATTACCGCATTGAACGCCTCTTGCAGGATTACGGGATCTGTCATTGAAGACTATGGATGGGCAAAATACGGATTTGTTGGCAAAAGTTTGGGTTCTTAAATCGATGAAGCACGTTTATCATTTATCTTTTTATTATTGCATTTATGTGTTTGTTTTCCCGGTCCATGCTAATGGTTTCCTTCCGCTTGGACTGTGGGGGAGTATTAGATAATATCAGTTTTAGTAGTATTAGCTCACGGGCCCATTAGGTTGTTAGGGTTTTGTTATAATGTCTATATATTGTAACTAACTCCTTCAATAATATTCATTCAGTATTTTACCATTTAACCATAGAAACCTAACTGAGCCCGTGGGCCCATAGTCTAATAACACTATGGCGGATTACTTTGTCGAAGACTCGAAATACAACGATGATATTTTCCGGCATAGGTTCCGTATGTCGAAACAATTGTTTTTAAAAATTGTGACCGACGTGGAAGCGAATGACGCGTACTCTCAAGAGTGCTACGATGCCCGAGGTCGGAAGGGCTTTACGCCGTTGCAAAGGGTTAAATCGGCTATTAAACAGCTCGCAACCGGTAACCCTCCAGACGAAGGTGACGAGTACTTGCATATGTCCGCAAGAACTTCCCGCGAGTGCCTAGAAACTTTTTGCGAAATGGTTTGCAGAATATACGCTCTGGAGTTCTTACGTAAACCGACAAGCCACGACACGGCACTATTATACACCGCGCATGAAGAAAAACATCACCTTCCTGGTATGCTCGGTAGCCTTGATTGCATCCATTTCGTATGGCGAATGTGTCCCACCGAGCTTCGAGGTCAGTATATGAGAGGAGATCACCGATACCCGACTGTTATGCTCGAAGCAGTGGCATCTCAAGATTTATGGATTTGGCATGCTTTTTGCGGTCCACCGGGTGCACAAAACGATATCAATGTGCTACAACAATCGTCGTTATTCTTAAGGGAACGAAATGGAACCACGCCTAAATGTCCGTTTTACGTTAACAACCATTATTACAAACGAGGTTATTTGCTCGTGGATGGAATCTACCCTACATGGTCTGTGTTTGTGAAAACGGTCCCATACCTTCAAGAAATAGACGAAAAGATGTTCCAGAGACAACACGAGGCCGCAAGAAAAGATGTTGAAAGGGCTTTTGGCGTTTTGAAGTCGAACGGGGTATCTTGTATCGGCCGATGCGAGCAATAAGCGTTAAAAAAATAAGGGATGTCGTGTACACGTGTATTATTTTACACAACATGATTTTAAAAGACGACATAAACACTATCCGGTACACATTCAGGATCCACCGCTTGAGCCTGCGTTTGATGATACGGTGTTGAACGAGCTAATGGATGAAGATACGCATTGGAGACTTAAAAACGATCTCACGGTTCATATCGGAAGTCAAGATTGACCCCACCTGTTGGTCGATTCTGACGAGGACTAGTTTATTTTAATTGTTTTAATTTAGTGTAATTTTATTTCTTTTTTATTTATTTTGTGTTTAATGTAATTTTATTTGTTTTTAATTTATTTTGTTTTAATTGTTTTTATTTAACACATAATTTAAAAAAAAATAAACAATAAAATAAGTTTGCCACTTTCAAGTGACAAAACCACTCACACCACTTTTCATCAAAAATTTAAACTTTTTGACTAAATGACGTAACACTCTCTCATTGGTTGGTTTAAAAGTTTGTCACTTTCACTTGACTAACCACTTCAATCACCCTAAATTATACCTCAAATGTGACATACATACGTCCATGTAGACGTTGACATGAAGGTCATTTGTACTATATAGACGTTGACATTAAGGTCACATGGACTTTGTGCATCGACAAAATGATAGTCACTAGATTTAAAATGTGTTGTTTTCAATGTTATCATTAAGATCACCATTTAATGAGCTAATAATAAAATGACGAATCTGAAATTGTTTTTGGTAATGAGAATGTGGCCTTCACATGTTCGGTGTTACTGGTGCCACTCGCTCGTGCATCAAAACGCAGCACGTGATTCACCAGTAAAAACCCTGTGGATTTGAGCTCTTCTCCAAGATTTGTTTGAAAGAAAGATGTTAAAAGAGAGAATTACAAGACAAGCCTTAGAGCATTCACAATCCGTCCTCAATATTTGTATTATCTGAGAGAGTTTTTTATATTATAAAAAGTAATTTTATGTAGTTGGAAGTGGTTGTGAGTAGAGGAGAGAGAAACTGTTACTATTCATCTGTAAATTTGAGGGGACACTGTTCACCCTTTATAATTTTTAATATATTTTTAGAGTGGTTGTGAGTGAAGGAGAGAAGAAAAAAATAATAAAAGTATAAAAAAAGCTTATTTAATTGACAGAAGAGAGAAAATATGGTTGTTTTTAATAAAATTATAGGGTAAAAAAGATGAAAGGGATGTAAATGCTCTTATAAGTTATAATTAAGTTAGTGTTGGCTTAAAAATACATATTTAGGCACGGGTTTGTTGTTGTTAATGTTTTAAAAATCATGGTGGATATCAGACCGGCCGCTCCATCAGTTCCTTAATGTTAGCATGTTTTAAAAATCGATTCAAACCAGCCGGTATTATCAGTTGAACTGGCTACTGGATCATCACCGGCACGATAAAGCCCGGTCTAACTAGGGCACCAATTTAGTTTTCAAACCGTCGGGAAAATCAGGTATTATCACTACATGTGTAACAACCCGCTTCTCGCAGCTCGTTACTCTCGTTACGCCCAGCACCAGAGATTCGGATCATAATGTAACCTATATCGCTTACTACGCTACATCGCATACTTTCGCACCACATCGCTTATTTTCGCACACCACATCATACCTCACAACGCTTACGCTCGCACCGTACTCGCTAAATACTATAAACCTTGCGTGATGTTTCCAAGGCTACCTGCTCGCTTGAAATACAACGCGACTCTCGCAAGACTTGGGAACTAAACCGCATACTATCTCGCTTATTTATCAAATCTTAACTTAATTTAAACAGTTATTACGCTTAACGCTTTGCTAAAACGCTTAAAATAACTATCTAATACGAACCGAATCGTCAAACGAGCACCTAACACGGAAATAACGAACAAAACTTGGCCATCAGGCCAAGTTCGGCCGAACTTGACCAGTGGTGAACAACTAAGATTTTCCTCCAAACTCCTCAAGTTCGCTCGAACTTGCATGATATCCAGCAGAACTGGCCAAGTTCGCCCGAACTTGTGCCAAGTTCGCTCGAACTCATGCCAAGTTCGGCCGAACTTGGTCTCCACCAGCCCACTGCCCCTCCATTCGTGCTCTCCTTGCTACAAGTTCACCCGAAAGCTCCCCAAAACCGAAAAACCTTTGATTTCCAAGTAAGAATCAACCCGTTTTCAAGCAAACAACAACGTGTTACTACGATTTGCACAAGGATTACCTTCGTTTTCATTAAATCTCTTCTGTTTATGAAAATCTTCATCTTTTTCTACAAAACTTCTACTTTTCACTTAGTTCTACACTAAACGAGTGTATTTGAGCTTAGCTTCGGCTCCCAAGGTAGAAATCTCTATGATTTCGACTCACCAAGTGTTGGATCTAAGTAAAACCTTTTAAAACATCGATTTTTACACAAAAATACGGACTAATGACGTATGTTTCGTTCACTATGAAGTGGAACGAGGTGTTATCAAGCAAGAACTCAGATCCGGAAGCACAAGGACGATGTCATCACCTTGCACGAACTGGACCAACCCGTACGAACCATCAAGTTTGCCCGGATTAACCCGAGTTCTTGTAAAGTGGCTAAAACTCGCTCCAAAAGACCTCTCCAGCCTATGTTTTGCTCAGTAGCTTAAGGTTGGAGGGATGGACACTCGATTTCCTCAGCAAACGACGCGAAAACGCACGATTTTGTGACCAAAACAGTCAAGTTCGCTCAGAAAGGAGCAAGTTCGCTCGAAGTTGTCATCAGTGGATGACCAACTTCGGCCGAACTTGTCCCAGTTCTCAAGAAAATCAGTGAAGTTTGCCCGAACTTGTCCAATTTCCAAGGAAACCAGAAAAGTTCGCCCGAACTTGTATATTATGTAAGAAAACATGTCAAGTTCGCCCGAACTTATACCTTTTCCCAAGAAAAGGTACCAAGTTCGCCCGAACTTGTACTTTCAAGCAAACTTCAAGCAAGTTCGCCCGAACTTGTACCAAATCTGAGAAATCTGGTATAACTTCACCCGAACTTGTCCTCTGCTCCTTCCCGTTTCGACTGTTTCAGCATTTCGGAAGACTGATGCACTTCTGTTCGCTTACAGGCTGACCCGGCGACCCTTCAATCTACATCAGATCCCATCTCTCCCTTAAACGCACCAACTGTGAGTATACTTGACCCATTTTCGCTTTAACGCACTTTTTGGGTGTAACATACGTTCATATCAAAGTACACGAAACACGCTAAACTGATTTATCATACGCAACGTCTGTTATACATAGTTACACGTGATGCTAGAAACATGTAAACTAGGACACATTTTCGTTAACTCCACCTTAGCTAGTATGGTACTATAGTTTGGCTAACACCCGACGGGGTCTAGTTAGGAAGGACACATCGCGCTTCGCAGCCTTTTCGAGAGCTTAACATGTGAAATTTGTCTTGTGAGTTTATATGTTATGTGTATCATGTTTATGTATGTGGAAATTCGTGACACTTTTATCTACTATGCTATTATATCAACACCTGTATGCTCGTCAATACATTTTTGTATTGACATTATTTTAACGTATGTTGCAGGTTACTGATTTCTATTGCTGCAAATGGATGTAGGACTTTTATCTTTAGAAACTCGCATGTAATAGAAATCTAGGGAAGGTCGGATTGGATATGTTTGAGAGATTGATTGATATTTGTAATAATTGTTTGAGGATTTTATGTTTAATAGTTTGGGATGTTGAACATTTAAATATTATCACTTAAATAGTTGTTATGAATTCTCTTGAGCAATCTGATTCGCCTAGAGCCGCGCCCCGATGTTTCCGCCATCGGTTGGGGTGTGACAACATGCATACCAATAAATTTGTTTATACCCATGTTCAATTTTGATTTTTAAGCCCCTCATTGGTAACTAAAATTTCTTACTTTTATATTGTAAGTTTTGAAATTAGTTATGTTCTTGTTGATAAGGATGGCAATCAAGGGCAAATCCACCATGTAATGAGGGGTTGCCCGTGCTACCCCTCAACTTTGTTGGCGAGGTACACTATCTGTCCAAAAAAAGACTTCTTCGTTTTAGGTATGTTTTAGCCCTGAATAAATATTAGGATACCCTAAATTAAAAAAAATGGCACTTGGCGGTAAATATTTTAAATATAACATGGTGAGATCATGTACATGACAATTTTCCCGAAGCATACGCGAGAATTAGAGGAAGAAAAGTGTCATTGACAGGAAGGGTATTTTTGTCCTTTCACAAGTGAACAACTTCCGCCATTGATTTTCAAACGGCTATAACTTTTTCATACATTAATATTATTTTTGAATTACACTGTTTAACTAGCATTACATTCTCTTTGATTCGAACAGCCTATTGCTATAGTTTTCTTATAAAAAAATTACAAGATTTTGAATACTCATTAGTTCATTACGTGATTACGTGATTTTGAATACCCAAAACATGACTACGTGATTTTGAACACACATTAAGTGATTACACATTCAACATAAACTATTACGTGATTACACATTCAATATAAATCCATTACATGATTACACATTCAGGATAAATCCATTACGTGATTACACATTTAATATGATTTGTTATAACCAATATTATTACATGATTAACATTTAAATGATAAGAACTTGATCATTTATGCTTTATTATGTAATTAAATCTTTAATATACGACATTATGTGGTTATTATAGGTTGATTTTGGCTAATGTTTTGTATGTAATTTATCCTTAATTTATGACCTGGAATATTAGGTATTCGATATGAAATATTAGTGTGTTACATGTTTTTGTTTTTACGTAATTACTCAGTGGGGTTTCACATAAATACTATAATGATATCACGTAATTACGAAATAGGTATTCAGAATCACATAGTCACGTAATAATACATAGTCAACTATTGTAACGTAATTGTGTAAAGTGTGGTTTCACATACTATAATGAAATTATGTAGTCATGTACTAGGTATTTAAAATCACATAATGGGTACTGGGTATTCAGAATCATGTAATCACGTAATGTCGTATTTAAAATCCTGTAATTTTTTAAAGAAAAGTATAGCAATAGGATGCTTGAATTAAAGAGAATGAAATGCTCGTTAATACGGTGTAATTTAAAAAAAATATTTAATGTACAGAAAAGTTACAGTCATTTGAAAATCAACGTGAGAAGGAATATAATTGAGAAATACCAGGATACTCTTTTCTACATATTTTTTTTCAATTGTAAGACTCTTCAAATTACGTAATTGTCACTCCTTTATTTTAAGCCATTGATTTTAAGGAGTCAATGGATCTTCGTACACCCCAATCTCTGGTATGGTAACCTTTCCAGTGGGATCTAGAAAATCCGCCAAGCGGTAACGTTTTATAAAAAAGCAGTAACGAAATCGAAAAAATTCAAATTTTTCCAAAATTTACACTAATTTTACAATACCGTCGGAGCGCCAAGCTGTAGAGGGGGTTGCCCTTGTTATACACTAGGTCCGCCCCTAAACCTTTCTCTAAATGTAATATCATAGTTTGGATTTTGTGGCATTTTCTCTTATTTGGTGGAGATATGAGTTGATTAGGTTTTATTTATTATTATCCATTATGCGTCTATTTCATTGTGTTGTGCATGGTTCGGTCGGTTTCGGTTATTATCCTCGATCGAAGTTGAAACCAAAGTCATCGGTTAACATATTTTAGAGAAAGTGCCCGGATAGTCCATGTAGTTGTACTATGTTTTCACCTTTAGTCACTACATTTTCAAAATTACAGCTATAATCCCCAACTTTGACAAATTCGCTCTCGGATAGTCCTTGGCGTGGATGAAGGTTAATTTTCTCAGTTAAGTTGATGTGAAATGACCTAAATGCCCTTTCAAATAAAAAAATGTTATTAATTAAGTATTATTATATTATACTTGTGGGGCCCACTTCCTATTAAAATAACCCAACCCACCATTCCTTTTTTTCCCTCTTTGTCTGAACCACAAACCTACCATCACATAACACCTCCACACCACCATCACCATCGTCACCACAACCATGACCACTCCTCCCCAAATCACCTCCACTGCCAGAGAAATCGAACCGCCACTAAACCACCACCACCATGTACAGATATAATATATGTGTACAGATGTATTTCACTGATCAAACCGCCACTGAAGCAGCCGTCCTTCCTCCCTCCACTCAGCCGGCGCCAATCGTCGTCGACACCACCGACCGCTCCTTCCTCACACACACTTTTGTGAGTAAAATAGAGAAACATAGATAGATTAACACACATGTTTTATCGTGGGTGATTGACGGTCATGGCATTTGGTTGGAAGCCCTATGTGTGGTGATTCTGTTGTGGTCGGAGTGGAGTGGGGGTGGCGGCTAGAGGCGGTGGTTGGTTTTTAAAATCTGTCTAGAAGTAAAAGGAATGGTCATAAAGAACGGGTGTATTGATTTTCTTTAGAGACATTACTAAAACTTCAAATGAATGGTAGGGGGAGTAACCCGTTTACTTTCATGGTCAAAGGAATGCAGTATGGTTATATGTTTAAACACATGTTTGGGTTTTTGTGGATGTAGATGAAGTGCTCAAATGGTTGTCCTAAATTTCTTCCATTCAATTAAGTTCACAATTTGTGCTTCCTTGCACTTATTATTTGTAACACCCAAAAACGGGTTTGGTAATCAAACCTCGTTAGTATTAAAGAATGGTTAAAATACCTTTAGTGGTAAAAGTGAACCCATAAAACAAAATAATTAGGAACTAATTAACTGGTTAGTAACATGCAAATAAGCAATAAAACAATGAGTCGTAGCCATCAAAACTAAACATGAGGGATCAAGCTGCGAAAAAGGAAACTTGTGTTTTACAATACGAGAATTAAAACACAACACACATAGTGTGTGTGTGTGTGTTGGTCGATACTCAGGAGAAAGAACAAGGACAAAACCCTTGTTCAAGCGTAGTCCACCAAATTGAAGATTAATTCTAGACTCAAATCAATGCATGAACGCATTTTAACGATCACCTAGTCAAGGGGATCATAAGGTATGTCTTAAAATCCAGATTGGTGAATGTTGTAATTTGAGGCAAGTAGATTACTTGCAATTAGATTGTTGGATGATGATCCAAAGATGAAATTGAGTGTTTATGTATGCTTAATTTCGTTAGACATAATGAAATTATGAGATAACTGAGGTAAGATTACTTGTAAGTGATTAACAAGTAGTTTATGAAGTGGGTTGTGATAATATGATGAAGTTGATGATAAACTTGTGTTTAGAATCATCATACATGGTAGTAATCGAAAGATACTTGAACAATTTAGATGTTTGAATACCATAATGGGTTAAACGAATTAAGAAACAACTTTTAAGTAATATGATCATAGGTGTAAGCCGAAACAGGTTAAATGGGTGAGATGGCAAATAAATACCATCTCATAATAATATAATGGTCATTTAGCCTAAACGGGTCAAAATGGTGATGTTATCACCATTTGACAATATTGACTAATGGTTGCTTGTTGAGTTTTGTGCTCATAGGAAGAATAGTGTATGGCTTGCATTTTTTTAATTAGCAATTTATAATGCAAGGTATTAAAATAGGTCAACGCTATGACCGGGCCAGGTACGTATAATGGGTCAAATTCTCAATGAGGACTTGGGGTCCGATGAGAGTTAAACCAGTCATCAGTGAACATTGGATATCCTAAAAAGAGGTTTATCTAATAATTTAGATTGGAGATATTATGTTCTTAGGAACATAATGACTTTAAATAGAATATGGGTTAAAAGTGCTCACTTGGTAAAAACAAACCTTTAAATGTCCTTCGTGGTTAAAAGGACAAAAATTGACAAAAACGCCATCGAATGATCAACCGGGCAAACAACCCCTAAGGATAGTTTACGTGTGATTTTTATAATCCGGTCAATCCTTCCAGTAGTATAGGGTAGAAGGCTTAAACTATTTGGGCTTAATGCTACATAATGGCTCATTTTCGTAAAAGTGTCAAACTCGAGGGCAGAATAAGAATATAATGATTTTTCCTATCATGATCCATCACATTTGAAGTTGTGATGATGAATAAATAAAGGTCATAAAGTGGGATTAAGAGATATGAAGGAATGCAGATAATTTAAGCTTAAGTGCTTAAATCCCATAACGGGTCAAAATAAATATGCGCATAAACCGGTAATGGTTACAAAATCCTTAAAATTGTGAATCATGTGAGGATTTTGGGTTAATTACGTGACAATGTTTTCGATCAATTAGGAACAAGTTTCAAAGAAATAGATAAATATTGAAGAAGTTATGGAAATTTTACGTTAAAATGGGTGTTTGGGTGGAAGTTTAAGTGACGAGTGAACAATATTCCTGCTGATGAATGAACATTCCTACTGATGAGCGAACATTCCTACTAATTAGTGACATTCTGCTGATGGGTGAACATTCTTTAAAATGGTTGTTTGATTGGGTTTAACTTCCATAGCTTCCGGCGGGAAATAGAACAAAATGTTTATTTTGTCGTTTTGGGCCTTTGGGTTTAGTTTGTTACGTTATAAACCCCTCATAACTAACCTATTTCATGATTTATGAAATATAGGTAATGGTTTGAAGTACCGGATGACGATCAAGCTTAACGAAGAACCAAACACGACCAAAGTTCAAGCTTCCGCATTTCGGTTTAGTTGTATATCAAACTGAACATCGTCAACATGTCATAATGTTTTTATATACTTAAGAAGTTTTAAATAACTTCAAAATTTGAGTATGGTTCTGTGTTTGCATTATAAATGTATAATGCAAACTTTTATAAAGTACTTTGTGTATAATATGTATGGGTCTTACATTATTGCAGGTTGTAGAAACGGGAATATGCTAAGCCACATGTGGTTATTGCTTTTTTTGTTTGTATATATTTTGTTTTGGGATCATTAGTTACTGAATTACCGGGATGAAGATTAATGTGACTAGGGTTTTATTGGAGGAATTTAGTGAAGGTGGTTACAGTGGTGGTTATGGTGGAGGTGGGTATTGTTGCAGGTTTGGGGGTGAAAAGATGAAGAAGGAGAAGGTCGGTTCTACTTGTATATATTTAAGTAATAGAGTGGTGGGCCCCACTTAGCTTTAAAAGACCATCTCCAATGCAAGATCAAAATTTTTATAAAAAAATTGCCATAACATCTCATTGTTGACTATTTTCCTCTTTCCTTTTCTTCATTTAAGACACCACTACTCATAAACAACATTCTCTCTCCACAAATGCATGTTCTTAGCCAAGAACATTTAGGTAGCGTTTGGTATGCAGGAATGAGAGGGGAAATGAAATGGATCATTGTGAGGAATGAAGAAAAGAGTGTTTGGTTGGTCAATGGAATGGAATCACTCATTCCAAAATGCATTCCATTCCCTCAAAAGCATTCAATCCCCCCTTGTTTTTTTTCCATTCCATTTCCTCTTCACCCTTCATTAACAATACAACAACCCACTACCGTTGCCAACACCCACACCACCGTCATCCGCCTACGCTGCCGCCACCCACCTCCGCCTCCGCCGCCACCGCCACCGCCATCACCACTACCCGCCACCGTCACCTGCCTCCACCGAACCGCCACCCGCCACCGCCACCACCCACCGCCATCCGCCACCGCCCGCTGCCACCCACCACCACCGCTGTCACAACTCACTGCCGTCTCCGTCCACCACCAGCGATGCCGCTACAACTGCCATCTATCACCACCCACCATCACCGCTTGTCATTGACCGCCTCATCCGCTTTTATTCATTCGTCTTTTCACGCATACCAAACAACAAAAAGCAAAGGTACATTCCATTCTCACATGGTAACCAAATGAATCATTACTTTGTACAATTTGATAAACAATAAAAAACGAATAACGAAACACAGTTGTACTAAAAACGATAAAAATATAATTGCTTTAATAATATAATAATAATATAATTAATGGCAAAAAAATTAATAATAAAATTTTGATATATATTTTTCCAAATTTGCCGTTCAAAAAATATATTAATAATATAAATATAAATTATAATAATAAATTTATATATATGTTATATATATATATATTATATATATTTCTTATCTTATATTTTCTTTATCTGAAAGAATAAAAAACACCCTTTTATCAAGGAATGAAAATTGTTATATTTGGAAGGTGTTACATTCCTTTGGAATGCTCCATTCCATTACCACATGACAACCAAACATGTTTTTTTCATTCCATAAGAATGATCTATTCCATTCCTACCTTCTATTCCCTCATACCCAAACGCTACCTGATACTCTCTTTCTATCTCCTCTCACCTCCACATCATCTCCAACTCATCAAATGCATCGTAAATGCATTGCATTGGGGATGATCTAATGATTAATTAGTATTTTTTTAATGAAGGGTATTTTAGTAATTTTACACCAACTTAACTGAGAAAACTAACCCCCATCCACGTCAGGGACTGTCCGAGAACGAATTTGTCAAAGTTAGGGACTATAGTAGTAATTTTGAAAATGTGGGGACTAAAGGTGAAAACGGAGCAAACACAGGGACTATCCGGGCACTTTTCTCCATATTTTATTAACCAATCGATATTATCACTTCAGTTTATTCGGTTAGATTGAGGTATTTGGTTTGGTTCTATTAATTTTATTTAATAGCAAAAACCAAACTTGGGCTAAAATTTTGCTTAGAAAATATGAAATTGGGGTAAAAATACATAAAATGAAAGTATAAATATATGAAATTGAGATATAAAATATGAAATATATGAACCGGAGGTATATAAGCCAGAAATATATGAAACTATGAATCTTCGTTTCAGCTAATTTTGGTTAAACGAGAGTAAAAGTAAAATTGATAATCGGTTTTTGGTTAATTCGGTACAATGAATTCAGTTTTTGATTGATTTCAGTTCGGTTTTGACTTTTTTGTTTGGATTAAGGTTAAAGATTTAGTTATTTCTCACCAATAACCCGTTTTGGATAATAACCAATAATAGCGCTTTATGCGGCCGGAAACACAAACATTGCCACAGTGTGCATTGTTCGGTTTATTATATTATTATCCTCAACCGAAATTGAGGTTATCGATTAGTCTATTTTATTACCAATCCGTTTTCAGTTAATTGGTTTGGCTTATTCAATTAGATTGACGGTTTTTTATTTGATTCATTCAATTCGGTTAATAGCAACCAAACTTGGGCTAAAACTTTCGATTAGAAATACATGAAGTTTAGGTATTAATACATGAAACGGATGTATAGGTAATGAAATGGAGGTATAAGTACATACAATGGGGGTATAAATATGAAATACATGAACTGAAGTTATAAAAGCTTGAAATGTATGAAATATGAATGGTTCCGTTCAGTTAATTTTGGTTAAATGAGGGTACAAAAAATCAATAACCGTCTTTGGTTAATTCGGGTTTCTGTAAATCAATTTTTGGTTGATTTCGGTTCGGTTTCAGTTAATGGTTTAGTTATTATTCACCCTTAGACACTGTTAGTCACGTAACAGCTCAATTTTTTTATTAAGAAAATTGCAATACTATAATCAAATTAAAGAGAATAAAATACTGTTTATATGGTGTATATTAAAAAAAATTAACGTACTAAAAAGTTATGACCGTTTAAAATCTGGGGGGGGGGGGAGTTAGTTTTTATAATGGGATAAAGTGTAACTACTAACTAATTATCTATAATTTTTTAAAGATGAGAGATTAAAGTGTAATCCAAATGAGATGATTAAACTAATGGTATTTAATCACTTGAAATTATGTAGGGTATTAAACATTATAAGATAATGACAAAGTACATTAGGCTTTAATCACTTGTACACTAAGGCATCACCTACTTGTACCTTTTAATCCACATGTCAATACTGACCAAGACACTATCAAAACGTCGAAAAAATGAGTAGGTCATCACGGTACTTTTGGATTTTTTTAAAGATTATAGTTTATAAGAAATGGCAAGTATACGTAGAAGAATTATAAGTTTGTTGTGAAGGAGGAAAAGTATAACTAATTACCTATAAGTATGTTAAAACTCAAGGATTTAAGTGTAATAAGATGGGGGACTAAAATATAATTATTTTTTAAAAGACCAGTTTATCCTTATTTTAAGAGTGTATTTATAAATTAAAAGTGAAAATTTTCTTTTTTTAGGTATGTTAAAATGTCAATCACTATACATTATAATATGTATCGATTAACAATAATAACAACACTTTATAGAGTTTTCGTTATCTCAACAACCAGAACCCCTCTAAAGCTTTTAAATGGATTTGAAGGATAAAAAAGTCTTGGCAAAAAAACTTTCGTTCTATCAATTCACTTCACTGGTGTCGAACTTTTGAAACTGGATAATTATCGTTGTTGAATTAACATCGGTTGCGTGTTTGTATAAAGAAGGTCTTAGACTACAGGGTGTTGGAGGTATGGTTGGGTCATCAATCGTCACGTATGACCATTAATGGATTACTACACCACCCCCTATCTCTTCCACCATGATTCCCATGGATTAAACAATAGCAACCATGACCTCCTTCCTTATTCAATATTTTCTTTTAGGTCATGACCGCGCCCTTAGGGTAGTGATTTTGGATAATGTATTAGAAGTAGATAACATGACTTTGACGTAAAGGGTCATGATGATCATGAGTGTCATGGCCACACGCTATAGCCTTAAAGTAAATTCCCTTACCACAATCATATTCTTAGGTTTTAATCATCACACTGCGTTCTACTTGTCTATTTGCACCAAATACCAATGAATTAGACTACCAAATTTTTAAGATTTTATAAATCTTGCTAGTCTAAGTAAATTGTGTTGTACTACAATGGCGAAGCTTGGGGATCGTTTTTTTCTTAAACCGAGGGAGGGGAACGTATATACCTAAAAAATTCTATACGAAACGTACATACATAACACTACGCATCGAAAAATTCGGGCGCGCCCCTATTGTCCGATAAATTTGGTAGCCGGAGTCATTGAAATTTTGGTATTTTGACACAGAAAATAGTAGTGTTGATTAAGAACTATGAGAATTTAAACGATGAAGTTGACACAAAGAGAATAGTAGTGTTGATTAAGAACTATGAGAATATATACATGAAGTTGTAAATAAATTAAATTTTGAAAATCATCAATAGAAAACAAAGTAATAAGTAAAAGAAGCATAATATTATAAAAGAGTTTAGTATCAACGGATATGGGGAGAACTAAAACGACGAACACATAAGAGCTTTTAGTCCTTTAAAAAGAAAAGTCAAACTTCTAAACATATATGAATATCAACGGATATGAGGAGAACTAAAACGACGAACACATAAAAGTTTTTTGTCCTTTAAAAAGAAAAGTCGAACTTCTAAAATATATGAATATATTGGTCAAGCAACGTTTGCTCCAATAATATTGGTGAATTTCCCTCAAATAAATAGTACGGATTCAAACTTTATTGGGGGTATTTACATGATGTAGAATTAGAATTAGAATTAGAATTAGAAACAATCAACATTAAATTAAAAAAGTGAATATATTGGTTAAAGTATTGGGCTTTGATGCAATTGATTTTGGTACGTCACTTCTAGTGATGAATTAAGAGTTGTACTGATTTCTCCTGATAAAAGATAATAATGCAAATCAAGAAAGAACCCATAAATGTATAAAAAATTTCTAAAAGGCAACCTTTTGTGATAACATGAATCGGGTAGCAAACTGGAAACTGGTGTACGATATCTTTGAGGCGAGACTCTCAAAATGGAATGCATCCATGTTGTCAATTGGAGGGCGAATGGTTTTAATAAAGTCGGTTATGGAAAGCTTACCTAACTATTACTTCTCCCTCTATAAAGCTCCTGTGCAAGTCATCAAGGATTTGGAAGCTAAAATTAAAAACTTCCTATGGCGAGGAAACATGGTGAATAAAAAGGTGCATTGGGTTGCTTGGGATCGTGTCTCTCTTCCTAAAGATCGCGGTGGGTTAGGGTTGAGTAAACTTAAGAATACTAATATTGCTCTTCTTGCAAAATGGGGTTGGCGTTTCAAGACTAATAAGAACAAACTATGGTCGAAGGTTATTGAGGCCATTTATACTTCGCGTTCAAGCTGGGATATGTTTCCGGTAAAAAAAATCACTTGGAGGCATCTGGAATAATATTGTGAATGTGCTTGAAAAATCAAACTTCGATGGTAGTCCCTTAAGGAATTTATTCAAAGGGGAAGTTGGAAACGGCGAGGATATTTCGTTTTGGTATGATCCTTGGCTGGGAAATGCACCCCTTCGAGATATATTTCCATCTCTATTCGACATCGAATCTGTCACACCCCAACCGATGGCGGAATCATCGGGGCGTGACATGTAACATCCGTCAAAAACCGGATTTACCAAACCCGTTCCGTTTAATAACCGAACAATCAGTTTAAAATTTCGTGGCGTATTTAATGCCCAAATTAATTTTAAACGATACATAATTTATTATTATATTGGAATAAATAATTTGTTTTTGAAAAATTGTTAAAAATAATGAAATAAAAATATAATGTCGCTGCCGGGTTTCGAACCCGGGTCAGCCAGCGATTCAAACAAAGATTTAACACTCAGCCGTTCAACCACTGCGCCACTAGTGTTCCTTGTGAATTAATGGAAACAATTAATTCATATCATAAATATCGAATTCAAATACGACGCGCCCAATTGCAGTCGTCGGAAATCCCGGCGATCTCGCGAGATTGGACGGTTTCTTTTATTCTTAACGTAAACTTTAACTATGACATCGGTTATAACCGACGCCTGAACCCGCGACACAAGCTATAACCGCCGGAAAGTTTCTAACCGACGAATCAAGTCGGAAATCGGACCAAATTCATCGATGACCTGCCTTATAAATACCCCCTCAAACCTCTGTAGGCTTTTTCGCTCAAAACCGCACCTGTACCCGACGTAATTCCACTCGCCGGAAAAGTTCTGCACATCGCCGGAAAACCGAACCCTTCACTTCTGAGCCTTACTGAACCCCCAGAGCTTATACCGAAGTCACCCACATCCATTTCAAGCTTGCTGAAGACTCTCTGCCGCAGGACAAACGTCGCCGGAAGTTTCTGCTGTCACCGGAGTTTCGCCGGAGAAACAGAGGAGTCCAGTCGGTATACCTTACGCTTAAATCTTTCATTCTTTTTATATATCTCACCTGTAATTAACCTCAAAACACTAAAGAACATGATTAAAACATCGAACCAGTCGGACTTCCGAATCTGGTTAAATTCAACGAAGAAGACGAAGTTTCAGTTGTGTATATGTATAATTAAAATCAAGTTATAACTCGGGTTAGACACACAGTCCAGCGGTGGAATGTGTGCATATTAAACACGTAAACGTCTCGAGTTCGCTGGAGAAACAGAGGAGTCCAGTCGGTATACCTTACGCTTAAATCTTTCATTCTTTTTATATATCTCACCTGTAATTAACCTCAAAACACTAAAGAACATGATTAAAACATCGAACCAGTCGGACTTCCGAATCTGGTTAAATTCAACGAAGAAGACGAAGTTTCAGTTGTGTATATGTATAATTAAAATCAAGTTATAACTCGGGTTAGACACACAGTCCAGCGGTGGACTGTGTGCATATTAAACACGTAAACGTCTCGAGTTCGATACATGTCCCACGCACACTCGCCTTAATAAAAATGCCTTTTTTTTACCGAACCGGATTCACTGCTGATATATGTTAAGTTTAATAAAAACCAGAATAATAACCAAGATAGACACACGGTGGACTGTGTGAATGTTTAATCACACGTCACGAGTTCGAATCCGGACTACCGCACCGGTCCGGACAATTATCCAACTTTTTAAATAAGGCAGAACTAAAATTATTCAATTGTATATAAGTATAATAAAAATCAGATTATATAACAAGTTAAACACACAGTCCAGCGGTGGACTGTGTGTTAACTCAACCCACAGGTCCCGAGTTCGAGACCTGTGGAGCGCACCGACTCGTTAGAATTAAATCATTTTATAAAAATAAATGATTTTCAGTTTAATCTAATTAGTATATAAATATAATTAAAAACAGAAATATTTCGGGTTAGACACGTAGCTCAGTTGGTAGAGCTGCGTGCACGCGTACGGGAGGTCTCGGGTTCGAGCCTCACTCAGCGCACACAATTACACATATGAACCGGTCAACGGTCAACGGTAAAAAAAGTCAACATTTTTTTATTATTTTTATTTATTTATTTTAATTAAAAATCAATTAAAAATACTTAAAAATAACATTTTTAAGGTTAGAAAATAGCCTTAAACTCACAAAAATACACCCAACAATCCTACTAAAATGGATTAATAAAATCCGTTTACTTACCGAACCACTATGCCATTATCTAGGTTAATTTCACTCGTGGTTAAAACCAACTTCGCGTGCATTCAACATTATCAACCGAACGCACCCAAGGTGAGTGAATCTTACAACTCCCCTTTTTAATTACACGTTTTGGGGCGTGTCATGTGTCATAAAATTAACTCGTTTATTTAAACTTGTGCCATACCATATTGTGATCTAAACTTAGATTGTATACATTGCTTGTAGTTATGTATTTCATTTTGTCTATTTATATGCAATTCATTCGTTAGGCCCATCAGTTCCTCGTGTGAGATGAGTTGAGCAACACGTGCCTCAAAACAAATCCATTATTTGTTCGTGTGTGTATTATTGAGCTTATATTGTTTGTAGTTTTGTATTTCATATTGTCAAGTTTATGCAATTCATTCATTAGGCCCATCAGTTCCTCGTGAGAGACGAGTTGAGCAACGCGTGCCTCTAAACGATCCATTATTGTTCATGTGTGTATTGTTTAATATTAAATTGATTGGTGAATAAGTTTACATCTATTTTTACTCATGTGTGGTTGTGCACTTTATTTTATAATCAATTAAATAAACTTGTTCAAATGTTTTCCATAGGATTCACTCGCCAACTTTTTGTTGATCCAAAAACCCTTATTACACATGATACAGGTGAAAAGGATGAAGCAAGGAAAACATAGGAAATGCCTTAGAAGAAAACAATGAAGCCTAGATTGATATTTAGGACATGATGTAATATTGATTGTAATTTTCCATTAAAGTGTATTAATGAATATGAAACGTTAAAATAAATGTCATGAGCTTTGATGATAACCCAATCATGCCCCGATCACCTTTTTCACTGCGGGTCGGGGTGTGACAGATTGGTATCAGAGCCATGACTATAGGGATATAAGATAGGTTATTAGACCCTTAGAGCCTATACTATAGTCTGCCTAAATTTTAATTGATTAGGTGGTTACATACAAACTTATGATATTTATTTGTTTCATATTTGTTTATATTTACAGTCAAACATACATACTTACATACACATTCATTATACATATATCAATGTTCATATATTCAATTCATCTTCATACTTTTGTTATTCAAAGATTTTGTTGCAATTTTCAAATCTCATCAAAGTAAGTTCTGCGACGGGCATGTAGTAACTGGAAGGGTACAAGTACCGGTAGTCGGAACGTCCTGTCTAGGTTGGCATTCGTATAAATCCAATATAACGGACCAGTTTGCCTACCTGGGGACTAACGATGAGAGTGCGAAGGACCTATTAGGCCAAAGCATGCCACACCAAAAGTCGTTCGAACTAACCCCACTTTGAGGTGTCACCGTGTCTACACCTGGACACATTCCGAATCTCATACGTTATATACATATTTCTGATTTTCTCCGGGTTTTAGTGTACGTAACCAGGCTAACACATGTGAACCATATGAAAAACCCGGTATTCATGGGGGCCCACATGATTACGAAGGTGAAGTCTGGCGGCATGTAGGGCCTAATGACGAGCAAAGCCCAAGACATCCTATGGATGTAGTAGATTTATTTTTCTATAATTATTTTATGAATGTCCATTCCTAGTGCGACCCATGATCCCAAAAACATCCAACTCATACTCTTGACATGTAATCCTTGTAGATGTCTTCTAACCTCGCCCGTAGGAAGATGAGAGCAGGAAAAGCCCGCGAGCGCATGGCTGCCCTAATCGCCCAACAAATGGCTGCCGTAATACCCAACATTGTAATCCAAGTCCAACAAGCACTTACTGCTAATCCTGTCAATCAAGAAGATCAACACGTTATCAACCCTCCCCCAAATACCACTAAATGCACCTACAAACATTTCAAATCATGCGACCCTCCAAAATACAAAGGGACTGAAGGCGTCACCGCTCTCCT
Organism: Scalesia atractyloides; assembly: GCA_947069175.1. Taxonomy (NCBI): domain Eukaryota; kingdom Viridiplantae; phylum Streptophyta; class Magnoliopsida; order Asterales; family Asteraceae; genus Scalesia; species Scalesia atractyloides. The sequence goes on from CAMTDV010000024.1 coordinate 71,656,483, forward strand.
CCATTGGTTTGAGGAGATGGATAACACATTTCTAAATTGCGATTGCCCTGACGATCGCAAAGTGCGATATGCTACCGGTCGTTTATATAAAATAGCACTTACTTGGTGGAATACAGAGAAGGCCAAGCGAGGCGTTGACGATGCTATGACTTTAACTTGGGATGAATTGAAGGAAATCATGACCAGACGATTTTGTCCAAGGAGCGAAATCAAGAAATTAGAAGATGAATTTTATTCGTTGAAGCAAAAGGAAGGAGACCACACCACATACAACAAAAGATTCCTCGAGTTACATCAAATGGTTCCCAACTTGTTCACTCCCCTCTACCGTTTGATCGAGCACTACATTCGAGGTCTTCCGTCAAAGATTCAAGACTCTGTAATAAGTACCACGCCTGCAACTTTGGAAGCAGCAATGGAGTTAGCTACAGAGCTCACCGAGAACCGAATCCGGAACAAAGACTTCAAGGTGGAGAAGAAGAAGGATAAAGCATCGACTGAAACCTCCGAATCCACCCAAACCGAATCCCCTTCTCAACCCATTTCTAAGAGAAAAAGAGACGGGCAACTTTTCGCTACTACCCAACGAAATCAACCAGTTTTACACGCCATACCCATCCAAGCTATCCCAATCACTCAAGTGGCACCCAACTCAACTTACCCAAATAAGAAACCATACCTTGGACCTCACCCTCGATGCAACAACTGTTTTTATCACCATCCCCTTACCTTACCTTGTCGACTATGTGCAACTTGTGGACGCTATGGTCATTTGAGGAAGGTTTGCCGCACCTTTCAAAACCAAATCTCTCCCCCTACTCAAAACATGATCCAAACCTCTCAACAACCCCAATACCCCATGTTCCCATATGTTCGAGCTTGTTTCAATTGTGGCGACCCTACCCACTTTAGAAACACGTGCCCTCGATTGGTTAACATCATCAACACTCAAGCTCAGTCAAACCCAGTTAACCAAGTAAATCAAGAAAATCCAATCACTAGGCCACCAGCAAGGGGAAGAGTTTTCAACATCAACGCCAATCCTGTCGAAGATAATGACGGCCCAAACGAAGATACCCAACTAGTCCTCTACACCGAAAATCCAGATTCAACTCCAATCGTTTAATTTTATGTTTTTCTTTATCACATAGAACCAATCACAACTTAAGGATAAAGCCAATGGGAATTTGATAAGAATATGGTGGATACGCCGCTGGTACTTCCTATATATAAGTATTCTTGTCAAAGGATCAGAAGCATTATCTGGCGGTTATGAGAGGTTCCATGTGTAAACTGTTTGAGTAATTATTGTTTATTATTTTCAGTACATGCAATTTCATAGGCCGCCGCCCCCCATTACATTATGAGCGTTGAGCATGTTCCCCATTTCATTATGAGCGTGAACCCGACGTGCCCACATACGATCGGCTCCGTTTGATTGAGCCTTGATCGCACAGACATTTTTCATTTTCAGTACATGCAATACGATCGGCTCCGTTTGATTGAGCCTTGATCGTACAGACATTTTCATTATCAGTATCTTGTGGTTGTTGTGTTTGTTGTAGAGTCACATAGAACTAATCATAACTTGCGGATAAAGTCAATGAGAATTTGACGAGAATATGGTGGATACGCCGCTGGTACTTCCTATATATAAGTATTCTTGTCAAAGGATCGGAGGCATTATCAGGCGGTTATGAGAGGTTCCATGTATAAACTGTTTGAGTGATTATTGTTTATTATTTTCAATGCATGCAATACGATCGGCTCCGTTTGATTGAGCCTTGATCGCACAGACATTTTCATTTTCAGTACATGCAATACGATCGGCTCCGTTTGATTGAGCCTTGATCGCACAGACATTTTCATTATCAGTATCTTGTGGTTGTTGTGTTTGTTGTAGAGTCACATAGAACTAATCATAACTTGTGGATAAAGTCAATGAAAATTTGACAAGAATATGGTGGATACGCCGCTGGTACTTCCTATATATAAGTATTCTTATCAAAGGATCGGAGGCATTATCAGGCGGTTATGAGAGGTTCCATGTATAAGCTGTTTGTGTGATTATTGTTTAGATTAAATTTATTATTTTCAGTACATGCAATACGATCGGCTCCGTTTGATTGAGCCTTGATCGCACAGACATTTTCATTTTCAGTACATGCAATACGATCGGCTCCGTTTGATTGAGCCTTGATCGCACAGACATTTTTTCATTTTCAGTATTTTGTGTTTGTTGTATTGGTTGTAGAGTCACATAGGACTAATCATAATTCACTGATAAAACCAATGAAAATTTGACAAGAATATGGTGGATACGCCGCTGGTACTTCCTATATATAAGTATTCTTGCCAAAGGATCAGAGGCATTATCAGGCGGTTATGAGAAGTTCCATGTAGGATTTAGTATTGTCTTGGTTGAAATTTGTGTTACATTTATATCATCTCGCTATTTCAAGAAATTGGATTGTGTTCCATTTCTACATAAACTAACCTCTCCATCATAACAAACGAGAGAGGAACTGTCACCATTCAAACATATATGCTATCAGAATGTGGATTCAAATATTGGTTGTTGTGTTATTTATGTTCTAGAGTTACATCATAGGACCAATCATAACTTACTGATAAAACCAATGAAAATTTGACAAGAATATGGTGGATACGCCGCTGGTACTTCCTATATATAAGTATTCTTGTCAAAGGACCAGAGGCATTGTCAGATGGTTATGAGAAGTTCTATGTAGGATTTAGTAATTTCTTGGTACATTAGTTGTTGTGTTTATTTATGTTCTATAGTCATAGAACCAATCATAACTTACTGATAAAACCAATGAAAATTTGACAAGAATATGGTGGATACGCCGCTGGTACTTCCTATATATAAGTATTCTTGTCAAAGGATCAGAGGTATTGTTAGATGGTTATGAGAAGTTCCATGTAGGTTGTAGTATTAGAAGTTTTGCTTTAGGATATAACCATATCCTTCAACATATCAAAACTCTTGCGCATGATATCATATTTAGCGAATCAACTCCGCTTATCAATATTTTCACCGAAGGCAACAAAAAGCGATTCCTGTAACAGGGTACTTAACCCTTACAAGGGACGTTACCGGCTCAAACAAAAACTTAAACTCTTACTCTTTTTTCTAAGTATGTAACTGTCAAACTAAACACCATCATTTTTAGTCAAATATAACACTACTTAAATTTCGGGACGAAATTTCTAAAAAGCAGGGGATACTGTAACATCCGTCAAAAACCGGATTTACCAAACCCGCTCCGTTTAATAACCGAACAATCAGTTTAAAATTTCGTGGCGTATTTAATGCCCAAATTAATTTAAACGATACATAATTTATTATTATATTGGAATAAATAATTTGTTTTTGAAAAATTATTAAAAATAATGAAATAAAAATATAATGTCGCTGCCGGGTTTCGAACCCGGGTCAGCCAGCGATTCAAACAAAGATTTAACACTCAGCCGTTCAACCACTGCGCCACTAGTGTTCCTTGTGAATTAATGGAAACAATTAATTCATATCATAAATATCGAATTCAAATACGACGCGCCCAATTGCAGTCGTCGGAAATCCCGGCGATCTCGCAAGATTGGACGGTTTCTTTTATTCTTAACGTAAACTTTAACTATGACATCGGTTATAACCGACGCCTGAACCCGCGACACAAGCTATAACCGCCGGAAAGTTTCTAACCGACGAATCAAGTCGGAAATCGGACCAAATTCATCGATGACCTGCCTTATAAATACCCCCTCAAACCTCTGTAGGCTTTTTCGCTCAAAACCGCACCTGTACCCGACGTAATTCCACTCGCCGGAAAAGTTCTGCACATCGCCGGAAAACCGAACCCTTCACTTCTGAGCCTTACTGAACCCCCAGAGCTTATACCGAAGTCACCCACATCCATTTCAAGCTTGCTGAAGACTCTCTGCCGCAGGACACACGTCGCCGGAAGTTTCTGCTGTCACCGGAGTTTCGCCGGAGAAACAGAGGAGTCCAGTCGGTATACCTTACGCTTAAATCTTTCATTCTTTTTATATATCTCACCTGTAATTAACCTCAAAACACTAAAGAACATGATTAAAACATCGAACCAGTCGGACTTCCGAATCTGGTTAAATTCAACGAAGAAGACGAAGTTTCAGTTGTGTATATGTATAATTAAAATCAAGTTATAACTCGGGTTAGACACACAGTCCAGCGGTGGACTGTGTGCATATTAAACACGTAAACGTCGCGAGTTCGATACATGTCCCACGCACACTCGCCTTAATAAAAATGCCTTTTTTTACCGAACCGGATTCACTGCTGATATATGTTAAGTTTAATAAAAACCAGAATAATAACCAAGATAGACACACAGTCCAGCGGTGGACTGTGTGAATGTTTAATCACACGTCACGAGTTCGAATCCGGACTACCGCACCGGTCCGGACAATTATCCAACTTTTTAAATAAGACAGAACTGAAATTATTCAATTGTATATAAGTATAATAAAAATCAGATTATATAACAAGTTAAACACACAGTCCAGCGGTGGACTGTGTGTTAACTCAACCCACAGGTCCCGAGTTCGAGACCTGTGGAGCGCACCGAGTCGTTAGAATTAAATCATTTTTAAAAATAAATGATTTTCAGTTTAATCTAATTAGTATATAAATATAATTAAAAACAGAAATATTTCGGGTTAGACACGTAGCTCAGTTGGTAGAGCTGCGTGCACGCGTACGGGAGGTCTCGGGTTCGAGCCTCACTCAGCGCACACAATTACACATACGAACCGGTCAACGGTCAATGGTCAACGGTCAACGGTCAACGGTCAAAAAAGTCGACATTTTTTATTATTTTTATTTATTTATTTTAATTAAAAATCAATTAAAAATACTTAAAAATAACATTTTTAAGGTTAGAAAATAGCCTTAAACTCACAAAAATACACCCAACAATCCTACTAAAATGGATTAATAAAATCCGTTTACTTACCGAACCACTATGCCATTATCTAGGTTAATTTCACTCGTGGTTAAAACCAACTTCGCGTGCATTCAACATTATCAACCGAACGCACCCAAGGTGAGTGAATCTTACAACTCCCTTTTTAATTACACGTTTTGGGGCGTGTCATGTGTCATAAAATTAACTCGTTTATTTAAACTTGTGCCATACCATATTGTGATCTAAACTTAGATTGTATACATTGCTCTTAGTTATGTATTTCATTTTGTCTATTTATATGCAATTCATTCGTTAGGCCATCAGTTCCTCGTGTGAGATGAGTTGAGCAACACGTGCCTCAAAACAAATCCATTATTTGTTCGTGTGTGTATTATTGAGCTTATATTGTTTGTAGTTTTGTATTTCATATTGTCAAGTTTATGCAATTCATTCATTAGGCCCATCAGTTCCTCGTGAGAGACGAGTTGAGCAACGCGTGCCTCTAAACGATCCATTATTGTTCATGTGTGTATTGTTTAATATTAAATTGATTGGTGAATAAGTTTACATCTATTTTTACTCATGTGTGGTTGTGCACTTTATTTTATAATCAATTAAATAAACTTGTTCAAATGTTTTCCATAGGATTCACTCGCCAACTTTTTGTTGATCCAAAAACCCTTTTTACACATGATACATGTGAACAGGATGAAGCAAGGAAAACATAGGAAATGCCTTAGAAGAAAACAATGAAGCCTAGATTGATATTTAGGACATGATGTAATATTGATTGTAATTTTCCATTAAAGTGTATTAATGAATATGAAACGTTAAAATAAATGTCATGAGCTTTGATGATAACCCAATCATGCCCCGATCACCTTTTCCGCTGCGGGTCGGGGTGTGACATGACACTAGGCGAATCAGATTGCTCGAGAGAATCCATAACAACTATTTACGCGACAATATTTAAACATTCGTTATCCCATACTAACAAACATATAATCCATAAACAATTATTACAATCCAAGTATCTCTCAAACAAACATAATTCGATCTTCCCTAGATTCTATTACATGCGTTTCTAAGATGATATCCTACGTCCATTTGCAGCAAGCAGAATTCAATAACCTGCAACATACATTAAAATAATTTGTCAATACAAAAATGTATTGGCGAGCATACAGGTTTTGATATAATAGCATAGTAGATAAAAATATAGCAAATTTCCTCATACATAATCATGATTTATACAACACATAAACTCACAAGACAAATTCACATGTCATACTCGGTGAGAGCTCGCGCGTACGTCCTAGCTAAACCCCGTCGGATGAGAGCCCCTCTATAGTACTATACTAGCTAAGGTGGAGATAACGAAAAGTGCCCTAGCTTACATGTTCTAACAATCACGTATAATATGTATAGCAGATATTCGCGTGTGATAATTCAGTTAGTGTTCGATGTGTATGTTTTGATAAGAACGTATGCTACACCCGAAAGTGCGTTAAAGCAAAAATGGGTCAAGTATACTCACAGTTGGTGCGTTTAGGTTAGAGATGAGGTCTGAGATGAGTTGAGGAGAGCGTCGGATCAGCCTGCATACGCGAACGGAAGTACATCAGTCTTCGAAAAGCTGAAATGGTGAAGTTTGGCTTGAACAGTAGGCAAGTTCGGGAGAACTTGTACTATTCTGCTAAGTTGTGAGTCAAGTTCGGGCGAACTTGTATAATTTCCAAAGAGATTATACAAGTTCGGCCGAACTTGTGAAGTTCCCTGAGAAACTTTGCAAGTTCGAGCGAATTTGAGGGTTTTTTATGAAGGTGTGAGTTGTTTGGACTCAAGTTCGGCCGAACTTGACCCTTAGAGGTCGAGTTCGAGCGAACTTGACTAAGGTGCTGCACAAAAATCAGTTAAATCTCAAGCGAACTTGATGTTTTCGGGTCCAAAATCTTGCGTTTTCGCGTCATTTCCTGAGGAAATCGAGTGTTCATCCCTCCAACCCTGTGCTACTGAGCAAACTTAGGTTGGAGACGTCTTTTAGAGCGGTTTTAGCCGTTTTACAAAAGCGTGAACTAATCCGGGCGAACTTGGGGTTCGTTCGGGTTAGTTCGGCTTGTGTAAACCAACATAAACGTTCTTGTGCTTCCAGATCTGGGATCTTGAATGATAATTGCTTCGTTTCATATCAGAAAATGAACAAAACATCATCAAAAGTCCGTATTTTGTGTAAAAATCAATGTTCAAAAGGTTTTGCTCAGATCTAAGCATAGATCTGAGTGAAAAACAGAAGTTTTATGTAAAAAGATGAAGATTTTTGTAAACGGAGAATATTTGATGAAAACGAAGGCAATGCCTTGTGCAAAATCGTTGTAAAACGTTGATAAACATCGTTGTAGTTGAAATCAGTTTGATTCTTACTTAGAAAACAGAGGGTTTTAGGAGCTCAGAGCGAAGTTGCAGCAAGTTCAAATGAGAGGAATGAGCTGGGTATTTATAGGCGAAGGCAAAAATAAGAGCTGGTGGAGTCAAGTTCGGCCGAACTTGCATGAAATCATGCAAGTTTGAGCGAATTTGTGAGATCTTGAAGGGAGGTGAGTCAAGTTCGGCCGAACTTGCATGGTTTCATGCAAGTTCGGGCGAACTTGAGGGAGATGAGGTTTGAGTTTTGGTCAGCCAAGTTCGGCCGAACTTGGGGTCACCAAGTTCGAGCGAACTTGTTCAAATGTTGGGTTTTCTTCATTTATTTCGCGTTAAGAGTTCGTTTGGCGATTCGGTTTGCATTTTATAGTTATATTAAGTGTTATAACGAAGTATTAAGCGTGTTAAATGGTCATATTTACTTAAATTCCACAGTTACTCAAAGTTCGATAATTAAGCGATGAAGCATGCGGTTTTGTTTCCAAGTCTGAGAGTCGCGTTGCAGTTTAAGCGAGCAGATAGCCTTGGAAAACTCCACGCAAAGTCGATAGTATTTAGTTTGCGCGAGATAAGCGTTGTATTAGTGTGATGTAATGCGTTGTGACGTGATAAAGTGCGAAAATATGCGATGTAGCGTAATAAGCGATTTAGATTACATTATGATCCGAATCTCTGGTGCTATGCGTAACGAGAGTGACGAGCTTGCGAGGAAGCGGGTTGTTACAGAATCGAACAAAGGGTGCAAAATCTGTGATAGAATTGATACTTGTAACATTGGGCCCATGTATAAGTGGCAATGGAGCAGGCCTTTAATTGAAGAACTGGAAATAAATGATCTGATCGAGCTCTGCAGTAGGCTGCACCAGATCGATCTGAAAGATGTTCGGGATAATTGGGCTTTGGCTGGAGTGTCTAACAAGGAGTTCAGTGTTGGGGCTTTAAAAAAAGTATGTTAAATGTCAATAACAACATCTCAACTGCCTTTGTTCCAGACTGGTGCAGATGGATTCCAAGCAAATGTAATGTCTTTATCTGGAGGGTCGCGCTACATAGTATTGCCACCTTAGAGGCCTTAAAAGAAGGAACGTTGGAGTCTCTGATACGGCTTGCGCATTATGCGGCGAATGCGACGAAACTACTGAACATCTTTTTTCCTCATGTCGAATATCATCTGAAGTTTGGCAGTCTATTAGTATGTGGTGTAAGACTCCCAACATCCTCACTTTTTCCGTCAAAGATCTGCTTGAGTATCACGACCATATCGGTATTGAGGGACAAAAGAAAGAGGTTGTCAAAGGAATCATAAGAATAGGTTGTTGGAGCATTTGGAGAGCAAGAAATGAGACGAAATTCAATAACAAAAAGGTTCAGCTCGAAGGAATTATGGCTGAAATAAAGTCGGTGGGATTTTTATGGTTAAATAGTAGGTCGAAATATAAAAGTTTTATGGGATGATTGGTGTAATTTTGTTAATATGTTATTTTGTGTTGTAGTTGTCTGGTGCCGCCTCGGTTTGAGGTTTTGGCGTGTTCGTAATGAAGTTAACGTTTCAAAAAAAAAAAAAAAACGTTTTGTGATAACACGCTTGAGTAAAAATATTAGTATTTTGATGAAATTTGAAAACAATGAAAAGGGTAACAGCGAATATGATGGAAAAAGTTAAAGAAATTAAATTGCATCTCTTTATAGTTTATTATGGAACCAGTAATATATTAAGCCCAAGTGGTGTAGCACACGCTCACTAAAAAATCTAAAAAAGCACAAACTTTTTTTATATAAAAAACGCTACTTTTCATATTTAAAAAAAGATTTTTTTACGAAAAGTAGCGATTTTTATATAAAGAATACTAAAAAAATGTGTTTTCTAAGATTTTTTAAGTAATTTTGGTTGTGTTCACATTGGGGTGTAATCCTTCTTACCCTTCTTACTTATCTTACCATTTGTATTTGATCCTAATCCGGTTAGTTAAAGCCCACTGTCTACCTGGCGGGGCGTTACGTTAAACTACGCCATCCAGCCTAACTGCAAGATTCGTATAACGCAAAGTGTTTCGAAGGTGGTTACATAAACATCACGATCATACATACATTGACATCTCTCACATGGGCGGAGCTTTTAAGAGGCGGGAGGGAGCGGCCGACCCCTCGAACTTTTCGCTCAGTAGTGTAGAGTATGTAGTTTTCATATAGATTTTTTTTGGTATAACGTTTTCGACCCCCCCCCCCCCCCCTCCCTCGGTTTTATAGAAATTTTTAGGTCTAGTGACTTCTGCCCTTCTCCTCACAGTCGGAAATCTCAAGCTTCGCCACTGATCTTTCATACATTATAATGAATTCTACAGTTCTCGTGTTTTTTAACCTAAGTCTCAACCAAATCGTCACCTTTCTTCTCATGTCTCAACCGGCACCGGGTAACCGACCTTCTGTGGGCTTCTGCTTACATTATGTGAAGCCCATTGTCATCTGTGATGCTAGAAAACCCAATTACAAATAATTAACTGAACACTTAAAAGCCCAATTACAAATAATTATGTGAAGCCTATTGTCATCTTTGATGCTAGAAAACCAATCGATTTCTTTCTTTTGGTGACTTTGAGTCTTTGACAACAATTTCTGACTTAAACTTTGACTAAAGCCCAGTCAATTTTTTGCGTAACACCTTAGCATAAAAAAAAAAAAACAAAAAACAAATAAAAGGTATATATTTGTTAATTATCGCTGGACGTTTGCTTCGGGCACCCATAACATGTGGGAACAGACGGGATTTAAAACTTTTAGTCAAATTCTTTTATAAAAAAAATAAATTAAATTGCTCTATCGGTTTATCCAAAAAAGTATTTCTCACGTCCATTGATCTAATGTGATTAATATGATTTAATCAATAGGATGATCAACAGGATGATAGAAAAAATCAGAACGATGGGATTTCATTGGGTCGAAAACCGATCCAAGGTAGCTTCTTTAGATTGGTTGCAATTGTGTTGGTTTCAATTCTGTAATTAAAAATGCTGGTGAGTTAGTCTGCAGTTTTGTAAATATATGAAGGGGGAGATGATGTAGTTAGTTTGGCGGTTTTGTGTTTTTAGGCCTTTGTGGGCCTGTGAATAAAATTTGGAATTTCAACAAAAAATTAAACAAACCCTCTTTAATCTTGAAAAATAATAAATATTTCATATTTTAATCTTATAATAATAATAATAATAATAATAATAATAATAATAATAATAATAATAATAATAATCATAATAATAATAATAATAATAATAATAATAATTTAAATGTCATCGTTTTCATCCAATTCTAATTTCTAAGCAAAATACATTCAACCAAATCCTTTTTATTCTTATCCACTTTATCCATATACTTTATTTGTATTTATTGTTCTAACTAATAATGCTAGACGAAGGATAATATATTACATTTCATACAGATATACCGTAATTTAAAAGTAAAATAAAACAATCCAGATTCTGCTTTATTAATAATTCGTCGAATAAGTAAAATTTAGACAACGGGATGTCCATATCGTTAAAATACTTAAGACTATATGGAGTCACGAGGACAAGGGCAAAGCCCCGGTCCTCATACGTAGACGCCACATAATGGAGTTTTATGTTCTACATAAAAAAAAAGGGAAGGGGTGACATTCTGACGTTGTGGACAAAGCCCAAAGAAACTAAGTTGGTGAATAGGACAACCCACATGGAGAATCCCACAATGGAGGTTTTGTCCTTCATATAAAAATAAGGAAAGAGGTGGTCATGTGAGAAAAAGGCAAGCTCGAAGAAATCAAGTTGGTGAAGAGGAAAAAAACCCATGGAGAATCATACAATGGAAGGGGCAACGGCCTCCCCTCTCCACACCTCTGTTTTGGTGGTCTAAATTGATTTAAAAGTAAATTTTCATTTTGTTTCTTGTGGTTTGGATGTTTTAACGGTTTTTCCTTGATCTTTTAAAAATAATCATTTTACTTCAATAGTTTACTATGTTTTTTTTTTCATTTTGCTTCATGGCTTTAACTCCATCCATAATGTCTGTTAACTAGAAGGGCATTTTGGTAATTTTAAAAATAAAAATGATAGCATTTTGGTAATTCACTTGTAAAGATATTTATATGATATATACATACCCATACACACACACTCTCTCCTCTCTCTTCTCTCTCTATATCAAATTCATATGTTTCTCCATTCTCCACTCTCCATCACCAACCACCACCACCCACCACCTCACCTCACCACCCCACCGGAACCCACATCACTAGAACCACAACCATAACTTCCGGCACCACCTCATCGGAGTTGCATATCAGAGGCAGCGGAGCTCGCTCTAAAGTCAACGGTGACGCCGTACGTCAGATCTGGTATATCCGGTGACGGTTTTTGGTCGTCTGAAGCAGAGATGGTGAGCATAAGGTGGGTTTCAGGAACTTTGAGCTCGGTTTCTTCTTTCTTTTTCTTCTGAGCCATACCTTTTCGTTTTCCAAGTCGTCTGTTCCACCGCATTTTCCGGCGGTGCTGGTGGTTGGAACTAATAAAGGTCAAGAACACCCACATTGGATCTGCACTTAAAGTCAGATATGAAATCAAACCATCAGATTTGCACGACGTCGGAGGGTAATGGTGGTGGTTTGGTTTGATTGCAGGTTTTTAGGCAGGTGATGGTGGCGGCGTTGATGGTGGTGGCAACGGCTTGGTGGTGCTAGTGATGGTGGATTTGAATGGGAGAGAGAGACGGTGAAACTGGGTTTAGTTTAGGGGTTTTTCTTTACTAAAACACACCTTTTTTGGTTCATATCCAGATTTTTGATCTTGTTATGGTTGATGTGGTGGCAAGTGACGGTGGTGGATGATGTTTATACTTTATGGTTGTTTTAGGGTATTCCGGTAGAGGGTGGCTGATGTGGTGGCATGTGACGGTAGCAGGTGGTGGTGATGGTGAGATGGTGGTGATGGCACGCGGTGGCGACTGGATGGTGGTGTTGGCCGATTAGAAGAGGGAGTGAGTGGACTGTTTTATGTGTATGTATATATCAATACTTTATATTTAAACATAAATTACCAAAGTACCATTATTTTATATTTGAAATCACCAAAATACCCTTTCAGTTAACATACAATATAGATGGAGTTAAGACCGTGGAGCAAACTGGTGACAAAACCGAAACATCGGGTAGTAAAATGGCTATTTTTAAAGAATTGGGGCAAAATCGTTAAAACGATCAAACCACAGAAAGCAAAAGAGAAGTTTACTTAAAATTCACCAACGATGAAACTAATTGTTGAACATTCTACAAATTTTTATCTAAAATAGTTATATTAATATTGTATCAATGGTTTAGGATCCTGTAAAAAAAGACTAAAAGTGTGAGAATGGTAAGAAAGACTCTGGTGATGGACACATGTCCCTATTTATTTTATTAGTTTAAGGGGAAAATGTTAATTAACCCATAATCCTAATTAAAGTTATAATTTTGTAACCAAATTCATCAGTTATTTTAGTAATTCTCAGTTAGTTTAGGAATTCATCATCAGTTCGTATAAAACACCATACAAATTCCAAAAAACACCATAACTTGAATCGTAATACAGCCATGGTGTTCTAACATCTGTAATGATTTTTGTTATTTTTTCAGGTATAAACACTATACAAATTCCAAAAACACCATGAATTGAATCATAATACAGTCTGGTGTTTTAACATTTAGAATGATTATATTGCTATTCAAGATGTTAAAACATCATAACTATAATCAAATACAATGTTACATACTCTAGATGCTAAAACACCATGACTTGAATCATAATCCATTATTTGCAATGCTATAGTGTCTTATTTACCTTCATGGTGTCTTACTTAAAAACACCGCCTTGAATCATAATACAATTAAAACCCATTGTATGAACACAGAAAAAATACAATGGACTAAAACATCCAATCGAAACGGAATTTTTTTCTTACATAAGTATAACAATATGGTACTTGTTAGGGCTGGTTTTGTAATTACTTATGAATCAGTGATCCTTTAGTATGCTGAGGATATATTATCCATGTATTGAGTACGGATACTAGAAGGATCAAGGATCCTTGGTAACTATGACGGTTTCTAACGATTGTCTTCAATGTTTTATTTGAATTTGACGTAGGTATTGAGGAAGACTAAGTCGAGCTCGAATCTTGGAATATGTGGGAATAAACACGTGCAAAAAAGCATAGAGACGTTGAGGATGAACGTGGGAGCTTCCCCCAATTTGCGGATAGTTAGTTAATAGATGTTTACTTGATTATTTAAGGGGATATTAAGCTATTATTGAAAAACACGACACTTTCTACACACTGCTGCGAATCTACATAGACACACACTAGAAATCTCTTGTAACAAGCTCGATATCATCCAAAGTTGTAATCTCTTGAGTTCAATTTAATCGGTGATCAGTAGTTTCCATCACCCGAGGTTTTTATGCCGGAGATCTACTAGTGATCCAGGGATTTTCCTCGTATAAATCCCTGTGTTCATCTTAGTTTATCTTTCTAATTTCGTTTATACATTTATTCAACAATCAAGCACTCAACCTCACAATCAAAGTTTGGTTACATTATCCTTGTTGTGATTTTTGACCAAAACAGTTTGGGCCCACCGTGGGCAATCGGTGCTTCAATTCTAAAAACTCATTCATTTCATTCATTTCTATTCATTTCCATCAATCACATGGCTTCTCAAGGAAAATCCAGCCATACCGGCGGTACCAATTAGCCTAGTGCATCATTACCACCCATTCCTCCTGCATACCAGAAGAGTGCTGAGAATCTCCAGAAGGAAACTACACATGTTTATACAGGATCAAAAACCTTGTTGTTTCCTCATCTACTCCCACTAACAGTGATCTCTCTACTTTGATTTTGCAGATGAAAGGATACATGGAACAACAGGACAAAACCAACCAGAGGATCCTAGGGAGATTGATGACATGAAGAGCAGAAGAGATCAGTAGAGGATCACTCTCCACTGATGCCCAGGTCATTGGATTTTGCTTCTCCAGCATCGACGATCCAGTATTCTCAAGGATCCGGTGTCCAAATGCAAGGGTCCTCCAACTATCATCAAGGATCATTGGCAGATGATACAGGCTCAAGGATCATCTATCCTTCAGCGAGGATCACTAGGAATCACGGAGCCTCAAGGATTCTTCCATGAATCTGCAGGATCGCAAGGAACGTACCAATCCAGAGGATTCTATGCACCATATCAAGGATCCTCATCTCAAGTTCAAGGATCCAACTTGTTTCAGGATCAAGGATCCTTAGGAAGCCAACCGTCCAGGAACTCTGAAGTTCATATAGGAGACTCAATTCCTATGCAGACTATTGCTTCATCTGGTCCAACTGTTGCACCTGAAGTGTCTACTTTTGGATACACTTCTGCGATACCGGTTCCAAACCAATCAGAGGTAACCATGTCAATACATCTTTTGGTACTAATTACGATTCCATGCAGGATACAGGTATCAATCAGGCTATGGCATGGGAACTTCAGAAGCTTAAGGATATGATATCCAGCGTCCCAGGAGTGGTTAAGCCCATTCCTGAGATCCCAGATGGAAGTCACAGGGGTCTCATTTTGCACCTCCTATATGCAATGCTGAGATACCAAAACGCTTTCAAACCCCCAACATGAAGTTGTACGATGGTACGACTGATCCAGATGGAGCATGTGGCACAGTACCGGGAAAGAATGGAGATCAACCTCATTCCAGAAAGGTTAAAAGAAGCCTGTCTTTGTAAGGGATTCGGATCCACACTCACTGGATCGGCACTGAAATGGTTGCTAAGTCTTCCTCCTTACTCAATTACTTCATTTTCTCATTTAGTTAATTTGTTCAATAATTAGTTTTCATGTAGTAGAACCTTTGAATGATTAACTAGTGATTTATATAGGGTAACACGGGGTCGTGATGAATCCTTAAGGGATTATATCACTAGATTTAGTAAAGAATCCTTAGATATGCCCAATCTGGATATTGCCACTGTTGTGGAAGCATTTAAAATGGGATTACTTAGAGATTCAAAATTCTATGATGATCTTGTTATTACTCCTTGTAGGAATTTAGATGAAGTAAGGAACAAGGCATTGAGGATCATTCGGTTAAAGGATGATAAGAGGATCCAAGAGAGACTGTCAGGATCCTCAAGACAGGAAAAACAAGGATCATTCTTTAAGAATAATCGATCCAAGTCATACTCTAAGAATGACAATCACCATGTGCATGTGGTCGAAGAGGAGGAAGATGATGAGGATTATCCTCCAAACTCTGATTATTGTTTTTCTGCTGATAATAATGAACTAATCCTTGCTATGCAGAATTTAGGTGACAAGGCTAGGTGGCCAAGGAAAACTGACAAGCCCGGAGTACTAAGGATAAATCTAAGTGGTGTGCTTATCATGAGGATTTCGTCATCTCACCGACGAGTGTATAGTGTTGAGGAAAGAAATAGGCTATCTTTTGAGCACGGGATACCTGAAGGAGTTGCTTGGAAGGAAAAAATCAAGGATCCTGAAAAAATTCCTGAAAAGGCTCCTCCTCCACAGCTGATGCTCAAATTATAAACTTCATCTCTGGAGGTTATGATATATGTGGAGCCTCATTTTCGGCAGCAAAACGACACGCCAAGGAAACAAAAATGAAAAGTGGGGATAGACCCATTCGAACCTCCACTCTGACTCAGCAGAAAATTATATCCTTCGATGAGGACGACCGTGTAGACATACAGGATCCTCATCATGACGGTTTAGTCATTACATTGTTTATTTCTAATCATTTTGTTCGCGGGATCCTCATCGATGGAGGGAGCTCAGTGAACATAATATAGTTGGATGTCCTCAAGAGAATGAACATTCCTGAATCCGAAATCGTTCCAAGATCATCAGTGCTTGTGGGATTCAGTGGAGAAACCAAGAATACACTGAGGGACATCAAACTCCCAATTTATATAGAGGGAGTGAATTCTATTAAGAAATTATGTGTAATAGATTCCTTATCTTGCTGTAATCTTATCCTTGGCAGGCCATGGATACATGATATAAAGGCAGTTCCCTCAACGTATCACTAGTGTGTCAAGCTACCAACTCCTTGGGGAGTAGTAAAGATAGAGAGTGATCAGCAAGAAGCAAAGAATTGTTACACTTCCTCAATGAAACCAGCATCAAAGCCCAGGGAAGCATAGCAATTAAAGTATCCTCCGAGAAACGTCATGGAGGCTAGAGAACAGGATGTCAAGGATATTCTGTTAGATCCTGTTGATCCTGAATCCAAAGTTTATATAGGATCCGGGATCCTGGATAATATTGAACATGATTTAATATCCTTCCTGAAGAGAAGGAAATCTACCTTTCCTTGGGAAACATGAAGACATGACAGGTATATCTAAGGATGTTATTACTCATAAACTTGGTATTGACAAATCTTTCAGGCCAATACACCAAAAGAGGATAAAGTTTGCACCTGAAAGAAATGCCATTATACAAGAGGAGGTAGATAAGTTACTAAGGGCAGGATACATGGTGACCAAGAGAGGGATCAAAGCAAGTCCGGAGCAGATAAAGGCTATAATCAACATCAAGTCTCCTGCCAACGCTAAGGATGTGAAAAGATTGATAGGAAGAATCCCGCCCTGAACAGATTCATTTCAAAATCCTCAGAAAGATGCAAGGATTTCTATGATATTCTAAGGAAGAATAAGAAGTTCGAATGGACGGAGAAGCATGAAGCTGCTCTATAGGCTCTCAAGGATTACCTATCCTCAGCACCGGCTTTAATGAAACCTGAAAATGGGGAACCATTACCTTATACCTAGCCTTTTCAGGTAAAGCAGTAAGTGCGGTCCTTGTTAAGGATCATGAAGGCCAACAACATCTGGTATACTATGTAAGTAAAAGTTTACTTGATGCCGAGGTCAGGTATTCTCATTTAGAAAAACTTATTCTTGCTTTAATTATGGCTTCAACCAAACTAAGACATTATTTTGAAACTCAAACTATTGTCGTTAAAGCTAACTTTCCTATTAAGAATGTTCTCAGGAAACCAGAGATGTCGGGGGAATGGCAAAATGGGTTGTTAAACTTAGTGCATATGACATGAAGTATGAGCCTAGAACTGCTATTAAATCCCAAGCTTTGGCTGACTTTGTGGCTGATTTCAGTAGTGATCTACAAAGAGAAGCTGAATTAGAGGTACAACAACTTGAGGAGACCAAGGATCCTTGGACACTCTTCACATATGGAGCCTCGAATGTCAAAGGAACTGGACTAGGCCTACTACTAAAATCGCCACAGGGGGACATTATACCCCAATCAATAGCATGTGAATTCCAAACCACTAATAACGAGGCAGAGTATGAGACCTTGATAGCAGGTTTGCACTAGCTAAGCGAGGATCAGGTATCTTCAAGTGTTTGTGGCTTCTCTATTAATTACTAATCACTATAATGGTTCTTATGTGTTAAAGGTGAGAAACTAATCAAATATTTGGAGATAGTCAAGAAATTGGCAGATTCTTTTGCTTTTTTCAGCCTTACACAGGTACCTAGAGAAGAAAATGCAGAAGCAAATGCCTTGGCCAATCTAGGATCCTCACTAAAGATAGCAGAATATGTAAAGATACCTATTATCCATGTCCTAACTCCTGCAATTGAGGAAGATGAAACAATTGAGATAGTGGGTAATACTGCAATTCTATCCAGTGATGATCCGGAGTCGAATTCAGGATCTTGGATCCTTCCAATAATGAAGTATATTCAGAATGGGAAAATTCCGATTGGCGAGAATATTAAAGCCTTTAAGATAAAGGTATCCCAATTCACTATAATTAATAACATGTTATATAAGAGATCTCTTGCAGGACCCTATCTGTGATGCATTGAGGATCCTGAGATCCAAGAAGTCTTAAAGGATTTTCATGAAGGAGACTATGGAAACCACACTGGAGGCAGAGCACTATTTTCAAGGATCCTCAGGACAGGATACTATTGGCCTACAATGAAGAAAGATGCTGTGGAGTATGCGAGGAAATGTGACGCTTGCCAAAGGCATAGTAACATTCTCCATCAATCGGCAGAACCTCTGCATCCTATATCCTCCTCTTGGCCATTTATGAGGTGGGGAATGGATATAGTAGGCAAGCTTCCCAAGGCACCAGGAGAAAAAGTGTTCATGCTAGCTATGACAGACTATTTCTCTAAATGGATAGAAGCTGAAGCCTTTGCCCAAGTCAGGGAAAAGGAAGTTATATCCTTTATTAAAAGAAATATCATTACTAGATTTGGAATTCCTTCTGAAATTGTTTGTGATAATGGATCCCAGTTTATTGAGGGTCGTACTACTAACTTTTGTTGCAGCTGGGGGATTAGGATGATTACATCAACACCAGTCCACTCACAAGCTAATGGCCAGGCAGAATCATCCAACAAGATCATCATCAAAAACTTGAAGAAGAAGCTTGGATCCAAAAAGGGCAAATGGGCTGAGGAATTACCTTATGTCTTATGGGCAGACAGGACAACTCCCAAGAATGCAACGGGTCAGACTCCCTTATCCTTAGTCTTTGGAACTGAAGCAGTGATCCCAACAGAAATGGTAGTCCCTACGGCCAGGACAAGCATCCGTGATCCTGAAGCAAATGCTGAGACTCTGGCTTAAGACCTGGATACAGTGGAAGAACTTAGAGACTTGGCGAGATTTAGGTTGGCTAGCTATCAACAAAGGATGGCTGGAGCTTACAACAAGAATGTCAGGGTCAGAAGATTTCAAGTAGGTGACTTGGATTGAGGAAAGCATTCCAAAATACCATGAACCCTACTGATGGCAAGTTAGCACCAAAATGGGAAGGCCCCTATCTAATTGAAGCTGAAGCAGGAAAAGGGCATTTCGTTTGTTAACTATGGATGGTGACCTTCTGCCAAGAGCCTGGAATGCTGTCCACCTAAAGAAGTACTTTATGTAAGGATCAAGGATCCCATAGGATATATGATCCTCACTTTGGTAACATTTTACTAATGCTCTCATTTGTATTATACCTCTTATTATTTATTATAAAGTAAGGATGTTGAATTTTCAACATTCAACCTTATCAAGCTTTAAGTTTTGCAGAATTTATGACAAAGGATCAAGAGGTTGGCCACCTCTCCAAAGTTTTTGGACTTGTCCCCAGCTAAGGTATCTATTACCTCCTACGGGTCTTTACATTCACACGAATTGGGTTCCGACACCCTCGCCAGTTGTGCACGTTATCCACGTATAGTTCGAGGCAATGGGACCAGTACCGCTTTAGGGCTGACAGTTTCATTGTTGTTGGCTATATGTAGGATCCTAAGAATAATGGTAGACGTACCATACATCCGTTCCTAAGTTTTCTAACGTTTTCACGTTAGCTAAGGTTTCGACATTTTCATGTCGCTTACGATTGCATATATACCAGTTTGGGCCATACTACAGTTTACACCAGTTATTGGGCTTGTCCCTAGTTATTTGGGCTTGTCCCAGTTATTTGGGCTTGTCCCCAGTTTGTTGGGCTGCCCCCAGTTGCTAATGATTCTTTCATTTGATATTTGGCTTAGTCCTAAGCTATATATTGTCCCAGGTTTACGAAATTTACCAGCTAAGGATCCTGAATCCTAAGATTCTATCGATTGTTATACTTTGATTGACACAAATGTAAGTGTTAAGGATATAGAATCTTAACTTGGATTCCCTGGTATGACTTATTCTTAATTTATTCTAATGATTCAACCCTTAACCATGATATTAAAGATAAGTTATCCAAAATCATATGATGTTTTGTGCCTAGCAATTGTTATGATTGCAGACTTTAATCTTTTTATAAAGTCAAAATTTTAAGAACTTTACACAATATGATTTTGCAGAACATAAACATGTAAAGGTAATAATTCAAAAGAAAGTTGTAACACCAAACATAGTCAAAAGTCTAATATTATTAGGCCCGTTGAGATTCACCAAAAGTATCCGGCCCGGACTTCACAGCAAAACGTGGACCATCCATCCAGGCCGGATCGGGTTTGTCTAACAGTTAACGTTCATGCAAAAAGTAAAATGCAGGAAATAAAGAGCAGAATAACAAAGGCTTCATCCCCCAAACAGAGGATCCCTCCACCTTTGTTATCCTACCTATTTTCTGAAGGATCAGTGATCCTTAAACCTAGAACTATTGTTCAAAACAAGCAACAAAAACCACAAATCCTAAAAAAGTGGGCTCCGGCCTCGTCTACATTGTCCATCATCGCCCACTTATGCAGCTTACACCATTGCTGCCTCACCGCCTTCACCTTCGCCAATTCTGCCTTCAACCACCATATCCTCGACCTCCTTCTGCACCCCGCTGGATCCTGCTCGCCTGTCACCACAATTGCAAGTTCCGGTGTGCTGCCGCCAAGGTTGTCCAATGCTGTCTCCCAAGAAGCCGTGTCCCATGAAGACCTGTCGAAATCTGGATCACCAGCCTCCTTGGCCATCGTGATCATAGATTGGAGAACAGACTTAGCTGCACTGAGTTTGGCTTGTTCGGTGATCACCCTTATCTGTTCCTCAACAGCGGCCTCAGCTTCCCTCAGCATCTTCTCCAGGGATTTCTTTTCCTTCTCGAGCTTGGACATATCCTTGTCCTTGAAAACAGCTATGGAGCACATACCAGCCAGAGTGTCCTCATACTCAACCATCTTCTTTTCATAATGGACCTTCACCCGGCTGAATTCCTGCAAAGACAATGGGAACTATTTAGGATAAAGGATCCTTACAAGGATGGAGTAAACAACTCAGGATTGGGGATCCTACCTCGCTCAAAGCTTCATGGAGGCGCTTTTCGATGTCAGCAAGGTTGCCTTCTGGTTCACAGGACTTCTTCTTCTTTGAACCAGATTTGGCTCTGGTGGTAACTTGGCGTGGCTCGGAGCAAGGATCTTCATTGGCTCCTTCTTCACAGCTTTAGAGATGATGACGCTGTTGATGTCATCAAGAGCGAAATCGGCAGATTTGGAAGTGATTTTTGAACACCTGTCATCATACATAAAAAATAAGTTTTTAATTCAAACTCAGTTTTTCATTTATATAACACGTTATACACGATTACTTACTTGCATGCTGTAGGATGATGAGGTGTGCACTTCTTCAGAAGGATCCTGGATTATAGTTGTGAATGTTCTTTCTGCAGGGTCGAGATCCAGAAATGCTTGAACTCTTTCAGCAACGCCTGGAAGATTGACAAGGACTGTAAAGTTCTTCACTGCAAAAAGACAAAGAAATCAAAATACAGTTATAACAAGAACATGACTCATACAAGACCCCTAAATCCTACCCTTGGTTATCCATCTACGAGGCAACAAATCCCTTCCGGCAGAGAGTCTAGTCTAACAAAGAAAAACTTATTCTTCCAGACAGAATCATTTTGGGTTGTTTTGAGGATCGGAACTGGATGTGGGCTTTTAATTTGAACAGGAATCGGTTAGAACAGTGGGTGGTCAAAGAGTACATGAAGGCTAGGTCAGACAGGTTTACTTGAAATCCTTTCTTTTCGATAATTTCCTCGATGGTAAACAATGTCCTCCATAACATCGGCATAACTTGGCTAAAGCTAATGCCGGTTAGCTTGAAGAAGCTTTGGGTTAAGGCCGGAAAAGGGTATGAAAACCCTAGAAAGAAAGGCAAAGCATGAAAGAAATCCAAGTCTTAGATAAAGCGTCACTTCGAGCAGAAGGATCGAAGGGTCTGAACACAGCTTCCGGAGGGAAACGGGACTTTAGGTTCTTGATTTCTGGATCTGTGAACTTACAGATCTCAGATGAGGGATCCTTCAGTATGTTTTGCGACGGGAGTGGGTTGCCGGATTTTTTGGAACCGGATCTTGGAGAGGATCGGTGTTCATGTCGCTGGAAGTCAATGAAAAATCAAGAAAGAGAAGAGAGAGAGAATACCTGGTCCGGAGTGCTCGATGAGGATTTATGAGGAAGATATGCAGATTTAAAAGGGAGTTATCTCTTCCCCATAAATAGTGATGATGGTTATATAGACTGTGCAAGTCCCATGAGTTATCCTAACGGCTATATTTGAATTAATATGACAGCTGTGATCTATTATCACAACCGCCATATTGGGGGCAATTGTTAGGGTGGTTTTGTAATTACTTATGAATCAGTGATCCTTTAGTATGCTGAGGATATATTATCCATGTACTGAGTACCGGATACTAGAAGGATCAAGAATCCTTGGTAACTATGACGGTTTCTAACGATTGTCTTCAATGTTTTATTTGAATTTGATGCAGGTATTGAAGGAAGACTAAGTCGAGCTCGAATCTTGGAATATGCTGGGAATAAACACGTGCAAAAAAGCATAGAGACGTTGAGGATGAACGTGGGAGCTTCCCCCAATTTGCGTTTGTTAATAGCCGTTTACTTGATTATTTAAGGGGATATTGAGCTATTATTGAAAAACACAAACACTTTCTACACACTGCTCGCGAATCTACACACACACACACTAGAAATCTCTTGTAACAAGCTCGATATCATCCAAAGTTGTAATCTCTTGAGTTCAATTAATCGGTGATCAGTAGTTTCCATCACCCGAGGTTTTATGCCGGAGATCTACTAGTGATCAAGGGCTTTTCCTCGTATAAATCCCTGTGTTCATCTTAGTTTATCTTTCTAATTTCGTTTATACAATTATTCAACACATCAAGCACTCAACCTCACAATCAAGTTTGGTTACATTATCCTTGTGATTTTTGACCAAAACAGTACTCATATTAAAGATAAAAAACACTCATTATTATTGTTAGGGATAGAATTTTAATGTTTATGGATCATATATCCTTCATTATGTCTGGATCATGGATCCTCAAGACACGGTGCAGGAAGACTAAGGATCATTGATCCTCATTATTGTTCTAATTAGCTAACAATTGTTTCCAATGTATTATGGCATAGTTTTGCAGGAGCTTTTCAAAGATGACCTACCAACCGGGAATCAAGGGGAATATGCCATTATTCCAGCACGTGCCAGGAGTTTGTGACCGTTGTTGGTGAACGTGGGATGTTGCCGCGATTTCGGATAGTTAGTTAAGATAGTTTTTAGCTGAATAAAAAGGATATTGAGCTTGAATAAGATAGAGATTCAAACACACACATCTGCGACCTACACTACTCTCTGATACGCACACTAGCAACATTGTAACAAGCTCAATATTTCCAAAGTTGTAATTGTTTTTGCTTAATACCAATTGGTGATCGGTATTTGCCATCACCCAGGTTTTTTGTGCCGGAGATCATCTCTTGATCGAGGGCTTTTTCCTCGTACAAATCATTGTGTTCATTGTCATTTACTTCTGATTTTTGTTCATACACTTGTTCATATAACCAAGCATCCAACCTCACATTCAAAGTTTGGTTACATTATCCTTGTTGTGATTTTTGACCAAAACAGTTTGGCGTCCACGTGGGGCAATCGGTGCTTCAATTCTAAAAATTCCATTCATTCCATTCATTTCTATTCATTTCCATCAATCACATGGCTTCTCAGGGAAAATCTGCTTCAAGTGCCATGCTGGCGGTTGCCTCATCTCAGACTTGTGCATCATTGCCTCCCATTCCCACTGCACTGGTGAAGAGTGCTGATAATGCTCAGAAGAAGCCAACACCAGTTTTATCGAAGGCTTCTACTGTTTCATCCTCTACACCTACTAACAATGATCTGACTACTTTGATTTTGCAGATGAAAGCATACATGGAACAGCAGGACAAAACTAACCAGAGGATCCTTCATGAACTTGATGAAATCAAGAAAGAGAAGAGATCAGCGGAGGATCATTCTCCATTGATGCCCAGGTCATTGGATTTTCCCACTCCAGCAGCAACCACTCAGCATTCTAAGACGTCTGGTGTTCAATATCAAGGATCCTCAGGATTACAGCATGGATCATTGGGCCCATGACGAGCCACAAGCATCTCATTACCAACCTTATGGATCCCCATTCCAGCCTCAGGGATCCTCATATCTGCATCAAGGATCCTACCTCAGTTGGCAGGATACTTGGACGGTGCCACCTAAAGTATCTTACTTCCAGCATCAAGGATCCTCATCCCAGGTTCAAGGATCGATGGAGTATATTCCGAGACCTTCAGCAACCCATGTATCCTAGACCTAATGTCTTTCAGATCAAGGATCCTCAGGGAGTCAGATATTTAAGGATTCTGAAGTTCACAAAGGGGACTTCATCCCTATACAGACTATTGCTTCATCTGGTCCAAATTTTACACCTGAAGTTCCACCTTTGGATATACTTTTGGCATACCACTTCCAAACCAATCAGGAGGTAACAATGTCAATACATCTTTTGGCACTAACTGTGGTTTTATGCAGGATACAGGTATCAATCAGGCTATGGCACGGGAGCTCCAGAAGCTTAAGGATATGATATCCAGCGTCCCAAGAGTGGTTAAGCCCATTCCCGAGATCCCGGATGGAAGTTATAGGGTGTCTCATTTTGCACCTCCTATATGCAACGTTGAGATACCAAAACGATTTCAGACCCCCAATATGAAGCTGTACGATGGTACAACTGATCTGGAAGAGCATGTGGCACAATACCGGGAAAGAATGGAGATCAATCCCATTCCAGAAAGATTAAAGGAAGCCTGTCTTTGCAAGGGCTTCGGATCCACACTCACTAGATCAGCACTCAAATGGCTGCTAAGTCTCCTCCTTACTCAATTACTTATTTTCTCATATAGTTAATTTGTTCAATAACCATTCTGTTAAACTTTTGACGATTAATAGTGATGTTAGAATAACTCAAGGCCCTGGTGAATCATTTAAAAGATTACATCACTAAGTTTAGTCGAGAATCCTTAGAAATTCCTAATTTGGATATTGCCACTGCTATAGAGGCATTCAAAATGGCTTGCTTAAGGATTCCTCATTCTATGATGACCTTGTTATGACACCTTGCAGGAAATTTAGATGAAGTGAGGAACAGGGTATTGAGGTTCATTCGTTTAAAAGATGACAAAAGGATCCAAGAGAAACTCTCAGGACCTTAAAACAGGAAAGCAAGGATCATTCTTTAAGAATAATCGATCCAAGTCATACTCTAAACATGACAATCACAATGTGAATGCAGTTGAACTAACGAAGACGATGAGGATTATCCTCCAATATCTGAGTATTGTTTTTCTGTGGATAATGATGAACTAATACTTGTATGCAGAATTTAGGGACAAGGCTAGATGGCTAAAGAAAACTGATAAACCTGGAGCTACTAAGGATAAATCCAAATGGTGTGCTTATCATGAGTATTTTGGCCACCTTACTGATGAGTGTATAGCGTTGAGGAAGGAAATTGGCTATCTTCTTAGCAAAGGGTATTTGAAGGAATTGCTAGGAAGGAAACGTTCAAGGACTCAGGATACTGAGAAAGTTCCTGAGAGAGTCCTCCACCGTCAGCAGATACTCAGATCGTTAACTTTATTTCGGTGGTTCTGATATCTGTGGAACTTCATTTTCAGCGGCTAAAGGCATGCTAAGGAGACGAAGATGGAGAACGGGGAGAGACCAGTTCAAACATCTACCCTAACACAGCAAAAAGTGATATCCTTTGATGAGGAGGATCGGTAGACATTCAGGATCCTCATCATGATGGTCTTGTCATTACTTTGTTTATTTCTAACCATTTTGTTCGCAGGATCCTAATCGATGGAGGGAGTTCAAGGAACATAATCCAGTTGGATGTCCTCAAAAAGATGAACATCCCTGAATCTGAGATCATACCAAGATCATGGGTGCTCGTGGATTCAGTGGGAGAAACAAATAATTAGGGACATCAACTTCAATTTACATAGAGGAGTGAATTCTACCAAAAATTGTGTAATAGATACTTATCTGCTGTAAGTTATCCTTGGCAGGCCATGGAACTATGACATGAAGCGGTCCATCAACTTTACACAATGTGTCAACTTCCAAGTCAGGGGATAGTCAAGATAGAAAGGATCAGCAGGAGGCAAAGATTGCTACATTCCTAGATGAAATGTTTCCAATCTAGGCAAGCATAGCAATTAAAGCATCCTCCAAAGACGCCATGGAGCAAGAGAACAGGACGTCAAGGAAAACTCTTAGATCTGATGGATCTGAATCCAAGGGTATATGGGTCCGGGAATCCAGGAGCATAAAGGATCTAGTATCTTCCTTAACGAAGAAAATCTACCTTCACCGGGAAGCAACGAAGATATGATAGTATTTGAAGGATATATTACAATAAGCTTGTTATTGACAGGTCTTTAGCTAATTCACAAAAAAGGAGGAATGTTACACCCTGAAAAAATGAATTATCAAAAGAGGTAGAAAGTTATGTAAAGGATTTCTATGTAGGTTCGCCTGTTGGGTTATTTTGTAGGGTTGGGTCGATATAGATAGTGGACTCGTTTGTGTTTGTGTCTAGGTGTATGGGCTTAGCCCAATGTAAAAGGACTCCTATGCTAGATAAATAAGGGAAATCCTTATCGAATTAGGTTGTTGATTCACTAGCAACTTTTGTAATTTGTGCGCCCAGTTACCAGACGATTAATTCATGTGTTCTTGGGTTTGAATGATGCATTTGCTTTTCAAATCTTTCCATCTCAACTGTAATTCGCTATTGTTTGGTTTTTATATCGATTGTATGATTCTGGATTACAATGTAAAGCCTAAGTACTGGAAGCTGTTAGATCGGATATCTTGAAGATTGAAGATTGTTTTGTGCTGATCTGTGTTGATCCGATAAGAATGTCTGATTTCTGATTATTCAGTCTATTTTATAGTTTTCTTCTTCATGTTCGGGTTATAGAGGGTTGAGTTGTCTATTTTTCTTATTGAATCTATTATTTGCATCTAATATCAACCAAGTGAGGCTACGAACATGATATAAGTGTTTCCTGTTTGTTAATCAATTTGAATACTGTAACAAGGTTGTTATTGAATTTTGGTTTCTTAAATTGAAGGTTTTAGTTAACATATAATTTTTGTGAGAGTTCTTTAAAAATTTTAAATTCTGGGTTTGTGTGCTCAATTTCATCAAATTCATTAGATTTTTGAATAAGTGGTTTATCTGTTTGTGTGCAAGTTGGTTGTGTTTGCAGAATTTTGAAAGTTTATGCAGAAAACAACGATTCGAAAATAAAACACCAATTCTTCGGTATTGTGTTGAAAGTTTGTGAGATTACTTACCAAATAAGCTTGTGCGATTGATCACATCTTGTGCGACTGGGAACCTTGTCATCAACTGTTCATATGAACTATTGTACTGTTGTGCGATACCTCTTTAAGATCACAAGGTTAGTTGAAGTTAAACTCTTGTGCATTCACAGGTTCATTAAGTTGCTCTTTCATTCACTTGAAGGTCATTTTCATGAAAACTGTGCGATTCGTCAATTTCAACTAAGGTGCATACTTGTACGATTACTTGGATTGAAAGAACTCTTGAAAGTTTTGGCGAACGAGGGTCAAATTGTGCATTGGAAAGTTGTGCGATTGTTGATGGATCTTTTCAAGTGGGCAGGAACGATCGGCATGTGATTGTTAACACGGATTTTGTTTTGTATGATCCTTTGATATTATTGAACTTTCTGAATTGCATTTGAATAATTGTAATCATAGTGATATTCACTGGTTTTCATATTTGAATTACCTATTACTCATAATCTTATTGTCTTTTCATAAAGGAACAATTAACCAGATTCGTTGAGTGATGGTCATCAAAACCAGGATTGACAATCCATCGAACAACAACAGTACCAGTTGCATGTGGGGGATTCTTCTCAGAATGGAATTTCGATTCTTCAATATTTAAAGATAAAGGACAAAGGATGGAGATAAATTCTTCAATATTTAACTATGATTACTTACATTCTTGATGAAGAAACGTGGAACAATGTTTAAACTGCGTCAGAGTATGAGGAGAAGATTTGAAATAGTGAGAAAATGATGAAAGGCATTGGCCTCTAATGCGTTTGTTCCGAAAAATTAGATTTTCGTGAAGCCAAATCTGTAAGGAATTGTGGGAAAACTGCTTAGAATATATAAGGAAATGAAGAAATGAAGAAATGAAGAAAGCAAAAGCGAAATATGATGCAAGGTTAAATAGTTAATCATTATCAGGGGAGACTCTAGAAAATCAGATTCAGCGACTTTGCCCTGATTAGTGAAATGAAATCATGACATGATGACTGATAATTCAGTCTGAAAAAAAGTGTTAAATGCCTTCCACGATACTGGAACAAGTTACTTAATCAAGAACACTAGGATTTGGCGCATGCGTTTGGCAGAATTGATTTCTCTCCTAAAGTCATATGACATGGATGACAAGCAAAGGCTGTATATCATACCTCAAGCTATAACAGTGCAGATTATTCTCAAACACTGCTTTGTTTACAGCAAGGACAAATCTCTCAAATGGTTCTTCTAATCCTCAAGGTGCGGTGTTTTATCTTAGTTTGTTTTACTCAATCATGAATTCTATATGTCAATCCAGTCAATCTATCCCTCTTCAATCCAACAACTTTCAGGTGACAAAGATTTGACGAAAATCGGCATATGGCTGGAATGATGAACTGCTTATGCTTTTGTTTGGGAAACTTACTGTGACTACATGGGAAACAAACTACTGAGGTTCATCCTGATGATGTTGAAGAAATGGATATCGCTTGGCAAATGGCGATGGCTGTTTTTCGCGTGAAGAATTTTGTTAAACGAACTGGGAGAAACAAATGGGAAGCGGAAAACAATGAACTTGGATGGAATAAGTCAAAACTTAGGTGTTTTAATTGCCATGAGCCTGGTCATTTTTCTCGTGAATGCCGTCAGCCAAAGAGGGAAAGATCAGACTCAAATGTGACTGTCACCGTCAGCTCCGCGTCAAGACCATCACAAAACACATTCTCCACTTCGAATTTGGGAGTGTCTCATCCAGCTCCCATTGTTCCTCCCAACTCACCTGCCAAAGGATCAGATTCTACTACTAATCCAAACAACGCATTGGTGGCTCAGGAAGGGGAGGCTTCAATTGGGCAAATCAGATGGCTGGTCTGAACATAAATGAAGACAATGTCTATCACGCTCTCATGGCATTAATGGGTGATTTCTCTCCATCTATTACTGAGGTACGTGTAGATAATATATGTTGTACCCAAGCTTGTAGAGAAAGGTAGATGGTTACAAAGATCAAGCTGACTCACTTGTTAAGCAACTACAAGTATCCAAATCTGATTTATATCAGATTAAAAAGAAATTTAATGGATACAAGGATATGGTTGAGGCGCAAAAGCGTGATATCCAAAAGTTGAAAAGTGATTTGAGTCAAGAAAGATGTAGATATCTCCAGTTCAAAGATTTGTCACAAAAACTAACTGTTGAACTTGAAAATTTAAAATCAACATTTGAAAATACAGAATTTTATTTTAAGAAATTCGATGTGTCTAGTGCTAAAGTTGAAAAAATGATTAGTCAACAGTTAAAATATAGCAAAAAGGAAGTGAGGAATAAAGGAATGGGATTTGTATGCATACCTCCACCATACAATAACAAGTATTCCTCAATTCCCACCACTGAAGAGGAGATGGAGAATCTACCTACAATGGAATATGGGAAACCAGAAGATAAAAAGCCAGAACCTGCAAAATCCAAATAAAATAAAATTACAAGGCCTTATAAAACTGAAATCATTTTGGAGAAACAGACCTATCAAAAGAGGTTTATCAAACTTGAAAATGTTTCAAACCACACAGAAACTCTAAGTTTTGATAATAACGCAAAAATTGATAAATGTTTTCAAGTATTGGAAAATACAGAATCATGTTTTTTTTTCAAAATTCACCTGAAATAGAAACTCAAAAGGTAGAGTCTGATGTGGATTTGAACAATGTGGAGTTTGCCATGATGAAGGGGTTGGCTGAATTCTTAAAAAAATTATGAAAGTGACAGACAAAGTGAATCAACTACTTCATGTGGTTCAACTTGCAACTCCACTGAAGCAACTAGTTGTGAGAAATCAGACATAGTTGAATTGCTGAATCAACCGTTCCTTCTTATTTGAGTTGTGATTCCTTAGAAAAGACTGATTGTGAAAATTTAGAATCAGTCAATTCAAAAGAATCTAGAAATAAATCATTTGAAACAGTTGAATCAAAATTGACTGATGAAGAGCCAAAATTAGAGTCAGGAGCTTCTGTTGGTTTAAAGTGTGGTTCAAATTGTGAAAAAACCACAGAAGCCTCTGATTCAAAGGTGTCACCAAAAATTGAAAGTGATACTACGATATCAGGTGACACCATTTGTGAGAAAGTGAATGTTACTAACCCTGTTGCTTCGAATGCAGACCAAGTAATTGTTGAAGATTGGGTGGATGAAGATGATAAGGATGATGTTGATGCTTTTGATTTGAAAAATAAAATTCAGAAGAACAATGCTTTTATTTCTGAACAATCAAACAATATTTCAATTTCTTCTGATGTTTTGGATTGTGTGGCTCTGTGTTTAAAAGCGAGAAATGTTCTGACATTTATTTTGGTTCTATTCGCATGGATTTGAATTATGTTGTTTTGCCTAATAAAGTTGATAAATCTAAAAATTACTATAAACGAACTAAAGAAGTTGGTGAGACAAAATACATTCCACCAAAATCAAAATATCAAAATTCTACAAAATATAATCATGTTTCTAAAAACCAAAATAAACATGTTTTGTCAGTATCTCAGGATATACACAAGTCCTTAAGTTCTGCAAAGACTGATGGATCTCAAGCAAAGCCACATGTGAAACGACAAATATGTTACACGTGTGGCATTGCTGGTCACATTGCAAGAAATTGTCAGCATCATCCTGAAAAATTCAAAAAGGGAGAGCATCAGAAGGCTCCAAAAGGGAATCTCAAAACCTCAAGACAGGGGAAGAATCAAAAATCAAAACCTGTTGAGAAAATGAGTCCAAGGTGAAGCCTTCTGATAATGACTGGAACAAAATTAAAGAAATGAAATTTAAAAGCAACAGTCCTGTTCCAAACTGTAAACACTTCTTGTCCAAGGCATCCAAGAATTGGAAGTGCCTAAACCAGTTTGGAAGCCAAAATGTGATGTTCCAGTTATCTCTCCCAAATCATCGTGCTTCAATGATAAATCTGTCTACTCTAAAGGAAAATTGATTTGGACACAAGTGACATATGTCAACGAACAGGGTGTACCCACTGCCACTATGGGTTGGGTACCAAAATCTAACTGATCCCGCGTAATGTGCAGCAACGGCTATGGAGGGCTGTCATTCGACGTTGGGTCATTGACAGTGGCTGTTCCAGGCATATGACTGGCGACTTATCCCAATTATCTGATCTTGAAAGTTTTGATGGTGGGTATGTTGCTTTTGCGGGAGGAGAGAAGGGAAAGATCACACAGCGAGGCATAGTAAAGAATGGTGATCTCTGTTTCAAGGAAGTCAATTACGTTCTGAGTTGAAGCACAGTCTGCTGAGTGTCTCTCAGATCTGTGAAAATGGTTACTATACTCATTTCACTGACAAACACTGTTTTAACCTGAAGCCAGTAATGGTTATTCCTGATGAATGGATTTTGCTGAAGTCGACCGTATAGGCAACGATTATGTCATAGATATGAATAAACCACCCACTGAAAGCGTCGCCTGCTTGTTTACTAAAATCTCTTAACACAATGCTATGTTATGGCATCGTCGTTTAGGACATTCAAACATGAAATATCTGAACCGTCTTGCAAAACTGGGGTTGGTAAGGGGTCTACCAGTGAAAGACTTTATAACTTTTGAAAGATGTGTTTCTTGTGCTAAGGGTAAACAACATCGATAACCTCATTTTCCTAAAACTGTTTACACGATTAATAGTGTGTTGCAGCTCCTTCACATGGATCTTTTTGGTCTTGTGAATGATTACTCACGTTTTACTTGGGTTTTCTTCTTAGTTAACAAAAGTGAGACTGCAGAAATATAATCAAAAGGTTCATAATCTTCAAGGAAAATCAGACTGGCCAGAAAGTGAGAGGTATTCGAAGCGACAATGGAACCGAGTTTAAGAATGCTGAATTGAATTTCTTCTGTGCTAACGGGGGATTGCCAGATAATACAGTGTTGCTAGGACTCCTCAACAAAATGGTGTTGCCGAAAGAAGGAATCGAACCCTGATTGAAGCAGCGCGTACGATGTTGTGTGATTCCAAACTCCCAGTTTTTTTTTCTGGGATGAGGCTGTTAATACTGCGTGCTACGTTCAAAATAAGGTTATTATAAACAAGGCACGCTTGAAGACCCCTCATGAAGTGATATTTGGCGAGAAACCCTACGTTGGCCATTTTCAAGCTTTCGGTTGTCCATGTACTCTACTGCACTTGGAATCCATACCGAAGTTTGATGCTAGGGGAGATGAATGCTTTTTCATTGGTTACGCCTGGAAAAACTGCATATGAAAACAAGACTGCTTGCAGAGTGTACAACAAAAGGACTAGACAGATTGTTGAGTCTTTTGACGTACAGTGGCTCGAGGAAAATCAAACTGATGCTGGAAACGGGCCATTTACTCTCTATAATTATGCTCATCTTTTTAAAGCTTTTGGCATTCTTGATGATTCACCTGCTGTTCATGAGGACCTAGGTCCTTCAAATGCTGGTTCTCAATCCCCAACTGTTCCAAACAAATATGCAAAGAGGGAGATGTTGAAGTTGAGGGGGATTCCACGGACTGTGGGGGATCACACAACTACAACTTCATCTTCATCATCTACAACTGAGAATCAAACAGTTTCTAACAACACAAACGTTCTCAATGACAAAGGGGCAACAACCGATTTATCTGATAATGAGGATGCATCAATGATCAAACAGGCTTGTTTGACAGTCCAGTTCCTGATGAGTTTGTTGCTGATGGATCAGAGGAGGAAGAAAATGTTGATCAGAATGAATCGGTGGAAGTTGAAAATCTGATCAACTTGCCACCATCTGGAACTGCTCCTGAAATTGCGATTCCTGCAAGTGTCCAGCGTGATCATCCCATCGAAAATTTGATTGGTCCTATTGGAGCTGGAGTGTTGAGCAGGAGTCAGTCAGGCGTGATAAATAATTGTTTTTTTCATGTTTCATCTCACAAATAGAGCCGAAGACAATAGATATGGCTCTCAAGAACTAGCTGGGTATACGCAATGCAGGATGAGTTGAATCAGTTCGAGAAGTTGAAATTGTGGAAGTTGGTTCGTCTACCTGAAGGAAAGAAATCACTCGGAACTCGATGTGTCTATCGAAACAAACGAGACGATAGTGGAGTGATAGTTCAGAATAAAGCAAGATTGGTTGTTCAAGGGTTCAGACAGATTGAGGGCCTTGATTATGATGAAGTGTATGCTCTTGTAGCCAGATTGGAATCAATTCGGATTTTTCTAGCATATGCATCTTTCATGGGATTCAAGGTCTATCAGATGGATGTCAAGACGGATTTTCTCTACGGCAAAGTCAAGGAAGAGATTTATGTGTTACAGCCGCCTGGGTTCGTCAACAAACAATGCCCCCGTCATGTTTATAAGCTTGACAAGGCCTTGTACGGGTTGCATCAGGCTCCTCGTGCTTGGTATGCTACATTGACGGAGTATTTGCTAGTGAACGGATACACTCGTGGTGTCATTGATCAGACACTATTTATTCGAAGGGTTGAAGAAGATCAAATCTTAGTGCAGATCTATGTGGACGATATCATCTTTGGATCCACTAGTGAAGCACTGTGCAAAGAATTCAAGAAAGTCATGAAGAAGCAATTTGAAATGAGTGCTTTGGGAAAGCTGAATTTCTTTTTGGGTTTGCAAGTTCGTCAAGATTCCAAAGGAATATTTATTCACCAAGGGAAATACGTTGACGGGATCATTGCAAAATTCAAACTTCAGGATGCAAAACCTGCAAACACTCCTATGGCAGAAAGACCAGTAATGACTGAAGACCTGGAAGGGGAAGATGTTGATGTGACACTGTATCGGTCGATGATTGGTTCGTTGATGTATTTAACGGCCAGTAGACCAGCCATTATGTTTGCCGTGTATCAGTGTGCACGATATTAGGCTTCTCCTAAACTTTCTCATTTAAATGTTGTTTAGAGAATCTTTCGATATCTCAAGAGCAGGCCTCGGCTTGGTCTTTTATATCGAAGGAATCTCCTTTCGATTTGTGTGCTTTCTCTGACAGTAATTTTGGAGGTACATGTATGAACATGAAGTCCACTTCAGCTGGATGCCAATTTCTGGGGGATCGCCTCATCTCTTGGCAATGCAAGGAGCAGCAGACTGTCTCTTTGTCCACTGCAGAAGCTGAGTATGTAGCTGCTTCAGCATGTTGCTCTCAGGTTATCTAGATTTAACACCAGCTGGTCGATTACGGTTTGAATTTCTCCCAAACTCCTATCTATTGTGACAATGATGCAACTATCCAAATAGCGAAAAATCCGGTATATTTTTCTAAAACCAAGCACATTGCCATAAAAATTCATTTCATACGTGACTCTTTCAACCAGGGACTCATTACGATGAATCAAATTCATACTGACGACAATGTCGCAGATATTTTTACAAAACCGGTTGATAAAGCACGTTTCTTGCTCTTCTTGAACTTCTGAAAATGGTCGATTTCGAGGATTGAACGTGGTCACACAAAAATATTTTTCTTCGTTTCAGTAAATTTGTTTCTTAAAATTGTTTTTCGTTTATTGGTTTTATTTTCAATTTTAAGCAAAAATTTAGGGGGATGATGTCTCTCAGAAAAATATAAAAAAATACAAAAACATTTGAAAAATCATAAAAATACAAAAATAGTTTCTTTTGGCTTTTGCTGCATCTTGGGAAATGAAATAATTTCACTATGTGGATTAAGGCTGACTCATGTAAGACCAATATTGAAATGGTCTGACTCTAGAGCGCTGTGTTGGTAGGCTTTATCCTGTTGGCTGGACTCTTTGACTGGTACTGTGTAGAACACTAATATCTATTCTATGACCTCAGGAAAGAACGTTCACTTGGAATTAGAGCATAGCTATTTGAATGTGTGTGTGATGTCCCGATACACACAATTTCGTTCTAGTTCTGAAATCTTTTCTAAACAACTCTTGTATCTCCTCTATTTTGCGTGAGCAAAGACCTGGAGTTGCTAGGCAACGTCGGCTTCTGTTTTGCGTGAGCAAAGACCTAGCCGTACGTTGTCGCTCTGTGGATCAAATACACCCTAAAGAGGCCCTTTAGTGCCCAAAAGAAACCCAACAATAAAAACCTATATCAAACTGAGAAAATCTCATTTGATGTGTATATTATATCCATCTCTGCTGATCCATTCTGTTCTTTTCTCAATCCAGTCCAATCAAGGTTTCAGAACTCTAGAATGGGCTTGTGAAATATGTGGTAGGGAAACTACTTGTATGATAGCCTATTCAAATTTAGAATTCCGGGATTTGATCGTGATTGATTTGAGTGTTCATATAATCTAAAATGAAAACATGATAAATAAGTTGCAGTCTGTTATATGATAAAGGCCTAGGGAGATAAGTTTAAGAGGAAAAACATACTGGCAATCGCTCAGATCTACCAAAGTAAATTAGTGTTGATAAATGTAGTCCAGCCCGAAACTCTGTGATTTGATCCCGTAAGAAAAGTGCAAGCAAAATTGGTGTGTATATTGTCTTGTTCTTTGTAAATATTTCATGATAATTTTTGGGCATGTAAATATTTATTTTGTGGTATATAGATTCTAAAACTTGTGGCCGTGCGTTTATGAATCGAAAAGACCAAATCTTTCATAAAATATTTCTTGCACAGAATTGTTTTTGA
The DNA here is from genome assembly GCA_947069175.1 of Scalesia atractyloides. Taxonomy (NCBI): domain Eukaryota; kingdom Viridiplantae; phylum Streptophyta; class Magnoliopsida; order Asterales; family Asteraceae; genus Scalesia; species Scalesia atractyloides. The sequence goes on from CAMTDV010000024.1 coordinate 71,692,765, forward strand.
GGTTTATCCTTGGGATTCGAGCTGGGCCCACCGTAAACTTGGTGGGCCCACAAAATCTAAAACTCTTTTCAAAACTAAGTGTTGCTTAATAAAAGGGGTATTAAAATGACGGCTGGGTCCACCGCATACTTGGTGGGGCCCCTTGGGTGAAAAACAAATCGTTTAGGGCTTAAAAGATCTTGTGCGATGGCTTTTGAGACTTTACAATCATCGGTTTTGAAAAGTGGTTTCTCTCAAAAATTCAACAGACTCCAATCGCACAAGTCCATCTTCTTCCTCATTTCATTTACAGCCATGTCTAATCAGAAAGGGAAATCAAAAGGTCAGTGTTTCTCACTATTTTTCTTAAATCGGAATTCTGTCATGTGCCTGAAGGTAAATCATTAGGTTTTTGTTTAAGTAAATGATTGAATGACAATGGTTGTTTAGAGAGTTTTTTCCGTTGAAGTCGAAAGTATTTAGGATTTGGAAGTCTTGACAGGTTAAATTTTGACTAAAAATGGATTAAAACCCTAAGATTTGACCGGAAAAACTTGTTTTGAAACCCTAGACCGTCGCCGAAATCTATAGGTCTTGCCGGAGAAGACAACCGGAGACGGCAAGTGAACCACACGCGCCGCCTGAGTGAATCGCACAAGTTAGGGATAGACGTTTTTTGCCCCTGAATTTTTGTGTGAAAAATCTGTTTTGCCCTTGTGTTTAAATATCTTGTGCGATTGAAATATCTTTGACTTCTGTTGACCAGGTCTTGTGCGTTTGACTTGGTTTGACCAAGTCTTGTGTGATTAACTTGGTTTGACATTTTTTGACCGGACTTGTGCGATCCATTTTTATTATTTAATTAAAGTATTTTAAATAAATTACAAAAGTGCCATCGCACAAGAGATGCCTGATCGCACAAGGCATTTTCAATCGCACAATGTCTTATTTTTGGGCCTGATCCAACTTCTCTGGGCCGATATTAACACACTGAGTTTGTTAATTGTTTTGTTATAATTTGTAAATTCTTTTAAACAGAACACAGTTATGTGTTTTATTTTTAAGGATTCTAAAATTATAATGTATTCGTTGACTTAGCTTGACCAAGTTTACGGTCAAACTCGGAAATCTTTGATGTTAGCATATATGTGTCTGCATTGATTCGTCTCTTTCTGTGCAGATACAGGAAAGAAAGCCAAAGGCTCGCATGTTCCAGCATGGGAGAAGACTATGAATATTGCTTGCTATTTATCAGATCCTCCAAAGGGTTTCGAGACATACAAGTCAATGATCGTAGATCTAAACACTTGCAGTTTGGCTCATTCTCTTCGGGAGAATCCGATTATTCATGAAGACTGGATCAAGGATTTCTGGGATAACTCAACGACAAAGAAAGGAGACACGGTCATCAAGTCAAAGGTTCAGGGTACAGAAGTTTCAGTTAGTGAACAAGATATACGTGAGGTGTTGTTATTCGGAGATGCGGCGGATGATCCAACAGAGTACTCAAAGGAAAAGGTCATGGAGGTTTTAGTTAAAATGAGCTATGAGGGAGCGGTGCCTCCTCCCACAATCAAGAAGCTGTTGCATCCATACTGGAGATCTCTGGCTCATATTTATCTAATATGCATCAGTGGGAACAAGAGTGGTCTTGATAAACTGACGTTGAAGCAAACTTCTGCAGTAGTTTTAGTGGTTGAAGGATGTAAGTATAACTACTCAAAGAGTGTCTTCGATGATATGTTGGTGAATGTAAAAACATTGGATGAGAAGTACTGGTACAAGTTCTCTAGATTTATACAGATGATCTTAGAAAAGAAGTATCCTAAGTTGCCAGTTACTGTAAAAACCTATGATGTCAAGATGATGAATCACTTGGTATTTACATGGATAAATCAAAAGTCAAGAGATAATGTTGAGATCAAGTATCAAAACAAGCGAAATTTAGAGAAGTTTGGAGTTTTTAGTGAGATTCAAGAAAAGACACCGGCTCAGATAAATGTTGTTATGGCTGAAGAGCATGACGTAGAGATAATTGAAGCTCCTGTTGGAGTACAAGAGCCGATTGAGAACGTAGACTTGACTGGTATTGAAAGTGAGGAAGATGTTGCAGATGACAGGATGATTGATGATGAAGAAGGAGATGAGAGTGTTGATGAGAGTGAAATAGAAACAGAGACACTTGCTGAAGGCTCACAGCAGAGATTTCACAAACTGAACAACCATCAGATGTGAACCCTCCTTACACTGAATTGGTTGATATTCAATCTGCTGAAGAAAGAAGTTTTGAAGACCCAACGGCTGATCTTCATCCTAGGAAACGGAGTAGAAGAGATCCTAGGATCAGCCGTGTGGAGACTAAAGTGACAACTACAAGTTCGAGTCCATCTATGCCAGTGATTCAGAACAACCTGTTATTGCTGTTTCTGGAACGCCTGTTAGTGATGTTTTAGTTGATTATTTGTCCAACCCGAGATCCGTTGAGTATATGTCTGCTCCAAGGACAGGTGAGGGATCCAGCAGTGGTGCAAGCGGTGTTCCAACTGATGCTGAGGTATTGAGAGCAGCTGAGCTACTGCGACAAGCTGCTAAAGACCATGTGTCGACTGATGCTTCTAATAAAGAGAAAGTTGCTGGAAGTTCCGATAGTGAAGGTTTGTTTGAAGAAAATGAGACAACAATCCTGATGCGAAGAATCTCTACTCTTGAAGAAGACGAGATATTCAAGGATGACAGATTGCTAGTCTTAAAAATCAGAAGATTAATGAGTTGGAAACAAATCTGGGATCCCTTAGTGCTATAGTTATGGATATGAAGCAAAAGCTTGAAGGAAATTTCCAAAGGAGTTTGCTGATCCACCAAAGGAATCCACTGCTGAAGAAAGAGAGCATCAGACGAAAGAGCACGAAGATGCCATGAATAGATATTATGAAAGCACTCCTTGTACAATAAATCAAAAGGCTAGAAAGAAAATGGTTGTGATGAGGAATGTAGGGGCTGAAAGGAACTTGCAGTTTGGTGACAAACCTGACAGGTATGTTATTACCACAGAGAAGAGCAAGAAGGGGAACAAATCGGGTATTAGAAGCTGGGCATACAATGATGAAAAAGAAATGTTTATTGTGCTGAGGAAAAATGGTGAGGTGGAGTATTATGCTAATTTCTGAAGCATTCAACTCCTAGACTTCAGTTGATTTGAGGGAATTGAGAAATGTAGGATTTCATGATCAACTCAAATCCAAATTGCAAAATTGGAGTTAATTTTTCAACAAGCTGCAGCAACAAGCTCGAGTCAATTTTAGAGATATGAGATTAGCTCAGTCAACAATTGAAGAAGATGAAGATCTTTTGGATCCTGATACTGGGAAACCATACAAAAACGGTAAGGTGGCCTGCAATGAAACAAACTAACACATTGCCATTGTTGAAGGAGCTTCCTGATAACACTCTGAAGAACTTCCAGTTTTGGATGTATGATCCTATTTCTGGTCAAGCTGTGATTGTTTGTGATGATGCTGAATACAGGTTTATTGATACTCGAGACTTGATGTGCTTTGGCGAAAATGACATCAATCTCTTGGCAAAGTCACAAATTCAGAGTGATCCTCAGTACGAAGTTTGTGCCAAAAGCTGGACAGGAGCTGTGGCTCAGATCATGAATTTTAAACTGTGGTCAGGGCAGTGTACCAGGGTGGAGACACAACTATTTGGTCCGTATGTTGGAAGAAATATACCGATCATACCAGAATTGCAGAGGAAAAAGAAAGAACAAGCTAAGAAGCAGAAGAGGAAGCAACAATGAAGCCAAAGACGCCAAGCCAACGCAAACCTAGGGGGATATTGTAAAGGCATATTCTAGTATAGGTTTGCGTCTGTCTTGGGTTATTTTGTAGGGGTTGGGTTCGATATAGATAGTGACTCGTTTTGTTGTTTGGTTGTCTATGGGGTATGGACTTAGCCCAATGTAAAAGGATCTCCTATGCTAGTATAAATAGGGGAGTCCTTAGTCGAATTAGGTTGTTGATTCACTAGCAAACTTTTGTAATCTTGTGCGACCAAGAGTACTAGACGAATCTAGAATTCGTGTGTTCTTGGGTTTGAATCAATACATTTGCTTTTCAATCTTTCACATCTCACTTGTAATTCCGCAACTTGTTTGGTGTTTAATATCCAATTGTAGTGATTCTGGACTTACAAGTTACTAAAGGCAGGTATGATAAGAAAAGTCAAGTATCCAAGATGGTTAGCCAATGTGGTTGGTGTTCAAAAGAAAAATGGAAAGTGGAGGGTATGTGTCGATTTTACTGATTTGAATAAGGCATGTCCCAAGGATCCTTTCCCTTTATCCCACATTGACTCCATGGTGGATGCTACGGCAGGTCATGAATTGTTAACTTTTATGGATGCTTCATCTGGATTTCAGCAAATTCAGATGGAACCATCTGATCAAGAGGATACTGCATTCATGACACCCACCGGCATATATTGTTATATTGCTATGCCCTTTGGTTTAAGATATGCAGGTGCTACATACCATAGGCTGGTGAATATGATGTTCAAGGAGCAACTTGGACACACGATGGAAGTGTACATAGATGATATGGTGGTCAAATCTAAAAGAGCCGAGGATCACTGAAGGATCTTGAAGTAGCATTCAATATCCTTGACCAATACAACATGAAGTTGAACCCGTCTAAATGCCATTTCAGGGTCAAAGCTGGAAAATTTTTAGGATATATAGGGTGACCAAAAGAGGAATTGAAGCAAGTCCAGAACAAATCAAGGCTTTGGTGAATATCAAGTCTCCTTCCAATGCTAAGGATGTGCAAAGATTGACAGGAAGGATTGCCGCCTTGAATAGATTCATCTCAAAATCCTCAAAAAGATGTAAGGATTTCTATGACAATCTGAGGAAGAATAAGAAATTCGAGTGGACTGAAACGCATGAAGCTTCTCTACAGACTCTCAAGAATTACCTATCCTCAGCACCGGCTTTGATGAAACCAGAAAATGGAGAACCATTATCCTTATACCTAGCTGTTTCAGGTAAAGCGGTAAGTGCGGTCCTAGTTCAGGATCACGAAGGCCAACAACATCCTGTATACTATGTAAGTAAAAGTCTACTTGATGCTGAGGCCAGGTATTCTCATTTAGAGAAACTAATTCTTGCTCTAATCATGGCTTCTACTAAACTAAGACATTTTTTTGAAACTTATACTATTGTTATTAAAACTAACTTTCCTATTAAGAATGTTCTCAGGAAACCAGAGATGTCGGGAAAAATGGCAAAATGGGCTGTTAAACTTAGTGCATATGACATTAAGTATGAGCCCAGAACTGCTATTAAATCCCAAGCTTTGGCTGACTTTGTGGCTGATTTCAGTAGTGATCTACAAAGAGAAGCTGAATTAGAAGTGCAACAACTTGAGGAGACCAAGGATCCTTGGACACTCTTCACAGATGGAGCTTCAAATGTCAAAGGAACTGGACTAGGCCTACTACTAAAATCGCCACAGGGGGACATTATACTCCAGTCTATAGTGTGTGAGTTTCAGACCACTAATAATGAGGCTGAATATGAAGCCTTGATAGCAGGTTTGCAATTAGCTAAAAATATGAGGATCAGGTATCTTCAAGTGTTTGTGGATTCTCTATTAATTACTAATCATTATAATGGTTCTTATACTGTTAAAGGTGAAAAACTAATCAAATATCTAGAGATAGTCAAGAAATTGGCAGATTCTTTTGCTTTTTTCAGCCTTACACAGGTACCTAGAGAAGAAAATGCAGAAGCAGATGCCTTGACCAATCTAGGATCCTCACTGAAGATGCCCGAGGATGTAAAGATACCTATTATCCATGTTCTAACTCCTGCAATTGAGGAAAATGAAACAATGGAGATAGTGGGTAATACAGCGATTCTATCCAATGATGATCCGGAGTTGAATTCAGGATCCTGGATCCTTCCAATCTTGAAATACATTCAGAATGCAGAAATTCCTATTGGAGAGAATCCTAGAACCTTCAGGATTAAGGTAGCACAATTTACTATAATTAATGACATACTGTATAAAAGATCTCTTGCAGGACCCTATCTACGATGCATAGAAGATCCTGAAATCCAAGAAGTTTTAAAAGATTTTAATGAGGGAGATTGTGGAAATCACCCTGGGGGCAGAGCGCTATTCTCCAGGATCCTCAGGACAGGATATTATTGGCCTACAATGAAGAAGGACGCTGTGGAGCATGCAAGGAAATGTGATGCCTGCTAAAGACACAACAACATTCTTCATCAACCAGCAGAACCTCTGCATCCTATATCCTATCTTGGCCATTTATGAGATGGGGAATGGATATAGTTGGCAAGCTTCCTAAGGCACCAGGGGAAAGTATTCATGTTGGCTATGACAGACTACTTCTCCAAATGGATAGAAGCTGAAGCCTTTGCTTAAGTCAGAGAAAAGGAAGTCATATCCTTTATTAAAAGAAATATCATAACTAGATTTGGAATTCCTTCTGAGATTATTTGTGATAATGGATCCCAGTTCATTGGGAATCGTACTACTAACTTTTGTGAGTGCTGGAGGATTAGGATGATAACATCAACACCAGTCCACCCACAAGCTAATGGCCAGGCAGAATCATTAACAAGATCACCATCAACAATCTGAAGAAGAAGCTTGGATCCAAGAAAGGCAAATGGGCTGAGAAATTACCTTATGTCTTATGGGCAGATAGGAGAACTCCTAAGAATGCTACGGGTCAAACCTTCTCCTTAGTCTTTGGGGCTGAAGCAGTGATCCCTACGGAAATGGTAGTCCCTACAGCCAGAACCAGCATCCATGATCCTGAGAAGAATGCTAAGACTCTAGTTCAAGACTTGGATACTATGGAGGAACTTAGAGACTTGGCAAGAATTAGGATGGCTAGCTATCAACAAAGGATGGCAGGAGCTTACAACAAGAATGTCAGAGTTAGAAGATTCCAAGTGGGCGACTTGGTATTGAGGAAAGCATTCCAAAATACCACGAACCCTGTTGATGGCAAGTTAGCACCGAAATGGGAAGCCCCTATCTAATTGAAGTTGAGGCAGGAAAGGGGCATATCGTTTACTGACATTGGATGGCGATCTTCTGCCAAGAGCTTGGAACACTATCCACCTAAAAAAGTATTTCATGTGAGGATCAAGGATCCTTAAGCACTCTGGTGTTCAGTTCAGATTGAAGGATCCTCAAAGGATATAGGATTCTTCATTCGGTAACATCTTACTAATGTTTTCATTCTTATTATACTTCTTATTATTTATTATAAAGTAAGGATGTTGAATTTTCAACATTTAACCTTATCAAGTTTTAAGTTTTGCAGAGAGTTATTACAAAGAATCAAGAGGTTGGCCACCTCTCCAAGACTTTGGGCATGTCCCCAGTTTAAGGTATCCAATACCTTCTAAGGTTTAAAGGTTTTCACCTTTCACACGAATTGGGTTTTGACACCCCGCCAGTAGCGCACGTTATCCAAGTATAGTTCAAGGCAATGGGACCAGTACCCACTTTAGGGGCTGACAATTTCATTGTTGTTGGCTATATGTAGGATCCTAAGTATAATGGTAGACGAACCATACATCCGTTCCTAAGGTTTCTAACGTTTTCACGTTAGCTAAGGTTTCGACATTTTCATGTCGCTTACGATTGGATAGATGCCAGTTTGGGCCATACTCCAGTTTATACCAGTTATTTGGGCCTGTCCCCAGTTATTTGGGCTTGTCCCCAGCTATTTGGGCTTGTCCCCAGTTGTTTGGGCTTGTCCCCAGTTTGTTGGGCTTGCCCCTAGTTACTAATGATTCTTTCATTTGATGTTGGCTTAGTCCCAAGTTATAGACTGTTACAGGTTTACGAAGTTCAACAATTAAGGATCCTGAATCCTAAAATTCTATTGATTATTAAGCTTTGACTGATACAATTATAAGTGTTAAGGATATAGAATCCTAACTTGGATTCAGTTGTATGATCATTCATTTATCTTTACTTTATTTCTGGCTTATTTATATTACCCGCATTCTTTAACAGCAGGATATGTGATCCTTGATCATAAAACATTCAATTCTTGAGCAATATGTTTTTAACACCTTATGGATTTTTCAGCTAAATATCCAGAAATTTTTCAACATGTATAGCAATAAACATACTCAAAAAGAAAAGAAACAACAACAGAAATAGGCAAAAGCTTAAGATTTTATTTATTTATAAGAACCCCTTTTTTAAGAAGGTTGTCAAAATTGTCAACCCAAACTTCTACCAAAAAACGGCCCGTCCGTTTGGGTTGACAAAGGGTGTCCATACTAACGGGTCATACGTTGCAGAATTTAAAATTCAGGAAAGTAAAACGAGGGGCATCAAAGGCTTCATCCTCCACAAACAGAAGGATCCATCCACCTTTGCTACCCCCTATTGTCGGAAGGATCAGTGATCCTTGAACCTAAGAACTATTGATTAGTTACAACCCTAAATTGTTCAACATAAAAACACCATCACCAAAAACCAACAATCCTAAAAAAATGGGCTCCGGCCACGTCTAGAATTATCCATCATCGCCCATTCGTGCAAACCTACTCCACGGCTGCTTCACCACCTTCACCTCCTTCTCCCTTGCTGTCACACCCCAACCGATGGCGGAATCATCGGGGCGCGGCACCAGGCGAATCAGATTGCTCAAGAGAATCCACAACAACTATTTATGTGACAATATTTAAGCATTCGTTATCCCATACTAACAAACATATAATCCATAAACAGTCATTACAAATATCCAAACATCTCTTAAACAAACATAATCCGATCTTCCCTAGATTTCTATTACATGCGTTTGTAGAGATAAAATCCTACGTCCATTTGCAGCAAGTAGAAAGCATCAACCTGCAACATACGTTAAAATAATTTGTCAATACAAGAATGTATTGGTGAGCATACAAGTTTTGATATAATAGCATAGTAGATAAAAGTATAGCGAATTCCTTCATACATAAACATGATTCATACAACATATAAACTCACAAGACAATTTATCATGCTATACTCGCTGAGAGCTCGCGCGTACATCTTAGCTAAACCCCGTCGGATGAGAGCCCCTCTACAGTACTATACTAGCCAAGGTGGAGATAACGAAAACAGTCCTAGCTTACATGTTCTAGCAATCACGTATAATATGTATAACATATATTCGCATGTGATAAATCAGTTTAGCGTGGCGTTGTGTTATTTTGATAAGAACGTATGTTACACCCAAAAAGTGCGTTAAAGCGAAAATGGGTCAAGTATACTCATTGTAGGTGCGTTTAGGTAAGAGTTCAGGATCTGAGGAGAATCGAGAAGAGCATCAGATCAGCCTGCATACGCGAACGGAAGTGCATCAGTCTCCGAAAAGCTGAAACGGTTAAGTTTGGGTTGAGCAGTAGGCAAGTTCGGGCGAACTTGTATGTAAACATACAAGTTCGTACTATTCTGCTGAGTTGTGAGTCAAGTTCGGGCGAACTTGTGTAATTTCCAAAGAAATTATGCAAGTTCGGGCGAACTTGTAAGATTTGTTTAAGGAGTTGACAAGTTCGGCCGAACTTGTGAAGTTTCCTGAGAAACTTTGCAAGTTCGAGCGAACTTGAGGTTGATGAAGGTGTGAGTTATTTGGACTCAAGTTCGGCGAACTTGATCCTTAGAGGTCAAGTTCGAGCGAACTTGACTAAGGTGCTACACAAAAATCAGTTAAATCTCGAGTCGGGTCCAAAATCTTGCGTTTTCGCGTCGTTTGCTGAGGAAATCGAGTGTTCATCCCCCAACCCTTTGCTACTGAGCAAACTTAGGTCGGCGTGGTCTTTTAGAGCGGTTTTAGCCGTTTTACAAAAGCGTGAACTAATCCAGGCGAACTCGGGGTTCGTTCGGGTTAGTTCGGCTTGTGTAAACCAACATAAACGTTCTTGTGCTTCCATATCTGGGATCTTGAATGATAAATGCTTTGTTTCATATCAGAAAATGAACAAAACATCATAAAAAGTCTGTATTTTGTGTAAAAATCAATGTTCAAAAGGTTTTGCTCAGATCTAAGCATAGATCTGAGTGGAAAACAGAAGTTTTATGTAAAAAGATGAAGATTTTCGTAAACAGAGAAAATTTTGATGAAAACGAAGGCAATGCCTTGTGCAAAATCATTGTAAAACGTTGATAAACATCGTTGTAGTTGAAATCAGTTTGATTCTTACTTAGAAAACAGAGGGTTTCGGGTGCTCAAAGCGAAGTTGCAGCAAGTTCAAATGAGGAAATGGAGCTGGGTATTTATAGGAAGGTGAGAAATGAGGGATCCGAGGAGTCAAGTTCGGCCGAACTTGCATGAAATCATGCAAGTTCGAGCGAACTTGTGAGATCTTGAAGGGAGGTGAGTCAAGTTCGGGCGAACTTGAGGGGAGATGAGGTTTGAGTTTTGGTCAGCCAAGTTCGGCCGAACTTGGGGTCACCCAAGTTCGAGCGAACTTGTCCAAATGTTGGGTTTTCTTCGTTTATTCCGCGTTAAGAGTTCGTTTGGCGATTCGGTTCGTATTATATAGTTATATCAAGCGTTATAGCGAAGTATTAAGCGTGCTAAATGGTCATATTTACTTAAATTCCACAATTACTCAAAGTTCGATAAGTAAGCGATGAAGTATGCGGCTTTGTTCCCAAGTCTTTCGAGAGTCGCGTTGCAGTTTAAGCGAGCAGATAGCCTTGGAAATTTCACGCAAAGTTGATAGTATTTAGTTTGTGCGAGATAAGCATTGTGTTAATGCGATGTAATGCGTTGTGATGTGATATAGTGCGAAAATATGCGATGTAGCATAATAAGCGATTTAGATTACATTATGATACGAATCTCTGGTGCTAGGCGTAACGAGAGCGACGAGCTTGCGAGGAAGCGGGTTGTTACACTTGCCACCAACCGCTGCCTCTGCCAGATCCATCACGCTGCTTGGCTCCGCCTCCGGATGGGTGTCTGCTCAGGATTTTCTTCGTCACCCTGCTCGATCAACCTCTACTTCCAAGCAGCCACATCCCACCCAGCCCTGTTAAAATAAGGATTCATGGCCTCTTCAACCATTTTAATCCTATCTTTGAGGATGGACCTAACGGCAGAAACCTTCGCCTCGTCAGCAGCCTCCAATCTCTCTTTGTTAGCCCGGATCTGATCCACCAAGATCTCCTTCTCCAAGAGCTTGACCTCCTTTTCCAAGTTGGAGATCCTTTTGTCCTTGGCAGCAGCAATTGTGCGGAGCTCAACAACCTGCTCTTCAGCTTCAGCTAGGAGTTTTCCTTGGAGGGCTTCGAGTTGGGCTATTTTTTGCATAAGACAAAATTTTCAGGATCAGTGATCCTCAAGGTTCAAGTGGAATTCGAGAATAGTGATCCTTACCTCAGCAATGAAGTCAGAGATTTGCTGCTTGATCTGGAGGCATCCTCGGTTGGCTCGCTTGGTTTCTTCCTTTTGCTCCCGGATTTGGCTTTGGAAGGCATGACCCTTGTTCCTGGCTTACTTTGGCCTGAGGCCAGTTCAGCCTTGATGGAGTGGGGGGAGATAATACTTTGAAGTTCCCGAGATCAAACTTGGTGGCAGATTTGGATGTAGACTTGGCAGCACCTATGCAAATCAAACTCAGATAAGTATTTATAAGCTATCTATTTTGTTGAAAATTTTCATATACTTATATACAAATACTTACTTGACATCGTGACAGAGGTAGAGGTATCTTCTTCTAAATCCTTGATCTTGGGGTAAAAGGTCCTCACATATGAATCAAGTGCCCAAAAGGCAGCAATCCTTACTGGCGTGGCAGGTAAATCTCTCAAGGTAGCGTAGCTGGTCACTGCATGCACAAGAAACATGATCAGTTATCCTCAGTATAACAAAGAGTAACATATCTAAATCCTACCCTTCAAGTTCCACCTTTTGGGAAGATACTCCCCCTAAGGAATGGAGTCTCTTCTCACAAAGAAGAACTGGTTTTTCTAGTTGGTGTCATTCTTGGTGATTTTGAGCAGTGGGGTGTGAATTTTGTACTTGGATTTGAAAAGATATCGATAAGACCCATGAGTCATAAGACTGTACAGGTTAGGGAGTTCAGTGATACCAAAGCTTAGACCCTCGTTCTTGATCAACTGTTCCAGAGTATACAATACCCTCCACAGCATAGGCATGGCCTGGTTGTAGCACATGCAAGTCTGGGTAAAGAAGGTTTGAGTAAACACTGGGAAAGGATATGTATAGCCGATCAAGAATGGAGCGGCAGGAATATAGATCCAGAAATCTGATTCACAATCACTTCTCAGTGATGAATCAAAGGGTCTGAAAAGTGTTCCCTCCGGGAAACAGGGGCGTATGTGATCAATTTCGGGATCGGTAAAACGGCAAAGCTCCTTCAAAGGATTTTTCAGAAGATTTTGGCTCTTTGGGGTGTGATCTTGTGATGATCTTTGAGAGGGGAGGATCGGGTTGCCATTTTTCCCAAGAATTAAAACAATGGAAAAACAGAGGATGAATAGGGAGAGAAAGAGGATACATGTTTGATGCTCTGGATATGCGTATAAAAAGGTAGAGATCAGATTTAAATAAGAGATTTGATCTCTATCCCTATGCTATGTATAATGATGTTTGTTGCGGGTTATCAAATCAAATAACGTCATACTGTGCAACGGATATATGCAAGTGGCAACGGCTAGTTACTTCTAACGGAAACATGACTAATTCTTAGAGCATTTAATTAGTCATGTTTGGGGGCAATTGTTAGGGATAGAATTTTAATGTTATGGATCATATATCCTTTATTATGTCTGGATCATGGATCCTCAAGATACGGTGCAGGAAGACTAAGGATCATTGATCATCGTTATTGTTCTAATTAGCTACACAATTGTTTCCAATGTATTATGGCATAGTTTTGCAGGAGCTTTTCAAAGATGACCTACCAACCGGGAATCAAGGGGAATATACCATTATTCCAGCACGTGCTAGGAGTTCGTGACCGTTGTTGGTGAACGTGGGATGTTGCCGCGATTTTCGGATAGTTAGTTAAGGATAGTTTTTAGCTGAATAAAAGGATATTGAGCTTGAATAAGATAGAGATTCGAACACACACATCTGCGACCTACACTACTCTCTGATACGCACACTAGCAACATTGTAACAAGCTCAATATTTCCGAAGTTGTAATTGTTTTTGCTTAATACCAATTGGGGATCGGTATTTGCCATCACCCGAGGTCTTTTGTCTCGGAGATCATCTCTTGATCAGGGCTTTTTCCTCGTACAAATCATTGTGTTCATTGTCATTTACTTCTGATTTTTGTTCATCCACTTGTTCATATAACCAAGCATCCAACCTCACATTCAAATTTTGGTTACATTATCCTTGTTGTGATTTTTGACCAAAACAATTATACTGTATTTTTTTTTAAAAAGAAAAAGTGTTACGTATAAAAAGTTATTGACGTTTAAAAAAGAAGGGGAAACTTGTATGTGCATTGCATGTGAGTTTCTAACTTTAAAAATATTAAATTTACCTTTGTACCCTTAATCTAGAAAATTAATTAATTTAATAATAAACATTATTTACAATTTTATCATTATAATCTCAACCATTAAATTACAGATCAAATGGTGTAGATTTCTTCTTACACTTCTCACAAAAACATACCATTTTTACAATAACCATATCCTATATGTCAATAATGAAGATTTTACACATATAGTATATTGGTTTTCCACAAACTTATTTAGTGGGACAATACTATTGCTACATGTGTCGGGTCCACACCCAAAAAATGCATATATCAGGTCTAGTGTCATACTACATAAGTTATGTATGGGTGATAGAGCAAAGTTTTATATTTTTTGTGTCGGTATGATCAGGCAATTCATAGTTGTTTAGACAGTGTCAGTAATAAATGTTTTTTAACAACGCCTATAAAGTTTATGTATAAACGGTATCTTCCTTTGTATAATCTTCCTTTGTATTTGTAAAAATAAATAAATATCAAGCGCTTATAGAATAGCTTTAACCTATTTTAAACAGAAAAAAGTTGAAGGAGTGCATAAATCCTTGTACGAATTCTATAATAAAGAACCAAAAGAACCATGTGTAGGTATATAGTGCTTATCAGGAGAAAATGTTATTTATAATTAGGTAAATTGGATTTAAATAATTCCAATTTTCTTAATTTGACCGATAATAATCCCAATTCAGTTATTTGCCAATAATAATCCGAACTGGTCCACTTTTAGCCGATAATAGTCTGCGTTAAAAATAGCCAAACGGAGTTAAGTTTTTTACCAAATTACAAACCGATGTTTTAGGGATTTTGATTAAAATGAAGATACGAGTTCATTGATGTAAAATTTACCTCGAAATACTGCCTCAAACGACGAAAACGGTGCTTCAATTCGGGTGTTTAAACTTCCAATTAGTAAAAATCAAGTCGTTTGAAACACCGTTTCGAGGTAAGTTTTACTTTTACATAAATCGACTCAAAATCTCTAGAACATCGGTTTGTAATTCGGAAAAAAAGTTAACCCCGTTAAGTTATTTTTAACGGTGAACTATTATCGGTCAATAGTGGACCACTTCAGATTATTATCAGTATATAATAAGTTAGAATTATTATCAACCAAAAAGTTGAGATTAAATTTAATTCGTCTTATAATAATTATTTTTTTTATCAAACTTCCATACACGCACATGCATACATATTTATCCAAAATACATGATGAAAAAAAACATATTTGTAAGAAAATATGCTTCTGTTTACTAATTCACAATTTTGTCGTGACCGAAGCAGACCAAATCTTGCCACTCAACGACCTCAAATAATATCAAATCCTTTGGTTCCAAGGTCTCTGTCCCCTGCCATACAATCAAATCGTCGTATATCCGCTTCAAGGAGAGGTGAAAACATCCATGGGTTCGGACCACTTCTCGTTTGTGCTCCGATTAGCCAGTGTTTCAAAAGTACCTTTAACTTTGCGCAAGCATTTATGGTAACGAATTCGCCACAGGACCGCCTCTTTGTCGAGAGCTTCAGCCGGTTGATGATGAGCGAGTTGGAGTTTAGTGGTGACCGGATGATGATTTGGGGTTCCCGGTGAGGTGGAGATGAAGTGATCAGGTGTTGAATTAGACATGATGATACAACGAATGAATACTTAACGTATGATGATATGGATGAAGGGTGAAATGAAATGTGTGTGTGTATATATATATATATATTGTAAGTGGTGGATTTCTGTGGGTTGTGATTGGGAGGTGACTGTGAATGGTTTTGTTGTTTTCGTGAAAATTGTGGGTGTTTTTGGAAAGCGAAAAGCAGCAGTTTCCTATAAATGTCGGCTTTAGTCATATCTTTTCTTCTATGTTTATTGCAATAATGCATGTGCAATTGGACTTAAAATAATAAATATATATGATTTAGTTGCATGTATATCTAGGGGTGTTAAAAACACAGAAAATATCTAATAATTTAGATTCGGATACCTGGCTTTATTATCTGAATCCGTATCTGAAATCTCGGGTATCCAAAATTTTGGATTTTCGATCGGATAATGAATCAAATATCCAATTATTTATTTTATTTTTTAATCCATTTTAAATCGGATTTTCGGATATCCGAATATTTTCGGACATCTTTGGATATTTTGAATATCCAATAAAATTTAAAAAAAATAATAATAAAGCTTCGGATATTTCAGATATCCGAAATTTTTTTAAATCACTGTCCGAATCCGAAATATTAGGATATCCGAATTTTCGGATTGTTTGAATTCGAATATTGGATAGTTCGGATCGTATTTTTGGATTCAAATACTTTTAAACACCCCCCCCCCCCCGGTTTTTTAACGACAAATTTGGATCACTAACGGACCACTGAACTATCATCGTGCCACCAGCGGAACCACCCGATCATATCCATCTCCATTAGGCATAATGCCAATAAGTATGAGAAAAATCCTATTGTGGGAATCGAACCCATAACCTATTCAGTTGAGAAGCTAAGGCGTTAAGTGGCTTAAATTTAGAATCTAAGTAATTTGGACTTGTGTAAAATGGATTTGTTTATGTTTTTTTAACGGCAAATAACTTTTTATGTATACAAGTATTGACAAACATACATATAATTTAGGGTCGGCGTGTATGTATTGTAGGTAGACTAATCTGGTGAAGGCATTCATACAACTAAACAATAGAACAAATATGCTTATTTTAAACTAAACCAATTAGTCATTAAACATTTGTTTTGAATCTTTAAAATTTAAACCCATCCAAAACACAAAAACTGAAAGTCTAAAAAATAAAGGGGCAGTAAATTAGGGAATGGGCGATAAAAGCTAGGTGCCTTGTTCAGTGGTTACATGTCGATAGGCAGGCCAACTTGACTTAGCTTAAATTAAAAATTAGTTAGTTATGTTAATTATCATTAAAAATTAGTTAGTTCTGAATTTAAAATAATATTATCTATAGTTTGATTCAAAAAAAAAAATTAAACGGAACAAGACACATATAATTGCTATAAGATAACACTGATAATGAAGTGACAAGTATTCCATAAAATTAAATGAACGGTTGAATTTAAACATCATTAAAGAGTAACCAATCGGCAAGTAGGGGAAACAGACGGTAGAGAGAACGTCGTCCCACGGTTTTGGATTTTATCAACAACCTGAAATCCATAAACTGATTTTGACCCAACCTATATTTTAGGAGGATAGTATGTGTATCATATGTTGCAATTTAATATTTCATTTTGTATTTTTCGCTTATTTATTGTTTGAATATTCTTTGTTACAAATATTTGTTTAAGCTTTCATGTTGGTTAAATACAGAATGCAGAAACAAAAATGATCATAAGGGTTAGTAGTTGAGCCGTACCGAGATTGACTTCATCGAAATCGAGCTCGGCTCATTTAGGTTAAAGAGCTCAAGAATCTTTTATGTTTGAAGTTAGGGCTAGATTAATGTGTAATTTTTTTAATGTAGCAATTAGATATACTCGTTCTCAAGGCTGCAAAGAAACCGAACGAAACAAAACGAATACGTCGTGTTCGTTCATTAAGAAATGAGCATGAACGCTTACCGAACAAGATTTCTTGTTCGCGTTTGTTCATTAAGGAAATAGATGTGTTTATGAACACTTACCAAAAACGCAAATGAACTGAAACAAATTCTCATGAACATAAATGAACACAAACAATGTTTATGAACACAAATGAATACACATGAACATATATTATTCACATTAGAATAAAATCTACATTTTTCATCACAAAAATTACGAGGAATCTACCAAAAAATAAATAAGCACTTGACATAATTATCCAAACACAATTGACATAGTTACCAAAAAATGATAGATGTTTGTCAAGCTTTAAGACAAACTGAAGTTGAAATGGTCAAATTAGAGATGTTGAGAGAATCATATAGTATAACTAAGGTTTCAAATTTTTAAAAACTAAACACAATTCAACATATAAAAACCTATAAATGAACAAACACATTACCGAACATTCACGAACGAACACAACCTTTGTTTAACTTAACGAAAACAAAATTTCTTGTTTGTGTTCGTTCATTTATTAAAAGAACGAACATGAACGAATTACCTACCGAATGGTTCACGAACTGTTCGTTGTACACTCGGTTCGTTTACAACCCTAGTCGTTTCATTATACTCATTATATTTTAGAGTAAATTACACTTTTCGTTAGGGATGGCAAAAAATATTCGAGCCCGACGGGGATACCCGAAACCCGACACAAATGGGGCGGGTATACCCGATACCCAACAGGTATTGGGCCGGGTATGGGATTAGTTTTAAAAAACTTTCGCGGGTTTGGGTCGGGTACGAGATTAGGTGATACCCAACCGGATTACCGAAACACATACCTGTTACCCGAATTATATACTTGATCTTATACCGGAATTTTTTAATTTATATTTCATTAACCCTTGTCTATTAGTAATTTAGTTTAGTAGGTTCATAACCGTGAAAAAAATAAATTTTCTTATAGTATATATATTTGATAATAATATTTACATTTTGTATGTTGTGAAGTATATACACATAAGTTATAAGTATTATAAAGTTATTATTAATTCAAGATAAAACGTATATGAAGCTAAAGTACATTTTTAATTTATAATAGTTTTGTATAAATAAAATTATATAATAACAATAATAGTAAAAAAATGGATTTGGAAATCCCAATATATATTTTTTAACAAACTAATGGGTATACCCGATACCCGACAGGTAATTACCCGACTAGTACCCGATGGGTATTGGGTCGGGTATGGGACACGATTTTATAACCGGGTATGGGTATGAGATTACCAATATCCGACCCGAACCCGACACATTGTCATCCCTACTTTTCGTCCTTTATGTTTATATCAGATTTCAATGGATGTCCTTTAACTTCTGAAATTACAAGGATCATCCTTTATGTATTAAAAAACATTGCACTGTATGTCCTTTAGCACTAACTCAGTTAAAATTATCAGTTTCTGGTCATGTGCAAGGTGGATGAGGGTAGATTGGTAATTTTACTCATTTATTTAAACATATATATAACAAATAAGACAAAAATAATTAAAAAAACTATATCCAAAAATACCATATCACCCCTTCTCTCTCCCTCCCTCTCTCTCTATCTCTAAAAAGTTACAAACATCGGCCAAAGAAGAGTTTAGTTGAAGCACCGGCCAAAACTGAACAAACACCACCACTGAAGAACATCCAAATGGGCGACGACGACCACTCCATCTCCCATCTCTCTCTCTCTCTCTCTCTCTCTCTCTCTCTCAACACATCTGTTAATCCTATGCCATAACTGAATCTAGAGTGAACAATAACAATGGCAAACATAAATCACCCACTTCACTGAACATCACTTTTAAAACCCAAACCCTAAATCTACACCCCTCCCCAAACTAACAAACTCAACTACTTTTTCTACTTCAAACAAACCTACCTCCGGCTGACGGCTATGTGACATTCGTGGCGTTTCAATCATCGTACAACTCTGAACAATTTCATAATCAATAAAACCTTGTGTTTTATTTCCAAGATTTGTATAAATTTATGACATTTGTGTATTTTTAATCTTTATTCACTTTCGATCTTTCAAACCTTTTCTGGAAGTGAAATCGTAAACTGTTACGCAAACGTAAACAGTTTATGTAACGCTCCGTAATTTCGCGTTTTCTTGTATTCAGTAGTACTTTACTTATTTTGATACTTGTACTCTCGTTGTAACGTATTTCGTTTCAAGTTGTAATCTCAGACTATTGATCATAATGAGACCGAGGCTTTTTAATAATGTTCGTGTTTATTTGTGCAAATATTCGTGTGATTGGAACGATATACTATTTGTGAATCTTGATCCTTGTTAAAAACCAACACTTGAAGCACGTTAAACAATCTAAAACCGATAAACGTCGGACCCTAACCCTTGTCACGAAAGCTTCGTGTTCAATCAATTATTTATTTATTCATTTATTTAAATTCAGTTAGTTATTAAATAAATAATCATTTATTTATTCATTATTTATTTACTTATTTAATTATTTATATATTTATTTAAACATTTATTAATTAATTAAATAAATAAAGATTTATAAAGTTTAACTTTTTATTAATTTAGTTAAGTTTTAAAGTTATCTAAGTTAATTAAACTAATTAATCAAGTTAATATGTCTAACAAAGTTAATTAATGAGGTTAGTATGGTTAGTTATAGTCTAGGGGTCTTTGTGCAATTTTAAAACTTAAACAGCTGAAAAACAAACAAAAAGGAATGGCCGGGACTCGAACTCGCGACCATACCACCCGGTTCAACCCAAAACCAAAGTCTTATAGCAAACATCACAAGTCGTGTTGCCACGACCGTGAGAACGTAAAAATAGGGATTTTAATTAAACTTATACACTTGTTAGGTTTGAAACTGATTCCTTCTTGCCGCCAAAACACATCGAGAACTTGCTGTCTTGTTTCCTTTCTTCCTTCACCTGATTGTTCGGGATTTATAAACGAATCAGAGTTTCCATAATGGTTGTCAATCATGAACATTACCCAGATTTTCGACTCCATTCACCCTCCGACACATCTATATAAACCGAAGGCATTCTTCATTTTTCACCTCACACACACCTCGCAAGCTCGACAGATACCTCTGTTCTCGGTCCAACACCACCGCCGCCGCCGCCGTAGTACCTGCCGGAAAACCTGCATTTCGCCGGAGCATCGCCGGAGAAGACGATCGGAAAATCGTGCGACACGCTAGTGTTTTCGGTATAAAATCCTCTTTTACTCTCTGTTCTTTCCGCCGTGATGTAATAACTGAGTTTTATACTTACTGTTATGTTCATTTTCTTTTTATGGTTGAAGAAGACAACCCGAAGTATATGCTTAAAACTGTTATCAACCTTAAACACAGACCAAAATGGACAACAGTCCAGGGGTGTGGTGTGTGCTTGTTTAAACCACTGGTCATGGGTTTCGAGTCCCGTTTACCCCTATTTATACGCTGCATCTATTTTCCTTTTTGTTTAAACCAGTAATGAACCTTTGATCTGATTTAAGTTTCATGAAAAACATCAAAACAACACCAAACTGGACTTAGTCCAGTGGTGTTGTTGTGGGATTGATGGGTTCGAGTCCCGGCCCCCCTTCTGCTTCGCTGCATAATAGGGCCTTTTTGGCCGGTCTTTTTTTGGCGTTTTGAGCCTACCTCTGGGCCAGACCTGTATCTTGGGCCAGCTTCTTGGGCTGCAGAAATTTATTTTATTCTTTTTCAAAAAAAATTATTAATATTATTAGTAATATTATTATTATAAATAACAGTTATTCATTATTGATATTATTATTATTAATTTAATTAATTTTGTTAAATTATCATTTTTATTATTATAATTAATATCATTATATTAATACAATTTATGCTAAGGGTTGGATTATGACCTTCACAAACCATCTACAAATTTGTTAAGGTTTATTTAGAAATATCCCTATTTATCTTGAAAAATTTATAAAAGACATATATTGAGGTAATACAATTCGAGACATAAAATAATAACGAGTTATTATATTATTCTAGGTTAATCACTCGCTAGCTTCATTCGTGCGTTTAATCAAGATACAATTTTACGCAACCCAAGATGAGTATACTTGACCCTTTTTTATTATCACTTTTGGGTGCAATACGTATTCATATTCAAACGCACGACACTTGAAACTTTTATTCACGATCTACCCACTTTTTAAACATGGAACGATGTGATGTTGTTAGACTTGATGCTATGTAAACTTTTCGTGTCTATGTGATTCATTAACTTTGCTAGCCTACCTTAAAAATTCTAGAGCTATAGGATTAACGCTCCGCCCTTGAGACTTGGGGTATTGTTATGTAAAACACTTTCACCTCCCGTTAGACTTTGGGAAATGCACTTTGCGTTGGAAACTTGGGTTTGAACACATAGTTTATACCGTTTCAGCATATTAGTTAACTTGCATATTGTATACATGTTTGGGTATGATTATTAAACAAGTTTATTCATATTATACTATGTATCAAACCTGTATGCTCGCCAACTTTTGTTTATGTTATTTTAATACATGTTGCAGGTTGAACAATGATGCTAGCGAAGAAAACAAGTTAGGGTGGACTTAGAAACACGCTCTAGAATAAACAATTGTTTTGTTACTTTGTTGATTTGTTTGAAACAATGTATTGAATTTTAGACTACTTATGCAATTGAATTCAAATTATATTATCACATTTAGTGTTATGATGCTTTGAGCGATTTGTTCGTCTCATCCGATGCTTCCCATCGGTTGGGGTGTGACAGTTTAACGCGACATACACTCCGAAACAAGGACATAAGCTAAACATACCTTAAATACCCTTTACATAACTTAGAAATAAGTTTTGAAAGGTTCGGTATGGCAAAAACATGCTTAGTCGAGCTCAGGGACTATTTGCGACAAACTGCAAAAGTCTGCCGGTTCTCGTATTTTTTAATACAAACCATATCTACACATCCAAATTTTTTTTGTAATCAATAAAACTTGTATTTTATTGATAAGAATGCAAAAATATCAATCGTTGCACAATTTCGGTCGTTTTCGTGTTCGTTATAGCGTTCGTCGTAATTAAACGAAAAACGCAACCGTACAACTGAACGAACCGACATCCACGATATTTTGGACATAATTCAAGTCACATATGCCTTAAAACTTTATAAAGACTAAAAATTAGTTTAAAAGGGGTTAAAAGTGACAAAACGCGACGAAACAAGTCCAGGGGCCAAATCTGCCATTTTTGAAGCTTATGCCCCTACTAGGCCTTACGGACCGTAAGACCAAAGTCCGTACGGTCCATATGGGGGCTTGGCACTGCTTCTTGTGCATTCCTTGGCCTCCAAGCTCGCGATTTTCCACCAATTCACCTCCTTTGAACATGTGTAACGATACTAATCAGTCCATAACACCTCATGGGACATTGGCTTGATTTGGTGAGCTCAAGTTCACTATAAATAGCCAAGAAATTTGCCCATTTCAACTTGCTCATTCTTCTTTCTTCTTCCCACATCATTGGAGCTTGTTTCCAGCTTATTGGAAGCCTCCTACTAAGCTTTTAAGGTTCTTCAACAATAGTGCATTCTAGTCTTTTATTATTTTGGCTATTTTGAGCCAAAAGTCAAACAGTTTGACTTTTTGTTTGACTTTCGGTTCTGACCATTTTTGGTCAAGTCAAAGTTCAATTGAACTTTGCAACGTGATCGTAATCACGAAGGTTATAATCCCTAGCGATTTCACCTTCTGATTACCACGTTTACTAGTCGAAGTGACGAGTCAAAGTTTCGGTCAAAGATGCGCATTATGTGCATTTTACGACGGAACTATTTTCGGGTATCAAAACACCAAGTTTTGATACCAAATCAGTTTTGCAACTTAGTTAGACATGTTTTACATGTCTAACTCGTCACTTCTAGTTTAATGCTTATTTAGGGTGTAAGTCGAGCGGTCTTGACTACCGCTTTGACTTTCAAATCCGGCCCGTTTGGTTGATCATAGATCCGACTAAACACATGTATGTGACCATAGCTGCATAGGGAATAACCTACTGAGGTTATACCTTATGGTCACGTCGTTTGTTAGTGTTATGATAAGTCGCTTCTTTGTTCTTAAAAATGATCAAAATGCCCTTTTTGCGCATAAATTCATTTTAAGCATAGGTAATCAAAATTTTGACATATAAACTGATGTTATAACATTTTCAAACATGTTTGGGCATTTAAGACTTATCATAGGACATGTATAACCATCCGAAGACGCGTTTACGCAAATAACACGTTAAAGTAGCGTAAACTACCTTAACGAATCATAACGGGGCAAAAGCACTTAGGACCACTTTCAAATCAGAGTGTTAAGTTTATTAAATCATGCCATATGGGTTCCAACACTCATTTGATTTATAAAACTTCATTCTATCCAATCCGCTGATTAAAGTCCCAACTTATTAACATAGTTATCCGATATTAGGAACCACTTGAATCCTTGATTCTCCAAGCGTTGTTTAATCTTATAGACAAGACTTGTACGCAATCCCAAGTGAGTACATAGTTCCTCTTTTACGTTTTCAAATGTTTTGGGGTGATTCATATGTGTCTATCACTACTTTCGGTTTTCATGAGTTTATACATGTTTTGATTATCTAGTACGTATAGTACATGATTTCAAACACATTTTTTTTGCTTCGTATGTTGACTTAGCATACCTAGTACATGATTTCAAAGACATTTTGCTTCGTATGTTGACTTAGCATACCTAGTACATGATTTCAAAGATATTTTTACTTCGTATGTTGACTTAGCATACGTAGTACATGATTTCAAAGATATTTTATTTCATATGTTGAGTTAGCATACCTAGTACATGGTTTTCAAAGACATTTTCCTTAGTATATTGACTTAGTATGCCAAGTACATGATTTCAAAACATTTTCATGGCATGCTTACATTGTTCAAGACATATTGATGCGTTGAATATACAATGATACATTCATTAACATTGATCACGCCAACCGGTAGTATGTAATGGTACCATAGGATTGACAATCCCGTTCCCGCTTCCTAGGTTTGTTTGGAAGTGACTTTAGGGAATGACAGATCCGATGAACCTTGATAAACCTTTGTCTTTATAAGGGATTTATCCGACAGTCAACAAGGCTTGAATGTATTCCCAACAATCCTAATATATGTTTTTACGATAAAATCGATGGTTTATAAGACTTAACTTTTGATTTAAACAAAACCTTTGTTTATTCAAAGACATTGTTTTATACAAGACATTTTATTTACACAAAAACATTGGTTTACATAAGACATTTGTTTATACATAGATATTTGATATTACATGACATTGGTTTATAGAAGACATCACATTTGTTTAAACAAGACATTTCATTGGTTGGTTATGGTGAGTGTTTAAATGACGAGACATGTGTAATATGATAAAAGCATGGTGGATACGCCGTTGGTACTTTCTATATATAACTGCTTCTATTATATTACATATTGTAGCTTTATCTAAACCACTCCAAACAAATACAAGACATGACATATTTTGGTTATTAAGTTAACTTTGCATCACTTCTTTAAAATCATTTGATTTTCACATGATTTTATAAAAGAAAACATTTTACAATGGTTCATGGCTACTTTTGTATAGTTAAACATTTCTTTTAAACATTCAAAGCCATGAATCATCATCACAAAACCTATGTTACTCACATGTATTTATGCTAACGTATTTATTTTCACATATGTTTTAGGAGCGAATGTTTGATGTTGAGCTTGCTACACTTAGGGCGGACTTGGCCTTAGTGACTTAAAATCATGAAAGACAGTTTTATTTATGTTATTTTTCCGTTTAAATCCAAGACAACGTAAAAATTTAATTCAATAAATACAAAACTTTATGTACCATGGTTGTGAAACAATAGTTCTGTTACGTGACTCCCCGACGTTTCGGCCGCGGTTTGTTGTTTTACGCGGTTGGAGTGTGACAGGCTAAATGTCACCGTAATCGGCGGCAGTCTAGCAAGACCCTCAATGTCACACCCCGACCCGCAGTGGAATAAGAGTCGGGGCATAATTGGGTTATCACCAAAGCTCATGATGTTTACTAAAATGTTTCATATTTATTAAATTCGAATTACAACTTCAATATTCAAAACAAGTTCATACAATTACAAGGAAAAAGAAACTAAGTAATAGGCCGTCCTATATGTTTCTTGCTTCAACTGGATCACCTGTATCATGTGTAAAAATGGGGAATTTTGGGTCAACAAAAGTTGGCGAGTGAACCTTGTTAAAAACCTTTGTTATTGATTTCTTGTTGTATTTATATGGAAAAATCGTGCAATAATCATATGTGAGCAAACGTAAATAAACAAACAATCACAAACCACCTTGCATGAGTATATGACATGAATGATAATGTATATGTTGGCAACGTCAAGTTCCGCTCATAGGTAATGGGGAAAACATACGAGCCTATGATGATGTATGTGAGATCAAGGCTCAATCAAACGGAGCCGATCGTATGTTGGCAACGTCACGTTCCGCTCATAGGTAATGGGGAACAGTTCCGCTCATAGGTAATGGGGAACAGACGAGCCTATGATGATGTATACTGAAAATGATAAATTTAATCTAAACATTAACCACAAAACAATTGATACATATTGGATACACATTTGATCATGGATATGATGGATGCACAAGTGTGTAAATGTAATAAATAATAAGCGACACATGATACACCCCAAAATGTGATTAAAACGGGGAATTAGTAGAGATTCACTCACATTGGGTGCGTTCTTTTGATGATGTTGGATGCGCACGAGTTTTGGGATTTGATTGACGAGGGAAAACTAACCTAAAATATTAACGAAATGGTTCGGTAAATAAGTGGATTTTATTAACAATTTTAATAGGATTTTTAGATTTATTTTTGTGAGTTTAAGGTCATTTTCTAACTTTAAAAATATTATTTTTAAGTATATTTAATTGATTTTTAAATTAAATAAATAAATAAAAATATAAAAAAATGTTGACTTTTTGATGACGTTGACCGACCGGACTCTGGGACAGTGGTAATTGGTGCCTGAGTGAGGTTCGAACCCGGGACCTCTCGTACGCGTGCACGCAGCTCTACCAACTGAGCTACGTGTCTAACCCGAAATAATCTGTGTTTTAATTATATTATATATACAAATTAAATGTTAATTTATTTGGTTTATATTAAAAGGTTTTAAAATGGTCGAACCGGTTTGCAGGGAGCCGGATCGAACTCGGGTCCTTCGGTTTGTAAGCGCACAACCCAACCAGTTGGGCTGTGTGTCTTATCTGTTTAACTACGTTTATATTAATCTTATAAACAAACTGGAATCTGTTCTGATTCAGTTTTAAAAAGAATGGTTTTAATTCGGAAAGTCGATGCGTTTGTATGGTTCGAACTCGTGACATGCGCTATGTGTTTGCACACTCCACCGCTGGACTGTGTGTCTAACCCGGTTTAATATTCAATTTATATTATATTTATACACAACGTCGACTTCGTCTTCTTCATTCAAAGACACAGAACAACGATATTCGACTGTTTTGTTAAAATCATTCGTCGAACATTTTATTGATTGAATTGTAATGGATAAAAAGAGTTAAGGAATCGAATGTACCGAACAGACTGATTTTCTCAGAACTCCGGCAATGGTCGTCGGCTCTGATTTGTGAATTCCGTCTGGATGAATCAATTAACAGTTTTGATCGATGAGTTGTGAAATTGAGTTACTAACACAAGGATTATCAGAGGGTTTAGATGATTGTACCGATTCACAGCGTGATTTCGGAAATTTCCAGAAATTTTCCGGCGAGTGCAGAATATCCGCAATGTCGTCTGGTATTGATTCTGGTTGATGGATTGAAGTTAGTATAAGTCTAACAATGGATTGAAAACGAAAGAATCGAGAAATTTACCGATTTGATGTATATCTTGGTTTTTCGGCGAATGTCCGGCGATTGAGAATATCTCCGGCGAGTGTAATTGCTTCGAGAGATTGTGCGATTTTGAGCGAAAAGATTACCAGAGACTTGGGTGTGTATTTATAGGGAAGAATCAAGATGAATTGGGTCTGAATATGGTCTTGATTCGTGGTCAAGACTTTCTCCGGCGGTTATGACTGAGATCGCGGGATAGACATCGGTTATAACCGACGTCGATGTTAATACATGCGTTTAGTCAAAGGAAACCGTCGATAATTGGCGAAATCGTCGGTATTTCCGGCGAGTGCGAATTGGGCGCGCTGATTCACTGGGTTTGATTTAGAGTTTCAATATAAGTATTAATTGTTTCATTATATCAACAAACAAGTCAAGTGGCGGAGTGGTGAGATGTGTGTTGGTGTTGGTTTTTCTTCCGGCTGACCCGGGTTCGAAACCCGGCAGCCTATTTTCTTTTTTATTTACTTTATTTTTACTTTTTAATAATTATAGTTTTTAAATTCTAAATTGTTTATTATTATGTATTGTTTAAAATTAAAATTAATTATAAATACGCAACGAAATTTTATAACTTGATATTCGATTAATAAACGAAGGGGTTTGGAAACCCGTTTTTCGACGGATGTTACAGTATCCCCTACTTTTTGAAATTTCGTCCCGAAATTTAAGTAGTAGTGGTAACAGGAAAAAGATGTGGGTATTTCTCGCGCATTGAGTCTTCACGTTCCAAGTAAACTCAGGTCCTCGTTTCGACTCCCAGCGTACCCTGACGATTGGAATACGGCTTCGTCTTAAACGTTTCTCTCCGAAGTCCATAATTTCTACTGGTCTTTCAATGAAATGCATAGATTCATCGACTGGAATGTCTTCTTTGGGAATATGGAGGTTTTCATCAGCGAGGCACTTCTTCAAGTTTGATACGTGGAATGTGGGATGAATTATGTTGAGTCTTCTGGTAGGTCAAGCTTGTATGCTACAGGTCCTACTCTTTCGAGTATCTTGAAAGGTCCTACGTAGCGTGGTGCTAGCTTGCCCTTCTGGCCAAACGAACCACTCCCTTCCACGGTGATACTTTTAAAAGAACTTGGTCACCAATGTTAAACTCCAAGGGCTTTCGTCGTTTGTCTGCATAACTCTTTTGACGACTTTGTGCCGCTAGAAGATTGTTTCGAATTTGATGGATCTTGTCTGTTGTTTCTTGAATTAATTCTGGACCGGTTGATTTGTGCTTCTCCAATTTCGTGCCAACATATTGGTGATCGGCACTTACGACCATATAAAGCTTCGAAAGGTGCCATGCCGATACTTGAATGATAGCTGTTGTTGTACGAAAATTCAACTAATGGTAGATGAGCGTCCCAATTTCCCTTGAAGTCTATGACACTGCTCGAAGCATGTCTTCAAGAGTTTGAATGGTGCGTTCAGATTGTCCATAGTTTGAGGATGAAAAGCGGTATGAGGTCTAATCGTGTACCCAAGGCGGCTTGTACGGCTTGCCATGTTCGTGAAGTGAAACGACCATCACGGTCTGAAATGATGCTTAAAGGTACACCATGACGGCTTACGATTTCGCTGATGTAGATACGAGCTAACTTCTCGTTCTTGAAGTCCTCGCGAATCGGAATGAAGTGAGCTGATTTTGTGAGACGATCAATGATTACCCATATTGTGTCATACCCACTGGAGGTGCGAGGTAGCCCGGTAATGAAGTCCATGGTTATGTTTTCCCACTTCTATACAGGTATTTCAGGTTGAGTTAGAAGTCCTGAAGGTCTTTGATGTTCAGCTTTTACTTTGAAACAGGTAAGGCATTTGGATACAAAAACAGCAATATCCTTTTTCATTCCAGGCCACCAGTAGGTGTATCGAAGGTCTTGATACATCTTGTCGGCTCCTGGGTGTACAGAGTACCGCGTTTTGTGCGCCTCTTTCATAAGGAAATCACGAAGGTTATTGTGATCAGGAATCCATATGCGATCTAGATAGTACAGAATTCCGTCGGATTTGGTTGCGATTTTAAGTTCTGCTCCACAAGACAGCTCATTGCATACGTCGTTTTCTGTTACAGAAACATGTTGAGCTTCTCGGATTTGATCTTTGATATCGGTGATGATTTGCGAACATAGAAGATGAATGGTGTTCGCATAACCCTTTCGACTGAGCGCATCGGCCACCACGTTTGCCTTGCCAGGATGATACCGAATTTCACAGTCGTAGTCATTAAGAAGTTCGACCCATCTTCGTTGCCTCATATTCAACTCCTTTTGGTTAAAGATATGTTGGAGGCTCTTGTGGTCAGTGTATATTTCACACTTGGTACCGTAGAGGTAATGTCTCCATATCTTAAGAGCGAACACAACGGCTCCAAGTTCCAGGTCGTGGGTGGTGTAGTTCTTCTCATGAATTTTGAGTTGCCTAGAAGCATAAGCTATCACTTTTCCTCTTTGCATCAATACACAGCCTAGTCCTTGCCCTGACGCGTCGCAATAAACCTCGAAGTCATCACAACCCTCAGGAAGTGTGAGGATAGGTGCGTCACAGAGTTTCTGCTTTAGAGTTTGGAAGGCTTCTTCTTGTTTGGGTCCCTATATGAAGGGCTTTCCTTTATGAGTCAAAGCCGTGAGTGGTACAGCAATACGGGAGAAATTTGCAATGAAACGGCGATAGTAACCAGCCAAACCAAGAAATGATCTTACTTCTGTAGGGGTACGTGGCGCTTGCCACTCCTGTACTGCCTTGATTTTTGAGGGATCAACATGAATTCCCTTGTCATTGACGACGTGTCCAAGGAATTGTACTTCCCTTAACCAGAATTCACATTTCAAAAACTTAGCGTACAGCTTTTCTGTCCTTAAGAGTGTAAGGATGAGTCGAAGGTGTCGTTCATGATCAGACTTAGACTTTGAGTAGATGAGGATGTTGTCGATGAAGACTATGACAAAACGGTCGAGGTAGGGTTTGCATACCCTATTCATTAAATCCATAAATATTGCTGGAGCTTTGGTTAAACCAAATGGCATGACCATGAATTCGTAATGACCATATCGAGTTCGGAAGGCGGTCTTTGGAACGTCTTCTTCATGTACTCTGAGTTGATGATATCCAGAACGAAGGTCGATTTTTGAAAAACAGGTGGCGCCCTGAAGTTGATCTAGAAGGTCATCGATGCGAGGTAATGGGTAGCGGTTCTTGACCGTTAACTTGTTGAGTTCTCTGTAGTCGATACACATGCGGAACGTTCCATCTTTCTTCTTCACAAAAAGGACAGGTGCACCCCAAGGCGATGAGCTAGGACGTATGAATCCTTTGTCAGGGTCAGCTCTTGCAGTGACTGGCCAGCTCTTCATTTCGGATGGGCTAATCTATAAGGAGATTTTGCAACTGGTGTAGCTCCAGGTATAAGATCAATGCGGAATTCGACTTCTCTCACGGGAGGAAGTCCTGAAATGTCGTCAGGAAAAACTTGCGGAAAATCTTTTACTACTGGGATGTCTTCGAGTTTCTTCTCCTTGGTTCCCTTTTGACGACATGAGTTAGGAATGCGACATAATTCTTGCGGAGATATTTTCGGGCTTGAAGACAGGACATTAATTTGAGTCCTTTCGAAGGGGTTTCTCCAAAGATTCGTAGAGTCTGACCGTTTGTAAGAGGAATGCGAATAAACTTTTCGCGGCATACAACTTCAGCATGATGTTGGCTGAGCCATTCCATACCAATTATAATGTCGAAACTTCCCAACTTCATAGGAATGAGGTCAACTGGAAAATCGTGATCGTTTAGGGTGAGAGTACAATTGCGTATAATAGAGTTTAATGAGACCGGTTTTCCGTCAGCAACTTCTACCGTTATGGATTCCATGAGTTTATCACGAGTTTGGTTGAGGATGGGTTCAAATTCTAAGGACACAAAACTCTTATCCGCGCCAGTATCAAATAACATGGATGCATAACTACCATTGATGAGAAACGTACCGTTAACCACGTTGTTGTCAGCCCTAGCTTGATTAGCGTTGATGTTGAAAGCTCTTCCCCTAGCAGGTGGAGGAGCTTGGTTAGCCTGGTTTACTAGATTTGCTTGAGCTTGGGCATGGATGATGTTCACCAAACGTGGACAGGTGTTCCTGAAGTGGTTCAGGTCTCCACAGTTGTAACAAGCCCGCATAGGTTGCATCATGGGATAGTTGGGTCGGTAGTAGGATTGGGCTACATGTTGGGCAGGTGGTAGGAGTAAAGGTTGTTGGGCTTGACCCACTATCTGATGGTGGATTTGGGTTGAGGGCTGATTGCGGTTCGTTCGCTGAAGTGTGCGACAGGTTTGGATGGTGTGACCTGCGCAGCCACAGCCGGTGCAATGTTGGCAGGGATGCTCGGGAAAGTGATGGTATTGGCAACGGTTGCATTTTGGGTATGGGCCGGAGTATGCATTTTTATATGGTACAGCTGAGGGGGCAACTTGGGTGATGGGTGCAGCAGTAATAGGGAGGTTTGTTTGTGTGACAGCAAAGTTTCTGCTGTTTCGTTTCCTCTTGCTAGCAAACTTTGAGGAGGAGGTGGAATGGTTTGAAGTTTGGCCCTCAATGGGGGCTTTCTTTTTCTCATCCTTAAATTTGCCGTTTCGGATGCGATTCTCGGTAAGCTCGGTAGCTAGTTCCATAGCAGCTTCAAGTGTTGCAGGCGAAGTGCTTAGAACTGAGTCTTGAATTTTCGAGGGGAGGCCTCGAATATAGTGTTCGACTAAGCGGTATACTGGGGTGAACAAGTTGGGGATCATTTGGTTCAACTCTAGAAACCTTTTGTTGTAGGAAGTATGATCTTCTTCCTTTTGCTTTAACGAGTGGAATTCATCCTCTAACTTTTTGATCTCGCTTCTTGGACAAAAGCGTCTTGTCATGATTTCCCTTAACTCCTCCCATGTTAAGGCCATTGCATCTTCGATCCCTCTCTTACCTTTTTCTGTATTCCACCAGGTAAGAGCTACTCCAAACAGTCTCCCGGTTGCGTAACGTACCTTGCGATCCTCGGGACAATCGCAATTGAGGAAGGTGTTTTCCATTTCCTCAAACCAGTGGAGGAGAGCAGTGACACCTTCGGTCCCTTCATATTTCGGGGGATCGCAAGACTTGAAGTGTTTGTAAGAGCACTTTTTGGAGGGAGGGTTGTCGACGTTCTGGTCTTCTTGTTTGGGAGGGTTGATGGGATTTGCGGCGAGAGCTTGTTGGACTTGAATTATGATGTCAGAAAGCACCGCGGCCATTTGTTTTGCGATTTGGGTGGCCAAGCGTTCGTTTGACCTTCCTGACTTTCTACCTCCACGTTGCTGCCTAGCCAACATCTACAGGAACATACATAAGAAGATGGTGAGTTTAAGGAGTCTTTTTAGGTGTCATGTGTCGTGAAATGAATAAAAATAACATAATTGTCAATAATGCAACTACATCCACAGGATGTCTTGGGTTTGCTCATGTTTGGGCCTCCAATGTCCCCCATACCATCGCCTGTATAGTCTTGTGGGCCCCCATGACTATTGGCTTAGTAGGATTCACATTGGTGTTGGCGGTTTAACACTCGCATCACCCGAATGAAAACCATGAAATATGTTTGCGAGATGTATGGTAGGAGGGTGTCCAGGTATAGACACAATGACAACTCAAAGTGGGGTTAGCTCACACGACGTTTGGTATAGCATGCTTTGGCCTAATAGGTCCTTCGTACTCTCATCGTTAATCCCCATGTAGGCAAACTGGTCCTTTATTTTGGATTTATACGAATGCCAAGCCTAGGTAGGACGTTCCGACTACCGGTACTCGTACCCTTCCAGTTACTACATGCCCGTCATGAGAACTCACTTTGATGTGATTTGAAAATACAAAAATCGTTGCAAAAGTCATAGGAATTGTGAGGTGTGTGCTCTCATGGATATGGTATGTTATGAGGATATGATTCATGATGAGCATTGTATAATAATATGTACTTATGAACATGCTTGCATAACATTGAATGTAACAATAAACATAAAGCATATAAACATCATGAATTTTGCATGTAACACACAAACGATTTAAAAATTCTAATCAACTATAGTATAGGCTCTAAGGGTCTAATAACCTATCCTATATCCCTATAGTCATGGCTCTGATACCAATCTGTCACACCCGACCCGCAGCGGAATAAGAGTCGGGACATAATTGGGTTATCACCAAAGCTCATGATGTTTACTAAAATGTTTCATATTTATTAAATTCGAATTACAACTTCAATATTCAAAACAAGTTCATACAATTACAAGGAAAAAGAAACTAAGTAATAGGCCGTCCTATATGTTTCTTGCTTCAACTGGATCACCTGTATCATGTGTAAAAATGGGGAATTTTGGGTCAACAAAAGTTGGCGAGTGAACCTTGTTAAAAACATTTGTTATTGATTTCTTGTTGTATTTATATGGAAAAATTGTGCAATAATCATATGTGAGCAAACGTAAATAAACAAACAATCACAAACCACCTTGCATGAGTATATGACATGAATGATAATGTATATGTTGGCAACGTCACGTTCCGCTCATAGGTAATGGGGAAAACATACGAGCCTATGATGATGTATGTGAGATCAAGGCTCAATCAAACGGAGCCGATCGTATGTTGGCAACGTCACGTTCCGCTCATAGGTAATGGGGAACAGTTCCGCTCATAGGTAATGGGGAACAGACGAGCCTATGATGATGTATGTACTGAAAATGATAAATTTAATCTAAACATTAACCACACAAACAATTGATACATATTGGATACACATTTGATCATGGATATGATGGATGCACAAGTGTGTAAATGTAATAAATAATAAGCGACACATGATACACCCCGAAATGTGATTAAAACGGGGAATTGGTAGAGATTCACTCACATTGGGTGCGTTCTTTTGATGATGTTGGATGCGCACGAGTTTTGGGATTTGATCAACGAGGGAAAACTAACCTAAAATATTAACGAAATGGTTCGGTAAATAAGTGGATTTTATTAACAATTTTAATAGGATTTTTAGATTTATTTTTGTGAGTTTAAGGTCATTTTCTAACTTTAAAAATATTATTTTTAAGTATTTTTAATTGATTTTTAAATTAAATAAATAAATAAAAATATAAAAAAATGTTGACTTTTTTATGACCGTTGACCGGTCGGACAGTGGTGCGCTGAGTGAGGTTCGAACCCGGGAACTCTCGTACGCGTGCACGCAGCTCTACCAACTGAGCTACGTGTCTAACCCGAAATAATCTGTTTTAATTATATATATATACAAATTAAATGTTAATTTATTTGGTTTATATTAAAAGGTTTTAAAATGGTCGAACCGGTTTGCAGGGAGCCGGATCGAACTCGGGTCCTTCGGTTTGTAAGCGCACAGCCCAACCAGTTGGGCTGTGTGTCTTATCTGTTTAACTTACGGTTTATATTAATCTTATAAACAAACTGGAATCTGTTCTAATTCAGTTTTAAAAAGAATGGTTTTAATTCGGAAAGTCGGTGCGTTTGTATGTTTCGAACTCGTGACGTGCGCTATGTGTTTGCACATAGTCCACCGCTAGACTGTGTGTCTAACCCGGTTTAATATTCAATTTATATTATATTTATACACAACGTCGACTTCGTCTTCTTCATTCAAAGACACATAACAACGATATTCGACTGTTCTTGTTAAAATCGTTCGTCGAACATTTTATTGATTGAATTGTAATGGATAAAAAGAGTTAAGGAATCGAATGTACCGAACAGACTGATTTTCTCAGAACTCCAGCAATGGTCGTCGGCTCTGATTTGTGAATTCCGTCTGGATGAATCAATTAACAGTTTTGATCGATGAGTTGTGAAATTGAGTTACTAAACAAGGATTATCGGAGGGTTTAGATGATTGTACCGATTCACAGCGTGATTTCGGAAATTTCCAGAAATTTTCCGACGAGTGCAGAATATCCGGCAACGTCGTCTGGGATTGATTCTGGTTGATGGATTGAAGTTAGTATAAGTCTAACAATGGATTGAAAACGAAAGAGTCGAGAAATTTACCGATTTGATGTATGTCTCGGTTTTCCGGCGAATGTCCGGCGATTGCAGAATATCTCCGGCAAGTGTAATTGCTTCGAGAGATTGTGCGATTTTGAGCGAAAAGATTACCAGAGACTTGGGTGTGTACTTATAGGGAAGAATCAAGATGAATTGGGTCTGAATATGGTCTTGATTCGTGGTCAAGATTTTCTCCGGCGGTTATGACTGAGATCGCGGGATTAGACATCGGTTATAACCGACGTCGATGTTAATACATGCGTTTAGTCAAAGGATACCGTCGATAATTGGGGAAATCGTCGGTATTTCCGGCGAGTGCGAATTGGGCGCGCTGATTCACTGGGTTTGATTTAGAGTTTCAATATAAGTATTAATTGTTTCATTATATCAACAAACAAGTCAAGTGGCGGAGTGGTGAGATGTGTGTTGGTTGTTTCTTCCGGCTGACCCGGGTTCGAAACCCGGCAGCTATTTTCTTTTTTATTTACTTTATTTTTACTTTTTAATAATTATAGTTTTTAAATTCTAAATTGTTTATTAGTTATGTATTGTTTAAAATTAAAATTAATCATAAATACGCAACGAAATTTTATAACTTGATATTCGATTAATAAACGAAGCGGGTTTGGAAACCCGTTTTTCGACGGATGTGACACTCAACGACAATGGCATACATATTTGAGCAAAGACCCACCAGACTAAATCATGTAGTCGCCCTAACGAGTTTGCTCATTTTACTTAGATCTAATTCGCATAGAAGATTTTGAGGGGTAGTGTGAACAATGGTGTAGGAGTGGTGTTGCGGATTTCTTGCATGTTTATAAATCCAACAAGAAGAGGTAGAAAGAGAGAGGATGTGATGAAGAATATGTTCATGAAGTATTAAAGTATCTACCAAAAACCCAGATCATGAGTTCCGCTGGACGTGGCTTTGTCGTCGTCAATGGTGGATCTAACGGTGTAGGGTGCTTGGACAGCTCAGACGATGGTCGTTTCAGGCAAGGTTATTTTTTTTTTTTTGCAGATCTGGGCTTTCGGAGAGTGGGTTTTTTTGCAAGAGTTGGCCAAAAAGCCATTAAATGTAAATGCTTGAATACAAATCAAAAGCCAGATGAGGGGGTTCTTTTGTATATCTTTGAATACTAAGTGAGCGGGTTCTTTTATCATCTATGAATACCCATATGAGCGGGGTTTTTTGCAGATGCTTGAATACTAAGGCCATGTGTAGTCATAAAGCCCCTTGTGGGGCGTTATGCGACAAGTGGCGGATTGTGTAAGAGAGGGGCTTTATATAACTTGAGTGTGTAGTGGGGTTATATATATATATATATATATATGTATGTATGTATGTATATATGTATGTGAGTGGGGAAAGAATGGTTACGCCATGATGTAGCTCGCAGGGATCCAAAATTAAACCCCCATAGCGCATGCCGTAGTGGTGTTCGACGGCGCTATGCGTCCTTCTCCCATGATGTGCCGCCCCACTACGTTGGGTCTAAGTGAGCATGTGTTTTTTTCATATCTGAGCTTGTGGTGGTGGGTGGTGCTGGATTGGTGGTAATGTGAGGGTGGCCGGTAGTGAATAACACAAGGATAGGGTTTTATTATTTGGTTTTTTAAGTTGGTTTTGTTTTATATCTATAAATAAACTTTAAATAAAACTGTAAGGGTACGATGACTAAAGTACCATTATGTGCCTTGCATAAGATCAGACTTAGCTGATAATTATAACTGGGTTAGTGCTAAAGGACATACAGTGTAATTGTTTTAATACATAAAAGATAATTCTTGTAGTTTCAAAAGATAAAGGTAATCCACTGAAATTTAGTATGAATATAAAAGACGAAAAGTGTAATTTACTCTAAATTTGATACACATATATAATTAATTAGAATATCTTAAGATACAAAGGCTAGTTCTAAACGCATTTCCGTCCTCTACTAGTTGTACCTAATACCTCCCTTTGCGAGAAAAGATATATGGGCCCGTGAAATGAGGAAGGTAGAACTACTTAGAGAGAGGGGTGCATTTAATATCACCATGTATAAAATAACATATAGTATTTAGTGATATTATGGATACTTTATGTACCATGATATGTAGTTAGGGTTATTGGATTTTAATAATCCTATTTTTCACATGTTTGCCAATAATAATCCAAACTTTAAAAATTCTCTCCAACGTTTCCAACTTGTAAGAATTTGGCCCCCATTGATCATTTTCTAACATATAAGAATTTTGCCTTCTCAATAGATTCAAGTGCATCTGCAGCCTCCTTAATTGAATTAAGTACACATACAGTTAGAAAAGAATCGATGGGGGCAGAATTCTTACAAGTTGGGATCGTTGGAGGGACTTTTAGAGTTGGAATTATTATGGTCAACGTGTGAAACTTTGGATTATTAAAATCCAATAACCCATTTAATTAACATGCTTAAATCACTGAAATTAATACACCAACACTAACACTAACATTTGAACATCTATGACTTAGGCCACCCGTAGTGGCTTCGTGGTCCGGCGTGGAATGGGCAAACCACGAGGGAACACTACCCCTCCTGCTCGTGGTCTTGCGCATGGTCCCGCACTCGTGGTTTAAACCACACAATAACTTAGTGAAAATAAAAAAAAAACATTTTACCATTGAACGGTAACTTCCATTTAATAAAAAAATCTTTTAAATTAAAAATAATCCTATAAATAACCATGACTTCTATATTTATAACACACCAACACAAACACTCTTTATCTCTTCTACATTTTTATCATTTCTACCAAAAATTCTATAAAAGATGTTATGGTAATACCTTTAACCCCTCGTTCCGCCCACCTCGTCAAGGCATGAACCGTTCCAATGTGTCAAGTTCCTCAGATCCACCGAATCAAATGACGACCAATCCCGACTACTATGAGAACAACGACAACCCCATGTTATTTAACATGATAACTAACATGCCGGTGAGCAATTTTGGCTACCAACATAATGTAATGGGTTTTCAACAAATGTCGCCAAACTACCCTATTCCCGAATCACACCCGATGTGGTACTGAAGACGCCACCCGAAAAGGTGGGTCTGTCACAAACCTGCAAGAGGTCTTCGTCAAAGAAAAAGGATTTAGAGGACACGACGGTTAAGAGATTGCATACGACGTGGACGCCGGTTGAAGAGTTCGCTTTGGCGCGTGCGTGGCTCGACATTACCGGGGACCCAAAAGTTGGTATGTGTTAGTTTTTTTGTTCCATTATATTAAATTTTTTTGTTAAAAATATGTATATTTTTAACGTGTAGCGAACTATCAAAAGGAAAATACATTTGGTCGTGGGTTTTGAAAAACTTTTTTGCTGAAATAAAAATGGGAGATGACTATCGTATGAAAGACCAAATTACAAGTAAGTGGTGGGACATAAGGACAAAAGTATCCGACTGCAACGCAATCTACTCTAGAATGTAGGCCGGTAGAGATCGTGGCGAAGACGATGCTATTGTGCAACAATATCCGTTGGTTGAATACCAAAGAAGGAAAGGACCTTTCCCATATCTTAGACCATGGGATCTTTTGAGGAAAGGTTCTAAATGGCACATGGTCCCTGTCACAACCGAACCGATGGCGGAATCATTGGGGCGTGGCACTAGGCGAATCAGATTGTTCAAGAGAATCCATAACACTGTTAAAGTGACAATATTTATAAGTTCAACTTCCCTTACAATTAAACAAATATTCCACAATAGTTAAAACAAATTACATTTCCCTAAAACAACACAAGATCCAACAACCTAGATTTCTTTTAGTGTGTTTCTAGAAATCCTATCCATTTGCAGCATATAGGATCATCAACCTGTCACATACGTTAAAATAAAGTCAATACAATAATGTAAAGGTGAGTACACAGGTTTTGCATAACAATAGTAAATAAGCGTTTAACAAAACTGGCATGCACTAACATAGTCATGTGAATAGAGTTGTGTGAGTAATATAGCGAGTATTACTGCGCGTGAAAGAGTTGTGCGATTAGTTTGATTGCGAGTATAATTATCGTTTTAGATTGCGAGAGCTGTGCGTACGTTCGTGGAGCGAAAAGTGATAAATCGAGAAATCGATAAAGCGTAAAAGTTTAAAATTTACAATTTAAAACACATAAAATCCGATGATGCGTAAAGTCAGCGAGTGCAGGCTTAAAATAAATGGAGTGTCCTGGGTTTTGGGACAACGACTATCCAAAGTGTTTCTGCTATTCCTTTGAGTTTGAACACATGCTTTGGCCTAATAGGTAAATGCTATCACCACCTCGCGGTTAACGGCATTACCCTTTCGGTTACTACGTGTCCCAAACCATTGAAACAATCGAAACTTTGGTGAGACTGAAAATCGAGGAGTGGAACTAGTCATTAAGGTGTGGGTTTCACCCCTAACTTAACAACTTCGTACCATAACTGTGGTATAAACAACCATGAGGTAGAAATGGAGATGTCTATCGAGATATAGATATCACTCCTAACTTGACGAAAGAATCTCGTGCAAAGAGTAATACGCGGGATGAGTGATCTTCTCGAGAGTTCTTGGTTTTCACACCTAATTTCGACACAATCACTCGTTTGTGTTAACGAGTATCTTCAAGCGTGTATTGTGGTAGCTTTAGGAAAAGCATATATAGTTTAGTTAACAGGGCTAGATCAGAAACAGAATAGGAAAAATTCGTTCATTTTAATCAAAAACCTGTCCAATTCGTACGAATGGTGCAATTCGTACAAATGGTGCAATTCGTACGAATTATGCAGCTTGTACGAATGGTACAATTCGTACGAATTGTGCAGCTCATATGAATTGTGCAACTCGTACGAATTGTGCAGCTCGCACGAATTGTGCAAGTCGCACTGCAATTCGCACGAATTATGCAATTTGCACGAATCCACAGATTCGTATGGATTTGTTTGGTTCATTTGCGAGGTCTGTTTGGTACTTATACTATAGACTAGGTCGAGCATAGCAATTCTACCTAATTCCCTATAGTTATTGCTCTGATACCAATCTGTCACACCCCAACCGATGGCGGAATCATCGGGGCGTGGCACTAGGCGAATTAGATTGTTCAAGAGAATCCATAACACTATTAAAGTGACTATATTTATAAGTTCAATTTCACAGACAATTAAACAAATATTCCATAGTTAAAACAGATTACATGTCCCTCAAACAACACAAAATCTGACAACCTAGATTTCTTTTAGTGTGTATCTATAAATCCTATCCATTTGCATCATATAGAATCATCAACCTGTCACATACGTTAAAATAAAGTCAATACAATAATATAAAGGTGAGTACACAGGTTTTGCATAATAATAGCAAATAAGCGTTTAACGAAACCAGCATGCACTAACGTAGTCATGTGAACATAAATGTTACCTATACCGAAATAGACTAACCAACACAACCGCGAGTGAGACAAGTAAAGTAAAGCGAAAGCGAGCCTTAACAACCTCCGAACTAACCAGTGGCAGGTCAACCTATAGCAGCTATCATGTTAAGGGTGGTCAGCAACTCTCCAGGCATACAATTAATACATAGTTGTTCAACGTTCACGCATAGTCATACAATAGTGGGTTTGCGTTTTGAAAGCGTTTTTGAGTTTGTGTTATGATCATTTGATAGAGAACGTATGTAACACCCAAAAGTGCATTAAAGTAAAAAAGGGTCAAGTATACTCACAGTGCGTGCTTAGACAGTAAATACGATCTGGAACGGATTGTAGGGAGCGCCGAATCAGCCTACAAGCAAGAACAGAACTGTATCAGTCTTCCGAAGTGCTAAACGGTCGAAACGAGGTTTGGTGGGAGAATAGGTTAATTCGTACGAATTGAATTTTCGTGCGAAATTGCATTTCGTACGAAAAGGTGATTTTTCGTACGAAAAGTGTGAATAAGACTCTTTCGTGTCCAAAATCGAGTGTTTTTTGCGTATTTCTTCAGGAAATCGAGTGCCCATCCTTCCAACCTTAAGCTACTGAGCAAACCAAAAGCAGGGGAGGTCTTTTAGAGCGAGTTAGTCGTTTGTGGAAACTCGGACTGGGCCGTACGAACATGAAGTGGTTCGTGCGAGCCAGTCCAGTTAGCACAAGTGACTGTACTTGCGTCTTCGTGCTACCGGAACTGAGTTTTCGCTTGGAACAGGCGTGATTTCGAGTCCATTTCAAACGTGTTTTAACACCGTTTCGTCCCACTATTTAGTGAACGAAGCATGTGTCAGTTTTATTCCGTTTTTGTGAGAAAATCAAGTTTTAAAACAGTCTTGGATTCGCCACTTGGTGAGCTCAAAACATTATGGTTTTTAACTTGAAAAGCCAAAGCTAACTCAAAATGCTTGTTTAAGCATGAACCCAAGTTAAAATCAGAAGTTTTATGGAAAAAGATGAAGATTTCATAATCAGAGAAGTTTAGATGAAACCGGAGATAAACTCGTCTGAAAATCGATGTGAAATCTTCGTGGCTTGCGTGAAATTAGTTGTTCTTACTTGGAAAATCATAGAAAAGTGAGTAGGAAAGATTTCGTACGAAAGGGCAGCCAAAAGTGAGGAATTGCACAAGTGTGGTATTTATAGGAGAGGAGCATGGAGGAGTCTGGATGATATTTCGTACTAAATGGTCTGTCACACCCCGACTCGCAGCGGAAGACAATTGCGGGGTGCGGCAGACACATGGTAGTTCCTCATTATTTAAAAACGTGATATCATATAAAGAGGGAACATCAGTTACAACATACTTAAAGTATCATATTACAAACCATAAGTTTAAGTGCGGTACTACAAGCCACTACCGTCTTTATTCTGCTACTATCCGCAACTAAATCCATTCCATACGCACATCCCTTATTCCTGTTTAGTTTTTCCTGAAGTGCATGTTAGTTTTAAAAAGGGTCGGCTAAATGAGCCGGTGAGTTCCACTGGTTTGGTTGTTTCGTAGTAACATGTGTTAACAAGTTTAATTGCACGTGTCACAGATCGCAGATGGAATTACACGAGTGCACAAGAGAAACCTTGACTGTTATAACCGTGCCGTGTCATGTTCGACACCTCAGCACACAGGGTCGTGTCACGTTCGACACCTCAGCCCACCGACTGCGTCACGTGCAGTCCAACGCCCCAGGTGTAGTTATGCCTAACAACATAACAGATTTTAGGACGCGTGCAGTTTCCTGTTTGCCGACACAAAATCCAGTCGCAGCAACTGGGTTTGTCAGACCAATAGTACTATCCACTGCCCACCGCTTACGTTAATCAGTTGTAGTGGGGATAGTTCGTGTGTTAGGTAATTCACATCATCACAAGTTGGTGCAATTAACACAGTATGTAACATGCAAATCACCCAAAAAACAATAAAACAATTTAAAAGTGGGGGAGTGAAACTCATAGTGAAAGTAGTAGTCTCAACAAAGAGTGATCAATCAACTGGATCAGCTTTAATAACACGCATGCAAGTAGGGACCAAATCAGTATCTAAGTTGGTAATGGTTATAACTTGGACTTGGTTATGAGTTTTCACCCTGGATTGAACCTATAGTATATTGGTATGGTGATGGATGTCAGGGTAGTATCAGTTTCTAGTTTGAC
Organism: Scalesia atractyloides; assembly: GCA_947069175.1. Classification (NCBI taxonomy): domain Eukaryota; kingdom Viridiplantae; phylum Streptophyta; class Magnoliopsida; order Asterales; family Asteraceae; genus Scalesia; species Scalesia atractyloides. The sequence goes on from CAMTDV010000024.1 coordinate 71,735,530, forward strand.
TTCCGGGCACCGGTTCGCGTGCCAGCCAAGGTCAATTGTTTGACATGCTCGGATAATGGTACAGGAATATCAATAGTGTCAACATGTTGTTATTTAAGAAAGATTAACTTTTCATTAAGGGAGTTTGCGTGTTTGGGGAGTCCAGGTTGCCCAAAATAGAGTTTCCGCTTTCGTCGTCAGGGATTTTCCCGAACTGGCATTGGACACACCCCTAGTGTCCAAATGACCCTGGAATTTCACGGGATACTCCCGGTGTTCTAGCTATAGTAAATTTTGGGTTCGGTCAGTTCCCGGTTATGGCAGGTTTGTTACATGGTAAACTGCCGAAACTAGTTTAAAATAAAGTGTTTTTAATTCCGTAAATTCCCCTTTAATACATAAATTCGCCAAGCATCATAGAAATTCCAAAAATTCTAAAATTTAACGTGGACATTCCTGTAAATACCCTACATCACCACACTAAATTTCAGCTCAATCCAAGCATCACGGACCAAGTTATAGTTCAAGCAATATTCTGCCTATTCTAGGCGAAGGTTTCGGGCGTTATACCTAGCGTAAGCATCGTTCCCGGGCATTTTTCTTGAGTCCAGAAGTGCGTGGGTGCTATATTCAGTACCTACACATCAAGTACAATCCAAACATGCCATAATTCATGTCAATCAAGGCTTGTTTCACTGTTTTTCGGTTCATAACTTTGTTAATCGCTTTTGGTCGATTAGGGGTCGATTAGGGTATCAAAAACCAAAGTTTTTTTTATCTTTGCTACCATATAACATCAAGGAATCCCTAATGTGTTCTTATTTAGCCAAGAATCATTTTTAAATCATCCTTAGTCATGGATTAAAAAGAGATTTCTTTGTCTAGTTCATGTTTTCTTAAGAAATCATCATCAAAATCATAAGAAACTTGAATTATACCTTTGATTTTGTTAAATTAAGGTGATAATCAGCTGAGTTCTTGAGAGTTTTGAGCAGAATTTTGATGGAAAATGAAGAAAAAAATAAAAAAAGATATATACAAGGGGGCGGTCGCAAGTGGGGGCACCCCTACCCCACCTATTGCTTTATCGTGCTTCGTTTTTTGTGCTATAAAGATGATGTCTATCTTTGTTTACGCGTTTAGGTTCATTTTGGGTCCCACACGCGTCCCCGATTTTTCAAACGGGCTTTTTTGGCGTTTTTAGTGTTAAAAGACTCGGTTTTAAAAACCGTGCATAACCGTCTCGAAGCCCGAACACGGTTACGTTTTAATCATAATGGCCTCATATTAGGGTAGTTTAAGTGTTTTTAGGCTTGATTGACCGTTCCTTGCATGTTTGGTTTGTCTTTCGTTGCTCTCAAAACAAAGGCGTTTCCATAACCGGGAAGCTGCCTCATTTTGCGTGCCCGAGCTCCGATTTGTTTCAAATCCTATGTCATAGTCTATGGCACATAACTAAGGTGTTTTGTGAGCTCCGAATCTTAAATAGCCCCACCGTTGGCCTAATAATCATCATTAAACGTTTTATGTGCTGTTAAACGGAAAGCTCCCGTTTAATACGTTGTTAAAGGCTAAGGACACCAACCTCGCACCGTTGGCCCTTATTTGTGTCATGTTAACCATGACGTCCTCTCGGATTCCTCCGAGACATAACATATATCATTTGACATAGCACACAAGTCATGCATGTTTTTAGGGTTTTCACACAATTATTGTTTTAAGCATGCTTTAAAGTTTTGGACCGATTATGGTGTACCTGGTTTCGTCATGGGTATCACAGTCTCCCCTGGTTATGAAATTTCGTCCCCGAAATTTACCCCGTTTAGCTAGGGAAGAGGTGAGGTATTTTCTACGGAATTCGTCCTTCCGTTCCCAGGTGTATTGAGGTCCTGTTTAGAGTTCCACCAGACTTTAACCAGTGAAATTTTGTTGTGCCTTAATTGCTTAACCTGTCATCAACTACTTCTACCGGTTCCTCCACAAAGTGGAGTTTAACGTCAACGTGTATGTCTTCCAAAGGTATCTGGGTGGCTTCGCCTGACAGGCACTTCTTTAGGTTTGAAATGTGGAAGACATTATGAATGGCACTAAGCTCGGTTGTTAGCTTCAACCGATATGCTATGGGACCTACTAATGCTAGAATCTCGTACGGTCCGATGTATCGTGGTGCTAACTTTCCGGTCTTTCTAAATCTGATAACGCCTTTCCACGGTGATACCTTTAACAATACCCGTTCACCCACCTCGAACGATAACGGTTTTCTATGTACATCAGCCAGCTCTTTTGCCGGTCCAGAGCGGCTTTCAATCTATTCTGAATCTGGTGGATCTTATCAGTCGTTTCCTGTACTAGCTCGGATCCCGTCAGTTGGGTGTCACCTACTTCGGCCCAGCAAAGTGGTGATCGGCACTTTCGACCATAAAGCGCCTCATACGGGGCTGCCTGGATACTGCTATGGTAACTGTTATAGGAAAATTCTACCAGTGGAAGATGCTTGTCCCAACTCCCTCCGAAGTCCAGGACACAGGCGCGAAGCAAGTCCTCTAGCGTCTGGATCGTGTGTTCTGATTGGCCTTCGGTTTGGGGATTGTAAGCAGTACTCAGATCGATCCGCGTCCCCAAAGCCTCTTGTAACTTCTGCCATTATTGCGAGGTGAAATGGTTGTCTCGGTCTGAAATAATAGCAACTGGGACACCGTGTTTGGATACTATCTCGTTAGTGTAGATCTCAACCAACTTGTCAGTTTTATAAGTGGTATGGATTTGAATAAAATGTGCGGATTTGGTCAATCGATCTACGATTACCCAAATCGCATCATGACCACGAGGCGTTCTTGGGAGATGGATAACGAAATCCATTGTGATTCGTTCCCATTTCCACTAGGGTATCTCGAGTTGTTGCAACAAACAGAGGGTTTTTGATACTCTGCTTTGACTCAATCACAAGTCAAGCATTGGCTTACATATTCTGCCACGTCCTTTTTCATCCCCGGCCACCGATAAAACTCTTTAAGGTCGTGGTACATCTTGTCTGTACCGGGGTGAATCGAATATTTCGATTTATGGGCCTCGTCCATGATCAACTGTCTCAGCTCCGAACTTGCAGGATCCACACTCGATTCTTAAAATACAACACCTCGTCCGTTTTCTTCACAAAGCTTTTCTCATATCCATGAAACCCTTCACTGGGTAACTGGCTTTCCTCCAGGGCTTACATTTGTGCGTTCCGGATTCGCTCTTTAAGGTTCGTTTGCACAATCATTCCCAGTGCTCGCACTCGGAGTGGTTTAATTCGATCCTTCCTACTTAGGGCATCCACTACCATATTAGCTTTTCCTGGGTGGTACTTTATTTCACAGTCGTAATCATTTTACAATTCCACCCATTTGCGTTGCCTCATGTTCAGCTCTTTTCGGTCGAAGATATGTTGGAGGCTTTTGTGGTCCGTATATATAGTACACTTTGTACCATATAAATAATGTCTCCATATCTTTAGCGCGAATATGACCGCGCACAGTTCCAAATCATGCATCGTGTGGTTCTTCTCGTGCGCCTTTAGTTGTCTGGAAATGTATGCAATGACTTTGTTTCTTTGCATTAGGACACATCTGAGCCCTCGCCGAGATGTATCACAATATACGACGAAGTCATCGTTGCCTTTAGGTAATGTCAGAATTGGTGCCTCACATAACTTTTGTTTTAACAGCTGGAATGGTGTTTCCTGGTCTTCACCCCATTCATACTTCCTGTCCTTCTATGTCAACGCTGTTAGCGATTGAACAATGCTAGCGAAATTTTCGATGAACCGACGGTAATATCCTGCCAGTCCCAAGAATTGGTGATCTCTTTCGGAGATTTAGGCGCACGCCAATTCTTGATTCTTCCTATCTTACTTGGATCCACATGAATTCCATATTAATCCACCACATGTCCCAAAAATTGGACGGCTTACAACCAAAGTCACACTTAGACAATTTAGCGTACAATTGCTCCTTCCGAAGTATTTCCAATATAGCACGTAAATGATAATCATGCTCGTCCTTGCTCTTGGAGTATATCAGGATATCGTCGATGAAGACGATGACGTACTTATCAAGGTATGGTTTACATACCCGGTTCATGAGGTCCATGAACACAGTAGGTGCGTTGGTTAGACCGAAGGGCATAACCAGGAACTCGTATGGCCATAACGAGTTCGAAAATCCGTCTTGGGGATGTCGTCCTCTTAGACCTTCACTTGATGGTAACCTGATCGAAGATCTATCTTAGAAAAATATCGGGCTCCTTGTAGCTGGTCAAAAAGATCATCTATCCGCGGAAGAGGGTATCGGTTCTTGATAGTGACATTGTTTAATTCTCTGTAGTCGATGCACATTCGGAAGCTGCCGTCCTTTTTCTTTACACATAAGACTAGGGCTGTAACAACTCGAAAATTCGTTGTTATCTTTTTCTTTGTGTTACCGTTGCTTCTAGCCTTTGTAATTCCGAGATTCGGTTTATAATAAAGTTTATGTTAATTACTTATGGTGTTGTACGTATTATCGCATCTAAACGCTTATTGAATCGCATCGCATATCTCATCGCAAATCGCAACGCAATTACTTATTTGGTTATTGGAATTATGTGGTAATATAAATTATGTGTTACATGTTATTTACGTGTATGTGTGTGTGTTTGGTTATGATTACTCTCGCTATCAAATCGCTCTCGCACTCTCGAATCGCTAAATCGCACTATTATATCAAGTATACCGCTTAACGCTTCACTAAAACGCTTAATATAACTATCTAATGCGAACAGAATAACCAAACAAACACTTAACGCGAAATGATAGAAGAAAACCCAATAATTGGGTCAAGTTCGCTCGAACTTGGTGTTACCAAGTTCGGCCGAACTTGACTGGCCAGTTAAACCATCCAATCACCTCAAGTTCCCTCGAACTGACCCTCAAGGGTCAAGTTCGGTCGAACTTAGCTCTCTTTCTCTCTGAATCTCTCAAGTTCGCGCGAACTTCCATGAAATTCATGCAAGTTCGGCCGAACTTGGCCTCACCAGCCCTCATTTTTGCCTTCACCTATAAATACCCAGCTCCATTCTCTCATTTGAACTTGCTGCAACTTCGCCCAGAGCTCTCAAAATCCGAAACCTTCATGTTCTAAGTAAGAATCAACCCGATTTCAAACACAACAATGTTTATCAACGTTTTACAAAGTTTTACAACGATTTTGGCACAAGGCATAGCCTTCGTTTCCATCAAATCTTCTCTGTTTAACGAAAATCTTCATCTTTTTCCATAAAACTTCTGTTTTCCACTTAAAATACGGACTTTTGATGATGTTTTGTTCATCTTCTGATATGAGATGAAGCATCTATCATTCAGATCCCAGATCTGGAAGCACAAGGACGTTTATGTTGGTTTACATAAGCCGGACTAACCCGATCGAACCCCGAGTTCGCCCGGATTAGCCCACGCTTTTGTAAAACGGCTAAAACAGCTCTAAAGACCTTTCTGACCCAAGTTTGCTCAGTAGCACAGGGTTGGAGTGGTGAACACTCGATTTTCCTCAGCAAACGACGCGAAAACGCAAGATTTTGGACCCGAAAACATCAAGTTCGCTCAAGAATCCCCAGCTCACTGGTCAAGTTCGACCGAACTTAGGTCAATTTCTCCAAGTTTCTTACAAGTTCGCTCGGACTTGTCTAGTTTCTTAGGAAACTAAACAAGTTCGCCCGAACTTGTCATCTCAGTAAGGAATTCTTCCCAAGTTCGCCCGAACTTGACAAGTTTCTCAAAGAAACTCATCAAGTTCGACCGAACTTGACTCTAAACCCACCAAATTCATACAAGTTCGCTCGAACTTGCGTGTTTACACACAAGTTCGCCCGAACTTGGCTACTGCCCAACCAAGACTTAACCGTTTCAGCTTTTCGGAGACTGATGCACTTCCTTTCGCGTATGCAGGCTGATCCGGCGCTCTTCTCGACTCTCCTCAGTCCCCGAACTCTTACCTAAATGCACCCACAGTGAGTTTACTTGACCCATTTTCGCTTTAATGCACTTTTTGGGTGTTACATAGGTTCCTATATCAAAATCACTTCACAAATCAAAACTGTTTATCACACGCAAATAATCTGATTGTATATGCTCGATAGGTGATACTAGAAACATGTGACTAGGACTTATTTTTGTTAACTTGCCTCCTTAGCTAGTATGGTACTATAGTTTGGCTAACACCCGATGGGGTCTAGTTAGGATGGTCGCGCAAGCCTTTTCACGGTAGTTAGCATGAGAAATAGCCTAAGTTATGTTAAGTGTTTTGGTGTATCATGATATGTAATTAGATTGTTTTTGCAAACGCTTTATCGACTATGCTAGTATTATTCAAACTCGTATGCTCACCTTTACTTAATTGTATTGACTTGTATTTTGACGTATGTAACAGGTTGAGGATTTAGCTTGGATGCCTTGGATGTTGCATGCGTAGTTTAGCTTGTTTTGTTAGTTTGTTTAGAATGGTTTGTAATAAAATCTAGGGGAGATCGAATTGGATTGTGTTTAAGGGATTTTGTTGAAATGTAATGGTTGTTTGAAGATTGTATGAGTTTGATAGTATGGGATATTAAATGTTGATTATTGTCTTTGAAATGGTTGTTATGGAATCTCTTGAGCAATCTGATTCGCCTAGTGCCACTACCCCGATGATTTCGCCATCGGTTGGGGTGTGACAGATTGGTATCAGAGCACCATAACTTTAGGATAGTAGGTAAAATTGCCATGATTCGACCTAGTAGCATGTTTAAGTACCCGATTGACCTATCTATGACGTAAATGTTAAACTACTTGCCATAAATGCTTAAATGTGCCTTTCCTAAGGCTAATACAATAATGCACGCTTGGAAACGCTCGCATCACACCAAACGAGTGATCAAGTCGAGAATAGGTGTGAAAACCGAGAACTCTCGACGAGATCATTCACTACGCGCATTCTCTTGCACGAGATACCTTCGTTGAGTTAGGAGTGACATCCAAACCTCGACGAAAATCTCCATTTCTATCTAGGAATAAATTTGCTAAGTTAGGGGTGAAACCCGCATATTAGTAACTAATTTCATGGTTCGATTTTCAATCTCACCAAAGTCTCGGT